>OZ010715.1:22753341-23368341 GCA_963932345.1 Ophion ventricosus | reverse complement strand
ATCAAAAGGATTGGCCTTCCGCTTACGGGTTGATGCGCCAACCGGTGCACGGCTAAGCACTTACCGCTCCGAATATTGGCCACGCGCAATGCTGCTTAACTCGAAGTACCGCCGGAGACGAACCTCGGCTACAGTGTCAGTCAAAAGTAAATATATATACATATATATATAGATTGCAGCTAGAATTATGCGAAACTTATGCAAAATTCAATTTAAATTTCAAAACGATTTGGAATACATTTTTTATAATCAACGAAATTCAATAATAAAAAACAATCGATAATAATCAATTAATATCTTCAATCATCGATCAATTCATATAATCAATAATCAATCAATATAAATAATAAAAAATGTATTAGGAATCGTACATCTATTTATACCAAATCGCATTCTAAATATCCAGGGCTACTGGCTATTGGTCACAATCCTGCGGAAGGGTAATAGGGCATGTTTTCCGCTATCAAATAACCAAATGAAGCTTCATGCAAAAGTGAACCATTTTCAATGTATTCTTTTTTTTAAGTGAGGGTTAGGCAATTCCAACAATTGATAAATGAAAATTGTTGTATGGAATCAAACTTTTTTATTATTTGAAGTTTGAAGACACAGTGACAAAGAATTATCAACAATAATATAAGAATAATCTACAAACATTTTTGAATTAGGGGTCAAAAACTCTGCAAGTCTAATAATTTTCGTAATTTACGTCGACAAAGATGCAGGTTTTATTCCAAAAATCACTGAATTACTTAGCCGGCAAATTATTTAAAAAAAAAAACAACAACACATTATAGTAGTTTTAGACTTATAATTCAAAAAAGTTTGCAGATTGTTATCATTTCATTGTCGATAATTCTATGGTACTGTGTCCTCAAACTGTGTCCTCAAACTGCAAATAATTAAAAAGTTTGATTCCATATAACAGTTTTTTTACAGTAATTTTTGAATTTGGCTACGCATCACTTAAAAAAAATAATAAAGATAATAATATCTCGAAAATGATTCGCTTTTACATAAAGCATTACTGGGTTGTTGATAGCGGAAAACATGTCCATCAAACGACACTGGTAGATGGGCGTGCTACATCCGGCTCCAGTGGTCTTTCGAATCAAGCAGCACGGCCGATGCTTAGAGCGGTGACCGCTTAGCCATGCACCGGCTGGCGCATCGACTAGTCAGCGAGAGGCCAATCCTTTTGAGACCTTGGTGTAGCTACTTGAGAAAAACGTGCTTGCGCCAAAAAGTAAGAAGTATATGGGGCCGCCTATACCGATACGGGTTTTCTACAGTTTCCCCGTACTATCGGCAAATGCGGCATAATGTGGCTTAAGCCAGCTGTGGACGCAACGGAAGTTTGATGAGATTAGCGGAGTGCGGGATCGGAGTGATAGGAAAATGTTCAATTGGAAAGGGCAATACGTAAAAACCCGCAAGGGTATACGTTGGAACTAAGGAAATATATTAGATGAAGTAAAAAGTTCTGAGCTTTTTGTCGCTTTATTCCGACGATGAAATTAACATAGTTGGGATTATCCGATTTAGATCAAATATGCGCCGTTTTGTTCAATAACTTTTGTCCATTTTAAAGGCAATTTCACAATTCTGCGATTGAAGAAGTCCTCGTCCCTGTTGGTAAAAAACTTGACCAGCTCATTTTCACAAGCCTCTCTTGAGGCCAGTTTTGTACCATCAAGAAAATTTTGCAAATACTTGAAAAGGTGATAATCGATTGGTGATAGGTCTGGAGTATACGGCGGGTGCGATAGAACCTCCCACCCAAGCTCTCGGAGCATCTGGCGCGTCGTTAAAGATGTGTGCGGCCTGGCGTTGTCTTGATGGAACACAACATCCTTCCTATTGGCCAATTCTGGCCGCTTCTGATCGATCGCCTGCTTCAATCTGGTCAGTTGTTGACAGTACAGTTCCGAATTGAGTGTTTGGCCCGATGGGATCAGCTCATAGTGGATGATTCCCTTCCAATCCCACCAAACACATAGCAAAATCTTCTTGGCCGTTAATCGGGGCTTGGCGATCGTTTGAGCTGGCTCACCGCGATTGGATCACGATCTTTTTTGGCTGTTGTTCTTGTATGTGACCCATTTTTCATCGGCAGTCACCATCCGCTTCAAAAATGGGTCGATTTCGTTACGTTTCAGCAAAGAATCGCAGGCATCAATTCGGTCCAAAAGGTTCTTTTGCGTCAATTCGTGTGGCACCCATACATCGAGCTTCTTCTTGAGACCAGCCTTATGCAAATGGTTCCAAACGGTTTTCTGGTTAATCTTCAGTTCCTGGGCAATGGAATAAGTGCTCACATGCCGGGATGATTTCCATGATTTTATCAACATTTTCGACGATTGGCCTACCAGAGCGTGCCTCATCTTCGACGTCCATATTACCAGAACGGAATCGTTGGAACCACCGCTTGCTGTTGCATTCGATACTGTATTGGGTCCATAAACAGCACAAATTTTTTTGGCCGCTTGTTCCGCCTTTTCAGCTTGGTCGTAGTGGTACTGAAGAATGTATCGATTTTTTTCTTCCGAATTTTTTACCTCCATTTTGGAACGCTGTAACACACAACTGGCTTTACCAAACACAAAACTGTCAAAGAACTTTTTTTGAAGCGTAATGTCACCTTTAAATCGCCGTATAGTATGACCCCATGCAATGTATACATCGTGAGATATGGCTCACTAGCGAAAAACGTTCCGAACTTTTTCCTTCACCCAATATAACGTGTATATGTAATGTGTCTAGAAAAAACTACGTTGATAACAAATAATCGTTTTTTAATCATTTTCAAAATCCAGAGTGATCACTGCATTATTTTTTCGCGTATTCTCGCGCACCAACCTTGGTAAAAAAAAAAGTCATTTTTTTGTACCGTATCTACCAGGTATGTAAATATGAAACCAAAATTTTTGTTTAGAAAATACACGTTTTTTATATGAAAATGATGAAAAATATTTCATTCGAAGTATTGTCCATTGCTAGCTATACATTTTTTCCCACCTGTCTGGCAATTTGTGGATGCCACGCCAAAAAAAAAAACTGTTGCTTTTTTGAGGCAAACCAGTCATCGAGCCATTTTCGTACATTTTCGTAAGAAGTGAAGCGCTGCTCAGTAAGTGCGTATCCCATCGATGCAAATAAGTGGTAATGCAAATAAACGGAACCAAGTCTGGTGAGTAAGCCGCATGCGAAAGTATTTCCCAACCAAACACCTCAATCGTTTCCTTGACCAGTTTTGCTGTGTGTGATGGTGCATTATCATGAAGCAAAATCACCTTGTGTTGTCTTTTTTTAATATTCTGATCGTTTTTCACGCAAAGCTTGATTCAAATCGTTCATTTGTTGTCGGTAGCGTTCAGTATTAACAGTTTCATTGTCATCCTCATCCAACAATGCTTGCAATTCGCTATCTTCAAACTTTTTCGGTGGCCTCCCACGTTATTCGTGTCTCACGTCAAAATCGCCACTTATATTTTTTTAAACCACTCAAAGCACTGTGATTTACCAAAAGCATGCTCACCGTAAGCTTCGACAAGCATTCGATGCGATTCTGGAGCAATTTTCTTGAAATGGTAATAGAAAATTAATGCTGTCCGCAAATCGTTATTTTCCAGGCACGACATTCGACATGTTCAACGCTATAACAAACTATGTTGGGGTATGAAACTTGTGTTGTTGTGAGTTAAAAATCTTTGTCAGGTGTCAACAAAGCAAATGGTGCCAATGACGCGACTTGACGGTAACTATATTGACAGCTAGGACCATCTATGTGCAAATTCCGGTTTCATATTTACAGACCTGGTATAAGAGAAAAAAAATACTTCGTAGCGATAAGAATTATTTCGTTTCTTAATTGTTAATTTCATCAAAATCAGATTTCTGTTCGAGCAAAAAAAATATGCCGATGCTAATGATGTCTATGCGAATAAAAAATAGTTCGTTACGAATAAGGATCATTTTGTTTCTCAATTCTTATTTCTTACCTCGCGTAGCCTTCGAGAGACACGTGCATGCTCGAAAGAGACAAGGAATAATCCATGTTATATACATACGCTTATATGTACCTCCCTTAAGATTAATAGCCAGTCACGAACCCACCTCTCTCTCTCTCCCTCTACCTCCTCTCTCTCTCTCTCTCTCTCTCTCTCTCTCTCTCTCTCTCTCTTCCTTCCTTTCTAGGCATTTGTATCAGGCTGTCGCAAGCCTCAGCGGGACGAGGGAGTGAGGGTTTTCAAGCACGACGGGGGTTGCTTTATTTCGGGAGTTTTCAGGGGGAGAGGTGGTTGCACGGATGCCGCGATGAGAGAGCACACCTCTACACATGCGTCCTCAAATCGCATAAGGGGTTAGAGCCATTGGTCGTCTGGAAACTCGATACGCCCTTTTGACTCTGAGCCATCTGTGTATTCTCGTAGAATTAGTACGAGAGCAGTATCCGAAGTTATTTCTCCCCCTCCCACTGCTCTCTTTCTTCTTTCTTAGCGTCGAAAGTAAAGAGTGAGAGGGGTTCGTTCAAGGATTGGTGACTGTAGAAATGTTACGATGAGGGTATAACCTCCAAAGAATTGGAAGAAAGAACGACAGAGAAAGAAATCCACACATATATACATGTACATATACAGAGTGAGGGCGAAAAGTGATCTGCAAAAAGAAAATTTAAATGCCTCGTATCAATACCTATCCGACTCATCCCCTGTATCTGCTACGATCTTTCGTAGTTTTCTAGGAAAAAAAATTTCTAATTTTTCTTCGAGTTTTTCGTAGCATAGATTTATATTTTCTCTCTTGTGTTCTTTCTCTTCACTTTCCTCTTAGAAGTTTCAAAAAGCAATTGTGAGTCATTTAGACTAGTATAAGTATTTTTCCTTTATCGTCAGAACTTTAGTGACTCATCCTTCCGAAAAGTATATTTAACTTTTCATCAAAATCTAAGGCATTTACATAAGTGTTCAGTTGGTAATTTATTCATTACTCAAACAGTGCACCTCATAACGATAAAACAAGTTTAAAATATCGCGCGAAAAGTACATACACAACTAGAGAAAAATTAAAAAATATTTTTTCTTCTCGAAAACTAAAAAAAGATCTCAGAACATACATGGGGTAATGCGGATAGGTATTGATACGTAGCATCTAAATTTTCCTTTGGCCGTCACTTTTCGAGTCACCCTCTGAGTGAAAAGAGTATTCTGAACCCGTTGTATATCTACGTAGGGAGAGTGGACGCAGATTGATGCGATTTTTTTTTCGAAACGGAAAACAAGTAGCACGAAAAACAAGTAGCATTCAGTGTATATCCATATCACATTTCTAGAAATAATTTCAACTTATAGATTTACAAGGTAAAACAGTTATGACCTGTTTTTGCGAAATCGATATTGGTATCAAACTGCCCCATACATGAGGCACATTGATTCGTACTCTCAAATAGGCCTCTTTTATGTAAAATACCTGAAATAATAATTAAAAAAAAAACAAGTTTCATAAATCTTTATAATATTCATTCATAATAATCATATTATAGTATTTGTCACGGTAAATGTACTTAGTTTTAATCAAATTTTCATATAAGAATTACGTTTTTTTTGTTTTTTTTCTTTAATCGACCTAATATTAAAGTGTTTCTAAGTTTGCGTAAATTTTATTGAGTTTTATCATTAACTTTAAGATAGAAATTACTAATTGGCATAACAAAAAAAAACATCTTATGATGAATTAATATAAGCAATGAACTCTCCAATGAAAAACTTATAGAATTGAATAAATTTTAAGAAACAAAAACGATTACTTTTCAACTTAATTTTTGCGATCTAGTGACAATCAGTATCCAATTTCAGATTTCCATACGGAAATACAATACCTATACATACAATTAGGTACTTATCGGGGGCTATTATAAGTGGACAAATTAATTTTTTAATCAAATAGACAGGCTGTTCTATCAATGCTCTTCTTGACTAACGGACTTGGCAACATCAGCACAATATCTGAAACGTAAACATAACGTAGTCACAAATTATGTCGATAACAGGGCAGATTGATACGCATCAATGTGCCCCCTGGGTTGTTATATCAATGCGCCCTATACCGTCCTTTTATTTAAAAAAAATCGCCATTTTCAACTATTATCGAACTTAAAATTACACCTTGTATCAAATTGTGAAAGAAACGTACTTACCATTTAACGTTAAATACAGCTCATACACAAAATTTGGTAGGGTCAATCACGTGTGCAGGTGAGGACAAAATTTTTGTCACGAGTGCGCGAAACCTGTTAGCTCTTGTCTATCGCGAAGTGATAACTGTCTTCTGCTGAGATTCTGCTATATGGTTGGTTGAGCCGACACCTACCTATGTGTATATCGGCGAACTTCGGCTGCATTCAATTTTTATTTTACGACGACCGCATCTATGTGCCTCTTGTATCAATGTCCCCCAACTCCCCCTAATGCTGGCTATCAGCACCACTCGCTGTTTTGAGGACGTTCCTCAAAGTCGAATGTCTTTAAAATCACCCTTTCCCACATATACACATATATACATACATATAAAATGGATAGTAGTACATCTCGCATATAAGGAAGCGAGGAAACGAGAGGTACAGGGAAGAAGGAGGGTTTGCGTGGTATATGTCCTATACACATAAGTACAGCAAGCTCGTACTCTCTTCTCCACCCCTTCGCGCGCTCTCACCCTCTCTCTCTCTTTTCCCTAAACCCGAGCAGGAGGGCTGCCAGGGAGTGGACTGGGACGGCCAGATTTTAACGATTCCTCTGCCGCGGAGTCTTAAGAGAAAGAATGGCAGGGATGGGGGTTGAAATGAGCGCGGAGGGCGAAGCCGCACGGCGAGAAGCTTTCTCGGGGTGGCAAGGGTGCAGGGCGGCAAAGGACGAGGAAGGTTTGGGGGGAGGGAGATGGTGCGGAGGGCGAAGAGCTAGTAGTCGTCGCTCTTGGTGCTTGCACGACGTGGCTCTTCTACGGCCAAACGAGGGGGAGGAGGGGGGGGGGGGGGCGAGCAAGAATGAGGTGGAGGCCTTGCGCGGTCCAAAGGGGATCTCCAAGCGCCAGCGGAGAAAAACCACCCTCTCTCATCCTCTCGTGCCCACCGCGACTCAACGCGAAATGAAGAAATTCTATCTACATTTCCAACCCTTCATGCGGCGTCTTACCCCCTGCGTCCGGGCACTCCAACCGTATGTGTGTATTGGCGCGCGTGTGCTTCTATATCTGCATATACATTTCTCTTTTCTCTCTTCTTCTGCTTCTTCCTTCGTTTCTTCTTTTTCTGCCCAGTGACGCAGCCACTGGCAACGCCAACCCCTTTTTTCCTCTCTCTCTCTCTCTTGCTCTTTCTCTCATTATATATATCCTCCTCGTTCTTCTTCTTCTTCTCAGTGTTTCTCGCATCTTTCGCCTCTTCAGGATCCCATATCTATCGACATAGATATGGTTGCACCCCGCGGTCCCGCGGCAGCCTACCCCGGTACCGCCCCCTCTTCCAACCCCGTGTCTCAGCCTCTCGGTCTCACTCGGCCTCTCGCGCACTTTCTTCCTCTCGCAGTCTTTCAGCCCAAGAGCTGAGACAATACGAGCCGACCAACGTTTTCCAACGTCCTCACCCGCACTCGGTCCCCCCTGATTCCCGCGTGGCTCTCCCCCGCGCGTCAAAGTCCTCTCGCACAAGCACCCTCCCACGCTCCTCCTCGTCCCTCATATCGTCGTCATCACTCGCGTTCCTTACTTCGCTCTAGCTCTCTTGGACACAGCATCTCACGCGGAAATGCACGTATACCATTGTACTGAGATACAGACTTCCTTCATATTGTTCTCGATATATATATATATATATGTCTGACAACAATCGCGAACTGGCCGATACCCTAGACTCCATATTCATCCAAGCTCTCCTTCCTGGTTTATTCTACGCACCTTGATAGTTGGTTTTTTTTCACTTTTCAATATCACGCGAAAATTTCTAGAAATTCGTGGACCATACGCAACCGAAAGATCCAATTGTTCAGAAATTTGCATCGTGGCTGGATCTTGCGGATCGTCATCGTTAATTAGTTAATTGGGTCGTTTGCAACTCGTGAACTACTGAATCGATTTCGATGAATTTTTCACGGAAACACAGCTTGACGTCTGGAATAGAATTGAGGCTAACCGTCATTACGGTGTGCAGTGATTACAATTAGAATAGAATAAGTGAACGTAACAAAAGATCCTATTGATTGAACAAACGACGACAAATGAATAAACATATTAACAGAGAAACAAAAATTTACGAATAATTATCATTTCTGTCAATTTTTTTTTCATTTTCATGAATGGTCTTTGCAGCTCGTTATTATTTTCAATAAGCAATATACAGGGTGAGGCACATAAAGTGTTACAGAACAATAGCACTCAAACTATTGATCATATCCAAAAATGTTTCAGACAAAAGTTTCAGTGTTCGAGAAGGCCGTCATACTGGACCACCCTATTTTTTTATCGGTGGAGGCGCTGAAGCTACGTCAAGGTCAACTCCACTCTTTTAAATGGAACCATGTATTTTTTTTTCGATGACATTATTACCGATTTTAAGACGAATTCAGTGACCCACAACAGAAGGTCATTCTAGTCACGCAAAGTATGAAAATAGTCGAAAAATCGAAAATATCGGAATAATCACTTTCAAAGCATACACTAACCTTGGTTTGGGTCTACCTACAGAAGATGCTCGAAGTGATGACCCTCGACTTGTAAGCACTTGTTAATTCGCTGATGAAAAGACCGTCTAACTTCAGCCAACATTTGTGGTGTAATTTCGGTACATGCTCGGCGTATTCTTTCTTCGAGCATCTTCTGTAGGTAGACCAAGGTTAGTGGATCCTTTGAAGGTGATTATTCCGATATTCTTCGATTTTTCGACTATTTTCATAGTTTGCGTGACTAGAATGACCTTGTGTTGTAGGTCGCTGAATTCGTCTTAAAATCGGTAATAATGTCATCGAAAAAAAAATACATGGTTCCATTTAAAAAAGTGGAGTTGATCTTGACGTAGCTTCAGCGCCTCCACCGATAAAAAAAATAGGGTCGTCCAGAATGACAGCCTTCTCGAACGCTGAAACTTTTGTCTGAAACATTTTTGGATATGATCAATAGTTTGAGTGCTATTGCTCTGTAACACTTTATGTGCCTCACCCTGTATATGTCAAGAATTAAAAGAGAACTTTGAACTACAGAGCAAATTTAGTAATTGGCGAAAATTTACAGATAACGAGGCATGCTTTGTCTGTAAATCTGTAAATCTCTATCTCTAAATATGTTGAAAGTGTGAGGGATGCTTCAAATTTAATTTTTGAGTTTTTCAAGAGATATTTATATCCATATATATATATTTATATATACGTGTATAAAATATTAAGAGGGCACATCCAAATAGATGGCGCAAAAAGTTGGTGAATTTCGGGAATTATTGTCTAAAAAAAACTATTTGCCGAATTTCATCCAAATTTGTTTCATTCGAAATTATAAATATGGAGGTACGTTGACAAAATTGTTCTATAAATATATATTAACTGAGAGCGCTGTTATTGTAGCCGGCGTAAAACAGACCGCAGACCGTATCACTGACACGGTGTCTGCGGTCCCCATGGTTGCATGCAGCCGGTTGAGCTGAAACAAAAATTTCTCAAAGATTCTTAAAATGTAATGTAAAAAAAATATTTTTTTTTCACAAAACGGCACCTGATTGAAATTTACATTCATTTTTCAATCATAAACGTTCGATGCCTTGATGAAGAAAAAAAATAATAATTCAGAAAAAAAAATCCCACGATGGCTTTATACATTACATATTAAGAATCTTTAACAAAAAAATTGTTTCATATCAACCGACTGCATGCATTCATGGGAACCGACAGTGAGGGACGTGTTTTACGCCGGCCACGATAACAGCGATCCCAGCCAATATACATTTATACAAAATATTATCAATATACCCCAATATTTATTGTTTCGAATAAAATAAACTTGGATAAAATCGAACAAATCGTTTTTGCGATAATAATTCCCAAAATTCAACTATTTTTCCGCCGCCTGCTCGGGTGTGCCCCCTTAAACGTTGATAGGGTTGGTGAATGCACGATGGAGCCTGCACAAGAGTTTAATAGCAAAAGAGAAGAGAGTAGGACAGTGCGACAAACCATGGAAATGGGGGAATCTTGGCGGACAATAGCTCGTGTGGAACAAATACATCTTACAAACCTATTCCTCGCTCTCTTCCGAACTCAGTCTTTCTGTCTGTCTCTCTTTCCCTCTTTCCCTTCTACTCTTGATCTATCTTTCTTCTTCTAGCCCTTCAGATTCCTCCCAGATGCTGCCACTATCTCTCTTTCCCTCTCTAGCTCTCACGCTGTCTCTCTCTCTCTCTCTGACTCGTTGTCATTCTACTCTATCATCATCTCTTCTTGTCCTCCGCGCTCGAGTGACGGTCCAAGCATCTTTCTTATACCGTCACTCTGTTCGTAAGGCCTAACCCCCCCCCCCCCCCTGCCCCGTCGTCCCGGCGTAAAGATTCTTGCCAGCAAGTACGGTCCATTCAAGTCCCTGGTCCGGTGTGGGCACGTGAACCTTACTTCCTAGGGAAAGACGTAAAAAGTATGGAAAAAAAATTCATCAACGTCACGAAATTTTCTTCAAGTTAAAAATTTGACAGCACAATTACTGATGCGAAGAATATTCAACAGTTTTAGAATGTAGATTTTTTAAAATCTATTCTAGGTTGTGTCGAAATGCGCACGTGACTTTTGTCAACGGTTGTCGTTTTTTCGCAATGCGTTCACTTCTCGTACCGAAGAACGAAGTTTCTATGATTTTTTTATAGGAGAAGGTCCCATAAAATTTCATACAATTTTCATTTTATGTAACGGTGTAAGTTGAATGCTCGCAAGTATCGTAAATTCGGACAGAACATAGTTTATAAAATTCTCTATTGTATAACTCGATGATTTGTTAAATATATTTATCCATTTGTTAATAACAATTGATTAGAGTGTTTTTTTGTTGGTAAGCGAACTTTTTTTCTACAGCTTTCCATTCTCGTAATTTTCGATATTTCAAGAAAGTATCCGGTCGTACGAAAGTTTTATTATTATACTGAAAGCCGATTTTTTTGGACACTTTTATTTTTCAAAAAATCTTTTATTTTTTATTCAATAATAAATGATATTCTTGTGTAATAATTAGTAGTCCCCTCCGCTATCAATGACACGCTGCCAGACTGATGGAAGGTCATTGACCCCAGAAAATGTTCCATTTTCATTAAGGCTAGTAATTGCAGTGTTAATGGCGGAATCCAATTCTTGTTTGTTGTTATATCGATGGCCAGACAAGTGACGCTTCAGATGGCCAAAGCAGTTGAAATCGCACGGGTTCATATCAAGTGAATATGGTTCATGAGGCAACTCAATCCAACTCCTGTCTTCGATTAACTCCTGAACTGCGTAGGCTTTGTGGGGTCTAGCGTTGTCATGAAGTAGCCCTGGTGTTCTAATGTTGCGATGAACCGCCCATCTTAAGATATATTCCTCCAAAAACGATTTATAGTGCTCGGCCGTCATTGTGATATTTTCCTCATAAGTCTTCCAAAACGCCACACCGTGAACATCCATGCCCACTATCAGCAAGACCTTCCTCTCGTGCAACTCTGTGCGTGGTATGGGCTCGGTTGATGTCCCTGGTCTGACCCCGGAACACGCTTGATGTCTTTGCAGGGGGGTGAAAAATTCGACCCAACTTTCGTCCAGGCAAATGAATCTTCTTCGGTCATCGTTGCGATGAGTAAGCCACAACAAGTTCACACGTGCGATATCAACTCGCTTCTCCTTCTGGGAAGGCGACAACAAATGAGGAACGTATTCCCCGAGCTTGGACACCAGACATAAATCGTCATAAATCGTCTCTTAATATTCTTTCTACCGATGCGGAAGGTACGTTCAGTTGTGCAGAGATGTCATTAATACTCACTCTACTAGAGCATCGCAACAATTCCTGGATTCGTTCTTTCCTTTCTTGTCTGAAAGGTGATCTTGGTCGACCCGACTTCGGTGCATCTCCAGTATTTGTCCGTCCCTCCTTGAACGATTTCATCCAATTCGTCCCTGCACTTTTCTTGAGCGCCTTCTTGCCTACTGTTTTGTGCAGAAGATTTCCCGATAGTCCAGCTGAATAATTCAGCAGAGCACAAATTTTCAAAAATGCGCGTTGTTCTTGCACAGTTACCGACACTGGTGGTTATGCGATCGGGGTTCAGCTCCAGCGGTAGTTCAAGTTAAGCAGCGTTGTGCTTGGCCAATACTCGGAGGGCTGACCGCTTAGCCATGCACCGGCTGGCGCATCAGCCAGTGAGCGGAAAACCAATGCTTCTAATACTTTGGTGTTGATACTTGAATAAAAGTATTATGCAACAGAGAATCAGAAAAATATGGGGCCGTCTATACCGGTACGGGTTTTCCATACTTTCCCCGTACTCGAAGTGGGAACAAGTATGGGAACCTAATTGGAACCCTACGACAATTTCTGCACGGGACGGTTGTATAACTTCCATTCTATCGGATACACACATTATTACCAACACGATTTAGTCTCTCGTTCGCAATCGCATCACTTATCCGCATACACAAATACGAACAAATTTGCAGTGCTTTTTTTTGTTTGTTGTCAAAACCATTGGAAATTATAATTGGCCTTAATTGCCAGAAGTTCTTTCTTCTTTTATTCGTAGCGCTGACTACACGGTGCTTCCTGCTCTTCGAATAATGCATACCGCATTTTCCGTATGTGCACACGAGACGCAAAAAACCCGACTCTCTTTTTTCTCTCGTTTCGAGGGTGTCTGTGAACCCTTTTTAGGGCCTTGTCTTTTCTAACGAATCTCGATGTAAAATTTCGGGTATCTCCTTGAGAGAGAAAGAGCGAAAGGGTGAAAGGGGAGAGGGAAGCAAAAAAAAATTGTACGAAGGAGAAAACGAAAAAGCCGAGTCCCTCTCTACCCCAAGAACACTCGACTCTCCAGCGTCCTCAAAGTTTTATTAGCCTCGGCGGTGGGCCGGTGGGTGGAAGAGCCAAGGTGGATGCGGCAAAGATACGGCGCGACAAAGAGAGCTGGAGAGTGAGTTTGAGAGAGAAAGAGAGGGTGAGAGAGAAAGAGAGGGACAGGAGAGGGAGGGAGAGAGAGAGAAAGAGAGAGAGAGAGAGAGAGAGAGAGAGAGAGAGAGAGCACGAAAAAGAGGGTACAGGAGTTTGAGAAGATACGAAAAGGGGTGAACCACCCTCGAAAATACGACGAAAAAAAAGGAAACAAAAAATGGAAGAAAAGGGTTGTGCCGTGAGACACGCG
This sequence comes from Ophion ventricosus, assembly GCA_963932345.1. Classification (NCBI taxonomy): domain Eukaryota; kingdom Metazoa; phylum Arthropoda; class Insecta; order Hymenoptera; family Ichneumonidae; genus Ophion; species Ophion ventricosus. Next base: position 23,354,939 of record OZ010715.1, on the reverse strand, counting down.
CGCGCTCTACTCTCGAGCGTAAAAGATTATCGGAGATACGCGCGATGGACATATATATCTATATAGGGTAGCTTTCAAACGCGCGATGTTTGTACAGAAGTTGGAGAGAAGGCAAAGTATCCCCAAAGTATGTACATTATATATACACCCACAATGTCGATGCTGGCCCTATTTTCTCTTTCACATATATATATGGGGAAATAACATTTTGAATCCGTTATATCTACTTAATATTGGCTATCAGGACACCCGGCAATTTTGGGCCAGTCATTAAATTCTTCGGTCTTTGAAACGACCTCTATATAAATATGCTTACCTAAGATCACCTTTCGCCGCACATATGCAACTCACACTTTTTTTTACTAACGACAAAAAAAGTAACCACGACTTCGTTGATGAAAGTTGATGTAGCAAGGACAGGCGGAGGGTGGAAGAGCGACACCGTTATTCCGAGGCTTCAATACACAATTCTCCGAATACGAAAGAAAAATGCTTAAACCTAAAATCAGTTAATTAGAGCTTTTATCAGTTAAGAGACTGTTCTTTTTGCTTCTGGTGGAAAGTGGAACAGCTGAAAATAACGTGAAACAGGTGTCCGGAGGTTTTTTTTTGGCAGAAAATTGAACAAGGTCCGAGCTATACAGTGGGTGAACCAAAACATCCAACCCAAGCCGCAATAACTTTTACCGGGTCATCAGAGAAACGGGTGGTCTAACGTTATCCTGGTGGAATACTAGGCCCTTTCTGTTCACCAATTTAGGCCGCTTCTGATCGATTGCTCGCTTCAATTTGGCCAGTTGTGAGCAGTACTCGATCGAACGAATTGTTTTGTTACGTGGCAGCATCTCATAATATACGATTCCTTTCCAATCCCACCAGATCGAGAGTATGACCTGGTGTAATCCAGCCTTTGCGACCGTCTGAGCAGCTTCCCCGAGCTACGACCCTAATCTTTTTCGACTAACATTGTTGTAGACAGTCCACTTTTTAATGCTAGTAATCATCCACATTAAAAATGATTCGTTTCGATGGCGTTTGAGCAGAAAATCGCAAGCTCACATTCGGTCCATTAAATTCTTCCCGCTCGGTTCGTGCGACACTCAAACCTCAAGCTTGTTTACCACCCCAAGCTTCCGTAAATGTCTCGAAACAGTTGATTGGTCAATATTGAGGTTATGTCCGATCCTTGAGTCGTCAAAAGCCGACCGGACCGAGGAGCATCATGGAGATCAAAATCTCCACAAGGAAATTTCGCAAACCACTTCCGATACACACTTTCGCTCACGGCATTCTTTTCGTACGTGGCGCATATATGTTTTTGGGTTTGCAACGCGTTTGGGTTTGCAACGCCTTTTCGGAAATAAAAAAAAAGCGAAATGCATCGAAAATGCACTTTTTTTTCCTTTCATGTTCAAAATATAATTAAACTTCCTATACGTCACGGATCTCGATGAATACTTTTTTAAAATGTCGGCACAAGTTTCAACTTTCACTTGAGAGGTTACACCGCCCTGAAATTTTCGAAAAATCGATTTTTTGCTTTAATTTTTTTCTCATAGTTTGAACCTTAAAGAAAATTTTAAACTGAATGCGAAGTCTGTACCTACAATATTAACAAAGATATTAATTTTTTTCTACCGTACTGTGCAGCGCTCTCTTAGATAGATTCACACTTCGCTTCTATGAAACTAGTACCTGAGCATAGATTTTTTCTCGGAAGATCCGATTCCACTGTCAATCGGAGGTTTAGGAGGATTTAATCAAAACTGTAACAAACGCATAAACGCTATGATATGGAAAATCGTACCGAACATAAGTTTCAGTGGTATGAAAGTAGTTGAAATAGCTACTTACATCGCTACATGTATTTATAATGAAGGCTATCGTAATATTTTATTAATATTACACATATTAAACATACCCATCGAAAATAATTGTTATGACATGTGTAATGACGAAGACGAGCACCGTATATCGCTAGCTAAAAAACGCGCGCAAGAAACACACATTTGTAATATAATTATCTCAATCCGTACATAGGATTTTTTTTCTAATGTTAACCTTTTTTATTTAATTAATGTTTTTAAGTAGAAATTTTATATAAAAAACAAACATAAATTTCTGCGTGATACCAAAAATCCATTTTCTTTTTTTTTTTCAGAAAATCCTATGTAGCGCCGTGTATTTAACCTAAGTCAACGAAATATTTGTATTCTTTTATGTTTCAGATAAACTGTGAGGGCATTAGGACTCCCGCAGATTGAAGGTGGAAAAAAAACTTGACGCGCGCGGAGGCGTGTATCTCCGCCAATTAGTAATATTTTCAGATTAAAAAGAATACATTTTCGAAGCTGAAAACATGTACTAAAAGAGTGTGAAGATAGAAATAAAAAATATGCATTAGTTTAGCGACAAAATATTCATGAATACCGAGCTCTCATTCTAGCCTCTGAGGGTGGCGTAACCCCTTAATATACGACACTTCACATGGTTGACGCATGTGCGAGCAGAGAAACAACTGCGAACGACATCTGTCGGAATAACGCTATGGAATTATGCATAGGCCCAATATATGTAAGATATAGAATAATTTGTACTGCAAAACCGAAATTCTGCCGAAAATCACAAATTTGTGCCCATCTATCATTATTTAAGAAGAGCTTGTGGCATTTTGTTTTTGTCTCCATAGAGTTTGGTACCTTTACTGATCGGTCCCAAAAAAAGGGCACACACGTATACATGACGGGTACAAGATGATTTTCAATAATGCACCGGAGATTTTGAAAAATTCCTACGCTCGTAGGCATAGTTTATCGTTACTTTAGAAAACCGAGTCATCTTTTTTTTTCTCTTCGTGGAGTTCGATCCCTTGACTCATTTTTCCAAAAAGCAAGGTTAGGAAACAGCGCTTCGAAAAAAAACGAGAGGAAGAGAAAACGGAAGAGAGAGAGAAAGAGAGAGAGAGAGAGAGAGAGAGAGAGAGAGAGAGAGAGAGAGAGAGGACGATCAAACGAATCCTAAAAGTATAATTACGAATTCTCCAGGCCAGCTGTTAATTTTTTTCATCCCTTATATATCCTTGGCTGCAAAGTACTACGATCTCTGACGTGGCAAAAATCGGAGTACTTTATTCTTCCTTCTTCTTCTTCGTTAGGGATACACTTGGATTGCGGAGGGCCGCGTTCTGAGGTGGTTGCTGAAAATTTCGAGGATTTTGCGTCGAGAGAGAAAGAGATGCCCATACAGAAAAGGAGAAACAAAGAGAGATAGCAAGAGAGAAAGAGAGTTTCGCGTACACTTTTCCCTCATGTTACGTGGGACGGGGGTGGCTTTCGAGTAGTCGGGTGGCCTGAGCAAGCTAAGAGAGGCTTTCGGGAGGGGGTACACAGTAGTATATAGCGATGGTTTGGCGCTTTCGGCTCCCGAAAATTTCAACAGCCGGTGCTTGCTCGCGGTGGTTGGGGGCACGTAGGCAGTAGCACGAAAATGAGGGTTCCTTCGTTCCCGCGTACTCGCTCACTCATTCACTCACTCCCCCTATCTCTCTCTCTCTCTCTCTCTCTCTCTCTCTCTCTTGCTCTTTCACTCGCTCTCTTTATCTTTATCTCTTTCTCTCTAGAGTTTTTGCCTGGCGATCAATAAAAGTCTCTGTGCTGGATGTATGTGTGTGTGTAATTCTCTCGTCTCCCTCTTATACTTGTCATATAACGAAGTAGGCAACTGAGAAGCGTGCGAGAGAGACCGCTATTATGTATATACATACGCGTATGCGTGATGAGGAAAGCACGAGTGACAGAGAGAGAGAGAACGAGAGCGAGAGTGAGAGGGTGGGAGAGAGAGAGAGAGAGAAAGCGAAAGGGGATAACGAAAAGTGTACATGCATATACATAGCTAGAGCTTTTCGGCTGCGTGGCCCAGTGCGTGCATTAATTCCTACTTCTATATATATATATATGTATATATGTGTGTGTATATATATCACTCTTTCTTATTTTCTTCCTTACACACGCAATCCCCTTCTCTATATGCTCTTCACTTTCTTTATCTTTTCACCCTGTCTTTCTCTCTTTAATTCCCTGCTCTCGCGCGCTTTTCTTCCCTGTTATGGATATATATATATATATATATACATCTGTACACTTGGGGTTGCGAGGTAGGGAAATGGTCGCTACCGAGCGCGACTCATCAACGCCATGAGCCCTACCAAAGTCCTGCGTGTGTATTACACACCTTAAAGTATCTCGACGCTTCTTGTTTTTAATCTGTACGCGATATAGTGTCACTTATATATGAATTTTATGCACCGGAGGAACATTGCATTTATATGCACGTAGCAAATAATTGAAAAAATGTTGCATTTGGTATCGTTATTATTATTATAAGAAATGCGTATACACACACGCACATATATATACAGTCGAAACCGCTTATAACGACTATCGGCTATAACGTCCGTACTGCAGGCTCCCTTCAATATCGTTATAACCGGTTTTGACTGTATATATACATATATACATACATAGAGTACCGGTCAAAAGTTTTCGATCACTTTGGCTACTTGCAACATTTTCGATCGCCTTGGATAACTGCAAAATTGTATTAGAATAAAATAATTAAGTTTTTCAGCTATATAGTATATCCGTAAAATAATAAATAAAATCTGCAGATATTACACAAAGTGCAAATACTTCATGGCATTGAAAATGTAATCAGACTTTTCGGATGATAAAAAAAGTACATGCAAATAATGAGTAGCGCTCTCTCTTTCTCTCTCTCTCTCTCTCTCTCTCTCTCTCTCTCTCTCTCTCTCTCTCTCTGTCTCTATCTCTCTGTCTCTCTCTCTCTCTGTCTCTCTCTCTGTCTCTCTCTCTGTCTCTCTCTCTGTCTCTCTCTCTGTCTCTCTCTGTCTCTCTCTCTCTCTATCTCTCTCTCTCTCATTCTCTAACTCTCTAACCCTCTAACTCCCTCACTCTCGCACTCTCTCACTCCCATTCTCACATTCTCACTATCCATTAATCCATCCATCACAACCCAACCAAACCCAAACAAACCCCAACAAATCCCAACAAACCTCAACGAATCACAACAAACCTCAACGAACGCCAACAAACCTCAACAAACCCCAATAAACCTCAAAAAACCTTAACAAACCCAAACAAAGGCCAACAAACCCCAACAAACCTCCAAAAACCCCAACTAACCTCAACAAACCCCAACAAACCTCAACGCACCCCAACGAACCCAAAAAAAACCTCAACAAACCTCAACGAACCCCAACAAACCTCAACAAACCCCAACAATCCTCAACAAACCCCAACAAACCTCAACAAATCCCAACAAACCCCAACAATCCTCAACAAACCCCAGCAAACATCAACAAACCCAAACAAACCCCAACAAACCTCAACAAACCCCAACAAACCTCAACAAACCTCAACAAACCTCAACAAACCTCAACAAGCCCCAACAAACCCGAACAAACCCAAACTCACTAACATTGTAATGTACACACCAAAATTGAAACTTACAACTTGTAACCACGAATGAGTACTCTACATGTAATGCAGCATTTTTCAACAAATCACAGGCATTTAGCATGTCGCAGCTCCCCCCACCCTGCTACAACACAGCGACAGTGAAGTGGAGGTAGCGTTAGTTTCGTGTGACATCTCGCTAAATAAGACCCTCTATATACATCTTTGAAAGCATTTTCACTGCTAAAATGGATTATATTATTCTAATGTAATTTTGCAATGATCCAAAGTGATTGAAAACGTTTGACCAGGACTTTATATATGATGCTTGGGGTGACAATGAACGAACTTTAGGGCCTGAAATGAAAGGTGTATATACATACAGGGTGGCCCGAAAAGTGACGTCAAAAAGGAAAATCTAGATGCCTCGTATCAATACCTATCCGAATCACCTCCAGGTATGATTTAAGATCTTTTTAAATTTCGAAAAAAAGCATCAAAATGTGTATTTGAAATTTTTCTGTATAATAGGATTTTATCGTTTTTCTCTTTTGTGTGCGTACTTTCATCTTGAAAGTTTTTCAAAGCAATTGGGAGTCATTTAGACCAGCATAAGTATTTTTGTTATCATCGGAACTTTCGTGACTGATCCTCTGATCCAATTTTTTAAACTTTTAATCAAAATCTAAGGCATTTACGTTATTCTTCAGTTGGCTATTTATTTATTGCTCAACAGTGCGCTCCAAAACGATAGCACAAGTAAAAAATTGCAAGGAAAGTACATCCAGAAAAAGAAAAAGAAAAAAAAGTTTTTTTTTCTCGAAAACGAAACGAACATACATTGGGCTGATTGGGTTCTGTATTGATACGACGCATCTAGAATTTGCTTTTAGATTACATTTTCGGAGTAATCGTGTATGTGTATATATAATATAAACGCTAGGCTTTTCGTGTCCATAGAGTGAAATAGAGAAATCGAGAGGGACGAAGAGTGGGTTGAGAGTCCATAGGGCAGAGTCCAAGATAATTCGATCCACAATTATCGCCCAATATTCGCTCACGGGGTAGTAATTGCTAGAGTTCTCCCTGCCAGTGTGATGATCTCCCTGCAACCCCTTGCCGCTGTCTCTTATCGGCTGCGTCTCACAATCAGTTTGCCTTCTCCCTAAGTACCACTACGCAATTTCGCTTTCGTCGCGCTCTTATAACCCTTATTCCCTAGAAATCGGTGGTTTCACCGTCATGCCAATACTATGACGAAAGCGATCGAAACCCACGGACTATAACGATATGATCGTCGACAATTAAGTTCAATATCGATGCTCTTAACCCTATTAGGTGGAACGCGCCGCCCGCATGGGCTCTACTCCCAGCGGAATTCTTCCACGTATTTACGTATACGCTGTACATGCACGCACTTTAATCGATATATATATATATATATATATATATATATATATATATATATATATACATCGATTAAAGTATGATTAAATATCAAAATTTGATTAAATCTAATACATCTATAAAATACCGATTAATATCGATTAAGAATTTCTTTTCTTCATATACATCTATATATTAGGTCCTATCATAAGTCGGTGGACACTTTTATTTTTCAAAAAATCTCTTATTTTTTATTCAATAATAAATGATATTCTTGTGTAATAATTAGTAGTCCCCTCCCCTATTTATGACTGCCAAACTGATGGGAGGTCATTGACCCCAGAAATCGTTCCATTTTCATTAAGGCTAGTAATTGCGGTGTTAATGGCGGAATCCAATTCTTGTTTGTTGTTATATCGATGGCCAGACAACTGACGCTTCAGATGGCCAAAGCAGTTGAAATCGCACGGATTCATATCAGGTGAATATGGTGGATGAGGCAAATCAATACAACTCCTGTCTTCGATTAACTCCTGAACTGCGTAGGCTTAGTGAGGTCTAGCGTAGTCATGAAGTAGCACTGGTGTTCTAATGTTGCGATGTACCGCCCATCTTGGTATAAATTCCTTCAAAAACGATTTATAGTGCTCGGCCGTCATTGTGACATTTTCCTCATAATTCTTCCAAAACGCCACGTCGTGAACATCCATGCCCACTATCAGCAAGACCTTCCTCTCGTGCAACTCTGCGCGTGGTATGGGCTCGGCTGATGTGCCTGGTCTGACCCAGGAGCGCGCTTGATGTCTTTGCAGGGGGGTGAAAAATTCGACCCAACTTTCGTCCAGGCAAATGAATCTTCTTAGGTCATCGTTGCGATGACTAAGCCACAACAAGTTCACACGTGCGATATCAACTCGCTTCTCCTTCTGGGAAGGCGACAACGAATGAGGAACGTATTCGCCGAGCTTGGATACCAGACATAAATCGTCATAAATCGTCTCTTAATATTCTTACTACCGATGCGGAAGTTACGTTCAGTTGTGCGGAGATGCCATTCATGCTCACTCTACTAGAGTATCGCAACAATTCCTGGATTCGTTCTTTCCTTTCTTGTCTGGAAGGCGATCTTGGTCGACCCGACTTCGGTGCATCTCCAGTATTTGTCCGTCCCTCCTTGAACGATTTCATCCAATTCGTCACTGCACTGTTCTTGAGCGCGTTCTTGCTTACTGCTTCGTGCAGAAGATTTCCCGATAGTCCAGCTGAATAATTCAGCACAGCATAAATTTTCAAAAATTCGCTTTGTTCTTGCACAGTTACAGACTTTTTCAATTCTTCCATTGTCGAAACGACGCGTAAAAACAAATTGCGTATGTTTTGTGAAATGGAAACGTCAACACTACATAACAGTCACATAACCTCAAACTTATCACAAACAGGATGGCAACTGTGAAAAAATAAAAGTGTCCACCGAATTATGATAGGACCTAATATATATATACACATGTATATCGAGAAATAAAATTTTGAACTCGTTATATTTGGATCCTTAAATTTTTTCGATCCAATCGTTAATTTGATGACATGTGTGACATATATGTCATAAAAATCAATGATTTGATTGAAGAATTTAAGAACTCTTCCCAAAATTACAATAGGTTCAAATATATATATACACATACATATATGTACTTGTTCACAGCCCCGTTGTAAAAAAACATTTTAAATATTTTTCTTCCTTCGTATATTTTGAGCCTCTTCTATCTTTATATATATAACTGTTCCGTGACTGACTGACTGACAGACAATGCACAGCCTAAACTACTGAAGATAGAAACATGAAATTTGGTACATATGTTCCTTAGAGGGTGTAGAGGTGCACTAAGAAAGGATTTTTTGAAATTCGACCCTTAAGTCGAATTTCACCCCCCCCCCCATTTCGACTTAAGTCGACCCTTAAGTCGAAATGGGGTGTAAAATTTTGTCTGGGAAAAAATATTTTTTTGATCGGATTTACATGAAACTTTGCATAAACACTCTACAATAAAATTAATAAATCACGTATTCCAGCATTTCCCAAAAATTCGACGCTTGAGGGGTTGCAAGGGGATAGAAATGTTTGTGTTGAAAAACGTATTTTTTTGGTTGGAACGACTGGAAAAATGACATAAACACTCTACAATATAATTAACGGAACACGTATACCAATATTTTACAAAATTTAACCCTTGAGGGGTTGTAAGGGGGTGGAAAAGTTTGTGTAGAAAACAATATTTTTTTGGTCGGTTTTACTTGAAACTTGGCGTATACACTCTATAACGAAAATAATGAAACATGCAATTCAGTATTTCCGAACATTCAACCCTTAAGGTGTTGCAAGGGGATGGAAAATTTTGTATAGAAAAACATATTTTTTGGTCTATATATAGATTGTTTTTAATTAATATAATTTTTAAATAATGTAATTTTATATATATATATATATATATATATATATATATATATATATATATATGACTGACTGATTAATTACAAAATCTCAGAAACTATATAAAGCCTACAAACTTAAAATTTGGCAGATAAGTTTTTTATAGGTCGTAGACATCCGCTAAGAAAAATTTTTACGAAAGGGACGAATTAAGAGGGTAAAATAGGGGGTGAAAGTTCATATAGAAAATTGTATTCCTTGGATGTATGAACTTGAAACTTGATATATATATTCTTCAAAACAATTAATAAGACACATATTTTAGGATTTTTTGAAACAACCCCTAGCGCGGGTTGCAACTTCTAATGAAGTTTCTATGGGCCAAATTCTACGCGGGCGAAGCCGCGAGCGGAAGCTAGTTGCACAACAAATGGAATAGAAAAATATGTATATATGCAGATATACATACCCATATATAAAAATACATACATTTATGTGTGTATGGATATATAAATAGATAAATTTATTATTATTCCATTTTTCGTTCAACAGACGACGCTCAGAATAAATGAAAGAAAAAAAATATTTTTACAACGAGGTTATTAAAAAGTGACAAAAAGAATACGAAGTCAAAATACAACAAAACGAAAAGTGATCAAGTGCATGCGTCATAGAGGGATCGTAGCTCATTGAATGCGTACGTAATAGTAATATTAAATTAAACTTAATTTAATATTAATAAGAGGAAAAAAACTTCAAACGCAACCCGTCGCACCGTTGTTAGGTGCCGAAGGTTTCGTGCTCAAAAAGCCCATGTACAGCTCGAACAACGAGAAAATGCGTCTACGCCATTATTCATGGGCACTGAAAAAATTAATTATCGCTCAAATAATGCCCCCAACCCGCCGCCCATCTTTTCGACCATTCTTTCCGGGTCGAGCAAATTGCAAAGCTCGCGCGAACGATGTATCGAGGGAGCACGTCAGCACGTTCGATCTCGCAGGACAACTTCTACTCGAAATTGTTTCTTCGAGGATGCAACGGGAGAAGTTAAAAAAAAAGCGAGGAAGAAAAGATTTCGCGGTTCATTGGTAACCTTGTGGGAACGGATGGACGTAGCGAGACGGGGAGAGAGAGAGGAGAGAGAGAGAGCGAGAGAGGGAGAGAGAAGGAGAGAGAGAGAGAGAGAGAGAGAGAGAGAGAGAGAGAGAGAGAGAGAGAGAGAGAGAGAGAGAGAGAGAGAGAGAGAGAGAGAGAATTAGAGCGAGAGAGACAGAAAGAGAGAGAAAGCGGGAGACAGGCAGAAAGAGAGAAGTAGAACAAGAGACGGGAGAGAGAGCGAGAGTGAGAGAGGGTACATAAAAGAAGATTATATACATATATACGCTATGTATACCTACAGATTTATACTGTGTAGCTATGAGAGAGGGAAGAAATAACTTGAGCTATTATATCTCGAGCAGGTCCAAAGCGTCTTCGCGCGCACTTCATCTTCCTCTTTCCTCCTCCGTCCCCACCCTGCTCCTCCTCATTCTTCTCTCTTCACCTCGATCCGCTCCGTTTCGCTTGGCCCGTCTCGATCTCATCTCGATCAACTTGATGCACGGGAAATCAGGATCAGAACATCGTGTCCTCCTCTTTTCATTCTCGCGCTCGCGTGCACTTCTTCCGGACTCGGCACAGAATGCATGCCGAGAGAGAGAGAGAGAGAGAGAGAGAGGGTTGGAAGACTCATGCCGGCGAGTGTGAATCTCCGCGCGCGGTTAGCCAAGGAAAGGCACAAGGGGATCTGTGACCAAACGTGTGGCGAACAAGAATAAACTGAATTTATATATCACGATATTATATATCTATAAACACTCATATATAAACTCATATATATATATACATACAGAGAACGGTGATTCCGAAGACGTGCGACTTCGAGGATCGTCATTATCGTAGCATGTGGTCCCCTTACTCCCCATAGTGCATAGCATAAATATATCCTCATTGTCCCCATATTCAACGTTATGTACAACCAATGTTTTCAAAATGACTCTCAGACAAATGTAAGCACAACAATAATATTTGAAATAATGCATTATTACATATTATTCATTATTGACCAGTATTTATTAATTATTAATTATTTAATTAATACTACATTCTATTAATTAATATATATCAATTATATATTACATATATAATTATATTACATTTAATAATATATTAGATGAAGTAAAAAGTTCTGAGCGTTTTTTCGCTTTATTTCGACGATGAAATTAACATAGTTAGGATTATCCGATTTAGATCAAATATGCGCCATTTTGTTCGATAACTTTTGTCTATTTTGAAGGCAATTTCATAATTCCGTGATCCATATGGGCCAATGTGTGCGACCCTTCCTATTGGCCAATTCTGGCCGCTTCTGGTCGATCGCCTGCTTCAATCCGGTCAGTGACAGTAGAGGTCCGAATTGAGTGTTTGGCCCGATGGGAGCAGCTCATAGTAGATGATTCCCTTCCAATCCCACCAAATACACAGCAAAACCTTCTTGGCCGTTAATCCGGGCTTGGCGATTGTTTGGGCCGGCTCACCGCGATTGGACCACGAACTTTTTCGGCTGTTGTTTTCGTATGTGACCCATTTTTCATCGCCAGTCACCATCCGCTTCAAAAATGGGTCGATTTCGTTACGTTTCAGCAAAGAATCGCAGGCATCAATTCGGTCCAAAGGGTTTTTTTGCGTCAATTCGTGTGCAACCCATACATCGAGCTTCTTCTTGAGACCAGCCTTATGCAAATGGTTCCAAACGGTTTTCTGGCTAATCTTCAGTTCCTGGGCAATGGAATAACTGCTCACATGCCGGTCCGACTCGACGGTTTCTATGATTTTATCGACATTTTCGACGATTGGCCTACCAGAGCGTGCCTCATCTTCGACGTCCTTATTACCTGAATGGAATCGTTGGAACCACCGCTTTGCTGTTGCATTCGATACTGTATTGGGTCTATAAACAGTGTAATTTTTTTGGCCGTCTGCTCCGCCTTTTCACCTTGGTTGTAGTGGTACTGAAGAATGTATCGATTTTTCTCTTTTTTTACCTCTATTTTGGAACGCTGTAACACACAACTGGCTTCACCAAACACAAAACTGTCAAAGAACTTTTTTTGAAGCGTAATGTCACCTTTAAATCGCCGTATAGTATGACCCGATGCGATGTATACATCGTGAGATATGGCTCACTAAAGACATCTAGCGGAAAACGCTCAGAACTTTTTACTTCACCCAATATGTTAACATATTAATAGAATAATTAAGACATATGAATATTAGTAAAACATATAATAATATGTTAACATATTAATATGAAGGCCATTTTGTGCCCAAAATCAACAACTCGTTCAATAAAAAATGTAAGGACCGTCCTCACAACTGGCAGATGTGCTGATGATAACCTCACATAGATATGACGGATTTAAAATATCTTTTTTACATATATATATATATATATATATATATATGTATATATATACGGAAGAGACCCTTCGTCGTTCGGTCAACGAGTCCGGATTATAGTCCCTCCTTCGGTCGGGTGAATATATAATAATATGGTCTCCGTGTATATATATATATATATATATATATATATATATATATATATATATATATATATCTATATATATATATTTATATTTATACATAAATATATATATATATATATATATCACTCTCTCAATCTTTCTTTCTGTCTCCGGCGGCTCGTCCAATTCAACACGTCAATAGGATCGATAGAACATCACGCTTTCGTGCACGCGGCACTGTACATGTAGTATCATAACTCGTCATGCATCTCGAAAACCCCATTGATCCCATGTTTTATGTCCAAATATTTGTTTGACACGGTCACGAGGCCACTGGCAATCTGAAAGCATCAGCTGACAATGACGTTGGAAAAATCGTATGAAACAAGCATTGCGATGACGATGCAACGACCAAGCGGGTCCATTCTTTTTAAAGAAATAGTACAATTTTAGGTGGTAAGTTTCAACTGGAATCGCGGTTTTTGGTTTGCGTAGCAGTTGGCGAGACTTTCTTATTTTGTCGTTTAGCTTCGAGGCTCCAGCTACTTGTCAACCAAGTCTGAAAAGTCGTCACGAAAAAATTTGCGGGACAATGAACTTCTGCTAAATATTCCACGTCAAAACTGTCGGAAATTTCAATTCGCTACGGCCGATGCAACACGACCACAATGTGGACGATGAATGAACGATGAAACAAAGGATTCAGTCCTTTCCCTTTCTCTCTTTAGCTCCACGCTCTCTTAATGTATCTCAACACCATTTCCCATAATAACAATCCAGAATTACCTGCGTCACGCGAATTACTTTAATTCCGCAAATGTGACCACAATCGGAAACACGTGCCCTTTGTAGGACGATTCACTCGCGATGAAACAGGCCTGACAATTTATAATACGAGAAGTGGGTTTTGTTAACGAAATTCTCTATGCACGATTAATTGGGGCGACAAAACCATTGTTCCGAGTGTATTTCACGCATGAAATGAACTTTACAACGAAAATACAACTGGGATATTATCCGACATAGGCTTGCCGTAAGAATTGTCCAAGTCCGAAGTAACCCTAGATTCTCTGCTTCCTTGGAGAATCGAAGTGAGAAGTGGACAAAGAAGTGGAACGAGACAAAGAATAGGAAGAAGATGAAGAAACTATGAACAGCGATTACGTAGAAAAGTATATTTGGCTTTGTTTGGATTGGTCGGAGTACAACCAAGAACGAGGAAGAACGAATATTGGCAGTACGAAAGAAAAAGGATGATGACTGTAGGCAAATGAGGAAGATCACAAGAACGAATGAAGAACAAGCACACTGGAGAACCAAAAAAGAAGTTTGAGGAAGAGACCGAAAGGAATGACGGATAAACTGGAAGTGAAGACTGAAACAGGAAGAATCCCCAGATCCTACCACATTCCTATAAGGATTTCATAAGGACGACACACGTAGGGAGTCCACATTGGATTCCAAGTGGACTTCGCGCTATTTTTTCGATTGACGTCGTTTGAACATTTTTTATTTTTTATTCTCAACCAAAATTTGTTGGGTCCCTGAACAAACAAAAAATATCCTTTCATTATCTCGTGCACAAATTTGTTGGAGAGCCCTAAGATGCACCCACATCTCTCTAGGGATTTGTTAGGTACACCGCAAGTATAGGGAATCCTCAATGGGATCCAATTTGATTCTACACTGTTCCCTGGTAAACGCTGTTTGAGAATTCTCACCACGTTCGAATCGAAAATATGCGAAAAGTCACGAGAAATAACTCAGCGTGTTGAAAAATAACCTGCACGTTTCGTGAGCGTATTGGGATCAGTCAAATGGCTATAAGACATCTGGTGGCGGAAATTCAAACTATACTTAGGGCACAGCCTTCAATAGAAATTAAACGTGGCCATACGATGAAAGAATTTAATTTTTATGAAAAACGTAAATATCGGTAAAAATGGAATTCGCGGAATTTTGCCCGCGTAAAAACAATCACAAGAACATTAAATGTGCCGTGAAAGATTGCGAAAGCAATTCGAGTGAGGAGTGAGGAGTTCGAGTAAGAACTTTACCACATTTTTTAATGTTCCCAGCCTTCAAAATACATTCTCATTCCACAAAATTTCGTTGTTTAGAATCGGTACCAGCTCAATTACAAATTTCACTAATATACTTATCATAATATCACAGAAATTCGCACTAAACTACATGACTGTTTACGTTTCACGGTTCTCTTATCACCGCCATGTTTTTTGGCTCCGCCCATATGACAGTACATGTGTACTGATATTATATCAAAGTGCATTAAAATAAATAACAAACGATAAATATAGTAGATGTGATGTGATGCAAATCGATTTTTAACAAGGTTGAGGTATTAGCAGAAAAATAATTAAACGTCTTTGAATTCGATCGTAACCTGCAAATTACAAAAAAAAAAAAAATTGGTAAAATTTGTGTGCATTTCAGAAACTTGGTTATTGAGAAAAATCCACAATAATGCAAGACTAAATTACACGTAACTTTATGGGAATCGAGAGGTGTATCGTGACATCTCGGTAAAAAATGATGCAAAAAATATGAAATTTTCTACAGTAAACAAAGAATAATGAACAAGAATGGTCAAATTTTTACAGATTTTTTAGGAGATTCATTTTAACAAAATTAATTATTCTGGCAAATACCTCAGTAACCGAAAATTTGGCAAAGTCGCGCACCCAATATGAAGCGTACCCAAGTCCGTGCGCCGCAGCAGGAATTTCGAAAATATATTATACCCCATTCGTGGCGCGCAAGATTAAAGTACATGTATAGGGATGGGAGAAATGAATTAAGTTTATATCGCTCAGAAAAAAACAACAGTTTATTAACTACATATGTATAAAGATACATACATATTCGTATATCTAATAATATAATATACTTTAATATCTATGAGACGTTTGCATGAGCGTCAGTGTTGCTTTGAACAATCTTGCATCACTTTTTCCCGAGTTGACTATGGTTATTTCACTGTATACTTCTTCAGTCACCCGTTTTCTTCTCCACGTAAATATTTTACTTCCATTATTGCTGATCGTAATTTTGCCGTGTCACGAATCAGCCATAGTTCAGACAACTGACAGTACACACACACACATACACACACACACACACACACAAACACTCGCAACTTAAAAATGTATGCGACGTTTTGTCAGATTGGGAAGCGGCATAACTTTTGAAGCGTACTGTCTGTAACTTTTGGGTAAGAAGAACTGTAACACCTTAACTTCCTTAAGATATACTTTTTCAAGATCCACTCGTTTTGTATACCTATATATATATATATGGTATACAAGTATGGGAAACCATTTGGATCCCTACGACAATGTCTGCACGGTAGATGGTGGGATGGAGTGTATGGTAAGAAGACAGGAAAGAAGAAGAATATATATATATATGGTATACAAGTATGGGAAACCATTTGGATCCCTACGACAATGTCTGCACGGTAGATGGTGGGATGGAGTGTATGGTAAGAAGACAGGAAAGAAGAAGAAGTTCCTCTTCTTCTTCTTTCCTGTCTTCTTACCATTCTTACCATCTTACCAGAGGCCGAGGAACGACAGCCACGAAGAGAACAGCAAGAACGAGAGCAGAAGAGAAAGCGGAAGCGGAAGTTTAAAGGGGGTGAAGAATGTACAGGAAGAAGTGATCGATGTCATCGGCATCCTGACATTCCCTCGTGCGTTTCACGGCTCTCTTAATTATCATCTGTCCATCTTCCAAGCATCGGAGCATACAAGTGAGAAGGAGAAAAGAAATGTTAGCGCGCAAGGGGTCCGCGGGAGGTAGATGAGAAAAGAAATGCCTGCGACGAAAAGGAGCGCGAGTTAGAGAGAGAGAGAGAGAGAGAGAGAAACGGCAAAGTGAGGATCCGTTAGTGAGAAACGCGAAAGATCCGAGGGATGTGGCGGAGAGTGAGAAAGAAAGAAAAAGAGAGAGAGAGAGAGAGAGAGAGAGAGAGAGAGAGAGAGAGAGAAGGAGAATAAATGAAGGGAGAGTGAGAGAAGCCCGACGCGCTTCTTACTCCGCCCAGCATCCAAGATGGCGTTTGCCAGTGCGGGGCTCCCCTCGTCATTAAAATCAATAATTAAAAAATACATCCGCGTGCCACGACGACGCCGCGCGCGAGGGGGGCACCTTCGCCTTTTCTAGAACGCGACGCCGCGCCTCGTGACGACGACAACGACGTCGACGTCGACGACTACCACCACCAAGCCCTCATTCTTATAACCAAATGAGAACCTCTGAACGACCAGCGTGCTTACTTTCGCGGGGGAGTGTTTCTCTAAATGTATAGACACACACACACACACGGATATATTTCTATGTGGCACGTCTAGCTACACATAGAAATATCTATATGCATATATTTATTAGAAAAAAACAGTACATTGCACGGTACCAGGCAGCACTGCTACAACCGTGCGGTCTCTCGCAGACTGAATATCCTCACGAGACCGAAAGATCTTTCCTCGGCAATCTATTTTTCGATAATTCACGAGTAAAAAAGAAAAGATGTTCCAGAAATTGCCTCCAATGAGAAAGACAACCAACGTGTTGTTTGTCGAAGACCGTTGAACTCGTTGATGCGATTGCAATTTGCATTCAAAATATACCTTGACGTATCATTTCCAGTGGATATTTCGTTGGATGCGGGGGTGGATCATTGGTGAAGCCAGCATTTTTTTTTCTCGGTGGACACCGTAGGGGCCGGCCTGACAAGAACTGTTTTTGTTCACTATCATCTTTTTTTTAAATACAATATACATAATAATCGATAATCGTTCATGCTAACATTAATGTCAAACTCTTGCAATACCTTAAATAATAATTAACTAATTTTTCATCATTCTTTAATCCAGTCAACAGTCTTTAAACTTTACTTTCAGTAGGTACACGATTGAATGAGTCTTACTTTTCTATTTTTTTTCTGCAATTCGGCCAAACACTTTTTCAACTGGAATTTCTTTTAACAATGTCTTTTTCCATGTTCAACAGTGACATGTGAAAGAATCCTTCCTGAAAAAAGGAATTGTACTTTTAAGCCACATATTTATCTACCCCATGGCATAAAAACTTGTCTCACAGCCGGCGGAACTCACTGGGAGTAGTATTGATGCGTGGAAAAGTTTATATAAGTTAGGACAGTACTCCTTTTTAATAGGCTTTCTTAAATTTTCAACATTTATTTCATCATTTTCAATTTGAAGTATGTTTTTCATGATCATTGCTTTAGCTTCTTACGCTGACGTATCAATTATTAAGATTTTTTTACAATTATTATTTAAATCATCTCCGTTCTTAATATACAATTTTAAGAAAACATTAACTGCATGCGGTCACGGTAGATTCTCAGTTTAGCGTTTCAGATTCACACTTATATTATCTACTACTTGGTAGTAAATGTTGATCTTCCAGTATTCTTCTGGTTGTGTATCGGCCGGCAAATCTAATGTAAGGCTTTTGCCCACAGTTGACTTAATTGCGAAATTTGAATATCTATCTAATTTACGTAATAAAATGGCTACTTTTTATACAAATTACGAAATTACGACGAAGGAAATAGTTCAAGTTTTACTAAATTATTTCTTTATGCTTACTTGGGTGAAACTTAAATAAAATTAATCGATTATTTGTCTTTACTTATTTAGGATTGATTTATTTCTGAGAAAGGCCATCGGGCTTTCTGGGGGCCGTGCCTACCCAGCCCCTGGTTATTCCAATGGGGTGAATCAGTGCGACTAATTACGAATATCATGCGGAGCACATCGCTCAAAGTACATCGATCAGACTTTGGGGGTACAAGACTGACGTAAGGCGCGAAATTTGAATCGATACTTTAACACAATCGACGTTACCGTCAGTCGGTAATGAGCCGTTAATTGCTCATGTAGAGATGAGCCTGATATTGATGGTGTTTTTTTTTTGACAATCACTTCGTATGGCTACGAGCTTTTACGATCCTTTCACTTTGACCCCACATATGGCATTTCAGTTTTTTTTTTTCATTTCTGAGAGGCCAGAGTATTGCGCGCGGCGACTCGTTTCCTAATGCACTACTGAGTCGCATATGCACGAGGGTACGAGAAAAGTGTGGAAAATCTTTACCGATATGTGTGCTATGTTTTCACTGGGTTTAAGTTGCGTTGGCCATTGGAAAGTCAGTGAAACTGTCACCTGCAATCGGCGCGGAAGCCAATACGCGGCTAAGCCCGTGCAAAAATTTGATTAGAAGTCGCTGGATCGTATCACATCCCTGTAGGGATTTGATAGAGACGCCTCACGTAAGGAGCCCACATTGAAATCCAAGTGGATTCCGCGCTATTTCCCCATTATCATCATTTGAGACTTTTTATTTGAAATTCTCAACCGGAATTTGTTGGAACTCTCGAAAAAAAAAATATCCTTTCGTGATCCCGTGCAGAAATTTCTTAGGGAGTCCCAAGATGCACCCACATCTCTATAGGGATTTGTTAGAGACACGGCACATAGAGAGTCCTCATTGGGATCCAATTGGATTGTGCACTGTTCCCCGATGAATGTCCCTTGAGAATTTTTACCACCTTTGAATCGAAAATATGTGAAAAGTTACGAGAAAAAACTCGGCGTGTTGAAACATAAACTGCACGCTCCGTGAGCGTGTACGTGTGTAGTGACATTGTGTCAAAATACAGTAAAATAAATAAAAAAAACAACAATTGAAGTCGATTCTCAATGATGTGATTCAAGTCTATTTACAAGATATACTTTTTTAAGCGATTCATACTTTTTTAAAGAAGGTTGGAGCGGTCCAGGTGAGACAAATGGCGGTTTACGAGCTTTTTTTTCAATAAGCTTAAAAAAAATACATGCGCGGTATAGATTGTAGATGTGGATGCTAAGTTTTCATAAAATATATAATCAAAGAGTAAAGTTATGCGTTTTTTATAGTTTTATTACGTGAAAAAGTAAAACTGTTGTGTTACTATCACCTTGAAAAAGTATAACATTATTAATCATTATTATGAAAGAGCCGTAATCTTTTATCAGATTAAAAGGATTGAAAGATTAAAAATATTAAAACGGTTAAACAATTAAAAGGATTCGGAATCTTTTATCAAACTTTCATGGTTCAATGAAAATATGTGGTTTTCGATGGGAAAGATGGGTTTTTTTCATTCTATATGTTTACAAAGGTTTAGTTAACGTTAATTCGTTGTTAAAAATGGTTCATCTGAGTGCTAAATAGCCAAAAAAATTACGTGACCCGTAGTATGAACATCTTGCCCATGTAACCGCACGTAAAATTACATACATTAAACGACTTTTTAGCTCTGGTGTTTTGTGGTGAACATTTAAAAAAAATCATAGACTCAGTATAGTCTAGACAATAACATATATATTTTTTTAAATCTTGGATTGTGGGTAACGCTCCAACCTCCATAAGATAAGATTTTTACTTTTGAAGATCGATTCGTTTTGTAGATCAGTATATTTTATTTAAAAAATTCAATGTACCAAATGCGATAGGATCCATCAAGAATCGTATCGGATTCGGTTCGATATGACAATCCCTTCGGGATTCAAATTAGATCCGTACATTGAATTCCAATAGGGAATCCCGATTGGAACCCAATGTACGAGCCTGACATTTTAGTATAAGGATCCAATGCGATGGGCCATTGGACTATTGTCAGCTTATTAAAAACACTGCGTTACATAATTTCAACAAACTTCGTTGGCCCATCCAATTCAGATTGCAATTTGGTTGATTTTTCCTTTAAGGGAGACGTCACTCATTTTCTACGAAAGTCACGAAAATACCGGTGAAACTTGACTAGTACTGCCGTCAACTTAACATCGAAAAAGAATGTTCCCTCGAAGTTCTCTCAAATTTGCCCCGATTTTGGTCACAATAAACTACGAAACCTTTTCGCTCGAAACCAAACCATCCCCAATTTGTGCCAACGCGTGAACTTTTCCCATCGTCGATTCCAGGTTACAAAACACTCGAAATAATTCACTGACCTCAAAAACTGAATAAAAGGAATCCTATCAAGGAATTTTTCATCCCCCAGCAATTGGCCGAAAGACAGAAAAAAAAAACTTGCTGATATCGATAAGTGTACCCATACACGAAGTTGTGCCACAAACGACATTGTCCCGATCAGCAACGTACTCCAAAAAAGAAGACACTGTTCAATTAATTTCCGGCTTACCAACTCCGTGCAAAAGAAACCTTTTTCCAATTTCCACTACGAGTATTCCAGCAAAAAGTTAAAAACGCAGATAAAAAAAGAGGGTGAGAGAGAGAGTGTGAGAGAGAGAGTGTGAGAGAGAGAGAGAGAGAGAGAGAGAGAGAGAGAGAGAGAGGAAGAGAAAGAGAGAGAGGAAGAGCAGATTGGTCGAAAGAGGTAACAATTGTTCGAGGCTATAGGAACAAACAAATATGCCTGGGTGTGGGTGATGCATCGTTTCGGTGCAATAAAGAGCATTATGTGGGATAATTAACGCAGTGGAAGTTGAAGACGTATTATGGGGGGTCTCGAGGAAAAGATTAGCCGCGGCTTAGACAGCCAAGAGTACAAGACATCCCTCATGTATATGAACACATATATATATATATATATATATATATATATATATACATATGGCACTCACCACATACACACGAACAATGAAATCGTCTACACTGCGTGATTTTGTTGTGTATGTGCACGCGACCAGTGTCAGGTCAATGGAAATCGTCGAAGAAGGTCGCAGAGGGTGTGTAGTTGCCGAAAAGGGCCATATAGTGGCCATATTATATTATGGACATCACCTTAGGGGTTTGAGGACGAAACCTCGTGTGCGTTGACGACTTCATGCTGTGTATACTACCCAATGTATACGTGTATACACATCTGTGTGTATTATGGTCGAGGTAAGAGGGCTCCCGAGGGTCGCGTCATGTCGCAAAACGGTACAGGTGCCCCTGCGGCCCCGGGTGCTTTGGGTGCAGGTGTATTGTACTATGATCCTCAAATACGTGTTAAACCTAACCTTCGGTGAGCGTGTTTATGCACGTGAAGATTTTTCACCCTCCCCTTGCGAGAACATTGCCGTTGTCGCGTACAGGCAATATGACTCATACAGTCGGGATAAGAAAGCGGCTAAAATTGTACATGCCCACTCGGACCAGGTATATGTGATGAATACGGCGGAGACGGTAGAATGTATGATCGAATATACGAAGTGTTTTTAGGAAACTGCACATACGTTTACGTATGTCTACGTAGAGCTTGAGCGGAGAGTAATAAAATTCCTCGAAAATATATATTTTCGAAATGTCGTTCATGTTTCGGAATGACAGGCCGTTTTTGTGAAATGTAGATTTCCTTGATGTCATTTCGGTTCGTTTGGATTGTTTGAACTTCGTTTGGCATAGTTTCGTTGAGGTTTGTTCTGCGTTTTTCGTTGAGTTTGCAATTTCCGTTTGGGTTTGTTTGGCATTGTTTCGTTTAAGTTTGTGTGGATCTGTTTTAGCATTGCTTGTTTGGGTTTGTTTTGCTCTTTCGACTCGGGCTTGTTTGGCAGTGTTTGAGTCTTATTGGGTTTGTCTAATATTGCTTGTTTGGATTCTTTCTGCATTGCTTCGTTTGGGTTTGTTTGGCCTTGTTCGTTATAGCTGGTTTAGGTTTGTTCGAAATTGTTCGTTCGAGCTGGTTTGGATTTGTTCGACATTGCTCGTTCAAGCTGGTTTGAGTTTGTTTAGCGTTGCTGTTGCTCTTCGTTTGGACTTGTTTGGGTTCGCTTGACATTGAAGTTGATGGCCGAGCTTCGCCTATTTCGCGCGAATGTAAAATTTGGTTTCGTGCAGCCCTTCTCCCTTTTTATAATTGACGTTGAGTTAATCGATCTGGCTGGTGGAAAGAAAAAACATCGGCTGTTTTATATATTTGTTTTTTTACGTTGTTTTATAAGTCTTCATTTTATATTATTTTTCTGTTCTACATACAGAAAAAACATATTACCCGGAAGTTGTGTGGATACATTCTTCGGAAAATATCGATGTGGCGGACACTTGAGAACTTTGTAATCGATACGACTGTCGCACTATCGGTGGACACATTTTCGTTTTGTCTCGTTGGGTTTTTCAAGTTTTTTACGCGTCTCCACGACGAAAATAGCTACATATGGAGGAGCAACGCCGTAGAAAGTCTTCATACGAGAAAATTTCGTTCAGTTATAAAATCCCAAAAGGCCTTCACAAAAGATCTTCACAATTTGTGGCCGCTTAAAAAAAAACCCCGAAAAATTCTTAAAAATCTTAAGAAGGAAAAAAAACAGTATAGCAGCTGACAAAATTCAATCAACAAAAAAATGATAATAACGATAAAAACGATTAAAGTTAACGACCAGCGAACCCAAGCAAAATTTCAAATTAACAACAAATAGAATGGAAATTAACAACTGAACCAAACAAACAAACCCAAACAAAAAGTCAGAGCAATAATTGAAATCATTGAAATGAACAATAAACAAGTCCAAAGAATAAATTAGAATAATACAAAAAATAATGAAAATTAACAATGAAAAAACCAAACAAACAACTCCTAACAAGAAATTGGAAGAATAGAAATGATTTAAATTAACAATAAACAAGTCCAAAGAATTATTAAAATTATGAACATCGAGAATTTATAAACTATAATTGTGAAATTATGAAATTATAGAGAAAAATTATGAAAATTAACTAGCAAACGAAAAAAACCGAAACGAAAAATCGGAGCAACATTAAAAATACTTAAAATGAACGATAAACAAAACCACCAACAAAAAAAATCAAAATAACCGAAAAAACAAATGAAAAATCAACAACAAAATTCCGCTTTGTATTGTTCATTTTTATTTTTTAAATGTTATTCTGCGGTTTGTCAGCCAGAGGAAGGGATCGATGGGAGTGTCACATCTCGCCCTGTCTCTCTCTCTCTCTCTCTCTCTCACACACACACACACACACGCAGTATAGGGAATACACGCAACAAATAGGCTTCGAAGAAGGTTGACCGCGGTAAGAAGCTGCTCCGTATAGGCTCGCGGGATTTTAACGTTTTACCTCGTGGGAGCGTGATCGTACATAGATCGAGAGAGAGAGGGAGAAAGAGAGTGAGACCGAGAGAGAGAGAGAGAGAGAGAGAGAGAGAGAGAGAGAGAGAGAGAGAGAGAGAGAGAGAGAGAACGAGTGGGGGATAAAAAAGGTGAACGAAGGAAGAGGGGGGAGAGAGAGAGAGAGAGAGGAGGAATAATATCTCGCGGCTGCCAGAGCGAGTGAACGCGCGCGTGAGATCGCGCGTTCCGGTGAAACAACGCTGGTAAAAGGACAGAGATACATCGGGACGAATGATAAAGAAGTCGTGAAAGAGCTGTGAGGAGAGGATGGAGGGGGTAGAGAGGGAGGGGGTCCAGTGGGCTGGTACCCTCCGTGGTTGGAGGTGGCCAAGGAGGAGGGACTCTCCTTCGTTGCTTCGACGACCTCCGGTTCTCTCTCTCTCTCTCTCTCTCTCCTTCTCTCTCTCTCTCTCTCTCTCTCTCTCTCTCTCTCTCTCTCTCTCTCTCTCTCTCTCTCTCTTTCTCTCTCACTCTCTCTCTCACTTGCTTCTCGTGGTTTCTTTGCCACTGGCGAACAAGCGGAGGCAGTCTCAACGCGACCGTTCCGCGAACCCGTGGCCGATAAATTCTATCATTTTTTCCAATATTTGTTACGCAAAACCATACCCCAGTTGAAAAGACGAAAAAACTAGAAAAAAAAAAGCAAGAATTTTTTTCACGAGGTTCCAACAAGCCGGAGAAAAAGTGTCAACCGATGGAAAAACGACGTAAGAATAGAGCGCGTCAACTTTACGTCAAGAGTTAAAAAAAAAAAAGCAGACAGAAGACAGAATCCCAATTGTTATGAAAAAACGAACAAAGAAACAAAAAAATGCATACAAACGTTTGGCCAGTAGCGATGGTGCGCCGAAATTTCGTGTCCTCTTTGGTGTAATGTGCCAGTGAATTGGATTTTTCGTTCTACGTTTGTTACTTTTGTTTTGACGAAATCTCGTTGTCATTGTGATTGTGGTGGCTCGGGGAGCGGGGGAGGGGGGGGGGGGGGATGATATTTGCGAAGAATCGCCAAAGACGGATGCACAACGAGGCCAAGAGTGTGAGGGGTAGTTGGGAATCGTGCACAGGTGAGCGCGAGAACGCTTAGGGGATGAAATGACTACCGGTTGACTGTCCGACAGCCCGCCCACCCCCCTCTGCCCTGCTCGCTTTATATACGCAACAAACCCAAACGGACACACAGTCAAGCACACACGAGCCTGTCGACTCGCGCGTCCCGTGCAGCGCACGTGCTCCAAACGTTTTCATCCCCCCCGCACGCACTACCCTCGAGAAAACAGTCAATGGAAACACAGTCCTCGGTCCCACAGACCAACGCGAGAGGGTACTTCTTCACGATACTTCATTGGTTCCCGTTGCTTCGTTCTTTGTTTTGTTTTTGTCGTTTTTTTTTTTTTTTGGGTTGGAAATCACGAGTTTGCGAATCGCGGTTACGCGGGGGCCCCATAGGTGTGCGCTTTTCCTCGCCCACGCAATATGCTCCCGCGAGAGTTTGATGCTAGCACAAGTGCCGCATAAGAGGGATGACGTTACACGCGAAGGGTGGAGAAAATATACGGCGGAGGCAGGAACCCTAGAGAGAGAGAGAGAGAGAGTGAGTGAGAAAGAGGAGC
Organism: Ophion ventricosus; assembly: GCA_963932345.1. Classification (NCBI taxonomy): domain Eukaryota; kingdom Metazoa; phylum Arthropoda; class Insecta; order Hymenoptera; family Ichneumonidae; genus Ophion; species Ophion ventricosus. Next base: position 23,329,312 of record OZ010715.1, on the reverse strand, counting down.
AGGGAGTGTAACCGGAAGTACCGTCGATGTTTCCGTAACCGCATTACTCAATTCGAACAATCGTTCGACGTTCCCGATCAATTCGAGAAGAGAAGATTCACCTGCGGGGGAGATTCAACGCTTGTGAACCTGCGTTGTACTCATCGAGCAGTATGTGTCCGCCATTTTGAAATTTTGGGTTCGCCTCGTGATTCGCGTGTGCCGGTCTTTATTTCTGTGTGCGCGATTTGTGTGCTATACGGAAGAGAATACGAGCGATCGCAGTTTCGAAGACGCGATCCTCAACGGAAGGATATATTGAGATATTTGGTTGAAGCCGATCGCAATCGTCGGATCTTGAGGATTTAACAGGTACATTATACTTATCGTAGACCCTTGAAACGCACTGGCTGAGTGCAATCGAGGCCGACTAATGCGGAGTCCGTTTACATTCGAAATTACGAAATGCCGGAATAATTTTGGACTTTTTGTTTTGTTTTGAATTGTCGTACTTAAGCCTATTCGTGAAGAGTACGTGGTCAAAAAAATCGAACAGGTTTGAGACATTTGTTCATTCTTGTCAGTGAGCCATTTCAACTTTTTACGCGGGAGAAGAGGGCGTGAAAAAAGAGAAATTTTCTAGTTTCCAATTTTCTGTTACCTATTTCCAATTCCGGATTTCTAGTTCCCAATTGTTTTCCCCCTATTTCTAATTCCTTATTTCCAGTTCCGGATTTCTAGTTCCCAATTTTAGTCGCCTATTTGTGGTTCTCCATTTCCAGTTACCTATTTTCAATTCCCTATTTTCCAATTTTTCCTAAATTCCAACCGACGAGATTCACACATCGCGCCCTTTGCTCTTCGGCTGCCAATCTTTTCAACAAACACTTTTGTGATTCTTGTTTTTTTATGGACTATGTACGGCCCCCTGAAATTTTTTTGCACGGATTCATTACCTGATTCCACGCTCCCGTTTCTTTTTTCACTCATACTTGTGTCTCTCGAGGATTAGGACGCAAAGGAGGATGGAATCTTGATGAGAAGTTAGGAGCCATTTCTCGAACAAAATAAACAAAATTTATTTCCTATAAAAATAAAAAAAGGTCTAAACCATTCCACCATTAAACAATTAAAACAAAAATAAAATTTTCAGTCATACACGATAGGAAACTGTGGTTCGTTTCACTTAAAAATACTGAAGCTTTTTCTTTCTTTTCTTTTTCACTAGAATTTTCTAGCCCTAAAATAAAAGTGATTTTTGACGATCTCTCCTATCTGTGTGATCGAAAGGTTTTTAAATTCATCGTGTTTTTCACGCTATGTTCAAAAAATAAGGGAAAATATTATTAGAATAGAAAAAAAATATACTCAAAGAATTACAAATTGCTCCAGTCGAGGCGCGATTTTTTTTATTCCGAAGCTGTTTTATTTTCTTTAAAAAATATGCGAAAAACGTTAATTAGTGTATAAAAATGGAAATATACAGAGAAGTCCAAATTGTTTCACCCGGCGCGCAACGTTCCCGATCGTTTTCTGTCGTCGCGTGCCGTCTCTTGTGTTCATGAGGAACTAAACATTCCATTTTTAGAAATGAAAAATATACCTTCAGGTATTTGTAAAGCCCATAGTAAAAAAATACGATTTAATGAAAAAAATTACTATAAATTGTGCGATTAGTGCAATTCGATTGAACACAATCAACCCACAGGCATGGTCACGTTGTCAGGTAACTATTTATGCCGATCTGGGAAAAAAGTAATAAAATCAGGCGTATGATAATCGAGGTTTATTACGCAAATATGAGAAACAGAATTTCTTGATAAAATACGGGACGAACATTATTCGAGTCGATGAAAAAGTAAATGCAGCGCAGACCTCGATAAGATAAGAAGATATATTTCATAGTTGATAGGACAAATTTGATCCTCAAAACATAATGAATCAAAAAGGACTTAAGGTCCAACAAAATTAATAGTAGTTCAAATTTCATTAACAATACTATTAATTTTAATAGCATTATGAACGAAAAATAATAATAATCCGAAAGTTTAATTAATAATATTATTAATTAAAATTAATACTAATATATAGCTAAAAAATAAGCTATATAGATAACTTTTTAGTTAGCTTAACTAACTAAAAAAGACTGACCGTCATTTGGATCATGGGAATGATGCTTCTTTCGCGAATACAAATTTCTTATTAATAACATTCAATAAAAACAAACTTTGCGGTTCATTCTCCAATTGCTTCTGTGACAACAAAAAGAATTGAATTTCTCAAAAATAACAGCGAAATTGCAATTGATTTATCGTCATTTGTATAGATGGAATGATGCTTCATTCAATAATGAAAACCTAAATATTGAAATTTGAATACATTTCCATTTTGATCTGCATTCCTTTAGAACGTTCAGAATCTTTTTCTTTACTTTTAAACCCAAGCAAAACCGGAATAAATGCACCGCCGGCTAGAAACAGTGAATTCCTCAGTCATTGCAAACCCAAAAAATGAAATTGTCTCTGTCGTTGATGAGAGCGAAACGAACCTCTGACCACTTTACCAACAGAAAGTAAAATAAAAAAACGCTTCGTTGCTCTTGAAAAAATGTCCTTATCAAAAGTTTCGAAAAAACAAAGCTTGCAAAATGTCCAATATGCAGCGTCACTAATTTATAATTTACTTTCAAATCTGCAACGTTACTGAATTATAATTATCTTCCAAATGTGCAGCGTTACTGAATTATCCTTGAAGCATGCAAAACTACAAAGTACAGCTGTCAAAAAAAGTTTTCGCGTATGTCGATTTTTTCCAGCTGTTTTCTAGGGATTACCACATTACCATACATTACCATACGTTATTAACATAAACAATATCGTACAGTATTTATCATTCAAATAAGTTATCGAATAAAATGTGCAGTAATATTCTTCTTTTTTTTTCAAAAGAATTATTCCTGTAAAACGAGCCGTCCAAATACTTGTTTCACTCACTGCGCTTAATTATTCAAAACATTCGGAAGAGATCTTATTGTTAAGGTATTACTGGATGGACCGTCGGGCAAAAACTTAGTCCATAATGGGGGAATCGTGAATTTACAAGTCTAGATCATGTCGTACATGTTTAGTCTTACAAATAGTTCATTTAATAATAAATTAACACTTAGAAATGTTAATTTTCCACTTTTAATAATAATTGAAGTCAAATTCGACGATATTGGCGTGTGTTTCACTGAGGTTTTGTCAGTGACTGTACATCTGTTTGAACTGTCCAACAAAAAAATTTCGCAATTTTTAAATTTACTTAATACGTTCAGATAATCTTATTGTTATCAATAATTACCCAAAAACTCAATATGTATTGAGTTTTCAAATGATTGCTATTAGTTCATCGTTAAAAAAAGATACTCCTTATTACTTTAATTGATTTCTCGACAATTACTCAGTCGATTTATCGAAACTTAGCATAATCAATCTTGATGATATAATATTTACAGAATTTATCGCGATTTAGTTCCATTCGTTTTGCAACCATTAACGTCCGCAGAAGCTGTTTTCCCACAAGCAACCGTGTTAAATTCATATGTTTGTAACTACTAAGTTATTTAGTGAAAAATTCTAAAATAATTCATGTATTATTCTATCAAGAATTCCTTTCTCAAATTTTCAAGAATTTTGGCCATTTTTCAATATCCATCCAGTTATACCTTAAGCGGAGTTTTATTTTCAAAACTGTAGGAAAACAAGAATTTTTGTACTTTTTATAAAATGTACGAAGGTTCGATTAGAGTGCTTGTTCTCTCACTTCGGGCATTACCTGCGAAATTACGATACCTTTCGATCTCGAGTCCGGTGTTCCGAGCTGTTCAAAAATTCTGCGTGTCCCTTGCGCTGCAAATTCCGAATATATATACAAATACAACAAAATCAAACATATACACAACGTAACATTTGAAGGCTAAACACGATTATGATCATTAGCGCCAGAATAGACCTGATATATCATAAGATGCGTTTCCACGAGAGAGAGAGAGAGAGAGAGAGGGAGAAACACAACATGCACGTATGTATTTTGCAGTGGCACGGTCGAGATCCACAAGGGGTTGGTTTTCGAAGTGGTAGGAAGGGTAGTTCGCGGTCCGCGGATGTCGGTGCGGGGCAACAAGAAAGGAGCGGGGCGAGGGAGGGGGGCAGCCAGAGGCGGGGTTAAAGGAGCGAGAAACTTCGTGCGAGGGGAAGGGGGAGCGGAAGATTTTGCGGACCCCTCTTTCCACCTCCCTCGCTCCCACCCTCTCTCTCTCTATCTCTCTCCCTCACTCTCTCTCTCTGTCTCTCTCTCTCTCTCTCTCTCTATCCCTCGCTCTCTGCAACGTGATCACCCCCCTCGTACCCCCTCGAGAGCGTACGCGGAGTTAGAGCGACGTCGAGGAGAGTGTAGGTTGAGGGGAAGGAAGGTTTAGTGGAAGGAGTACCGGCGGGGATAGTGAGAAGGGTGAGCGGGGGGAGGGGGAGAGGTGGGGAGGTCTTAGGAGGGGCGCCTAACGTCACAGCACATTCACTCACCGGCCGTCGCCGACGCCGTTGTGCCCGCCAAACGCAACTTTATCACCACGGTCAGTTTTTTTTTGGTTCTTTTCTGCCAATTGAAAATTTTTATTTGCAAAAATTCGACGTACCGTTAACCCCCCCCCCCCCCCCTCTCCTTTCGCACTTAGTCCCTCCGCCGCGCCGTCAAATACAACCGCCGAAACGTTCGCGAAGACACTTTCAAACTTTTGGACTCATTCACGTCGAGCCAGTGATTGTTTATTTCTTCTTCACATCTCTACGTCACGTATGTGCTTTTCCGGATTTGGTTTTTTTTTTTTCACGCGATCGCGTCGCAGAGGGTGAGTTTCGCGAGACACGGTGCAAGGGAGGAGGAGGAGGAGGAGGAGAAATAAACGTGTGTGGTTGCCTCGTTACGACGGATTTTGTGAATTCTTGTGACGAAGAGTGGCCGTAATATTGGTGCGAAGAACGGACACCTCACGTGACATTGCGATAAGCGATACGCGGGAGAGTGAATCGTAATTGTGTGTTCAAGGGGGTGAAAAGAAAAAAATGATAGAGAGGGAGAGAGCGAGAGAGGGAAGGAGAGAACAGCTGATGGATTATAGTGCGTCGTCGACGAAAACTTTTGAGCGCACGGGAAAAGTTTACCCGCGCAAAAGTCTCGACCCGCCAATTTTGCAACTCGTTACACAACAACCCTTTGATTCAAATTCGACGAAAAGTGATTAATCGGCTACGGTTTGTTGCAAATACTCTCGGAGTAACGGTTTCTTTTTTTGTTTTCATTTCACTTTATATTTGATATGCTTTCCACGGCGATATGATTGATCACCTTTATCATTCTCGTATTATTTGTTCATATCATTATCATTGTTGCTTAAATTTGTAAATATCCGCGATAGCCCGAGACTTTTGTAATTAATTCGTACATAGTTTGATCGATTCCGTCGGCAGTGACGACCGCGAAAGTGAGACGGAGAACGAGCTATCGTACCTATATCGAACACGATAATAAGGCTACTCATAAGTATGAACACACACACACACACATGCACACCTTTGGACACAAACGTTATACAAGTCGCAGGCTCGTATGCGGTGCTGCAAAAAAATGTCCCACTTCGTCTCTACCCCCTTTCCCCCGAGTTAAACGAAAATTTCAATAATGCGATAATCAGAACATCATTATAAACGCAACACGGAAACATTGTGGAATTTGTCAAAATAAAATACGTGAGTCTGTTGTTTGGGTTTCCTCTCTCTGTCTCGCTCGCGCTCTCTCTCTCTCTCTCTCTCTCTCTCTCTCTCTCTCTCTCTCTCTCTCTCTCTCTCTCTCTCTCTTCCCGAATATGCGTACGGAAGAAACAAAAACGCTATTTTCCGAAGTAAATCGAATGTATATCGTGATGTGAACATTTAAAAAATAGTAATACGCGATAAATAAAAATTTGCGTAAAAATAGTAATACGGAAATAATTTTTTACAAATTAAATAAAAATAATAATTGGCCATGAATCAAAATTTGCGTACAGACAATAGTAGGCGATAAATTGAAAAAAAATTGCGTAAAAATAATATGAGATAAATAAAAATTTGGGTTGTTTGGGTTCCTCCCGCGTTGTGATAATTTAAAACATATTATCGTTACACGATAAATAAATTGTGTCGCATCTAATGAAAATTAATGGAAACAAGAATTTTTTTTATTTACTTGCTTCGTATTCGCGCTCTTCGAATCTTTGCGCTCCACGTTGATTAAAATAAAGAGAGAGAGAGAAAAAAGCGTAAACGTGCACATATCGTAAACCCCTCGAACGAAAAACAGTAACGTGTGTTCAAAATCCACTTCGCTTTTATTACCTCTGCGTTGTATGTCAAACAAAATGTTTGACTCTTCGTGAGTGTACGCCGCGTTGAAGAGAAATAAAAATAAAAATTGGCGGAAACGAGTGTGCGGTAAACGTCGCGATACAAGAAGAAAAAGGAATGAAACAAGTGCGATTTTTATTTTGTCCCCGAGCCTCGGTCGCTTGTATATACGTGCCGGCGGATACATTGTCACACACGTGTTAAATCGACAACAAAGTTTGCGACGAGTTTTCGTCGGGCGCACAGTGACGTGCACCAAAAGTCAGGGAGCCCGAGAATTTTTCAAGCTCGCTGGCTTTTTTCTCTTTCCACCACGTTCATTTTTCTTGTGCTTTATTCACTTTTTTTTCTTGCGAGCATGGTAACGAGAAGACTCGATGTGCTAAATTTTTGGTTACGTATAAAAACTCGTAACAATTGCATCACACAACTGTTACGACGCGGTAGCTTTGCACCTTGAAGTATATTTATATATATATATACGTGGAAATGCACATTCTCATACATATTCGCGTGTGTCTGTGTGTGAGTGTGTGGGTGGGTGTATACAGTCGGTAAAAACGTATTCTCACAACGCGCTTTGATGAAATAATTCTTTGAAAAAAAAAAGTATTATTTTTGAAAACTATTGAATCAGTAACTTATTGTGAATCGAGATACTGTGCGTTAATAGTGTGGAAAATTGATGTTGATGGAAATCTCCTGAACACACATAGAAAAAAAACGCGCAATGTATAGATATATATTGATATAAATTTAATATACATTTCGACATATGTAATTTCACCGATAACGTACACGAGTGAGAAGCCAACGAGTATTATGCAATAAGCTAATAAATCTTAACGACGGAAAATGCATATTCCCATGAAATGCCCCGATGAATAGAGAAAAAAATAACAGGTGCTACCGAAAGTGGCGCAAAAAATATCGAAGTAAAATCGTGATCAGTTTAGGCCGACACGATAAAGGGACAGTAATTATTGTAGCTTAAAATTAAACTGATTTATTTTCGGTGGAGAGAGAGAGAGGGAGAGAGAGAGTGAGAGAGAGAGGTGGGGAGAGTGAGAGAGAGAGAGAGAGAGAGAGAGAGAGAGAGAGAGAGAGAGAGATTGATTGATTGATTGATTGATGATTCATTCTATGCCTTATTGTTAGCAAAAAACCTTTAGGCAAAAGAGAGAGAGAGAGAGAGAGAGAGAGAGAGAGAGAGAGAGAGAGAGAGAGAGAGAGAGAGAGAGAGAGAGAGAGAGAAAGAGAGAGAGTGAGAGAGAGAGAGAGTGAGAGAGGGAAGAAGAGGGACACTAGGACCAGAGAAAATAATTGCGAAAATTGAAATATATGTCACGTCCATTCTCAGCCGAAAGTTTACTCCAACCAAAGTTCTTCAGTTGGCCATAGAAATTCACAGGAAAAAGGAAACAGCAAAAAACAAAAACTCTTCTATGCATTTCTGGAAGGTTGATTTCGATAGTGAGGTTATTGAAAATTCAGTTCTTCGACTTAAAATCCAGTTTGAGTTTGATATCGATCGCTTGATGATTCGGGTTTGCGAAAAATATAGACTGGAAAAATGTTGAAGCAAAGTCGACAGATCGAACCTCCGGCGCTAAATATCTCGGTTGAAACGGTGAACATAACTTTCGCAGACTTTTAAAAAACGGAGTAAGGGGGCGTAAAGATCGAACGTTCAAATGGCGCTAAATATCTCGTTTGAAACGGAGAACATAACTTTCGCAGACTTTTAAAAAACGGAGTAAGGGGGCGTAAAGATTGGCTTGTTATTATCTGCAAGTTAAACCCGACGATAAGAGAGAAACTGATGAAAACTCGATAATTTCGTGTTAGAGAGAAGCTCTGTACAATTTTGCCGGCAAAGTTTCAAGGTCATTAACTCCCCGGCTCCTTGAGTGGAGCTCTAAACTTCCCTCGGGGGTGCAAATCTCAACGCAGAGAAAATAGAACGGCAAAATGGCTCACCGTACGTCCGAACTAAATAAATTAACGTTGTATTGAATTTAAAAAATGTGAAAAAGGACGCAACCAACTTTGTATAAAGATTTGGTGAACTATTTTTTCGCAGCACTCAATATTTAAAACTATCCGCCGGAGCAATTTCGGCATGATAGATTTTCCATTGACATTTTGACTCGTCATTTTTTCGGATCGTCATTCGGTCAAATTCTCCTAAGGGGACTACAAATTATTAGAATCCAGTGAAAATGAACAAAGCTTAAAGAAGAAAGTAGACAGAGGCGAGGAAAAATGAAGGGTTGCAAAGAGAAAAATATTGATGAGCAGCGACAAAATAATTGCAAACTTTTTAACGCAATTGAAAAACGAATTATCCGTGTATCGAAAATGTAGCTTGAAAAAAGAATAAATCGAAAAGAGATTGAACGTTGACGCGAAGCCTCGGCAAAAAAAAAACCCCCGCTTGATTTATCCAATAACGAAAAACATTTTCTCACATCGTTGAGCAACGAGTTTGTGATAAATGCATGGTCGAGTGTGATAAAAGAAAGTCCACCGCTGTCCCCGTAAAATCTACGAAAGGAAAACAACAACAATAATAAAAGTTTCGATCGGCTTTCGTGCACGAAACGCTTTACAAATGAAATTTATATCAGACTGTGACCGCGCATCCGCGACAACTCGACTGTCGTATTCGATCCCGCAAGACGGAGAAAGCGCACGATCGGCTCGAACGAGCTCCCTTTTTTTTTTTGTCCTCCCCTCCCAATTTTGCCGGTTGTTTTTTTGCCCCGTCGAGTTGTCAATTTGCTCGCAGCTTCGTGGCGAGAAATCGCACGCGTGTGGTTGCGCGAGAAGAAGTTTATCGTATCGAACACACCAGAATTGATCGAAAGCCAAGAAGAAAACGAATGAACGTGCAAAAATGATAATTAACAGTTTCTACAACCTCCGAGAAATTACCGCGCCATCTTATTCATTATTGTTCATCATTTTTTCCAAGGTCCCTCGAGCTAAAGATTATTCTTCAATTGCAGAGATCTTGGTCCGGAAAATCGGCGGGTAACGATCGAAAAGAAGAGGACCGGAAGGGCGATCGGCGAACTAAAAGAAGAAGAGGACAAAGGACGGCGAGCGGGACGACGTTACACAAGCAACTCATGGACGAAAAAAGTGCGAGTGTTCGAGAAAAAAAAAATCGCGAAGTGTTTAAATAATTGCCATGTGGAATAAGTAACGTAAAGAAAATCGGTCGGCACAAAGAAAGAGAGAGAGAGAGAGAGAGAGAGAGAGAGAGAGAGAGAGAGAGAGAGAGAGAGAGAGATAAAGATAGGATATTATTCGTTCTTTTATTTTCTTTCGTTTTCTTTCCGTCTACGGTAATTTTTTTGTTCTCCCTTATAACGGGAAAGTGCATGGAAGAGTTAGGGTGCAAAGGGTTCGTTATTTTTCTTCGTTCACGCGGGATTCGTAATTGTCGAAAGTGGAAAGGTGATACGATAAAATATCCGTTATCGTCGTGGAAACGAGAGGGGGGAGGAGGCCAGCTCCGTGGTCCCGGCTGAGACCACTCTCGTCGTCATCGTCGTCGACGACGACGAGACGCGAAAAAATGTCGAGCACCGCGGACAGCCCGGATACGGCTATGGCGCTGCAATCCCACTATTCCCTTCGATGGAACAATCATCAGACGCACATATTGCAGGCTTTCGAGGCCTTGCTACAGGCCGAAATACTCGTCGACGTCACACTTGTCTGCACCGAGACAAGCCTCAGAGCTCACAAAGTCGTTCTAAGTGCCTGCAGGTGAGCAATACTTGAAGAAGAAGAAAAAAAACTTACAATACGTAACCTTTCAACTCTTCACCAGACACCCAAAACCCTTTGTATGCACAGCCATTTTCCTCTTATCAAACGTCACAACGATATTCAACTCAGAGAAGATTTTTTAATGATATCTACTATAACATCTCCCAATTGAGGCGGGAGATACATATAGACAACGAAAAAAATTGCCAACTTCGATCATTTTTTTTAAGGGAACAAAACGTTTTACTGTCATGAAACTTTAGTTACAATTTATTACGAAATTGAACTGTTTAAATCATTGTTTTTATTTAAAGATATTACAAAACATCTGCCGTTTTGGCGACAGTTGTCCATTTGTTGGAAATCCAACAATTTCAATATTGATCTGAAAAATATGGAAGAATTTTTAGTATTTTAAAATCCAAATGCTGAAATTGTACCTAAGAAACATTTATAAAGTTGAACATTTAATAAATGGGACACTTCAGAAAAAAATTGAATTTTTACGCAACATTTTCGTTCCTTTTTGTAATAAAAAAAGTACTTTTTAAAAGCGGTTTTCATAAACAAGTATAATTTCAAGGTAAGAGTACTTAATAGTAAAAATAGAAGGTTAAAGATAATAGTAATGATAAAACTTAAAGATAATAGTAATAACAAAAGTACTTTTTAAAAGTGGTTTTCGTAAACAACTATAACTTCAAGGTAATATTGTTTTTGAGTTGTGTGTACAATTTTAGCACGATAGGTCAACTCGTTTTAAAGTTATGTTTCCCACAAACTTAAAAAATATAGTTTTGAGAAAAACGCGTTTAAAGTTTCGAACTACGAAAACTCAATAATTACAGCGATTTACCGATTAATTAGCGATTCCAGGGCGAATTCTTGAGATGTTTAACTAACATTCTACGTAAAAAAAAGATCTTTCTATGCCGCTACATGTATTTCTCCCCTTAAATGTTGTATCCTTGGGTGGATGAGAGTAAAAAACACCTGTGTAGTCGCAAGGCAACAATCGCTAGTTCTTTGAAGAACGGTGGCAATTTTTCGGATCACATTTTGAATCAACTGATAGTTTGAATAAGTGCGACTAGCTAGAGACGAAGACCAGAATTGCCGAGTGAATGTTCATTGATCAGTAAAACTTTATTAAACGGCTTTTTCAGAACGTGCAGAAACGTATTGGAAGCCCAAACGTCCGTAGGTTAAGGATTTGGAGATTTTTCTCGCTGATACAAAACTGAATGAAAGCTTGTAGATTTTGACAAAAGTGGCAGGAAAAATCACTCGAATGTTGACTCTTCGATTCGACAGTTGAGGTAGATCGAATTATACGTATTGCACATTGTCTCGCAACCTCAAAGTGAGCTTAGACATTTAACGAATCATGCCTACGTATAGAAATGTTTTATTGATCATTGAATCCCTAAACGATCAATGACCACCGAATCGGTAAACCATCAATAAACACTGAATCACTCGATAAATTTCTGATCAAACGAATCGACCACTCGAGCCCTTACGCACATTCGAAAAAAAAGAGGTAGAGTCCGATTCGTTGAAATCGAAGACGTCGACTGAACGTTCTCATTAGAGAGGATCACAGGAGAATCAAAAGCACAAAGGCTCGGGAAGAGCGGGCTTAAAAGTTGTATACAGTAGAGCGATCGAGCGACCATTAAACTAACTTTGACGTTCATTCTCTCGTTTGCAGTCCCTTCTTCGAGAGGATATTCGCGGAGCATCCGTGCAAACATCCTGTAATAGTGCTGAAGGACTTTCCCGGGCGGGAGGTGACGGCTCTGATCGATTTCATGTATCGGGGTGAGGTTCGTGTGGGTCGCGAAGAGTTGCCTGGTCTGATGAGGGCAGCGGAGAGTCTACAGATCCGTGGTCTCGTATCGTCGGAGCCAAGACCGGCGAGTCCGCCGGAAACGCCGACGACGGAGCTGCTGGGTGAGCCATCGACGCCCGAGGGTGCCAGGCAGGGTAGCCCACTGGACGAGGAACATTTGGAAACGACCGCGACGCGTATCGAGGCACGTGACGGTTTTATGCAGCGAGACAATCGTCTTCCGCACATGGGCCATTTGAATTTTTCTGTACGGGATCTCCGGGATTTGTGCGGTTCGCCGTTATTGCCAAGAAGAAAGCAGGCGAGGCCTAGAAGAAGATCGGGTGAATTGGTGGCTCAGGACCTCAGTCGACCTCAACCACCGCCAAGTCTGAGTCCACCGAGTGGTTTGAATTTGGCCGGTGCTCGTCAAGAGCTTCACGCGTCACCGACGTCGTCATTAGCGACGACGCTGGCTCCGCCGAACATAAACAACAACAGCATACATCAGCATCAGTCATTAGGCGAAGACATGGCGGAGAACCTCTCGTTGAAAAGACCACAGAGCCCGGAAACTCTGTCGGATAACAATCGTAATCAGCGCATAAAGATCGAGCGTGAACAAACGACGAGTCCGCGATGTTCGCCTCTAGCGGCAAATCCAAACGTCGACATCATTGATATCCAGGAACATCCGATTGGCGGTCATCCGGGAATCCCTACGATGTCGACGACTCCGCCTCATCATCCCAGTGAGTACCTGACGAGCCTCGGCCAGTTGGCCGCTCAGTGGCTCCCAAATCCGAACCACATGAGCCAGTCGCATCTAACGAGCGAGGGCAGTCCGCACAGTCGGAATCAGCACAATCATTATCAGCAGCAACAACAGCAGCAGCATCAGCAAGCAAGGGAATCGCAACAATGCAGGGAACAACACGAACAGCAGCACAGGCAGGAACAAGAGATCTCGTTAACATCGATAAGATCGGTAGCGGTTTTTCCAATGGACGGTATGTCGCCGGTAGGGAGCGCGATGTTTCCCCACGGTGGTGGACTCGATCGCGGCTCTTTACTGGCCGATCTTCACGACAGCTTCAAGCCCGAGGCCCTGCACAGTCTCTTCGGTGGTGCGAGTCTCGGCCATCATCCCACCAAGAAATCCAAGAAGCATCGAAGCGAGAGCGCGAGCGCTCGAAGATGGTCCGAGCATGGGCGCGGTGGTATGCCGATCGGAAGGCCCAAAGGGCAGCACAGTGCACCGCGCGGTGGACCACCGAGGTCATGGACGAACGCCGAGCTCACGATAGCGCTGCAACACGTTTGGAACAAACAAATGACGACATCTCAGGCCAGCAGGATGTTCGGCATTCCGTACAACAGCCTGCTCATGTATGTACGCGGTAAATACGGAAAGAGCCTCAAGCTGGAGCAATTGAGGAGGGATTGCACGGGCGCTACAACCGGCGAGGTCATGAACTCATTGAACAACAACGTCAAAGCCATTCAAGGACCGCCTCAGCTGAGTCATCCACTTGCCGGCTTGCCGCATCCCGCTGACGACGGTACTTTTTCCCATCATCCGCTGCTCGGTGGTAATCTCTCCCAGGGTTTCTTCCCCGATTACAGCGCCGCGTTTCCTGTGCCTGTCAGCATGGTCCATCTGCTACCACCCAGCGAGCAAAAGGCCCTTGAATCTGCCGCGGCTAATCTCACCGGCAATTGTCCACCCGTACTCGTCGAGTGCCCCTCCGGCAGTCCACCAGGAAGTGAGATCGCCCACAGAAGTCGCACACCCTCGCCCCTCGACAACCATCACGAGACTTCATCCCCGTCCTCCGTTACACCACAGGCGTCACAATCCGCGCCTGCTCTCTTGCAGCAGAACGGCTCCGATTGAGACAACGAAGCCTCGCGACGCGAACTCCTGTCGCGGATCCGAGCCTTCTCAAGGATGAGGATAACACCTCGTCCACTATGTCGGAAATTACTCTGCCGCGTGGCCCCGAGACACACAACTGGACTGCACCTCGGATCGTAGTTGTCCTGCTCTCTTTGCTCGACTGCTATTCGCGCCAGGACTGCCAGGGAAAGAAACTATGCTCTGATTGTTCCAGAAGAAAGGGCCCGGGCACAGCAGGGCCAAATGTAACAGACACACACACGCACATACACACACGTACACGTACAAATTGGGAACTTGAGGATAAAATCGTCCGATGAACGTCCCAAAAGGACACGGAGATAGCTCCTGAACGACAACACAAGACTGACTCTTCGACGTATTCCAAGTACGAGCCGCCCACGAGACCTCGATCAACTTACGATTGCGATTGGGCGAATGGATCAAACGTGAAAAAAGAGCAAGCCATGGAACTCCGAATAATTTTTTGGTCCTATAGAATCAACATAAAAAAAGAGACACCCAATGATGTCTTCGAAGTAACGTCAGTCTTTTTCACAATCTAACGCACCAGATTTTTCCTGTATTATTTTTGTATGAAAGAACAAGCCATGGCCAACGCCCACACTCCGGATAGATGAGTAATCCATTCGTCCTTAAATCGATATCGAGTGTCACGCGGCGAGCTCCGAAACACAAAGCGATCCTATTTTTAATTGTACGATTTTCTTTTCTGCTTCGTTTTTTTTCTTCATCCGTCTCAATGAAGACGCGCGTTTGCGTCGAAACTAATTGTAATTACGAAATGATAATGAAGTAAAGAAGAAATAAGAAGAGAGAATGCAACGCTCGATCGTATACGCGGGAATCGATAAGGAAGGAATCGCCCGAATGTACGAACGAGCGTGACCAACAAACCAAGGTCGTGAACCGTTTTCACGAGGCTGTGTGCACTCTTCCTACGTCTCTTCTCATACGTTGATTCGTGAAATATATATGCAAATATGTATCTCCGTACGCACACATACACATCCATGAATTAACGTTCGAAAAAAAATGGGAAAAAGAGAGAGAGAGGGAGAGAGAGAGAGAGAGAGAGACGATGGTCACAGAGATTTCTCGTTGAATCGGGGATTCGACCAGCCGCAGCATCACACTATAAACAGTTCCTGCTACATTGAGCGATCATATACCAAATAGTAAAGTACTGTTAATTACTGTAAAACTTCGATACTGAGGAGATCACGAGAGGGAAATATTGAAGCGAGAGAGAGAAAGAGAGAAAGAAAAAATTATAGGAAAAATGAAAATATTGATTGATTAATTGATTAAGCAAAATAAAAGTATCGTCGCCGAGATCGAGTCACAGAATCGATCTGACCAATAATTTTCGTAACTATAATTTTTATTCTAATTTCTATTATTATTATTATTATTATTAAAGTATTGCAGAGATTATTGAGTAAATTAGGGTGTTCCGTTCAATGTCGTTAAGGTCTCTCGAGAATACGTGTTTGGGTCACGCGCGTTTTTCTAATTTTTTTTTTCCCGGACGCCATTTCCGAACGTGTAAATTGTAAATTAATGATAATCGTGTTCGATTGTCCCACGTGACAAAGTAAACGATCCGAGACACAAGTGGGACCGAGAGCACGAGAGTTTCTTGAATTATTGGGAAAAAAAAAAGAAAATTAGAATGAAACAAAAATTGAGCTGGAAAACTTTCGGACGATCCATTGATTTCGGCACGTCCACGAACTCAGAGGGATTAGTGCAATAATCGAAAGAATACAAAAATTGTACGTTATTCTTTTTCTTCTTCTCAATTGTAAATATTGATATTTTTAACGATCCACTGGCTGCTCCGAATATTCTTATGCTCTTTCGTTCTAACTATTTTAGAAAAAGAAATTATAAACGAACAAGAAGTGACTCGTTCATTTTATTATTATTATTAATTATATATATATATATATATTTTTTTTTTTGTTCGTTTGTTTATTTGGACTCGCAAGTCCACCGTTTTGCCGAAATTACTTTTCTTCCCTTGTGATAAATAAAACAAAATGCCGACTGATTGCTACAACGTTGCCTAGGTTAACGAAGAGTCCGGGGCAATATGTAACGAAGAGAAGTGACGAAGTTCATGGAAAACGAACCCTTATTCCCTTCCCTACATCCCTCGGAATTAACGTGACAGGACGCAAAGTTTATGGGAATAAAATGAATAAATTCTGTCTCGAATACATTCGTCGATCTTTCGAGTATCTTGATAGAAAAGAAACGGGTGAAATACACACATATACACACACACACACGCATACACACAAAACTTTCGACAACATGAGATTACGAGAGGGGCGAAAAAAAATGGAAACACACGAGGCAAAAAAACAAATGACGAAAAAAGTACACACGATCAACAATCGATTAAATCGTAGACCACTACAGTTTGACAACCTATATTTCGACAACCAGACGGAAGCGCAGGGTAACTAACACATCAGGGATAGCCACAGACAAATCTACGATAGATAATGAGAGAAAAAAAAATTGAATTTGAAGAAAAAAAAATGCTACTTATTAAAATATAAAAGGAAGAAATCGAGAGGGAGAGAGAAAGAAAGAGAGAAAGATAGAACGCGAGCAGAGGTAATTCATAAATCTATAATAAATACATACGATTGTTTCGTTGGGTTCTCGAACGCGTGAGGGATCGAGTCAAACTTTTCGCCTGTGCTACGACGAATCTCGACTCGACCGAATAAATTGAAGGATTTAAATAAAACGACGAAACTTTCAATTCGTATCGCGATTAACCGAAATTTCGACAACTCTGTTTGGGGGGGAAAAAAAATGAAAAAAAAAAAGGAAAAGAACTGATTAAAGAGAGCGAAGTTTAGAACGAAAAGAAAAAAAAACCCGCGCGAATGAGAATATATTATTAAATTAACGATTAAATATAATGTGTACACGAGAAAAATACGGGGAGAGTGTATCGGAGTAACGAGATAAGACGACGGAGAAAAAAAAGAAAAAGTAATGAAAAAAAAACACTTCTGTAAGACGTAAGCAATTTTAGGGACGAAGAAAAAAAAACGACATGACAGGCTTTCGGCCCAATCCCTCCTGCCCCAATTAAAAAAAAAAAAAAAAATACAGCCACACTCACGAGAAATCGGTCCTCCGAAGCCCAACGTTCCAAAAAAATCCCCCTAAACCCTCGAGTGAAGAAAAAAAAAAACGCGAAAAAGCAGCATGTACAATACAAACTGATATTATTGATTATTATTACGATATTATATATATTATTCTATAAAAACAGGGTGTTTCGAGAAAAACAAAAAGAAAAACAAGAGTTTATCGCTGATTTCTACGAGTCTTCGCGAGGCCGAAACAAAAGTAACGTCGTTTGCGAATTTTTCCCTCTTTTTCGCTATTTTGGCATTTTGGTCGATCATTCTTTTTTTTTTCGCGTATATTTTCCTTCCGGAAATAGAGAAAATTTGGAAAATTCGCGGTAAAACGACGCTACTCCGTTTCCTTCCGGAAATCACGAATACGAGGAGATAAAAGAGTGCGGGCAACGAGCAATTTTTTATTCACTCTTTGTGCGCGAGTCGAGGAAATGCATCAGCAGTTTTTTTTTTCCAAGTGCATTCTTGCGTGTGCGTGCGTGCGTGCGTGTATCTGTGTCCGTATACCGATGAATTATTAGGTGCGGAAGAATTTTGTCTATTTGTGTATATGAGGCGTTGTATATCGGCGTAGATTTTTAGGGAATAATACGCGTGAAAGTGAATATACGACGGGACGAACGAATAAGTGCTATGACAAGATGATAATGAAACAGAGAGAGAGGGAGAGTGGGGAAAATTACATAGACGACATAATGTGATAGGCACCACACGTGCGGACTTCAGTATTATTTTGCAGTTAAATAAAAGAAAGAAAAAAAAACGATAAATAAATTGAAAAAAAAGAAAAAAGAACGTGGGTCGACGTTTCAACAGCGTGTGTCTGACGAGAGTAATGCGAGAGTGATGAAATAATGAAAAAACTCACAATTGTTAGTCGTAAAAGAGGAACAGAAATTTGTTTCGTTGTTGTAAAAAGAAGAAAAATTTCTTGGGCCACGAACGCGTTCGTTTCCCTCGCAAATCATTAAATAATTGGCAATTGTAATTATGCGCGTAGTTAGACAACGGATTGGTTAATTTATTATTATTATCATAATTATTATTATTAATTTATATTATTAATATTATTATTAATGGTTATAAATGTTCTTGATTAATTAGATGAAATCGTCGTGATCTTCGCGAGGGGAAAACGCGAGCGTGCGACAATGCGAGCTGCTAAGAGTTAAACATTTTTATTTTTCTTCTTCAAGGGCGTAATAAACATTGCGATAAATCATTGTTAACGTAATCGAAAAATCGTTGAACGGTACTTTCATTGCGTGTGCACGAAAACGTGAGGAGCGTGAGTGTTTAAATTGGAATATAAAGATCGAAAAGTGAAAGAGAAAGAGAGAGAGAGAGAGAGAGAGAGAGAGAGTAAAAGATTGTATTCTAATTGGCCCAACATTGACATATCTTCACTAAATTATTGCTGTTACAATTGGTACGTGAGCAAAAAATTTGTCCAAATTTCTTTGTGATAATTGCAGTTTCGAGATCGATACTTACGCGAGTTTGTGTGGATCATAAGTTGGATCACAGAATTTTTATATATAAATAATCGCAGGGATTCAAGTAAATATCGATCTTCGTGAAATTTTTTATTGGTTTCGGTACATCGTGTCCGATGATCGAGATCGAGGGATCTTGCCTCGAGACTTCCACTAGATGGCGATCAAAGGTTGCAAGAATTGGATCGCTTGCTCTGTCCAGTTCTCTTCGTTCTCGACGGGAAACGTGAGAACAGCGGGAGAGAAAGCGAAGCTTGCTCACTTGCCAATGTCGGTTAAGCCGGGAATTTGCTCGATCGATCGGTACACGATGAGAGAACAATAATGTACAACTTTGCCCATACAGTCGATAAGATGTTTCTCGATCGAGAAAATCTCTGTAAGAAAAGAGTCCCTTCCGTTCGAAATTTTTTTTACTCCTGTCAATGACATTTTCGATTTGAATTCGAACATTTAGTTGCAATCAAAATGCATTTTCGATTTTGAAAACACCCACTTACTTTAGGGTATTTTTCATTATAAAAAATTGAATACATTCAATTCCGATCAAAAGGCATTTTTGCAAATTAATTCATCTGACCTATAACAAAAGTTCAATTAAACTGACTCGATTGAATTGAAATTCGTTTCCTCTTGAAAAAATTAACGGACCGGTAAAGCTCCTTGTTTCATTTGAATTAAAAAGTATTTTTTCTACAGATTCATTTGTAAAATAACTATTTTATTAAGGTCAATTTAAATTCGCTAAAAAGAAGCATTAATATAAATTAAAGTAAATTATTTCGCTCGCAGCAGGCTCGCTATCTCGAGACGAAGAAAAGGAGAGGAAATAACACTTAAAAAAAACACGCACGCACCTCACGTATGTACAATAATAAAGAGAAAAAGAAATCACGAGTGAGAGAAGAAAAGAGAAAGAGGGAGAGAGAGAGAGAGAGAGAGAGAGAGAGAGAGAGAGAGAGAGAACGTCAGTGAGAGTGAAAGAGAGCAAAGAAAACCCGAAAATTCAGGATAAATGTACCGAATGATTTAAGAGACGTGAGAAAATAGTTACTTGCAGCGGTTGTGCCGTCATGTAGTTCCTAAGTCGCCCTAGCCTCGTCGAAACGCATCTAAAATATTATAAATAAAAACAAAGAAACGAGAGAAAGAGTAAAAGAGAGAGAGAGAAAGAGAAAAAAACAAGCCACACAGACGTAAAACAATCCTTCGAAGGATTTCGTTGTTGAGTGATACGATTTTTGTTTGTGTAAAACTGTAAAAAAAAAAGAGAGAGAGAGCGCGATTAGATTCACGAGAGAGTGAGAGAGAGTAATGTGGGTAAGGACCACGATGAGACGAATATGAATTATTTGTACAGTGCCGAGGATACGACAAGGAACAAAAGATTAGTAGCGAAAGGAATGCAACGATTGCGAGATGGAAATGAATCTCGAGAAAAGAACAAGAAAGAAAAAAAAAAAGTTAAAAAAGGGAGATCGGAGAATCGATGGAATCCGCATATAAACTCAATTTGCAGAAATAATATAATAACGATATATTTATACTGATTACCGAATGTACCATAAACAATTGTAATAACTAATTATTATATTATACAGAGCCGCCGCCACCCAGTATATTTTTTACAGGTTTACAGTTGTATTACAGTTTATAATGTTTGATATACAATAACAAACGGGATAACAATTGTCTAACGCAGTTTAAATGAGCCATACGGAAGGTGTTTGTGAGAAAGCTCGTACACTTGCCGGTTGAGCCTGTTCGTATTCGATTTTTAATTGTACGAGATCACGTTGCACTTTCTCTCTCTCTCTCTCTCTTTCTCCCTTTCCCACACGATTGTTTCGTCAAATTCGTATGAAGCTTCATTGAGAAAAATTCTCGAAGCTCACAAAAAAGGAAAGAGGAAAGAGAGAGAGAGAGAGAGAGAGAGTTCCGGTTGCGAGTACAAGGGTGTCTTTCGGGCTCCCCGGTGAGGGCTTCGACCCCCGTTTTGGCTCATCCGTATAACTCTATAATAACAATAAACAGGAGAATAAAAAAAAAATAATGAAAAACGTCGAGTGTTGGTCGAGTCGAAAGATCGTGGTCGCAATGCACAGACAATATTAACAAGATGATCATTTTATAACACGAGGATTGTTTTTCGATTTTTATTTTCTTTTTTTTTTTTACAAGAAGGCCACGAAGGAACTTCTCGTGGGTTTGATATAGAGAAAAAGCGTTCTTCGTGCCACGTATTTTATTCTCGACTATGAAGAAATCCATGGGACAAATGAACGCTTTGTCCCACGTCCCAGACAATTAGAAAGATATCGTAATAAGTAACAATAACGATAATGATAATAATATATTTCAACGTGTCTTCAATAGAAGAGAATTGATAGCGAGAGAAATGACATCTCTTCGAGCCATCTACAAAGCTCGATATTATTTTCCATCGTCGTTAATCGTCGAATAATTGCGAAGGACGAAAAAAAAAAAAAAAAAAGGAAAAATGAACGAACAATATGGAAAATTGTGAGCCACGATTTGAGTCTCGACGAACACTCGACCGACCGAATGTTTATTGAATAAAACGATGGATGCTACATACTTGTGATACGTTTACCGCTGGTTACTACAGAGACTTCCTAAAAGCCGTGTGAAAATTCCTCTCTCGTCGAGAAAAAACGACCAAGCGAAGGAGATCAAAAAATGAGCAAACGAGACGGGAAAAAAAAACGTTTTTTTTTTCTCCCACTGGCATTAACATCATTGTCAATCTCGCTATTCATATTGAAGAGATAACAAAAAAAAACGAATATTTCTTTCCAGTCCGAAAGTTGCGTTGATACGGTAACAAGAAATGTTGCGAAGAGAGAAAGAGAGAGAGAGAGGAATTTGTTGCATACACGGCGCCACTAGTTCACTCACGCACACATAACTCACATTTTACTGATACGATTTATTATCGATTTATTGAATTAAACCGAATTGCGCAAATAAAAAAAACAATAAGAACAATGACGAGGAAATTTTGAACGAGAGTACCGAGATTTTACGAGCGAGAGCGCGAGAAAATAAAGATAAATGAGATGAATGAGATTAAACAATAGAGAGAGAGAGAGCGAGAGAAAAGAAAGAACATAATTTAAACAATGATGAACATAAGGATGCGAGCGCGGGGCTAGGGACGAGGCTAGCTACCCCCCCCCCCCCCCCCCAACTGGTATTCCCTCCTGCCCAAACTCATTGTAAGCATTATCATTATTACAATGAACATTATTAGTTATTATTATTAATACAAATATTGATATCATTATTGTTTTTACTACTATTACGAATATTATTATTATTATTATTTTATTATCGCAATTATTATTTACATGTTAATCAGTCTAATGTAACGAGTGAAAGAGGGGAATGAGAAGAAAAAGAAGAGAGTGTGAGGGAGAGAAAAATGTGAGTCAAGATCCCGGAAACATATACCGAATCTCCCCGCCGACCCCCCCCGTCCCCTCTCCCCCGAAACCCACCTGACCCGATTACGATGAGAATTATCTATATTAATCCTCCCAAAATAAACTGTACATACCAATTGTAATAATACGTGTTTTTTTTTAATTCGATTCCATTCAATTTCCCAATTTGCCTCCAGTTCATTACAATTAAGCGACGGAATTGGCCGCTCCTAAAAAATGGCAAGGTTCGTTCTTGGAGACACAGAGTATTTGTTTAATGTTATATAAAAAAATACTTCTTTATTACCGACACTGCTGGGCGATTGCGTTTTGCCTCCGGCGGTACTTCGAGTTAAGGTAGTAGTCACGCCAAAGCGTTTTTCGATCAATTTTTATTTTTATTTTGAGAATCCATTTAGGACACTATTAAGTGATTGTGACTGCAAAATTTCAAAACGATTCACCGTTGTGTATTCGAGATATTGGCAATCAAAAATTGCACGGTTTTACACGTGTTCTTATGGGAAGCAGTGGAAAATTTAAGGCCTTATATACACTTGTGATGGTCGGAAAAATGGAAAATTTTTTGATTGCATATTCTTTAAGTACAATATCTTAAGAATATTCTCACCAAATTTCATAAAGATCGGAGCATTAGATTCACATTTATAGGTACACGGAGAGAATTAAAAAGTAATTTTTGTCGTGAATTTCACGGTAAAAATTACAGTGATATATTTCAATGTGGTGACAAGTGAGAAAAGCATAATAATTCGTATGCGACAAGTTTTTTTTTAACTCACGTTACAGAAAATTTCAAATACGTATAGATAATACGACGTTTTGATCAATTTCGCAGACAATTATTTTCTACTATTTAGGAAGGATAATGATGCTCTTTCGGCTTTTATAATTATATTATTGGGTGAAGTACAAAGTTCTAAGCGTTTTCCGCTAGATGTCTTTGGTGAGCCATATCTCACGATGTATACATCGCATCGGGTCATACTATACGGCGATTTAAAGGTGACATTACGCTTCAAAAAAAGTTCTTTGACAGTTTTGTGTTTGGTGAAGCCAGTTGTGTGTTACAGCGTTCCAAAATGGAGGTAAAAAAAGAGAAAATTCGATATATTCTTCAGTACCACTACGAACAAGGTGAAAAGGCGGAACAGGCGGCCAAAAAAAATTGTGCTGTTTATGGAGTCAATACAGTATCGAATGCAACAGCAAAGTGATGGTTCCAACGATTCCGTTCTGGTAATATGGACGTCGAAGATGAGGCACGCGCTGGTAGGCCAATCGTCGAAAATGTCGATAAAATCATGGAAATCGTCGAGTCGGACCGGCATGTGAGCACTTATTCCATTGGCCAGGAACTGAAGATTAGCCAGAAAACCGTTTGGAACCATTTGCATAAGGCTGGTCTCAAGAAGAAGCTTGATGTATGGGTGCCACACGAATTGACGCAAAAGAACCTTTTGGACCGAATTGATGCCTGCGATTCTTTGCTGAAACGTAACGAAATCGACTTATTTTTGAAGCGGATGGTGACTGGCGATGAAAAATGGGTCACATACGAGAACAACAGCCGAAAAAGATCGTGGTCCAATCGCGGTGAGCCGGCCCAAACGATCGACAAGCCCGGATTAACGGCCAAGAAGGTTTTACTGTGTGTTTGATGGGACTGGAAGGGAATCGTCCACCATGAGCTGCTCCCATCGGGTCAAACACTCAATTCGGACCTCTGCTGTCAACAACTGACCAGGTTGAAGCAGGCGATCGACCAGAAGCGGTTAGATTTGGCCAATAGGAAGGGTGTTGTGTTCCATCAAGGCAACGCCAGGCCGCACACATGTTTAACGACGCGTCAGAAGCTCCGAGAGCTTGGACGGGAGGTTCCATCGCACCTGCCGTATAGTCCAGACCTGGCACCAAGCGATTATCACCTTTTCAAGCATTTGCAAAATTTTCTTGATGGTACAAAACTGGCCTGAAGAGAGGCTTGTGTTAGTCAAGTTTTTTGCCAATAGGGACGAGGACTTCTTCAATCGCGGAATCATGAAATTGCCTTCAAAATGAACAAAAGTTATCGAACAAAACGGTGCATATTTGATCTAAATCGGATAATCCTAACTATGTTAATTTCATCGTAGAAACAAAGCGAAAAAACGCACAGAACTTTTTACTTTATCTAATATAATGAGTCTATATAATAGATTATAATGTATAATCAAATATGGGGCGTGGGAGGTGGGGCACAATGTGTCACGGGGCACAGTGAGCCACATGCGGTTTCTCGGAGGTTTGTAGCTCGTAAATTCCGAAATTTTATGTGTCGGACAGCGATTTGTATTAGGTTTCGTCAAGCCAAAAAAAAAGTTGATAGCAGCTCACAAAGGATTATTAAAAATTAAAAATCTTTCGCTCGCCGGGAAAACGTAAAGTATAACGACACTTTCTGTAGCGGCTCTGGCTTTCGGTCCTAATCGATAGTTTTATTATTTATGATGCAATCAGTGACTTGTGTTTTTCCATTCGTAGATGAATTAATAGTTATTTTCATCAATAATCAAATATTTTACTAGTGGGGCACAATGAGTCAATCTGCAAATTTTTTTCGAACCCATTATTTTTCGATTTTTAATCTTTTTGCAAAAATATGGTAGCTTTATTGTACGCCCAAAGGTCTATAAAATCTGTTATGACCTTTTTTTCTCTAATCAGACTACTTTGGTAAGAGTAAAAATTCGATAGAAAAAAAGTGACATACTGTGCCCCACCTTCCCCCACTCTCGTATTACCTATTCTGATAACAATACTTATATTTATAGATGCCTTTTTCCTTTATCATGATAATACGGTAATAATTGCTAAAAAAACAATTGCAAAATAGTATTTTTTTTTAAAATGTTTCGCAGAAATTTAAAATGCAAATCTTACCAAAAAAAAACCTATCGATAAACGCGAGAAAAAATTAAGGAAAAAGAAAAGGGAGCAAGTGCACCCGCTCTCTTCTGCCTGGTCGGGATCCTAATGTACACGCGGACCATGTTCGGGGTCATCGAAACTTTAATGGCCCGATGAATTTACATGTCACACATCCGTAACTGGATACCTGTACATGTGTGGTATCAAATGATGTTTCATATAGCGGGGATAAGGTGAAAGAGACACTTCGAGGCTCGTGCATTCTAAACACTTCTGGGTCTTCGAACGATATAACCCCCCCTGCTCTTCCGCGCTCTTCTCGCCCCGTCCGAACATCCCTATCCTCACTCCTATTTCTTCTTGATCGTCTGTGAACAAAAAAAAATTACGGGTAAGTATAACGATCCGAGCAACCGTGAAGAGTGAAGGAGTCAAGTGTCACCGCGACGAACGACGTACGCACCATGCCACTCTTGCCAAGCCCTCTTCCCACCCTCTCGCGAGCTCAAGTCCTCGCCGAGATCGAAGGCAAGCGATTTTTGTTCGTTCTTGAAGATTTTTCACTCCATTTCGACAATGAAAAAAGAACAGTCAAACTGGCGAACTGTCGAAAATTTTATAAATTTAGAAAAATAAATTTAGAAACAAATTTAGAAATTTTATAAATTTAATGAAATAGCATCCCGACTAGAAATTTTTCTACGGGACTGACTAGGGCCGGATCCGGCATCCGTATCCCGTACTACGGCACTGAACAGGCGGCCGGATCAGGGCTTTATCAGGCGTGTAACGCTTTTTGGCATCCGACTCGGATCCGGCTGCCGTTTACGGCCCTGATCCTGCCGATTACGGCCCTCATCCGGCTCTGATCCAGCTGCCATGCCTGAAATAAAAAATAAAAAAGGCAACAAATGATAAATAATAATATTCTGGTAGTATTTTTCGTTTTCATATGCTTTACTTATATTGCTGCATATATGATAATTGGATTAAAACGTGTTCTGCCTCATTAAAGTCTTTGTCTAGCCTCGGTTTCGAACCTACGTCTTATAATTCGAGACCTGAAAGCGCTACCTACTTAGCCATCCTAACACTTGTAGGAATTCTCTTTTTTTCGTTGCTTAACACGACCATGAAACTTCGTCTGCAATGACTGAATTATTTCACCTCCATTTTCACAATTTCTACGCGTTGCTCGATCGTGTCAGTCTCCATGACTAAACCTCAATACTTCCTGATGCCAGTTGTCAAAGATTAATACTTTATGTTCGCCGCAAAAAAATGGGCGCTCAATTATAAAAAGGTCAGCTCATTTTGAGACACCCTTTATACATATATAAATATAAATGTAGAGAACGGTACAAATATCACTTTAATAGTAAATAAATAAAATAATAAACCTGATTAATAACAAATCTATCAAGTTATTTGTCCTTGCAATTTAGGTACAAAGAATAAAAAATTCATTCAATATGATATTCATTATCAATAAAAAATTAAAAGCAATTTATCAAATCTCCCGTACTTCCAATATGGTAAAAAAAAAAGAAAAAAATATTTACTACGTTATTGATTATTCCTAATATATTGAAAGCCCTTCATTAAATAGCCCGTACGCAATTTGTATACAAAAAATGAAAAAAATATCCCGCGAACGGCTAATAAATATGAAGAAACTCATCGTCGAACGTATTTTTTGTTTTTTCGTTCCGTCATACCGTATATTCGATATGGCCGCGTCGCAGTAAAACGCTCGACACCCTATGCGATGATCTTCGTTCGGGGCTTAATTAACGCGAGAGGGTTTTTTGGCCGTGCGCTTGACGCGGTGTGGTGAGAAAAAAAGGACTCGCCTTTGGATACTTTCAACGATTGCCTCGTTATTTCCGTTACGAAGAAATTGTTCGGCCAAGATTACAATTTCGAAAGTATTTTATACATCGAGTATATAAAGCTCGTAAGAAAGATCTTACCTCCTCCTCCTCCTCCTCCTGCTCCGGCAGTTTTTATATAATACGAATGTGAAATATATTTTCCCGGCGATCGCTTAAAAGGCCGATCGTTTTGACCCGCCTTCTACATTTTTAATCCGACCTTTTATACCCCATACCCCTCCTGAATTTGTTCATAAGCGTTTATCAGAGCGTTAAAAGTGTTCGTTTATCATGAACACATCTCTCGTTGGTAACCCATCATTAAGAACGATAACGTGAGCGGGACAGAAGCTTTTCGCGTGCGTGTACTATATGTTGGAACGAAAAACGAGAGGGACCCCTTAATTACTACGGAGGGCGGGGAGAGAAAGCGAGAGAAATGAAGGACGAGAGAGACAGAGAGAGAGAGAGAGAGAGAGAGAGAGCGGAAATGGTGATTAGAGAACGGAATGAAACATTCGAATCTTCATACTCGTGATGAAGTGTGCTGAATTTGATTGGTTATAGT
Organism: Ophion ventricosus; assembly: GCA_963932345.1. NCBI lineage: Eukaryota > Metazoa > Arthropoda > Insecta > Hymenoptera > Ichneumonidae > Ophion > Ophion ventricosus. The sequence continues at coordinate 23,301,882 of OZ010715.1, read as the reverse complement.
GGGAGGATGTTCAATATCGCAATAAGAACAAATACTTGTAAGGAAATATTGCGATAATGACCGCACCTTAAAAATCAGATGGCAATATGTACCGCACGATATATGTGTGTGTATATATATGAGGTATTCCAAGTGTTTTCGAACGGCCTAAGAACCTGACCTTCTTCAATCTTTTTCAAAGTTGATGATGTTTCTGTATCATATATTTTGAGTACGTGGCATTTTTTTCAAATTTTTATCGGCTCGCTAACTCGGCTAACTCGGAGATAAGATTTTACACGTGATCAAATTTCAAATGATCATATCGTAGTGATCTTCTCGTCGTACGAAAAAATGTCCTCTACAAAAAAAGATGCGTTTTTCTACGAACTATTTTGAAAAAAAAATTCAAAATTTTCCAAGTACAACACTTAAAAAAAGAAAAATCTTTCATTTTTTAATTTTTTAACTCCAATGACTAGGTTGATCCTGCTGAAATTTACACTGAATTTTCTTTTATTAGTGTAAAACAACATGTGTAAGTTTCATTCTGGGCTGAGCTTGCGCTCAGTTAATATCGTCGTCTTAAATTTAATGGGAAATTGTTTTTATTGAATAACTCAGCCATTTTCAATTTTTTAGTAAAAATGGTAATGACTAAATTTGTAGGAAATCAAGTGCTCTACAACTTCGGTCATTACAGTTTTTTCTCTACCATCAGTATTTTTCGAATTAAACCTGAAAAAAGCAACTATAGCATTATATCGTTCATTTTTAACTTTAGAGCATAAATGAATATGAACAAACTTATAGAGAATGAAATTCTCGACAATTTTGGTCTCTACCTTTTTTTTCCTAGAATCAATATTTAAGGTCGTACGCCAACGGTAAAAAAAAACGAGAAGCGTGAAAATATTATTTCGCGAACCATTCGCTCTTTTCATGTTATCAGTGGGGATATTTACATACATATACATACACCCTATACGATATTTTTAAATTTCCGACAAAAAGACATTTCTAGTTTATTTTTACGTTTTCCTGTACCATGAATTTTTATTTTTTCTCTTTTCTGTGTGCACTTACCTCTTAGAAGCTTTTGAAGGCAATTGAGAGTCATTTAGACTAGTATAAGTATTTTTTTCGATCACCTGAACTTTACTGACTGATCCTCCCAAACCTGTTTTTTAAACTTTTGATTAAAATCTAAAGCGTTTACGTTGGTATTTAATTGGTCATTTATTTATTGCTTAACGGTGTACTTTGTAACAATAACAGAAGTAAAAAAAATTACGGAGAAAGTACATACAAAAAGGAAAAAAATTAAGAATGCGTTTTTTTCGAAAACTAAAAAAGATTGTAGAACATACACGGGGGTGATTCTGACAGGTACTGATACGAGGCATCTAGATTCTCCTTTAGGACGTCTCTTTTCGGACCATCCTGTACATGTATATATGCACTCGTACGTAATGAGGTTTGCTTAATGGACGATTTATCGGCAAGCTGCCCGATAATTATCAGGGCTTGAACGAGGGGACAATTCTCATAAAGCTTGTGCCTCTTTCCTCCTTCTCGTACACCCATTCGCCCAAAGCCTAAAGAAAGATGTATCGAAATTGAGATTGGTTTGTCCAAGATATTGGTTCACCGTAAAATCCAGAGAAAAAGACGGGCTCCGAAGAGTGAGGCAGAGAAACCGGGAGAGAGAGAGAGAGAGAGAGAGAGAGAGAGAGAGAGAGAGAGATGAGACAGGGATGCGATGAGAATAGCTGGACTATCAAGTAGCTATCGGCCGTATGGCCCCAGGCACGGCTGTCTCTCCTCGATTGATGAGCAGTCGTTTCGAGCAATTATTGTTATTCTGATTACATAATAAGCCCGATGAGAAAAGAAGCGGAGCAAGAAGAGACGAAAGAAGAATATGGGAACAAGGAAGAAGAAAAAGAAGCGGAAGAACGGGATGAAGAAGACGAAGAGGAAGAAGCCAAGGAAGAAAACGAAGAAAGGGATGAGGAAGAAGTTAGTAGGACCGGAGCAGGATGGGCGTTATACTGCGTAGTTTCGTATATGCTTGGTGGGGGAGTCGCGAGTGACCAGGAAGAGCGAGACAGAGCGCCGACCGAGGGGCGAGAGGGATAAAAGATTCTACGAGGTCCATACGAGGCAAAAGTGATGCTGAAAGAGCGCGGCTGCAAGCGGCGTAGCCGGCGTCGAATCTCTCAAAAAGGAAAGCATAATTCGAAAAGAGGGTGGACGAAGGGGGACCTGAGGGATCGGGAATTCTGCGGGACGAGGAGGGCACCTTCGGGGGGAATGGAGAGGGGATTCGCGAACCGGGCCCGGTTCCGCGAATCCGGCGTAATCGATTCCGTCATGTCGCGGGACCACCCGTACACGGTCCTAATAAATAAGTAATACACCGGTCGAAACGCTGCTGCCCAAGCATCCTCCCAATATATCGAGAAAACAGTATAGCCCTTCATATATATATATATATATATATATATATATATACATATATATATATATATACACGCTTCAACCGTAAGACAATTGCGCTTGCATGTCAAACCTCGTCATTTTCAATTTTATACACACGTATAATGAAGAGATTTTCCACTGCAGTGCTCGCAATTAAGGGGGTGTAGTGAGACTTTCAGGAAGCTGGAAACTAAGACAATTGCGACGAGCACATACATTTATATATCTTTCCCTGTCTCTCTCTCTCTCTCTCTCTCTCTCTCTCTCTCTATATATATATATATATATATATATATATATATATATATATACACAGTGGGTAAAAAAAGTATTTTGACACCACGTGTTTTTCTAATTATCCTACGAAAAAAAAATAAAATGTATCAGCATTTTATGTTTTCCAAACATTTTATTTTTGTTCGAGATAGAAAAATGCTAAAGTATTTTATTTTTTTCGCAGGATAAATTGAAAAACATGGGGTGTGCAAATACTTTTTTTTACCCACTATATATATATATGCATAAATGTAGGTTTACGTATTATGTTCGTATGGTACCCGGAGGACCAAGTGAGCCTAGAGACAAGGTCGCTGAGCGCAAAAAACTTCCATCTTGCTGTGTCATTTATAAAAATTGTAAATAAGAAGTCACAGTGATAAAAGTGTATTATGTAAGGCAAATCTGAGGTAAACTAATTATTTTATTGGTAAATAATTAGGTTGTAGTTGATCAATTTATTTATTTGTTTCCGTAAAATTATTTTCCAAAAGTCGAGATGTAGCCAGATCGCTTTTTTACGTGAGAACCTTTAGGCCCGTTTTCGAAATCGGCTTCACGAATGTGCACCACTTAGCCCTACTTATAATTTGAGATCATATTAATTTATTTATTTAGTCATTCATTCACTCACCCGCTCACCCACTCACTCACTCACTCACTCAATCACTCACTCACTCACTCACTCGCTCACTTACTCGCTCACTCACTCACTCACTCACTCGCTCACTCACTCACTCACTCACTCACTCACTCACTCACTCACTCACTCACTCACTCACTCACTCACTCACTCACTCACTCACTCACTCACTCACTCACTCACTCACTCACTCACTCACTCACTCACTCGCTCGCTCGCTCACTCACTCACTCACTCGCTCGCTCGCTCACTCACTCACTCGCTCGCTCGCTCGCTCGCTCGCTCGCTCGCTCGCTCGCTCGCTCACTCACTCACTCACTCACTCAATCACTCGCTCGCTCGCTCGCTCGCTCGCTCGCTCGCTCGCTCGCTCGCTCGCTCGCTCGCTCGCTCGCTCGCTCGCTCACTCACTCACTCACTCACTCACTCACTCACTCACTCACTCACTCACTCACTCACTCACTCACTCACTCACTCACTCACTCACTCACTCACTCACTCACTCACTCACTCACTCACTCACTCACTCACTCACTCACTCACTCACTCACTCACTCACTCACTCACTCACTCACTCACTCACTCACTCACTCACTCACTCACTCACTCACTCACTCACTCACTCACTCACTCACTCACTCACTCACTCACTCACTCACTCACTCACTCACTCACTCACTCACTCACTCACTCACTCACTCACTCACTCACTCACTCACTCACTCACTCACTCACTCACTCACTCACTCACTCACTCACTCACTCACTCACTCACTCACTCACTCACTCACTCACTCACTCACTCACTCACTCACTCACTCACTCACTCACTCACTCACTCACTCACTCACTCACTCACTCACTCACTCACTCACTCACTCACTCACTCACTCACTCACTCACTCACTCACTCACTCACTCACTCACTCACTCACTCACTCACTCACTCACTCACTCACTCACTCACTCACTCACTCACTCACTCACTCACTCACTCACTCACTCACTCACTCACTCACTCACTCACTCACTCACTCACTCACTCACTCACTCACTCACTCACTCACTCACTCACTCACTCACTCACTCACTCACTCACTCACTCACTCACTCACTCACTCACTCACTCACTCACTCACTCACTCACTCACTCACTCACTCACTCACTCACTCACTCACTCACTCACTCACTCACTCACTCACTCACTCACTCACTCACTCACTCACTCACTCACTCACTCACTCACTCACTCACTCACTCACTCACTCACTCACTCTCACTCACTCACTCACTCACTCACTCACTCACTCACTCACTCACTCACTCACTCACTCACTCACTCACTCACTCACTCACTCACTCACTCACTCACTCACTCACTCACTCACTCACTCACTCACTCACTCACTCACTCACTCACTCACTCACTCACTCACTCACTCACTCACTCACTCACTCACTCACTCACTCACTCACTCACTCACTCACTCACTCACTCACTCACTCACTCACTCACTCACTCACTCACTCACTCACTCACTCACTCACTCACTCACTCACTCACTCACTCACTCACTCACTCACTCACTCACTCACTCACTCACTCACTCACACTCACTCACTCACTCACTCACTCACTCACTCTCACTCACTCACTCACTCACTCACTCACTCACTCACTCACTCACTCACTCACTCACTCACTCACTCACTCACTCACTCACTCACTCACTCACTCACTCACTCACTCACTCACTCACTCACTCACTCACTCACTCACTCACTCACTCACTCACTCACTCACTCACTCACTCACTCACTCACTCACTCACTCACTCACTCACTCACTCACTCACTCACCTCACTCACTCACTCACTCACTCACTCACTCACTCACTCACTCACTCACTCACTCACTCACTCACTCACTCACTCACTCACTCACTCACTCACTCACTCACTCACTCACTTCACTCACTCACTCACTCACTCACTCACTCACTCACTCACTCACTCACTCACTCACTCACTCACTCACTCACTCACTCACTCACTCACTCACTCACTCACTCACTCACTCACTCACTCACTCACTCACTCACTCACTCACTCACTCACTCACTCACTCACTCACTCACTCACTCACTCACTCACTCACTCACTCACTCACTCACTCACTCACTCACTCACTCACTCACTCACTCACTCACTCACTCACTCACTCACTCACTCACTCACTCACTCACTCACTCACTCACTCACTCACTCACTCACTCACTCAATCACTCACTCATTTATTCATTGTTTTTTATTAATTGATTAAAAAAAAATTATTCATTCATTTACTTACTTACTTATTTAATTATCTTCGAGTTCCGAGATAATTTAATAAGAAACCATTGTGCACTATAACGAAGGCAAGTCCGCTAAAAAAGCCTCATCAGCAAACAGAAAATAACTAAAAAAACAAAGAAAGCAAGAAAAAAATTAAATAAGAACAAACAAAAATTTTCCACGTACAATGTCATGCCGTACGTTGAGAAAAAAGAAAAGTCGCTAAAAATCCTTTTGAAAATAAATTAGACTCCATTTCTTATACAAGATTACTCAAATACCGCGTGTGAACGGGCGAAACGGTGAAGTAAAAAAAATAAGGGAATAAAAATCCTGTTGCAACAAGTCTCCACGATGTTTTGTTCTCTCTCATATCCATTGACCCAAAAACTTCTTCGCTCCTCGTGCGGTACCGGTCGCGCGTCGCGTTGCGTCGAAAGAGTTTGTGCGCGGGTGAAAACATGTGCAAGAACGCGAGAAATAAAAATCTCGGGTTGCCCCGACGCGTGTGACGAGAGGGCGTCGAGGCCCTCTCTCTCTCTCTCTCTTTCTCTCTCTCTCTCTCTCTTGCTCTATCTTTCTCACTCGTGAAACGCAGCGAACGGGGGAGTCCTCACCGTTGTTGTACACGACACCCGAGTAGAAAGAGTCCCGATATAAGTAGTAGTAGAACCACAGAAAGTCACCAGAATGCAAGAGAGAGAGAGAGAGAGAGAGAGAGAGTGAGAGGAAACACAAGAGAGGAAGAGAGTGATCGCAAAATACGAGAGCTCGCGAAAATTTCGCACGCCTTGGCGTTATAATATGTGGGGGAATGACGAAAACACGTAGCCGCGAATGATGCGTGTCACCTCCGAACCGCTACAACACTTGGAAGGTGTCGCATTCGAAACGGAGACTTTGCGGAGAGGAGGAGAGAGAATTAGTTAGTAGAAGTGGCCTCGAAGGCGCGAACGTGCTCCGGAGGTCAATATCAAAATTCTCGTAGGTCTTCGGTGGCTAAGCAACTGCTGGAACGCAAATTTGAAATTATAGCAGCTACTCGTGCACATACCATGTTACTTTGCTTCTATCGTTACTTTGCTTTTGATCTTATTTTTACTCGTGCTGTTGCTCAGTGATAAAAATCGATGGTATGTACGACAAGGAACTGTGGTGAATGATATTATAGTAAAACTAACTATAGTTTATTGGCAAGTTTGTGTCAACCAAATTACGATATTACCCAGCCGATAAATTAACGTTTGTTTTGTTGTACTGTCGTTTACCATGAACGTTTGTCGTAAATACTATGGACTTTTCTCTCGGTGCTTTTGCTCTTTCTCTGTCTCTTGTGTGTCCTCTTTCGCTTGCACTTACTATACAGGGTGGATCAATAATTATTAGCATCTTGGATATCTTCGAAACTATAAGGTTCACCGAAATATTTGCTGAAATGAAATTGCACTATACGAAAGGGGCCATCCGATAGCGATAATAGTTTTTTTGCAGGTGGAGGTACTTCGGACATTTGAAGGTCAACTCCATTTTTTTAAATGGATCGGTATGTTTTTTTCTGTATCATGAAAGAGGAGCTTAAAACGAGTTCAACGACCTATAACATAAGGTCATTGAAGGTCATAGAAAGTACAGAAAGGCGATAATACTTACAGTTTCGATAGTAAATAAAATTACTACGTTTATAGTAAGTAAGTGGATATCGTTCACCATACAAGGTTTTTGCCCTTACAGAATTTTGTTGGCATTCGCCATAAATAAGAAGCATATCAACTTGCTCTTCAAACGGATACATTGTACTCGATTGACCGATTTATCGATACTAATCTTATCATGTTTATCTTATCCTGCAAACTTATTAAAGTGTCCTTGAAACAGTGTTTATTTTCAGTGAAGTAAACCGTAGTATTATCGCCTTTCTGTACTTTCTGTACCTTTCTAAGAAATGTGTAAACGTACATAATAACGTGTACGCACTGATATTGATGGTCGTCATTTCGAACACTTACTATAAACGTAGTAATTTTATTTACTACCGAAACTGTAAGTATTATCGCCTTTCTGTACTTTCTATGACCTTCAATGACCTTATGTTATAGGTCGTTGAACTCGTTTTAAGCTCCTCTTTCATGATACAGAAAAAAAAACATACCGATCCATTTTAAAAAATGGAGTTGACCTTCAAATGTCCGAAGTACGTCCACCTGCAAAAAAAACTATTATCGCTATCGGATGGCCCCTTTCGTACTGTGCAATTTCATTTTAGCAAATATTTCTGGAAACCTTATAGTTTCGAAGATATCCAAGGTGCTAATAGTTATTGATCCACCCTGTATAACTTGCCTTTTGTCTTGCACGTTCAATTGCTCCTTCTTTTGCCATTTATCTTTCTCTTACTCTGTCTTCTTGTTCTTTCTCTTGCTCTTTCGCCTGCTCTGTCTCTTGCTTTTTCTCATGCAAGAGCATTTTCTCATCCAAGCTACAGGAAGAGCACGAGAAAGATCTCTTGCTCTTTCTGTAGTTTTTTCTTTCGCTCTTTCTCTTGCTCGTTCTCCTGCAGTTTTTGTTGCTCTTTCTCTTGCTCTTTTTGTTGACCTCTTTGTTGCTCTTTCTGTTGCTCTTGTCGTTAACCTCTTCGTTGCTCTTTCTCTTGCTCTCTCCCTCGCTCTTTCTCTTGCTTTTGCTCTTGTTCTCTCCCTCGCTCTTTCTCTTGCTTTTTCTCTTGCGCTCTCCCTCGCTCTTTCGATTACTCTTCTTGTTACTTATTTTATTGCTCTTCCTCTTCCTCTTTTTGTTGCTCTTTCTCTGGCTCTCTCCCTCGCTCTTTCTCTTGTTCTTCTTATTTCTCTTTCCCTCGCTCTTTCTCTTGCTCTTCTTGTTGCTCGTTTTATTGCGCTTCTTCTTGCTCTCTCCCTCGCGCTTTCTCGTGCTCTTCTTTCTGCTCTTTCTCTTGCTCTTTCCCTCGTGCTTTCTCGTGCTCTTCTTTCTGGTCTTTCTCTTGCTCTTTCCCTCGTTATTTCTCTTGCTCTTCGCTCTGCTCCTTCTCTTGCTCTTTCCCTCGTTCTTTCTCTTGCTTTTCCCTCGTTCTTTCTCTTGTTTTTCTTTTTGCTCTCTCTCTTGCTCTTTCCCTCGTTCTTTCTCTTGCTCTTTCGTTGCTCTTTCTCTTGCTTTCTCCCTCGCGCTTTTTATTGCTCTTCCTCTTGCTCTTTTTATTACTCTTTTTGTTGCTCTTTCTCTTGCTCGTCCCCTGCTCTTCCCCTTGCTCTTTCTATTGCTCTTTTTATTACTCTTTCTCTCGCTCATTCTCCTGCTTTTCCTCTTGCTCTTACTCTTGCTTCTTCTCTTTCTCTTGCTCTTGTTCACACACTTACCTTCGCATGCATTATCTTATACTCTCGTTCTGTCGTCGTCTGACTCAAGGCATGTGCAACAGCGGGAAAAGGAGCTCGGCAAATATCCACGTGTCCACGAGCGAGCAGTCTTTTTTCCACCAAATCCGCCTTGCGCACGACATTACAATATATACACACACACACACATTTATACACACACACACAACTATTATACAGTACAAATATACACATATAGGTACATTTATTCAAGAACCAACGGACTATACATGCCCAGACGGTATATGAGTCAGAATCGAGTCGGGGCGCTTCGTTAGAGAGAGAGACTATTTGTGAACACATTCGTATAAAGCGCCCCGTCGTCTACACCGTTCCCGACGTTTCTCACCCAGTAGTCCCAACAACGAGAGCGCGTGGAAACCGTCGAGAATGAGAGTAAGATAAATATAGATATATGCGCGTATATATATCTACATACATATATTTAAACATGTATATAATAGTAATAACCTCTGGAATACCTAAAAGGCGTAACTTGGCAAGACCGAGACGCGAATCGAAGTCCGTTACGTTTTGTTCATTCTTAGCTTCCCACATGTATGTAAGCTAAAGGAGCGAAAGGGGCAAATACCGTTGCCAAAGCTTTCCACCAGCTCCGTAACTTTTCACGGTCAATTGGAAAGACCCGACTTCCCGACCGCGGGAAATGTATAACGCGCAGTAAAGAAAATACCGTATTGATGTAATAACTGCATCAAAGGGATTTTCGTAAAAAAAAAAGATGTATACAGAGCCTTGCTCGCTCGTTAATTATGGCACGAGGAAAGGCAATTTGATATTTTTAGCTTGGTTTTTTTTCAATACTAATCTTTCGTACGAATTGGCAACAAGGAAATGTCGAACACCAAACAAACCCAAACGCTTCGTATATCATTGATATGCGAATTCAAATACATTGTTTATTGTGTTAAAGGTAATAGATTCATTCTATTAAGGATAATTTGATATACGAAATAATATATTTATTGTGGAATATTTATATCAATTTATTAAGGTGGAATAAGGTGAGGACGTAAAAAAGGAAGGGCCCTGTACAGGTAAAAAAATATTTTTTTTTTAATATATGTTTATTGTGCAAGAAAAAAAAATAATAACCAGCAGTGAAAATAAAGCTAAGTGAAAACGAATTAGCTGAGAATCGTGAGTTAAATCATCTAAGGAATGAATTTGATGGATAATTTCTGTAGTAAGATTTTTGGGAAAGGTACTTGAAGGTTAACGATGATTTGATGATTCACGATGGTACTTAAGAGCAGTCTCCTTCTTACCCACTCTCGCCCTTTTTCTCTTTCTCTCTCTCTCTCTCTTTGTCCGTTTCTTTCTCTCAACCCCTTCCCCTTCTCTCTCTCTCTCTCTCTCTCTCTCTCTCTCTCTCTCTCTCTCTCTCTTTCTGCCTGATTCCCATACGACAAAAAATAATTGACACCCACGATAAGAATCGACTCGCAAAATTCTTTCCAAACACTGCAAATTTACATGCAAATTCTTCATATTTTACGAGCTATTGCGCAAAGGGCTTTCTTCCTCCCTGTCCCGTCCTGTGCCCGTTCCTTCTTCCCGTTCTTCGCTTTATTACCAGTTTTTTCTTCCTTTCGCTAAAATGTATTTCTGTTAGACAGTAAATTGTTGAAAGTTCAGGGGACCGAGTAAGAACAGAGAGAGAGAGAGAGAGAGAGAGAGAGAGAGAGAGAGGGCGAAAGAAAGGGAAATGGACAGAGAAAGAAGTAAGGAGAAAAAAAAGAGGCCCACCGTAGTGAAGTAGAGGAGAGTAGATCGATGAAAGTTTATGCGAAGTCGGACGAGAGAGTGAAAGAATGAGTGAGGGCCGACATACGAGCGGCCTGCGGGTCCGTAGCTTTTACGGCCGACGAATTGGTGCTGTGCCTTTCCTTTCTTCTTCGTTTTATTTTCCTCCGCGCCCTCCTCCTCCTCCTCCTCCTCTTCCTTCTCTTCATCGTTCTTGTTCAGCGTCCTTTATCACCGTGCACGGTACAAAACCCTGCAAAAGATTCACTTTGTCCACCCAGTTGCGCGGGCCACTTTTTTCAACCCTTTCTCTCCCCGTCCTTCCTGATGTGGGGCCCCATAGCTCGCAAAAGGGCACTCATGCAACCTTGTTTTTCAATTTATTTGCAAAATCTCGCTTCATTTCTCTATCATGTTTCCCATTCGCTCTCTTGTTCTACGCGGAGAGAAAATAAATTGACCTTTTCATTTCCTGCGAAGAGCAAACCCCTAGTTTGTCATTTTTTTGGGAAGAAAATCCTGCAAAGGAGGAGAGAAAGAGAAGCTATTGATGAAAAAAGTCAGTCCTTTTAGACTTTCCCGTGCAGAAAGATGTTGGGAAGTCCCCAGATCCTACCACATCCCTATAGGGATTTTATAGGGACGTCGTACTTAAGGAATCCATATTAGAAGCCAAGCGGATTCCGCGCTATTTCCCCATTGAACTCGTTCGACAATTTTTTATGAACAATTCTGTCTGAATTTCAGAATGTGTTGGGCCTCCCAAAAAAGAAAAAAAAATCCTTTCGTGATCTGGAAAGGATTTTTTTCGAGATTTTTTCGGCAAGGATTCGAAGATCAGGCACAAATTTGTTAGAGAATCCCCGATGCACTCGCATCTATATAGGGATTTTTTAGAGACACCGCACATAGGGATACCTCAATAGGATCCAATCGAATTCTGCACTGTTCCCCGATAAACGCCGTTTGAGAATTCTTACCAATTTCAAATCGATAATATGTAAAAAATCACGAGAAAAAAACTTGGCGTATCGAAACATAATCTGCACGCTTCGTAAACGTGTACGTGTGTGGTGATATTATGTCAAAGTGCAGTAACATAAATAACAATTAAATAATAGTGGATTTTCAATGCGTTGGTTCAAATCGATTTTTCAAATATATAAATTTTTAGAGATATACTTTTTAGCATTGAAAATGCTTTTAAAACTGCATATGTTTGATGAGGTAGGCTAGGTATAGGTGTCTGAGTTAGCTGGATGTCACACGAAACTCAGTATAGTAGTAGAGTGGAGGGAGCTGCGACGTGATAAGTGCCTGTGATCAGTTGGAAAATGGCGTGTTACATGTAGCGTCATCTATTGTTAAAAATTGTAAGTTTCAATTTTGATGAGTATATTACAATCACTGTACGTGATGGAGATGAGTCAGTGTTAAAACTGTTTATGTTACACGAAAAAACTGATTAAATTTTCAATGCCATGAAATAATTGCACTTTGTGTAATATCTGTAGATTTTTAAGATAAGATTTATACTTTTTTTAAGAACCACTCATATTTTATATCAATATATTTTGTTTAAAAATGCAACGTACAGAATGCGATGGAATTCATTAAGAATCGTAACGGATTCTGCCCGACAATGTTCAGGAATTCTTTAGGATAAAAATTGGATTCCAATGGGGAATCCCGATTAGAATCCAATGCACGAGCGTGACGTTTTGGATCGAATGCAATGACTCATTGGATCCCATCAGGAAGTGGGGATAAGTATGGGAATCCAAATCGAATTTCTGCAATCGTGTGCTTTTTCACTTTCTCTCTCTCTCTCTCTCTCTCTCTCTCTCTCTCTCACTCTCTCTCTCTCTCTCTCTCTCTCTCTCTCCGTCTGTTCCGCAGCCCTTTCGCTTTCCCTCCCTCCAAGAGAACATTCAGGCACAGGATGGAGATACGTATGTAAGACGAAATTTTCACCGGCAGCGAAAAGTAGTAGCTGTAGGTTCCCACACCGCAGGCCATGATTTATCGGCCTGCCAACCGAACTCGAGTCGCTGTCATCATCTCGCTCGTACCGTGAAGCCTTCGTCGAGTCTCCTTCCTTTTAGCCCTCCTTCATCGGTTGTTGTTCTTCCTCGGCTTCTCCTCCTCCTCCTCCTCCTCCTCCTCCTCCTCCTCCTCCTCCTCCTCCTCCTCCTCCTCCTCCTCCTCCTCCGTCGTCTTCTCCTGCTTTTTCTTCCTTTCAATATTCCACTTCATCGCCCTGATCCCTATGAATATCTGCTTCAAAAGTATACCTTCCACTTCAGCTTTTTCACTTAGGTCGATCTTCGCTAAAAGATTGTTTGTGAAACAACTTTTTGGTAATAACCGTGGACATTCGTCAGTCTCAACGCACCCTTCCTTCCTTGATTTCCATTTGAATGAGACGAGCTGCCAAAAAAATTCCTGTCAATTTACCGCGCCCGTTGATACTCCCCTGGCAAGAATCTCTGCTCCGATAAGGATCGCGAAGATCGCATCAAGGATTAGGAATGCAGACCGATCGGAGAAAACATATATCGGTTACCGCGCGATCACTCGGATGTCTGACCATTCCTCGAACTTGACTACTCGCCCTTGTGGCCGAACCGCGCTACCCCTCGTCCTGCACACTCCGAAATCCTCGAATTCTCAGTCTGGACGAATCAGTTACGACCTAGTTTTTCCACTACCTCCTGAACCTACATTCTTTTCAGGGGGAACTTCGAACGTCCGGCAAATCACTTCCCGTGCAGAAATTTGTTGAGGAGTCCCCAGAAGTCCTACCACGTCGCTATAGAGATTTGATAGGGCCGATAGCACGCAAGGCGTCCACATTGGAATCCAAGTTGATTCCGTGCTATTTCCCGACTGACGTTCTTTGTGAATTCTTACCACGGTCCAATCGAAATTATGGGAAAAGTCACGAGAAAAGGAAACTCAGGGTGTTGAAACATAACCGAAACTTCAACGTGCAGTAAAATTAATAACAAACGATTATTAGAGTGGATTTTCAGTGATTTCATTCAAATTGATTTTTGAGATATACTTTTTTAAGCGATTCATAGGGTAGGGAGGGGCATGTTGAGCAGTTGGGTAAGTTGGGCAATCGAAATATCTGGAAAACTAGGCACCGCACGCGAGTACATCAAATGACGGAAAGAGAGGTATGGGGAGGAGAACACATCAAGCCATCGCCCGTTGCCATGCGGCGCACGAGACGGTCATACGGAACGTTTCATTAATTTCACACCCAAAAGTAAAGAAAAATGTGATTGAAAGATTTTCTTCTACCATTATATGAGAAAAAATATTTCAAAGTTCATTGCAATTAATGTTAATGTTTCAAAACCTAACTAATTAACAAGCAACTGTTGCTTTATTAATGCATTGTACCAAATCATGTTGCATACGTCTGATTTTTTTATGCATTTCTTACTTTGCCCAACTTAACTCATACTCATGCTCAACTTACCCCACTATCGGGGCAGGTTGAGCATATATGGCCTTAGTCATTTGAGAGCGATTATCTGCGAAACGATAAGGATAACAGAAATTACGTCTACAGACGTTTTTTCTCCAGATAAATTTCCTATTGACCAAAGTAGGTTTTATTTTTATACGGCAGACTGTTAAAGAATTACAGGGCGATAATTCCAAACTTCCTCAACATGCCACTCCCTACCCTCATTTTTTCAGATATTCGTTTCATGAACCCGAATATTTAACAATTAACTGATTTTTGTCTGCAATTAAGTAAAATTACATCCCAATATATTAATGAAATTTCAAGCCAAGTTACCGAATCGTTAACAAAAAATTACGACTTTAAAAATTATCTTATTTATGCAGCACTTTATGAAGATAGCATGCTGGCCACGTTTCTATCTGATAATTTATATGCTAAATAACTCTAGATGTCTGATATAAACTGGTCTAAGCATGTAAAAATTCTAAAGATTCCGCAAATATAATAAAAACAGGAGATCACCGAATGTTTAAATACAATATTAATGATAAAAATTGGCAAAAGGTCACTAACAGAAGAATTTTCGGAGACCCGACTTCTCAGAGAACATGTAAAAGTGTATAAATCTACAAAATGTTTGCGAAATTTTTCATTCCAGTTCATCGTTAGGTATAATAATTGATTGTAAATTATTTTTATTAAGGAGATACGATCATGGGGTCGAATCCAACTTTCGAGCCTGAAATGTTTATATGATGTTGACGAATACGTTATGCACCCTTTGGAAAAATTTGAGCTATATTGACCATCCAGTTTTTTCGTAATAAAATTGCAAAGTCGAGCATTTTGAGCTAGTGAAGCACGGCGTCTTATGGAGACGGTCGATCGGAAGTGCGGTAATCACGGTTTCGCTACTCACGTATCCAACTAAGGTCGTTGGAAAACTGAAATTTGATAAGTTAGACATAATAGATATTGTAAAAAAATTGAAAATTCGCAGTCACCGGGTAGTTCAAGCACTACATTATAGAACAGTTCCAACTTCCGGTTGAATATTATCATAATGATGAAATAGTACCCATAGACTTGCCAACGTCGGGCGTAACAGCTAATTCATTTGGCGAGCATAACCTAGCTCTGTAGTGACAGTTTTCGTTGTCGCCGGCTAGCGACAGCCAATCGCATGTACGATCAGAAAAAAGGGAGCCTCTTATCGCTACAGAGTTTCAGAATCTCGGTACTGCTTGGAAATCGTCGTGAAGCCTCCAGAGTCGTTGAGGATATAATTTTTCAATTTTGATTAGTAAATATGGAATAAATAAAATATTTACCACAAATTTGGTACTTTGGGATCGACAATACGAATATTCAACATAAGTTAACATAAATCAGAACACCCGTGGGGTGACATATAAATTTAGTCTCTTTGTTGACCCTGCGGGAGTAGTCGAGTAGTCGAAAGGGCCCTGGCTTATGCGCCCACAAAATACGGCCTTCCGCGAAAGGAATGCCTTAAGGTAAGATTTACACTTTTACTAAGATCCACTAATTTCGTATATCTATATATTTTGTTTAAAAAATTCAACACACAGAATGCGATGGTATTCATCAAGAATCGTATCGGGTTTTGTTCGATAATGTGGCAATCCTTCAGGTTTCGAATTGGATTCCTACATTTAATACCAATAAGGAATCCCGATTAGAATTCAATGTACAACAGTGGAATTTTGTTATAGAGATATGCAACGGATCCCTATCAGGAAGTAGAGAAAAGTATGGGAATCCAATTGGATCGCTGCGACAATTTCGACACGGATCTCGGCGAGACTTCCGAGCCATTCTGAATTGCCCTCTACAACGAAGAGCTTCGAGTTTGTGGGGGATGCACAAATATCAAATTTCCGTCATTAACCCAATTTTTTCTTTCATTCTCCGGTTGGACCGATCGTCCAAAGGAATCAGAGATGATCGGTGCGCGATTATTCCGTCCACAAATATCTAGCCCGGGCTAATATATTCATCTAGATCGGAAAAGAGGCAAAAAAAAGTCTCTCCCTATCCTTCCTCTTTCTCGAATAATCACTCCGCTTCACGCGAATCTACACGTGATCACGTGACAAATCACCCTTTTGGCGATCGTTATAAATAATAATAAAAAAAGAATTAAATACAGAAAGATCCGCGTATCGGACTCGTGGGACCTGTCTCGTGTGTCCAGGGTGGAGAAGTCAGCGGGGGAAAAGTGTTTCGGCGAGAGTACGCGGCCATCCCGATGAGCCTCTCGTTTGACGGTCGCGCTGATCCTCGATGCGTGCGGACTCGGCAATTTTAAATTCGATAATAAAAAAAGAAACAACAGTACCAACAACAACAACAAAGAAATGAAAAAAACCAAAAGGAGCGAAGAGAAAAAAAAACGTGGGAAGCACGACGGCAATCACCAGCGCTCCCGAGACGAATAAATTCTCATTTATGGTTTATCATAAATTTATTCATGAAGTGTTTTCGGCAGGGCGAAGAAGCAAAGTTACCTCGCTCGGCTCTCTTGCTTTTTACGAGCTAGCTCGGGAACTCGCCGCGTGTGGACCTCTATACGTCTCCATTTTTTGAATCTTCGCTTCTTGCGTTCTCTACTAAGAGAACACTCTCTCCCTCTCTCTCTCTCTCTTTCTCTCTCTCTCTCTCCCTCTCTCTCGCTTTGCCCATTTCTCTGACCCTTTTTCCCTTCCTGTCCTCTCTTCAAGTGTTTCAGCCCCAGCATTTTAAACCCAAACAAACCCTCTCTCTCTCCCGCTTTGTTCCTTTCTCTGACCTTTTTTCCTTTCTCTCCTCCGTTCAAGCTTTTCCAGACCCAGTATTTCAAACCCAAACATACCCAAGCAAGCTCTCATTCTCTTCGTTTATCCCTTCCTTTGACCTTTTTCCTTCCTCCTACCTTCAAGCCATTCAGTCCCAGCATTGCAAACCCAAACAAACTCTCTCTCTCCCTCTCTCGCTCTCTCTTTCTATCCCTTTGTCCATTCCTCTGTCCCTTTTACCCAATCTCTCCCCCCTTCAAGTTTTTCAGCCCCGATTCCACTATTTTCAGCATCATCTTGCAAATTCGAAATCCCGATAAAATATTGCGTGTTCACTTCGTAGCTGAGAACCGTCGATTCGATTGAAAACATTAGTCTGGAAACTTCCCGTTTGGAAACAATAGTCTGGGCTCCACGTTTCTCAAATAGACAAACGGAAATAAGCGGGATTATTCTTAACGTGATGTGAGAGCCATTCTCCATTTGCCGCTCTGGCATCAGTATTGCTATCTCTCTCGTGCACATGTCTATTCCACATCGACTTAGAACGAAGCCATAATTCATTTGAGGATGTATAGGAGATACAATCGCAGGCAAAAGGAGCTGAAATTTGAAAGGTTCCAATTTACGTCATTGATGAGAACTAAAACTTGTCGAAATTGCTATTACGTGTACATGAAAAAAAAACTGTGTGGTTCGTAAAATTCGGAAGGGTTAAAAACCCCCGTATTGTAAAAAATATGACGTAGCAGCGCATAACAGTGGGGAAAAAAAAATCATTCGCACATGTTTCTTTTTTTCCATATGTATTTCGAGATTGCCATTGACGACCATTTTAGTAATATTATAAAATTGTATTTTATGTCGGTATATTCTTTTTTGTCAGCTTGAAATTAAGGGGCCAGGCCACTTTGAAAATTTCAAAAAATCGATTTTTTTTTACTGTTTTCGAAAGTACATACATTCAGAAATATTGTGTCAAAATTTTATGAAAATCCGAGCTCTCTAAGTATTTTTTTTTTTACCTGAACTCCAGGACCTCATTTCGTCTACCTGAGCGTATAGCGCGCTCGGCCGACCCATCGGCCACAAACATCCTCCTGCTCTTTCTGAGGAACTACATGAAGTTTTAAAACCTATTTACGAGGACTCACCAAAACAGAACTGCTCGAAAGGTGTTTAGGTGGCCATACGCAAAACAATAATGAAAGTTTTAACAACTGCGTATGGAATATGGCACCTAAACACATGTTCAACGGCAAAAAAATCGTAGACATTGCCTGCAAAGTTTCCGCGTGTGTCTTTAATGAAGGATTTCTTTACTGAAATTTGTCAATTTAAACTGACTTTAATGAAATAATGGGCGTCAAACTCGGCCCGATCGCCATCGGATTCGCCGACAATCGCGATGACGAGCGTGTTCGCTCTGCAAACCGCCGCAGTTCTGAGTGCTCAAAAGAGACCAGAACCAAACGAAAGCAAGCAAGATTTGAAGAAATCGACGATGATGAGCAATCAGAAGGGATTTTGTACGGTGCAGGAATTGCCGATTGAGTTTAGGTAAGAGTTTTTCATAGTATAAACTTCAAACGCGTTTTTCTCGAAACAACGTTTTCAAAATCTAGCTCCATGGTATCTCTAAAACTAATAAACCGATTCTCTTGAAATTTGAACCACATATTGTAAACATGATTCGCAACAAGATGACCCTCGATGGTTTTAAAATTTTTATTTTTACTCTTTTTTTTGCGAAAAACTGCGAAAAAAACGCGTTTTTTTTACTTTTTTTCGTTTTTCATCTGCCATTTTTTTATTTTTTTGATAAAACTTTATATCCGAGGGTCATTTTGTAGCTGGTGTCATACTGAATCTAATGGACTTTGATTTTTTTGTTACAGACAAGCCGTTGCCGAGTTGTGATGGAGCTACCTAGCCCACCTATTTTTGAGGCGTTACGTTAAACTATAGTTTTTGTACTTAAAAATGAATAAAAATGAATTAACATTTTTTTTTAATGTATTTCAAGACTTTATTCATCAAGCCCAACAACTTTTATATTCATATCTTTTATAAAATCCTCAAAAAAAAATCGAGAAAATAGCCTTTTTATCGTGGCTCCAAACTGGACAGGCCCCTTAAGCTAGTACAGTAAGGGCCATATTCCACTAAAACGAAGATGAGGGAAGTTAGGAAAAAGCAACCAATCAACCGCTCAATTCATGTTCATTGAAGCTGAGAGCGGCAATTCTATTGGCTGTTTTTTCCTAGCTCCGCTCATCTCTGCTTTGGTGAATGATGGCCCTTAGAATATGATGCTGAGAAGATATTTTTGTCGAAACTTTGTCTATCCAAGAGAAGTTGGCGGAAAACAGCTGAAGCTTTTATATGCCAAAACAAACGCTTTCAGAATTTCCCTGCACTTCGGTCTGAAATTAAACTAGTGCAGTCAAATAAAAATGCCGAGACAATATCGATAAGTTTGGATATTTTTTCCGTCCGTCTGGTTGACCGAAGGTGGCATGAAAACTGCTGAACCTTTAGTATGTAAAAATAAACGCCTTCAGAATGTCCCTGCACTTCATTTCATCTGGATCCGTCAAGTAGAACCTATAGGAAAGCGATTTTCCTTTTAAACGGACACCCGAGTCAAAATTTATAGCCTCCTCTGAACACTCGCAGGACCCATTTCTTTTGTAATGCACAAGCTGCCAGCCTCCGTTGAACCTATCAAACCTAATTTGTCGAGTTAATTTCCATAAAGAGGCCTCCATTTCGTCCAGTGTAGCCTCTGTTAGTCCTCCCAAACCTTCTTTCGAGCCACAGTTTCAGTGAAACGTGCAGAATACAGGCCTCCTTAACCCGCTTTTGATCTCAAGTCCATTGCCTCGACCCCACCTAACCTCCTTTGAGCCCAAATTCGATATCTCCTCCATCAATATTGCATTGTGGCCTGATCGGTAATCCGTTCGATGACGAAGTAAATACGTTTTCGCTGAATAGAGGGTCCGGAGGGTCTACGGTGCGCCTACAGTAGGTCGTAAGGGGGGACAGTAGGTTCTGCGGGAGCGCTCGAAGTAGTCCCACCTAGGATTTCGCAGGTTCAGTTGCGCTCGGCGTTGGCCTCCTTTGAGTAACAATGTCCAGTTTCTGCCATCCCCGAGGTTCATCGGAGGCCCTAACGTATTGCTATTCCAAACATTATACCCTCGTTTAGGTACCCAATAATCCGCTATCGCCGATCTCTACTCGTGGAAGGAGACCTTTATTTTTCGGTTTGAACGCGACTCGAAAATTTTCACTGGGGCAGTGGTCCACCTGTGATACCCTTCAGCATTCATAAAGCATCTCTTCAGTAAATGCTCAATATAAAATAGTTTTATTACCGTCGATCATTATCCGACTAATTTTTTTTGTTCTCTTTTTGGTGATGCGATTATTAAACTATATAGAAAACAGGTGATTTTTAAACTATATAGAAAACGTGTTTTTAATACTGCCTTTGGTGTACAATTCGCAATATGACATGACTCTAAAATCCATTACTTCCCGTGCAGAAAATTCTTAGGGATATCTAAGTTCCGATCAGGTCCCGATCATGATATGATACGGATTCCCTAGAAAGGGTATCCTCGTCGGAATCCGGATGGCGCCCACTACGTAGCACAAGGCGGAGACGTGGTGGCAAGAATTTGAAATACGTATTAAATACATTTTTCTTAGAAAATTAAATACATATTTTCTTAGTTCCAAAAATCTCCATTTAATTTATATATTAGATGAAGTAAAAAGTTCTGACCGTTTTTTCGCCTTATTTCGACGATGAAATTAACATAATTAGGATTATCCGATTTAGATCAAATATGCGCCGTTTTGTTCGATAAGTTTTGTCCATTTTGAAGGCAATTTCATAATTCCGCGATTGAAGAAGTCCTCGTGCCTATTGGTAAAAAAACTTAACCAGGTCATTTTCACAAGCCTCTCTTGAGGCCAGTTTTATACCATCAAGAAAATTTTGCAAATGCTTGAAAAGGTGATAATCGCTTGGTGCCAGGTCTGGACTATACGGCGGGTGCGATAGAACCTCCCATTCAAGCTCTCGGAGCTTCTGGCGCGTCTTTAAAGATGTGTGCGGCCTGGCGTTGTCTTGATGGAACACAACACCCGTCCTATTGGACAATTCTGGCCGCTTCTGGTCGATCGCCTGCTTCAATCTGGTCAGTTGTTGATAGTAGAGGTCCGAATTGAGTGTTTGGCCCGATGGGAGCCAAACACTCATAGTGGATAATTCCCTTCCAATCCCACCAAACACACAGCAAAACCTTCTTGGCCGTTAATCCGGGCTTGGCGATCGTTTGGGCCGGCTCACCGCGGTTGGACCACGATCTTTTTCGGCTGTTGATCTCGTATGTGACCCATTTTTCATCGCCAGTCACCATCCGCTTAAAAAATGGGTCGATTTCGTTACGTTTCAGCAAAGAATCTCAGGCATCAATTCGGTCCAAAAGGTTCTTTTGCGTAAATTCGTGTGGCACCCATACATCGAGCTTCTTCTTGAGACCAGCCTTATGCAAATGGTTCCAAACGGTTTTCTGGCTAATCTTCAGTTCCTGGGCAATGGAATAAGTGCTCACATGCCGGTCCGACTCGACGATTTCTATGATTTTATCAACATTTTCGACGATTGGCGTGCTCCATCTTCGACGTCTATATTACCAGAACGGAATCGTTGGAACCACCGCTTGCATTCGATACTGTGTTGGGTCCATAAACAGCACACATTTTTTTAGCCGCCTACTTCGCCTTTTCACCTTGGTCGTAGTGGTACTGAAGACTATCGGATTTTCTCTTTTTTTACCTCCATTTTGGAACGCTGTAACACACAACTGGCTTCACCAAACACAAAACTGTCAAAGAACTTTTTTTGAAGCGTAATGTCACCTTTAAATCGCCGTATAGTAAGATCCGATGCGATGTATACATTGTGGGATATGGCTCACTAAAGACATCTAGCGGAAAACGCTCAGAACTTTTTACTTCACCCAATATAATTACTTAAAATAAATAACCTATATCACTTTTCTCCAAGAAATATAAGTTTTTCAAGGTCTATATATTGTTTTATCGAAAATTTTTATTAAATGTAAAGAATTTTTTTCGAAATTCTGTTATCAAAATATATAAGTTTTGACAGTTATACTGTAGCACCAATATTTACCTAATCTTTTTCAGATCCTTGAATAAATGATTTCAGAAAACGTTCAGCATCTCCAGCCGATACGGATCGCTATCTCCTGGTGATTTTTACATTCATCCCTGGTATCCGATTCGATATCGAACTGGATCTTGTTCTAGAAGTTCGGGATTCTAGCCTGCATCCTATGCAAAGTTTCTATTTGAATTCTGTCTAGAGTCCTTAATAGTTTCGGATTAGAATCCTAGCTGGAATCCGATTTGCGAGCGTTACATTTCGCTCCCGGATTCGATCCAATGGTCGACTGGATCCCGATTGAGAGACCAGGATCCTAGTCCAAATCGGTCTGTATCCATGATAATATTTCTGCACGTATTGTACGGGCATCAACGTACGGTATTCATATTTGCAATAAACTATCGCGTAAAATAATCTGCACGAATATTCTCGATTTTTCGAGGATTTTTTTTTCTCCAGCGAAGCGAGGTACGCGCAAATACTTTTTTGTTGTATCGAGTTCGTGCGTGCATTGCTGCGTAACATTGTGTTCTGTTCGAATGGACTGTCGCATACAGGCACGTGCGTGTATTCGCTGGATTCCGTTTCGATATCGGATAGTAAGGAGGCAGAGTAAGGGCTACCGTGGTATCGGGCGATGGTGATGGAGAACTTGTAGTGGGGTTAAAGAAGCTATGCCTTGTCTGCACGCGTCTCCGCTATGCGCGCGGGGGCTAAAGCCACCATCCAGTAGGCTACGACTTCGTCGTCGTTCCTCGTCTTCTCTGCCTCCGTCGTCGCCACCTACGACGACGACGACGACGACGACGTCGTTGTGTTCTCACAGCGTGTGCCTTTCCTCTCTCTCTCTCTCTCTCCTCTCTCGCTCTCTCACTCTCTTTCTCTCTTTCCCTCTCTCCCTATCTGGTTCTCTCTCGTTCTCGCAAAGAAGGGGTTTGTGGACGAGAAAGCAAGTCGGGGCTTTCGACTTGGTCTCCGTACGTAGCCGAGCACACAACAGTTGCGGGCGTCGTCGCGAGAGTTCTAGGCTTCTCTCTTCCTTCTTTCTCTCTCTCACTTTCTCTCTCTCTCTCTTCGTCTCTCTCACTCTCTCTCTCTCTCTCTGTCTCTCTTTCCATCCAGCATTTGGACTGCGCAATAAACCGAAAAAGTGTTTATCCGTTTCGATCGTTCCTTCCGGTGTGAAATCGGAACCACCTCGCATGGACCAAATTCGTCCTTCGAGGTCTCCTCTTCACTCATTTCCTCGCGAACATCGGAACTTCCGGAAATTTTCGCCGTGGCACCACGAGGATTCGATCGAGTGATTTATCTCTGTGTATCTGTGCTCTCGTTGAATCTCTTCGATAAAGCGCGATCGAGATGCTTCGATACACGGATCTTGTGGTCTTCCTGTTGATGTCGTTGATCCTGGCACATCGGAAGAACCAGGGAAACGCACACGGTGAAGACGTTCTCCGGCTGCAACAGAGACGTGGCCGTCAGGGTGGTAGCCCACGCCCGTATGGTATGGAGAAACCTACCAGGGTCGAAGAGTTTAACAGGACTGACGTCATACATCCGGAATATCAGATACCGGCGACTCTTCAATCCGGAAACGTCTCGAAGTGAGTATCTTCACTTTTCTCCCCACCTTTCTTTTTTTTCTCTCGGTGGTCTTTCTGTTTTGTCTCTCTTTCTTCCGCTTTTCACTTCCTCTCGCGTCGATGGCTGACACGTCGCTTTAGGCACTTTTTCCCTTCAAGCTCGAGAGAGAATAAATTCGTGATACATATATATATATATATATATATATATATATATATATATATATGTGTATATATACGCTCGTAGGCGTACGCGCTTTCACGCCGCAAACGCGTATCCGATTCTCGTTTTCGGCGTTGCCCGCTCCTTCTCTCCTTTCGCCGTCGCGAAAAGCTGGATTTAGCCATCGGGGGTCGCCCGAACACGACCCCAGACGACGCGTCTTGCGGCATTGTGTCCCGACGCTAATTTTACAATAGCTTACAGTTCAGTACCGCCGGAGGAGCATGGACTATACTAAGGAGACAGGAAGAGAGAAAGAGGGAGAGACAGAGAGAGAGAGAGAGAGAGAGAGAGAGAGGTGGAGAGCGAGAGAGAGAGAGCATTCACCGACGATACATGCGAGGACTGACACCCTCTCGCTTGTAAATACCTCGAACACTCGGAGAAATACTTTTTCGAAAATTCCAGCTGAAATAAAGAACCTTCATTTATTATCGTTTAATTTGCTAGACGATCCTGTATCCATAATAGGCAAAAGAAAATTACCATTTCCAACCAATATACCGATGCCGCTGATCGGCAAAATAAAAATCCCCGATACCGTAAAAACGATGCGAGAATAATGTTTTTAGACGCATCCGTATAAATTTATTATCGTTTAATTTGCTAGACGATCCTTTATCCATAATAGGCAAAAGAAAATTACCATTTCCAACCAATATACCGATGCCGCTGATCGGCAAAATAAAAATCCCCGATACCGTAAAAACGATGCGAGAATAATGTTTTTAGACGCATCCGTATAAATTTATTATCGTTTAATTTGCTAGACGATCCTTTATCCATAATAGGCAAAAGAAAATTACCATTTCCAACGAATATACCGATGCCGCTGATCGGCAAAATAAAAATCCCCGATACCGTAAAAACGATGCGAGAATAATGTTTTTAGACGCATCTGCTTTTTCGAATTATGTTTTTTTTTCTCTTGGTACCGACTTCGTATCGATGGGAATTGCTGGAATTGTAATATATTAACCCGTACAAACTTATAAAAGTGCAGTTTTCTTGATCTTGGACAATACACCGGAAAACTGTGGGCGGAATTTTGGATAGCATGTCAGTGTCTTTTTCTTTTTGATAATTGAATGGAAGACCTCTTGGAAGTATCTTCAATGTTTTTTTCTCTTTATGAAAAAACATTTATATCTGCAAAGGAGTTGGACATTCAATTACTAATCGACGGAACTGCGACCATGTGGTATTATTAGGTTTATTAATTAATTTATTGTTTTTTGTTTTTGTAAGATTTAACATTTAATTATCAAAGAACAAGATCACAATCATTAAAATGGCATCCCTTATATTCGATGACCTTAGAAATGGCCTTAAATCTGATAATAAATATTGCGATGGCCAAAAATAATTAAGACTATTTTATCAGTAAAAATCATTCGCGTAGCTTCATAAATAAATTATGAACTTTACGACGCAAAGCAAAAAATTAATTTGTACCCCTAATATAAAAAAAAATATAATTCGTGGCATACGAATTTTGAACTTTACGACACGAAGTATAAAATTAAGTTGTACACTTAATATTAAGAAAAAAAAAGTATGATTCTATTTTATTGATCAAAATCTTTCCCGTACCTTTATAATTCAAATTTGAACTTTACGACACAAAGCAAGAAATTGTTATGTACAGCTAATATTAAGAAAAATATATATTAAAAAATTGTGCTTCGTTGGATACGAATGCATTTTCATGAAGTACTGTCGTTTTTTTGTCATTATGGAAAATATCTCTGGAAGAAAAATGCCCTTAAAAGCTTATAATGAATATTGCGCTGGCCAAAAATAATTGATACTATTTTATTGGTAAAAATCTTTCGCGTACCTTCATAAATAAATTACGAACTTTACAACACAAAACGAAAAATTAGTTCGCACCCCTAAAATAAATAATAAAAAAGTGTGATTCTATTTTACTGACCAAAATCTTTCCCTTACCTTGATAAATTAAATTTAAACTTTACGACACAAAGCAAGAAATTAATATGTACAGCTAATTTTAAAAAATATGTACACATATTTAAAAAAAAAAAGTGTGATTCATTGCATACGAATGAATTTTCATGAAGTACTGTCGTTTTTCGTCATTACGAAAAATATCTCCGAAAAACTTCTGGGCAGCGAACTGACGTTTCTTATAGGATGCTTTAACTCGGATGAGAAACGTTTTGGCTGTTCGCCGCGAAAAAATCATACTCGGGATATCTCCATAGCGCCAAAATCTCCGTCTTCCTTTTCCTCCGCCTGCCCTTTTTGGTTCACTATCCTTTTTCTTCTTATTAATAAAAGATCTGTATTTCGTTTTATTCGAGCAGTAGAGGGAGGGGGCGATCTCAACATAGAGTTGCATTACCCCTCTTTCGCTCTTTCGCTCTCTCTCCCTCTCTCTCTCTCTCTCTCTCTCTCTCTCTCTTGGCTAGATAATTCAAAAAGCGAATACGTACGCCCCTTACATCGACTGAGTGAAAAACGACGATATTCGTTGCCGCTCGCGCGCACACCCCTAAAATCTTGAAACTTTGTCCCAGACTTCTTGATCGCTGCGTTTCTCGAGTGAAAACGCACGCGCGGAGGAGAGACTCGAGTACAACCCGAGAAATCTTATACACGTCTTTGATGCTAACTTTCGCATTAATAATACCCACGACAGATGGACGGCTTATACAAAGGCACCCTTGCAGAACGAATTATTTGTTGAATTTGTTTTACGCATTTACGACAACAACGAAAATTGTTGAACGAACGTGATTATTTTTCAATGCTGAAAAATAATCACGTAATTCGGGCGAATGTTAAGTTTTTTTGCAAATTTTAAGATACGCGAATAGATCTTTTGTTCACTTCGATATTGCGAGTTTGTCAAAAATTTGTAAGAATACGGCAATAAATTGAATTATCTATAATTGGGAACGATCAAACTTTGGCCAGTTGTCCAGACAATTCTACCATGCTTTTCAATGTTCTCACGATTTTATTACGATCAATTTATCAACATTATTTCCGCGCCAAAACCACATGAATTTTTTTTCAGTTTTTCAATAAACGATTCTTGATTTTTGGGCTTTTCGATTATGAAGAATAAGTTGGACGGGTGTTCATAATTTTGGGGCCCAAGAAACAAATTAATTTTCAATATGTCGAGATCGGGAATTCACACACAATGATCGCACACATATTTTTGCCAAGTTCGAACTTTTTATTGATCAATATTGATAAACAATAAAGTTATCATGATTTAAGGAAAGTGTCGCCGTTGCTGCATGGCCGATTGGTGTAGGTGGTTCTGGCAACAAGGGTAATCCGAAATGAAAAATGTTCTCTTAGTAGAACAATAAAACTTTCGTATGATTAGATACTTTTTTCAAATTTTCAAAATCACGAAAATAGCAAGCTGTGAAAAAAAGTTCGTTTTTTGAACAAAACAAACAACTTTAGTCATTTGTTATTGACAAATGGATAAACATATTAAAAAATCATGCGACTATGCGATAAAAAATATTATAAACTATGCCCTGTCCGAATTTGAATTGAATTCTAACAAATTTTCACATACGACCGTTTCATAAAATAGATTTTTGAGAAAAAAAGGGTAGATCGCAGCCCGGCGTGTCGCCGCAGCTTAGCGGCTGATCTGACGCTTCACAAAAATCGTCATTAATCGTGGAATTTTTGGCATTTCTACAAAATCTTTGTTGCAAATTAAACTTAAGACTCTAGACTATGAAACTACATAAAAAATTGTATTTCTGGAAATTCAAGCTTATGCGGCTTCCTTGAAGAAAAAAAAGAAACAAATTACTTCTGCACCCAAGGCGTCAACGGAGGAGCAAAGCTTTGAAAAAATATCCATTGACACAAGTCGATGAGGCACATCAACAATACTCGACAGATGAAAAGAATTATTTTCACTTGACCCAGATGGAGAGAGTTTTATTTAAAAAGATCACTGTGTATTAATAAACGACAAGATTTAAATGACCTTACGAGAAAAAAAATATCAATTGTTGTTATGTCGTTGCGACGAAGAAATTGAGGTGGCAAAGATAATTCTAGTCTCAAAGTACTTCGACGGCACGAAATCACGAGCACAATTGCGCCACGTGTTTGTCGCGCGTTTCCTATTAGTCGTGAAATACGGACTGTTAAAAGTTTTGTCGGGTGACGATGGAAGGAAGGAAGAAGCTGAAGGTAGCACAAGAAGCGGAAAGGCAAAAGAACTTTTCGTCTGGTTATGCATCCTCGTCGCCGTATCTTTATCTTTTCTTTTTTGTACACGTTAAAAAATCAACTGGGCCACATATTTTCGTTCCCTCGCGGTGGCCTCGGTCCTCGATGTTAGTACAAAACGTATAAAACGTCCGACTGTTTTGCCTTTCATGCTCGATTTCAGAAAGACCACACAGAGCCACACTCGTACACAAAAAAGATTTAAACGAATCGGGCACAACGAATTTAAAAAAAACGTTTTTTTTAATATGCTTGTTGTTATCTGTATGAACTTTCAAGAAATTTATCACCTTTTACGGAAAATTTAAAAGGAACCATAAAAATCTTGATGTGCATTAGTCCTCTTGAATCGAAAACAATAGAAAAAGATTCCACACATTTTCAAAAATGAGGATTTGACGATATTTTTTCCAGTTATTAAGCAAATAATTCATTATTGCTAACAAAAAGGAGTGACGCCGTAGATAGGAGACTACTTTTATATAATCTTTTTTATTTAATTTAAAATTACATTTTTTAAAATTATTTTGTATATTATGTTATATGTAAAAAAAAACCTCATGAGCAATCGTGTTAAAAGTCTGTCTAATAATTCGACCAGAGACAATATCAATTTATAGAAATTCACTTATTATATTGGAAGAATATCTCTCTATTTTATTGAGAATATTTCTCATTAAAATAGTGGGAATTTAAAAAATAATATAATTATTGTAAAGATAATTTACCCTTCAATTAAAATTAAGCGAATTTATTATTTCACTAAAAAACGAAATTTGAGTCTCCCAGTAATTTGAGACTCAATTCTGGAACTTGATTCATGGACTTGATTAATCTATTTCTTCTAAAAAAAAAAAATATTAATCTTTTCTTCTAAAAAAAAAATATTTATCTCATCTTCTTGAAACTTTTCATCTACAATAAAAGTATTAATCAAGCTCCATATTCAATAAAATAATAATTACTCACTTATCTTATCAGAAATAATCAAAACTATCACTCCTCCAACATAATCCATTAAATCCCCGATAATCATTCCTCTCATTACCGCGTCATTTTTCATCACCCAGTGAAAAGAAAAATCCTATTTTTTTTCCTTCAAATTCAATTAAATTTTAAGCACACAAAAGAAAAAAATCGTTTTCCCACGATGCGTGTTGTCATCGTGGCTCGTCTCTAAGTGAATGGTAATATCATACTGGAGTCAGCTGAAATCCTTACAGGTTTTATTACTTGAGTCCGCGTGATGGGCCACCGCTGACACTCCTCGTGACACCGTGCAAGGGGCCGATATCGTGGACGGTTAGTTCGGTCGGACCACCGGACGAGGATCATCATCAGAGCAACGGGGCGAGATGTAAGCACGAATATAAACGACGATATGACTTTCATGAAATTCGATATGTTATCAATTCGACGAGGGCACAAAGAGGGGAGATCGCTCTCAGAAGGAGGGGCTGGAAAAAAAAAGAAAATTGATATTGAGATAGCGAGCACTAAAACGTAAATATGAGGGGGGGGGATTCAAACGCACGACAGTACGGAATTGAGCGTAACGTATCAACGTCGATATGGCATCGGTGCAGAAAAAATCAAAGGGTGTGGTTGATCGGGCATAAATGCAATATGTGTTTTCATAAGCGACAGATTGGCTCGAGTAATCGAGATAGGTCGAGAGACAGAGAGAGAGAGAGATACAGACAGAAAGACAGACATAGGGAGACGGAGAGAGAGACAGAGAAGAACAAATCGAAAAAAGAGCGTGGGAAAACCGGGGGAGGGGCAACGAAGGGGGAGGATGAGAGAAATGGAAAGGGAAATGTTCGAGATATCGTTACATTAAATTTCACTTAAATCACCGTAAACGAGGAGGGCCTCACGGCCTCCGTTATCTCAACTGCGAGTGTAAGAGAGAGAGAGAGAGAGAGAGAGAGAGAGAGAGAGAGAGAAAGGGACGAAAAAAGGGAGACGAGACAGAGTCGTCAACGGGAATGGTTATACGGTTGGACATACTCGACAGGAAGGATGCGTGGGACGAATGTATCCATATGTATTACATACCATATACACACATGTTTATTGTGATTCAGGTATAAAAAGGGCATTACTCGTACATCATTGTTGGTATCAAATTGTTTCCTCTACGCCCTTTTTTTCGTCCTTTCCTCATTCTATGTGTATATCCCAATGAAATACGTGTGTGCGTGTGTGTGTATGCATGGATGTATGAGTGAGTATACGTATATGTGATTATATATATATATATATATATATATACATATATATATGGAAGAAGAGAAGAAGGCTTGCGCACTATCGCCGATTAGCCATAAAATCGTTTGGCTCTAACTGCTCGCGACTCTTTCGACGGGATAAACGCTCAACGATCCTCCTCTCTTTTCGCCTCATGTCGTACCCGAAGCTCTTCCTTTCTTTCGCTCTCTTCCCTCCTGTTCTCCTCTATCTTCAACATAGTGTGCTCTATATGAAAGCGATCGCGAAAGAGGCAAATTATATTGAAAACGATACGTCCGGCACGCACGAACTTCCACGAAATGAAAATTGTTTGCTTAAACACCCGTACCGCTCCTATAATTCGCAAACCGATCACTAGAATTATCACATAAAAAGTTACTGCCCCGCATGATCATTCGCTTTCTCTCTCGCTCCCACGCTCTTTGACGCTTCTCTGCTGACTCTCTCTCTCTCTCTCTCTCTCTCTCTCTCTCTCTCTCTCCCCCTTTTACCCTGCCCCGCTTTGCCTACACACACCCTCACGCAAGAATAAATGCTTCGATATTGCAATCTTGAGAACACGAGAGTGAGGGAGGGAGAGAGAGAGAGAGAGAGAGAGAGAGAGAGAGAGAGAGAGAGAGAGAGAGAGAGAGAGAGAGAGAGAGAGAGAGAAAGAGAGAGAGAACGAGGGAGGGAGGGCGAAAGATAGAAAGAGAAGGAGGGAGGGAGGGGAGAGAGAGAGAGAGAAGCTAAAATGCTACGAAGTTGAAGAGACGAATGCACACATGATAAAACGAAAAGGCTAGACATCTTAAGGTGGCCGTCGCATACTTTAAGGCCTTAGGCCACTCTAGGATTTTCCAAAAATCGATTTTTTTGTTAATAATGTACCTTAGTACCTATAAAATTATATCCCAAAAGATTATGGGTATGAAAAATCTCTAAGTACTCGATTTTCCAATTCTAGCGCAACCCCTCTTGATTCGTGTCATGACTTTCTAGTAACTTTAAACGCGTTTATCTCAAAACTACATTTTTCAAGTCGGCCAGACTCATAACTCAAACAAATTTCAACCGATTCACATGAAATTTTAACTGTATATTTAGAATTACATTGTCTGAGGCACTACGTAGGATTTTTAAAATTATATTGCATAGTTCCTTTTTTATAAACAATTTTCTGACGATTTTCTCATGGCATATGATACTTTTTGTTTTAGAATTGCGCCATTGTGACCAAAAACAATATATCAAAAAAATCCTACGTACTTCTATAGCTATTCTTATATACAGAGTGAGGCATATAAAGTGTTGCAGAGCAATAGCACTCAAACTATTGATCATATCCAAAAATGTTTCAGACAAAAGTTTCGGTGTTCGAGAAGGCCGTCATACTGGACCACCCTATTTTTTTATCGGTGGAGGCGCTGAAGCTACGTCAAGGTCAACTCCACTTTTTTTAATGGAACCATGTATTTTTTTTTCGATGACATTATTATCGATTTTAAGACGAATTCAGCGACCTACAACACAAGGTCATTCTAGTCACGCAAAGTATGAAAATAGTCGAAAAATCGAAAAATATCGGAATAATCACTTTCAAAAGCCATGTGCGATGTTTGTTACCTATCCGGTTAACGAGCCGCATACAAATCTTGGGCGTTTCTGTAATGTTTACGGCATTCCCCCAGCACCATCAACATATCAAAAGATTCTTGAAAATCGTTCATTTTCGCGATCCGATGTACTCACATTAGAAGGTAATGCGTGACTAACTGATATGTCAACAGAAAATGCGTACTTGCTGCCGATAAGAAACATTGGTATCGTAAGAAATGAAAACAGCGATCAAACAAGTGCTTACAAGTCGAGGGTCATCACTTCGAGCATCTTCTGTAGGTAGACCCAAACCAAGGTTAATGGATCCTTTGAAAGTGATTATTCCGATATTTTTCGATTTTTCGACTATTTTCATACTTTGAGTGACTAGCTTGACGACCTTGTGTTGTAGGTCGCTGAATTCGTCTTAAAATCGGTAATAATGTCATCGAAAAAAAATACATGGTTCCATTTAAAAAAGTGGAGTTGACCTTGACGTAACTTCAGCGCCTCCACCGATAAAAAAATAGGGTGGTCCAGTATGACGGCCTTCTCGAACACTGAAACTTTTGTCTGAAACATTTTTGGATATGATCAATAGTTTGAGTGCTATTGCTCTGTAACACTTTATATGCCTCACCCTGTATAATCGAAAAAACTTTAGTGTCTCATCATAACCCAAAAATTATAGGAGCTGTTGGTCCGCCCGTTGACCTTCCAGAAATAAAGGCGTCATCGGAAAAATGCTGCACAGTCGCCATTTTGACATGTATCGCTGTGAAAAAATAATTTTGTATAGTCATTTACGTGGATAATAAAACCTCTAGTTTGTAATT
Organism: Ophion ventricosus; assembly: GCA_963932345.1. Classification (NCBI taxonomy): domain Eukaryota; kingdom Metazoa; phylum Arthropoda; class Insecta; order Hymenoptera; family Ichneumonidae; genus Ophion; species Ophion ventricosus. The sequence continues at coordinate 23,268,797 of OZ010715.1, read as the reverse complement.
CCGATTTATTTTATGGTTTCGCTGAAAAAAAATCACAAAATATGCCCTTTTTTGCCTCTAGAGTGGCCTAAGGCCTTAAGACATCAGTCTCCAACATATTTTCAAGATTTTTTTTTCATAATAAAATTTATCCCCATATTTTAATCTTTTTATAAATAAAAATAGACGTGTCAATGTAAAAGAAAAAAAAATTACATTAAAAAACAAATGTATCTTGGTGACCTGGCTGCCTGAAGTTACCCCTGCTTTCACCTTGTCGATACGAAACCTTAACTTTGGAGCATCCAAAAATAAAAAGTAGAGTATTTTATTATAAAGTAAAGTGTAGTTATGACCCCTACTAAAAACTTTCACCCCCGATTTAAAAAAACACAAAATGGAGCACTTTTTAATTTTTCGAATGTTTTGTACAACTTAAATTGTTTAAAAATAGGATTCAATATTAATGAATATGTATACCGTTAGTAGGGATCGAAGAGATACTTGCATAGAATAATCCCTGTAAATTTGAGCCTAATCGGTGCAATAGTTTTTCCAAAATCATGTCGACAAGGTCGAAAAACGTTGTTTTGAGAAAAAGCTTCAGACGTTTTCATGCCAGCTTCGGTGAAACAGACAGAAAAAATATTTGACTTGATAGATATCGTCTGAGCATTCCAATTTAACTCAACCAGCTCAAGGCGGGCAACCACTTTAGAAGACCGAAAATTAGATGATTATTTGGATTTTTTTACTATGAAAAAAAACGGAAGATTCCGCAACTCTGACAATAATTTATTCATATTTTCATACATCTCTGTCAATTTTTTCAAGTTATTTCATGCATTAATTAAGGTGTAATCCGCTGTATCTCTTAGCGTGTCCTCATCGTCGTTGTCGATTTACAGGAATTGTGCAGCTCCCAATTCGCATCTCAAATAGTCCAACAAATTTTTATACATTCTTGAGATGTTTTTTAAGAACATAAACCTAAATTTTGAAAAAAAAAATCGAGAATTTAATGTTGAAACGTGTTTGAAAAAAAAACTGATCGATTTTTAGCATTTTTTTCCCTGCATTTTGCAATAATAAATATGTTTCAAACAATCTAATCTTTCCAACTTTAGGTTCATATTTTAATAAATTATATTATGTAAACGTGTTTCAAATTTGAAGATGATCCATCAATTAGTTTTTGAGTTATGATTCCCGCAAATTGAAAAAATGTCGTTTCGAAAAAAACACGTTTAAAGTTTTACAACTGAGCGCTCGTGGATACCTGAGCGCGCTTGGGAGTCGAGCCGAGAGTCTTTATCATTTATATATACAGGGTGGACCACGCAACGTGTGCACCTCTTTTACGACCAAAATATGCGTTGCACAAAAAAATGTTTTATACAAAAGTTACATGGTTTATAAGACCACTATGTGGCCTTATAAACTTAAAAATTTTCTTCACGTAATATCAAGTTGGAGATTCATTCATTCATTTTCACTTTTATCTTTCTGATAATAATCACGCACAATCACCGAAGGATACTTTAATACTGGATTACAATCATTGAGAAGATTGTGAATCATGATAATTGTGTGTGATGTGGTAAATGTGTTCATATTGATAAACACTGTGATGTAAACACTGCCATTCAGAAATTTGTAGTAGATTTGAATCTCCAACTTGATATTACGTGAAGAAAATTTTAAAGTAATAAAGTGAAATTACTCGTTAGCTATTAACTCTAGGGCTAATAAAGATCTATACTTTTTTACTCAGAATTCGATACTCTATCATATTACACTATAAAAAATATAGCATTCCATTTGAAAAAATAAAGTTGACCTTCAAATCTTCGAAGCGCCTCCACCCATAAAAAAAATAAATGCACCACATAGTGTAGCCTTATAAACCATGTAACTTTTGTATAAAACATTTTTTTGTGCAACGCATATTTTGGTCGTAAAAGACGTGCACACGTTGCGTGGTCCACCCTGTATATACCGTTAGAAGGAATCCGAATATCGTTTTGAAATTTTCAGGGTGTATTCTTAAGATATTTAGCTAACGATTTCTGAAATAAAAAAAAATGATTGTTTGAAGCATCTAAAGTGGTTGCCCGCCTTAATTTCAGGTTGAAAAAAAAACAATGTAGAGACAGACACTACAATTTTTATTATATATGTGTATTAATGAATGATACAGCTCAGACCACCTGGCCCGTTAAAACCCTCATTCCTGGCTCGCCTCTTTTCACCTACGAGGGCGAAGACGCCCAAAACTTCACGATACCAAGAGTACGAGCGGGACTCTACAGACTCGAGATAAAATCGCTCGCCGATAATGCCGGGATAATAACGGGAGGAAGTACGTCACCGAATACCGTACTTTTGTACGCAACTTCGAGCGATCTCGATCATTTACCAGCGAGATCGTCAATCGCCGCTGGAGACAAGCAGCGCCATCACACACTGAGATTTCAACAGAGAAGGAGCCGACGTCGACTCACCGTTTCTTGGAGCAAAAGGTATATTGTTTTCACGCGTTAAATCTATTTGGAAATGATCGTTTCGCAAACCCAAAGAAAAATGAACAAACCCAAACCAAGCTATCGCGTCGTGTTAAAAAAGTAAAAAAAAAAAAACACAGACGACTCGGAAAACGATCTGAATAACACCTTCCAAAAAACAACGAAACGAAATTTGTGCGTAACAGCTTGTTTATTATTTTTATGCATAATAATTATGTTTAGGCATAATAACAACGAGAAAAATGGCAAACAAAGCAATTTTGCACGGTTTCTGGTAAAAAGCCGCAACTTTAGCCGCCATTGATGTTTCTTGTAGACATATTAAGGGGAACTTGATGTTTTAATTCCAGAAAATTTCACGATTTTCTATAAAAAACGGTGCTGAATCGCTCGAAATTTCATTATATTCTTTTTTGGAACACATTTAAGTCTAAAAAGAAAAATAAGTACCCCTCCAACAATCATCGGCGAAACACTCGACGCGCTTTAAGAGTTTTATAATTATTTGTCTCAAATCACCCATCAGAAAAAAATGTTATTTCATGCTCGCTCCTCATGGACGGAAGAAAGAAATGTTTTTCGAAAAATGAACTTGTACTTTTATTTGAACAAAAAAAAGAAAAAGTTGATCGAGCATTGAGATAATTCAAGCTGTAATCCATACGCGAAGATAGTATTTAGTTTGCAGAATTTCTGAAGTTGTGAATTTCTCAATTCAATTAAATGTTTCTCCAATCACAAATCCTTGAAACGATCTCTTGTCCCTTTAATTTTACTTCTTACACGCGATTCATCCTTCACCTCCATTCATGAAATTCTTTCAAAGATGTAATTTCGAAATCTCGTGTCAAATTTCGTTTTTCTTTTCGATTCGTTGATTTCTGACAACTGATAACATTATGTGGAAAAATTCGTCAACAACAATCGAAGCAAACGCAAACAAAATGTTATGGAGATCTCATCAAACATCAATAAAAAAAACAAAACATATGAAAAAATCGTGGAACATCAATTCAAATAAACCCAAACAACATTTTCTGGTGTTATCATTGAACATAAAACCGAACAAAATTTTATTTTAAAAATCCTAGACCATAAATCGAAAAAAACCCAAACAGATTTTCATTGGAATAATCGTTAAACAAAACATTTTATTGAAAAAATCATCGAAAATCAAACAAACCTGAACAAAGTTTAATCAGAATATTCGTCGAACATCAATCCGAATAAACCCAAACAAACTTTAATTGGACAAATCGTCGAACAAAAGATATTATCGAAAAAATTGTCGAACACCAAGCCCTACAAACCCAAACAAAATTTTATCGGTAAAACCGTCGAACATCAGCCAGGTGGATCCTCATCTATCGAGCTACTGTCTCGCTGTTACGTCGGGGACCCTGTCGCATCCGAGGACTCTATGCGCGGCGAGAAACGTTCTGAAGAGTTATACTCGAACGAGCACGAGAGGCGCTACGAAGGAGCACCAACATCGCGGTGTTCCGGAGGGTCTTCATTGCGTTCATCAGACCAGGCTCACATTGCACGGTCTCAGATACAATGCAACATACAACTTCACCCTCTACGTGGTACGTGAATGAACATCCGAACCAAACATTCCAATGGATGCCTCGAAATTGACGAGAAAAAAAAATCTAATTGCTTCGTCTTGAAAAGCAAAAAAGTTCAAGTGTTTTACTTTGAGGACATTGTTAGCCCTGTAAAAAAATTATCCAATCCAAAGCGTAATTCGAAAAAAAAGTTATATTATTCATAATATTTTTAGTCGTTTCAACTTGATTTATTTAAGGTTGTTTATTTATTTAACATTTTTTTTATTTATTTGATATTTTTTTATTTCTTTAACGGTTTTTTATTTATGTAACGTTATTTATTTATAGTTTAACCATATTTTTAATAATGAATCTGGCAATGAGAAAAAAAAATTGGAGGTATTTACAATTAACGCCTGCTCGATTGCTTTCTTTCGTTTTTTTTTTTGTTCTATCGAGTCCTCAATTTCGTTAGGTCAGCACGAGAAACAACGTGTCGGTGAGATTGGCAACGGAAGTGATGAAATTTCGAAAAACGCCCGCGCAAACGTTACGTACAGGACGATACGCGACTGCGAATCTTCGTAAGAACGATGGCTTCATAAACTTTCGTTATCGACCCCAAGAAAATGCGACTACGGAATTTCACGTGTTACCCTGCGGCGGTGGAATCGTCAGAGCAAAGCTCAGGGGACCAGGCATCGTAAGGGTAACTGTCATTTTTTTTTCAATTATTTTAATTATTCATTTTTTATTTTCATTATTTTACTTTACTTGTGGAAAATCTGTGGCTTTTTTTAATTCATCAAGAATACATTATGGAAAGTACCAGAAGGTTTTTTTCAAGGGTCGGCTTTTATCTACTTTAAAAAATTCATTTCGCGAAAAAGATACAGGTACAAAAAAGGGTGAAGGGTTCAATGCGCAATTAATTCCAATACAAACATTTGTCCAATAATTTAATGAGCATCCAAAAAATCAGCGGAAAATTCGAAGCACTGATTTTGAGGAATAATCTTCCGGTAAAATAAATTTTGCAATATAGGTGGATACGAAATAAAAATGTGAGAATGCAATAAACATGGGGTGAAAGGGTGACACTCTTGCAATTGAGGATGCGCGGGTGTTTACAGAAGAAGGAAGTTATCGGTCACGCGTCCCTCAAAGCCCCGTCACTTCCGCCTGGAAAACGTTATACACTGAGGGTGTCAGCCACCCCGCAAGAATTAGTGAGAGTATCCACGGTGAAGATCCTAGCCACGCAGGAAGGCTCTATCGTCTATCCGGAGGTGCGTCAAAGTTCTTCATTTTTCTTTTTTTGCCTCGAAACAGTTCGAGACTTTGTTTATCACCATTAATAAACTTGTTAATATTACGATTTTTATACAGGATCGTTAATTATTCATTCGTAGCGTTGGCGCGAGCAAATTTTTTTCTTCGCTATGGTTTTTTGTGAAATATATATATATTTAAACAATATACTGACAATAGAAAAGAGTAAGCAAGGGGAAAATGACAATAAAAAGCAAAGATTTTTACCCATAAATTTATGATAAAAAAAATTGCAAATAAAAAAAAAACAATCAAGAATAATTCACCTACAAGAGTATGAATAGAAATATTAGAAAAAAGAAAATATAATTAACTGATTATATTTTTAGATTTCTGATATTCGAATTGAATCGAATCCTGACGTTTAAAATCAAAGAAAAATTGAAAAGAATTAAGTATCAAGGGATTAAATTCAATTAAAATCAAGGAAAACATTTCAAAAAATGAAATCCTCAACCAAAGTTCATCCTTGAAAAAGATACGATTTTTTTCCTCCTCAAAAACAAATAAGATAAAATATTTTGTGAACAATATTAAGAACCAAAATTCGTCAACGATATTTTTGGACATGAAATAAGAAGGAAAAAAAAATAAATTGTTAAATCCGAAAGGTACCGTCGAAGAGTGCACCGCGGGAATTCCGCTCCTTGAGAAAGTGCGATGAGGTTACGGTGGGAGTGGAGCCAGCTGGTGCAGCCAAATATTGCATTCTCGTTCGCGAATTACGCGGTTCGGCCACTTTAGCGGGTATAGCGAGTATACCGGACCAGTGTGGTCTTCATCGTCGTCGAAGATCCGAATACACGTTCGAGGAGTGCGAGGAAAAGACGAATCCACCGGAAAATCGTGCCCTTCCATTCACGGTTCCGAAACTCCAGCCAGGAAAAACATATCTCGTTCAAATAACGGCCCAGCTCAAGGGCCAATCCTTGTCGTATCCTTTGCTCGGCGTACGCACACGAAGATCCTGCCAGCCCTGATAACACTTACGAGACCCTGACTTTCTTTATGCAAATCTTTTTGTTTTATCGATCTCACGCGAATCCTTCGAGTGCAAATCTCCGCAATGTTTTTTTTTTTCAGACTTCCAAATTTCGCGATGGATGTGTCGTTTTTTTTTTTCAGATACAATGTACAAAAAAACTTGATCATTTTTAAAAAATCCTTCCAACTGTTGATGTTTGATACAATTTTGAACAATTGTGAACACAATTTAGTTTTGATACAATCTTTTTGATGGTTATTGAAAAATTTTGTGAAGATTTAAATTGCGAGTTTTTCCGGAATACGGTTTTAAAATGCTTTTTTTTTTTATTAAGGAGGAGCGCCCGAACGAATTCAATAGTTACTACATTCTCTTGTGATTTAAAACTTCGTTTCGGTTTGTTCGGATGCTCTCCCTTTATGATATCCACAGTTATGATACTTTGCACAAAATTGCGACACAATTGAAAGATTCGAGACCGTTTTTCGGAAAAGCCCGTAATCCGAATATTTACCATAAATGGATCGACTTTTTGTTTTATGCTAACAAAAACTCATTTGATGATTATTTACATGAATATCATTCCCCCAACACACAATGACAGACTATTTTTCTGATTAAAAGAAAACCAGCTCATTCGATCAGAAGCGATTAATAACAAATTAATGACTGAAGCCATTTTAGGAAAAATAATGTAAATCTTTTTTTAGTACGTTAAATATGAATATTTTTATGACAAAAAAAAACGTAGCTACTTCCAGTAAAAACCGTTTGTTGAAAATTAATGGTCAATACAATTTTTTTCAAAATCATGAAAATTATTTTTACAATTATTATTTAAAGTTATTTTCATCCTATGCGATGCCCAGACTTATTTTTATCGATAGAAAAAAACGTAGCTAATTCGATTAGCAAGCCGTTCGAGTCTCGACAAATCGTACCCTCGAACAGTTTAATTTTCTTCCGAAAATTCAGCCTGAAAAAAAACTCAATATTCGAACACCCACAAATGCAATGCTTTTGTCTCTAAATTAAAAAAAGTCGATTCTAAAATTCCACCGTCTGCATGCACTCAGAGGGTGGAATGATCGTCGTCAAAGAACCAACTTCGAGCTCCATTGAATCTCTGTAAATATGCGTGTGTATGGAAATGGCTGAGCTTACAAAGAGAAAAAGAGTGAGTACTGAGATATTTAAAATTATTGAATGAGAATGAAAAAAATTGACAAAAATTCGACGTGCCCTCCCCTCCCCTCCGCTCCCCCGTTCCGTAGATTCGCGGGTCTCGTTGCGACAGCTTGAGCCACGTGGTATGAATAAACAAACGAAATCCTGCAGTACGTAAATATACGCATGTGTCCCGCACCTGACTAGTATATAAAGTGAAATATATTAAAGTACATATATTATAGCTTAAGTTTTAAGTATATCTAGTTTTAAGTACATATATACAGCAATATGGAATACCGAGAGATCGAGTTGATCGCGTCGTCCACGAGCAACATTTTTTTACACAAACAAATCATTTTTACGAAAAAAAAAAGAAGAAGGACAGAGAAAAAAATGAATTTAGAAAGCTTTCGTCGTCTCGTGTGTTTTTACATGCACCTAATCATCCATCCGCTACCTCTATTATCTCGGTGGCTTATCGATAATTGATAATAAATGACGTATATCTCGAATATATACATATATATATATAATCGGGAAAAATGCGTTCTCATTACGCTAGCAGATTCTTTGAAGCGTGCATACGCAAACACGGATAATCTTCGAGCCCTACTCTCGTCCCTCTGCCTCTTTCTCTCTCTCTCGCTTCCAGCTCCCTCCAAACCCCCTTAAACTTCGATTTTCTCTGGAAAACCATCTGCCCTGTTTCAACCAACAAGGCAATTTTTATTCTCGCTTGTTGTCGTCTCTTTACGTCACGTCGGGTGTAAACTCGTGTTCCTAACATCCCGTTGTAAAATTTCTAACTTTTGCTGCTCGATATCGAGGTTTCCTCCCGCGAGAGAGAGAGAGAGAGAGAGAGAGAGAGAGAGAGAGAGTATCGCGCGGGCACGCTCGAATAAACATTAAATTTTCCCCGCCCGAAGGTTATATACGAGTGATCGAGGGAATCGTTTATGCGAGGAGAAGGTCTATTTTTGGTCATAGGAGAGAGAAAGAGAGAGAGAGGGAGGGAAGGAGGGAGAATCAGTGAGGAATTAATCTCGGAAAATTGAGTCTTCCAAGCGCAATGTTCAGTTGAGTGAGCGATCACAAGGATCGTGAAAGAATTTTCATTTTTTTTTTTCTTTCTCTCCCTCTCTGGTTGTTTATTCAAGCCTGTATCCAGTGAGAAACATGACTCAAGCAGTATCGGAGGAACTATTGGTGGTTTATCATCCGACGGCGCGAATGATTTTTCAAACGATCTTATGGCCAACGTTGATGATCGGTTTGATCGGCAATCTTCTGGTTGTGCTTCGTATATTGATCACCGGTACGAAAAAAACTACACCTCTTACGCCATTCTATCGAAGCGCTCTGCTCTCACTCGCATTCACCGATATTCTTCTACTCGTCACTTCCGGGACTAACGTTCTCGTGTCGACCGGCAATAACACGATTCTGTGGTCACTTCCGGTCGAGTGGTGCACCGTTATACCGTATCTTCAGACTGTCTCCGTACTGGTAGCATCCCTCACACTGGCCGCTATAGCGATCGACAGATACGCCGCATTCAAATCCAAATTGCCACTGTCCAAGGGCCTCGATTGGCGATGGACCGCTGTACTTGTGATTGGACTGTGGATCGTCGCGTTCGCCGCTTCTTATCCTGTCCTCGGCACTTACGCGGCTGAACCGCTCGTCGTTTATAATGGATCTGCTTATTACATGTAAGATTTGTTGCCGTAATTTTTCGCCTTTTTTTTTTCATTTTAAATCCCGTCAAATTATATATTAGCTTCCGCTCTGCGCGCGTGAAATTTGGCCCGTGGAAAATTACCCGTTTCACCCCTTATTAGGGGTTGTTTAAAAAAATCCTAAAATATGCGTTGTATTATTTGTTTCTGATCAATATTTGTAGCGAGTTTCAAGTTGATACATGCATGGGAGTTTTTCATACAAACTTTAACATCCCAATTCATCCTTTTTGGGGTTGATTTTCGAAAAATCCTTGCGTGTTGCACCTCTACGACTTTCAAGGAATATGTCTTCCGAATTTCATTGAGATAAAAGCCGAGAACGCGATTTTCCCATACAAACTTCAACACCCCATTGCACCTGTAATTAGGGGTTGTTTTAAAAAAATCTTAAAATATGCATTTTATTATTTGTTTCGAAGAATACTTCCAACAAGTTTCAAGCTGATACACACGAGGAATACAATTTTCCATACAAACTTTTACACCCCGTTTCACCCTCTTAAGAGTTGATTTTCGAAAAATCCTTACTTAGTGTATCTCTACACCTTCTCAGGAACGTATGTTCCAAATGTCTTGTGTTTCAATCTTCAGCGGTTTAAGGAGATACGATCATTAAGAAGAATTCAACTTTCGGGCCTGAAATTTTTGTATGATGACGAATACGTTATGCACCCTTTGGAAAAATTTCAGCTATATTGACCGTTCAGTTTTTTTTTCGTAATAAAATTGCAACGTCGAGCACTTTGAGCTAAGTTCCAACAACTAAGTTCGTTGGAAAAACTGAAATTTGATAAATTCGACATAATAGATATTGTAAAAAATCGAAAATTCAAAATTCACCGTGTAGTTCAAGCACTACATTACGAAACGTTTTCAGCTTCCGGTTGAATATTATCATAATGACGAAATAGCACCAATAGACTTGCCAACGTCGGGCGTAACAGCTGATTCGTTTGGCGAGCATAACATAGCTCTGCTTGGAAATCGTCATAAAGACGAGTCGCCACAAAACGCTAAATTTTGCCTATAATATTAATTCCGCTGAGGTAATTCGGGGCTATTCAAATAAGATTCCGATAGATTTGGTGCAACGTTTTTTTAATCCGTTTTTTTATGGTGAAACTGTCATTGTAAATATAACGGAGACTACTCCAGAGTCGTTGAGGATCTAATTTTTAAGTTTTTATTATTAAATATACAATAAATAAAATATTTACCATAAATTGAGCACTTTGGGATCGACAATACCAATATTCAACGTAAGTTAACATAAATGAGAACACCCATGGGTTAACATAAATATAGTCTCTTTGTTGCCCCTGAAAAACCAGTCGTACCTTCTTAAGTTGTGCGTTGTCTATATGTCAGTCATTCACAGAACTGTTTTATGTGTTTAGATATTTTTTATTCTCACGATATTTTCTGTTCCAATTGTCTGCCTTTCAATATGAATTTTTATTGGACATATGGAAGTAACAAAAAAAAATCAGTGTTCTTTATCATTTTCATCGTGAATCATCTTTTTGAGATTTTGTCGATAAAAGTTCGTACGCAATGTACTCGTTTTTTGGAATTTTTTTTTTTACGGTACAGGGGCACATTGTGCATCACCGCTAATCGAGCCAACGCTACAGTCGTTTATACGACCCTGTTCACCATGATTTTCGCGCCTCTGGCTCTCGTGTTCATACTCGTTCACGTACTACTCGCTCGCAATATTTCGCAACGCAATTCACCCGGCGATAACGTCAATCAACAACAATCATCGGACGATTCGCAGCTCAGCAACGAAAATTCTACGGGTAAGGTACCAAAATTAATACGACGAGTTTCTCAACCGTGAAATTGCGAATCGTCGGTATATCGGTAACGTTTCGTTTTTTCAATTACAATCGATGACAGAAATCAAAACGCGACATAATTCGATAGACGTTCAATTGATTCACACTTTGGGAAATTTTATTTTATTTGTTATTATATTTTTACTCATTACAGGCTATTGTCAGAAAGGTTTTACATTTTGTTTATCGTTAATTAATTCATCATCAATAATGAATTATGGCTGCCTCTATATTAACCCCAAACAAACTCCGACGTTGTGGGAAGAAAAAAATGTTTCTCCCTACTCGGAACTTTTCGAGACTTTTCATCGCTTCGAAAAACGGTCGAGTGCATTTTATTTCCCACTGCCAATAAAGAACACTCACACATATTTTTTTTTACCATGAAACAAAAAAATTAAGTTTAGAGTACCAGTTTCATAATTAAATTTTCAAGCTGTAACACCATGATTAACTGTCCGTAATAATAAACACAATAATAAATGCGAATAATAATACACTGAGAGAAAAGTGTATAGTATTTACAAAAAACTGTAAAAAATGTATAGTATTTACAAAAAACACGCATGGTAAAAGAGAGTATAGTCGAATTCCCTATAGTTTATTGTTACCGCAATCATAATATGGTTAACACAACTATATGCGAAAAGTATACGTAAACATGCGGCTTTGGTGGCGTGTTTGACTATCCAGTATCTCCGAAATTACTATACACTATTGTAAAAGGCTTTACAATATCGATACGGTTAATTCAGCTATTTTACAAAACCGGCGCACAAATACTAATGCTGCACTGAGAGCAAAGTACATGGTATTTATGAAAAACACCCTCGGCAAAAGAGAGGATAGTAAAATCCAGTATAGTTCATTGGCACCATAATCATAATATGGTTAACACAACTATAAGCGAATAGTATATATCTAAACATGCAACTTTCTATTATCCTCGAAATAACTACTAACTATTGTAAAAATATTAACTGAATTAACTATATCGATATTGTAAAGCCTTTCACAGTAGTTAATAGTTATTTCGGAGATACTAGATAATCAAACACACTTCTACCAAAAAGGCATGATTAGATAGACGCTTATAGTTGCGTTAACCATATTATGATTGCGGTGTCAATACACTATAGGGAATTTAACTATACCCACTTTTACCATGGGCGTTTTGTTATAAATACTATGGACATTTTTCTCAGTGTAAGTTTGTACTATTTATATGGTTAACGTTAACCCTTGTTGAATATAAATTGTTACAAGATCTTAAGAAAAGTGACTATACGAACAAAATTATGGTAATCTTATAGTGAAGACGTAAACGATTTTTGGAACGTGTCAATAAAGTAGAGACAGCGGTAGCACGCTATGATCGATATAGATATATTAGTGCATTGATTTATCATTTTTTTAAATTCGATATTTCGAAAACTATTGCTTTGCGCCAAAAATCCATTTAAGCAGTGACATATATTATCAAAAAGACGATCTGTGAAAAATTCTACCTATATCGGAGGTAACAGCTATTCGGAACTGCAGCTGGAATTACTTTTATCTGTTATGCCAAATGTACGATCGAAATAACATAAGTACCCGGTAACATAGTAGCAGCGTGCGTAGTATAGATAGGTAGGTCGTAGGTTCGAATCCATGTTCAGGCGAAATATTTTCTTCGATAGGAATCATTTCAGGAGGTGAGGGAATGACAAATTATGATAAACAATCAATAGAGGTAGTACTCTCAATTAAGAATTTTTGAATTTATGAAATATTATATACATTTAGTAGACATACCATTCAATATGGTAAAAATCACTATTTTTTGATAGTGTAAGGTAATATCCATTTTATGCAAACCTACTATATTATATAGCATTGAACAATCAACGTATGCTTGTAAGATTGTTGGTTGCGGTTGAAATATGAGCATGGTTAACACAACTGCTAAAATATCATAAGCAGTACTATATTTTAGGCAGTAACCATGACTATAAAATATTGTTGTCCCCTCAGGGTATTATAAAATATGGTTAAAATATGGTTGAAGTTACCATACATTTCTCTCAGTGTCAGGAAACAAAAAGTGAATATTCCGTTGAGCTATGAAAAAATTACAAAAGTCTCCGAAGCAACCAAATAATAAACACGAAGAATGCAATCGCCCAATTTACATTTCTTTCCCCCAATTTTTTTCGTACCTTTGACCATGTGTGTTATTTTCCGCGAACATTTTCTCGTAGCCCGTAACGAATATGGAAAATTGAACTGCTGTAAAGAAGTTGAATAGCGCAGAGTCGAAATGGAGTTTTGGAAAAAAAAAATCAATATCGAAAGAATCTCGTCTGAGCGATAACAGTGGAAATCTCAAGTAGTAACGGCAACGTTGATCAGACGCGGCAGACGAGAATATTTTTATCTATATATATATATAATATGTGTGCGCGTGTGTGTGTGTGCGCGTGCGCGCGCGCGCGCGCGTGTGCGTGCGTGCGTGCGTGTGTGTGTGTGTGTGTGTACATCCTTCCGAATATATTGCAGTGTCGACAAACCTGGGAAAACCGAATCCTGGAATACCAAAGAAAATTGGTGGAACGCCGTCTCACGTCGCACGGAAGAAACGGACGGTTCGAGTTATTCTCGTGCTAATAATCGTCTTCGCAATATGCCGTCTTCCGCACTGGTCTTTTCTACTGTTTAAACTTCACACTACAACGAGCAAGAATTATTGGTGGTACATACAATTTATTTTGACATTATTGTCTCTGTTTAACGCGGCTCTGCATCCGTTTTTGTACGCGTTTTTGAACGAGGCGCTTTCCTTGATCACGTGGATGCGTGAACGATACACGATGAGAGCTCGCGTGGATTCACCCATGGCAAACGCACGACCGATTTCCGAGGAAGAAATCGATAGCAGCGCAAAAGCCAAGGTACCGCGAGGTCCCTATCACAGCCCATAATTCATTTGAGCAAAAACAAAAAAAAACAAAAATTCTCCGGAATGGACAAACAAATCGCAAGTCTCAGAAGACACGAATATTCTCACTCGATTATATCCATACTTTTGAAAATGTTGTCAAGGTTTTAAAACTCTTTATAAATCTGCAAAATTCATCAAATTGAGAAAAATCATTACGATTAGCGTAAAAAATATTTCGTTGAATTATTTTTAAAGATCGTAAAAATCCCAGAACCAACGAATGTTCTTGTTGGATTTTGTCAATGATTAAAAAAAAAACGTCGTCAATATTATAAAACTCTTTATAAATTCGAACAATTACAGGAATTATTGATAATGATAATAATAGTTTTAATAATGACGATGATATACCGACGCTGGTGGTTGGGCGGTCGCGGTGCGGCTCGGGCGAACACTGATGTCAAGCAGCCTCGGACGAGGTCGATACTTGGTGCGGTGACCGCTTAGTGTTCTGGCTGGCGCATCGACGAGTGAGCGGGAGGCCGTTTTTTCTGAGGCCTTCGTGTACATACCTTGAGCAAAGGTCTGTATACCAAGGAATCAGAGAATACAGGGACGTCTATGCCGGTACGGGTTTTCCACAGTTTCCCCGTACCCTCGGCAAATGCGGTATAGTGTAGCGTAAGTCGGCTGTGGCCGCAACGGGGGTTAGGTAACGGGTAGGGTACCGGGAGGGATGAAAAAGAAGGAGAAAAGAAGGGAAGAAGAAAAAATGAGGAAAAAGTATGGGACTGGTAAAAAGCGCAAAGGCGCGTACCATTGAAGAACAAACCAATAAAAATAAATAAAAAATAAAAATAATGACGATGATGGTTTACAGCGGGAATAAAACAAAAAAAAACAAATATTCCGCGAAAGTAAATACAAAAAAATCGCAAAACTTTCAGGAGCAACAATTATTCTCGCCAGATATTCTCCGTACTTGTGAAAACGTCATAAAACTATTTATAAATCTGAATAATTATAGAAATTAATCATTATGATAATAATAATCGTAATAATAACGGTAATCGATAATAAAGCCAATGAAATGAAAAAAGATATATACATATCTATTCCGCTGAACTATTGGAAATTCGGAAGTCTCAGAACCAATGCTTATTCCCATACCAGTTTTTCTCTACACTTGTGAAAATGTTGACAACATTATAGAACAAATAAAATCGATTCTCTTTAGCTTCAAATCAGACTTTAGTATTTCCAAAATAGGTGCAATTGACCTGGTACCAAAAAATTGATATTTTGAGTACTAATATTTCACTGTCAAACTCTATATAATGTGATGCAAAACTTTAGAGACGTTGTTCCCGAAACAACATTTTTCAAATTGACTTGCGGCATAACTTGAAAAAATTTCATCAGATTCGTATCAATTTTTCAGGATACCTTCAAAACAATTTTTTTCACGAAAATACGGAAGGATGTTTAACATTTTTCAATTCCTCCTATTATAAAGAAGTTTGCACAAAATTTTATTTCTGAACATCACTTGTTTTCAAATGCTTGTCATTTCTATGAAAAGATAATATTTTCCTCGTCCTCTGCATATTTCTCTCCTTATTATCCTACAAATTGTGAAGAAAAAAAAATTGGTTTTTGGGGTTAAAGATCAAAGTCAAAAGCCCCAAAGCATCGCGTGCCAAAAACACATTTACAAGGCTCCAGCGTCGCTATTGTGCACGGAAAAAAATGTTCACGATTTCATACGATTTAAGATGTGTACAATAAAATCCTCAAATAAATGTTCGATTTAGTTTTAGCACGAAAATTCTTAAAGCTACCCTATTTTTCGGGCCTCGGGACTAGTGCCACCGCTTGAAGTTAAATTCCCTGCCGTTTTTTTTTCTCTACAGCACGAGACTCGCTGTTACCCTCAACCATGCACTAAATTCATTTTAATTGATTTTTATTTACAACATTGCCGAACGTGACCTCTCCAGTCACCGTATGAGTTCAACACACCATACGGCGTACACCTTAAATTTTTTATCCAAGATTCATTACCATTGCATTCCCAAAAAAAATGTTACGCGAGTAATGGCACGGAGGAAAGAAAATGAAATATACAAATCGAACACACGAGAATACTATGCCATAGAAATGATGCCGTAACATGATTGTGTGATGGCGCGCACGCGTGCACGCACGTTAATTCGTCAATTCTTTTTCCACGAGTCTGCGAAGTTCTTCGCCAGGACTCTTGGGTGGTTCGTACCTCAAGAGTGCTCGGACTCGTTCGAGCAATCCTCGTCTATCTTGTCCCGGACAGGAGGCGAGTTCGCGAAGAGCAACGGCGGTGTAGAGGGCCAAACGCACACCGTGAGGATCAAGAATCGACGTGGTCTCGATTATACGATTGCATATATTTGTCTTGAGCGGATCATCCGGTGACAAGAGTTGCATGAGCGAGTGACCGACCGATATGCAGTGTTGATGACCGGGGTGCAGGAGAACGCCCAGCCTGATAGAATGAAGAGAAAAAAAAAACGAAAACAAAACCACAATTGTAATATTGAATCGAGGTATTACGAGCGCGTATTTGATTGTTAGATTGCTGTATAATCTTTTTTATATCAATGACATTAAACAATGTCATTGTTATCTACAGAACTATTGGGTATATGCATAATTCCGTAGCGAAAATCAAGTAAATTGCTAACTCTAGATATTTACAAAAAGAAGCGACTTTAATTAAGGTAAGAGTCTCGCCACAGTCACGTTGAAAAGTTTATTCTCCGCTCAATCGATGAAAGCTTCGAAATATTGTGAAAAACTTATAAAGTAATGATGAAAACGCCTACACGGAAAGAATTAAAAAGTAATTTTTGTCGTGAATTTCACGGTAAAAATTACCGTGATATATTTCAATGTGGTGACAAGTGAGAAAAGCATAATAATTCGTATGCGACAAGTTTTTTTTAACTCACGTTACAGAAAATTTCAAATACGTAGCTAAAATTTTACTATACAAGAAGGGTAGCGCGCACGATAATTTTTACCGAGAGCACAATACATTTTCCTATAACACTTATTAAATTTTATAATAAATCTTAAAATAACTGTTATAAAGACGATACTTTTTTATAGACATTTTTGAAAGGCATAAAATAATAAAATGCACAGTAAAATTTCGCTGATATTATATATTTTTTAAATTTAAGTTTTGCGTATTTTGTTACACATGAAAATTTACTAGAAAATCTGGTAAAAATGTTCTATCTGAAGAAGAAATTTTATTTTATTTTCGTGAAAATCTGTGTTTTACTCAGTAATAATAAGCGAAGTTTCAGGGTTGTCATCTGGTTACCGTTACTGCACGGTAATTTTTAACATTTAATTCTCTCCGTGTAATATCATGTTTACCCAGCCCTCACTTTTGTATCAGACTATCCATTCCGGCTACTAATACGTAGATACTCTGCGTATACGAATATGCACACACTACTGTAATCTAGTTCTAGTCTGCTCCAGTTCCTTCGTGGCGCTAGCGTCGCTAAACATTGCTTAATTTAAATCGCTATATCTCTGAAACCAGACGGTCAAAAATCATGATTTTTTTTTTACCTGCTTCGTCATATGTTCCTCTGCAATTAACATTTTTTTAAATCTGTAAAAAAGTTACCAAGTTATTGCGTGAAATGTGAAATTTTCCACTGCTCTCCATAAGAACACGTGTAAAACCATGAAATCTTTGATTGCCAATATCTCGAAAACGGAACGGTGAATCCTTTTGAAATTTGGCAGGTTGTCATTTAATAGTGTCTTGAATGAGTCTGCAAAATTAACATAAAATCTATAGAAAAACACCTTGGCGAGGCTATAACCTTAACTAAATATGTTCCATTCTGTTCAATGACTTTCTGCCATCTCTCCACAAGCTTCATTATTCCTCTTTCATAGAAGTCCTGAGATCTTTGGGCAAAAAAGTCATCCAAGTGGTTTTTGAGGACGTCCAGGGAACTAAAGGTTTTATTATTCAAACTGTTCTGTAGTGCCCGGAACATAGTCTGAAGGTACAAGATCCGGACTATACGCTGGGCGCACCAAAACATCCCACCCAAGCCGCAATAACTTTTGCCGGGTCATCAGAGAAACGTGTGGTCTAGCGTCGTCATGGTGGAACACTACGTCCATTCTGTTCGCCAATTCGGGTCGCTTCTAATCGATTGCTCGCTTTAATTCGGCCAGTTGTGAGCAGCACTTGGTCGAATCAATCATTTTGTTGAGAGGCAGCAGCTCATAATAGGCAATACCTTACCAATCCTACCAGATACAGAGCATTACCTTCTTCGTGTGTAATCCAGGCTTTGCGGCCGTCTGAGCAGCCTCCCCGAGCTTCGACCATAATCTTTTTCGACTGACTTTCGTTGTAGACAATCCACTTTTCATCGCCACTAACCATTCGCTTTAAAAATGGTTCATTTTGATGGCGTTTAAGCAACAAATCGCAAGCTGAAATTCGTTCCATTGAATTCTTTTCGCTCAGCTCGTGCGGCACCCAAACATCAAGCTTGTTTACCATCCCAAGTTTCCGTAAATGTCTCTAAACAGTTGATTGGTCAATGATGAGGTTATGCCCGGTCTCTGCAGTCGTCAAATGCCGGTCGAAGTCGATTGAAGCTTTGACTTTATCGACATCAGCAGTGATGACTGGCCGACTGGAGCGAAGAGCATCTTGGAGATCAAAATCTCCACAACGAAATTTCGCAAACCACTTCCGACACACACTTTTGCTTACGGCATTCTCTCCGTACATCGCACTTATCTTTTTGTGAGTTTGCAACGCGTTTTTGCCTTTTCAGTAATAAAAAAAGCGAAATGCATCGAAAATACACATTTTTTCCTTCCATGTTCAAAATAAAATTGAACTCCTTATACGTTACGGAGCTCGATGGATACTTTTTCAAAATGTCGGCACAAGTTTCAGCTTTCATACGACATTTCATATGATTGACACATGAGCAAGCGGAGAAACAACTGTGATCGACATCTGTCGGAATTTCGCAATGAAATTATGCATAGACCCAATATTTGGCTTTACAATATAGTTGTGTAGATAATATTGTGTGATTTATGATCTTCGTCAAGCTATCATGCGAGAAGCTATCCTTTTTTAGTGCACCTCTACCTAACAATAAGGACCATATCTTCAAAAATCCATTCTTCTATCTTCAACGGTTTAGGCTGTGTCATTCAGTCATTCACTCAGTCACGGAACGGTTTTAATGCACACAGGTGGATTAAAAAAAAAATTCAAACAAAATTACCAGCCATTTAGAATGAAAGGCTTTCTTATGGAAAGGCATTAGACCATTTTATCGACCATTTACATTTCTATTTCTTTTAGTTTTTCTTATCACTTTTTTCTTAGAAAATAATAACATAATCTGGTAAATCGTAAAATAAGAAAAATCTCTACAGTAAGGGGGAAGGTTATGAGATATAATTTAAATACCGTGACAAAAGATCGCTGAGAGAATCTTTTCGCGCTAACGTCATAGCAGCGTCGACGTCGTCGGCGAGTCTATCCGTCAGTTGCGTCACTTCCGAAGCCGAGAGAGATCCGGGACACACGGTGCACGTCCAGTCGCTTTCCTCGTCCAAAGGATCGTTCGGCAATACGAGGCCACCCCCGCAAAGGCATTTCAGGGTACCAAGATGACTTCCGAGCTCCGTTGGATCGGCGCAACGCTCGCAACGACACGAAAAATACTTTGTTGCTAGAAGATGATCTCTACGTGCTCTCGTTGACCACAGAGCGTGCGTGTACATGGTGGTGAGGTGTTCTCCTCTTGGAAAAAAAAAAATGGAATATATGGAAGACGGTAATTTCGAAAACATTCGACTTCCAGGACCACATTGGCCATACACATTGGCCATCTCATTGGCTACTCAATTATGTAAATTCCAAAGTATTCAGCTTCGCCTGTAGACAATACTAAGCATGTTTATATAAACGCAATTTCAAGGACCATTATGTATGTAAATATTTCCGGTTCAAAATGTAGTTTCCCCTTATATATTCGTGTGTTGTTAATTCGGACTATTTTGCAAATGGTAAATTTATTTTCGTCATAGAAAATTTCAGTACCTAGACAATATTTATAATCAATGTATCAATTCAAAGACGATCCGTTCAAAATTGAGGGAGTAATTAGACGTTTATAGGTAAAATCCACGAATAAGCAAACCGCAAACCAGCGGACTTTGGAGTTTCGGGACATTTGGTGAAGTGTTACCATTTGATTGAAATGTATACAGCAATTTTTTTTCTCATGGACCTAATGCAGCTTCCAAATTTTAAATCGATCGTCTACACCGTTCCTATAAAATTTACAATTAAAAAACCCTTCTTAAGGCCTTAGGCCACTCTAGAGGCCAAAAAAGGGCATATTTTGTGATTTTTTTTTTCATCGAAACCATAAAATAAATCGGAATTACGAAACAGGGGTTTTATTATACATGTAATTGACTATAAAAAAATTATTTTTTCACAGCGATACATGTCAAAACGGCGACTGTGCAGCATTTTTCCGATGACGCCTTTATTTCTGGAAGGTCAACGGCTGGACCAACAGCTACTATAATTTTTGAGTTATGATGAGACACTAAAGTTTTTTCGATAATATATAAGTATAGCTATAGAAGTACGTAGGATTTTTTTGATATATTGTTTTTTTATAAAAATAGCCTATTTCTCAAACAAAAAGTATAAAATGCCATGAGAAAATCGTCAGAAAATTGTTTATAAAAAAGAAACTATCCAATATAATATTTAAAAATCCTACGCAGTGCCTCAGAAAATATAATTCTAAATATAAAGTTAAAATTTCAAGTGGATCGGTTGAAATTTGTTTGAGTTATGAGTCCGGCCGAATTGAAAAATGTAGTTTTGAGATAAACGCGTTTAAAGTTAGTAGAAAGTCACGACATGAATCAAGAGGGGTTGCGCTACAATTCAAAAATCGAGTACTTAGAGATTTTTCACACCCATAATCTTTTGAAATATAATTTTACTGGTACTAAGATACATTATTAACAAACAAAAACATCGATTTTTGGAAAATCCTAGAGTGGCCTAAGGCCTTAACGTAAGGAAATATTTTAGCTGCCTACGCCCATCGCAGAACGGCAGTTTTACGAGCGAAAAAGTGTGAAAAAAATGTTTAAAATTTTATGATAAATTGTCAAATCAGTGTCATAATGTTAAATGCTCTGTGTCAAAAAGTGTTTCTTCAATTGTCAATTTGATAGAATCGGTGTAGACGATCGATTTAAAATTTGGAGGGTACATTCAGTATATGACAAAGAATTTACTGTATAAATTTGAATCAAATGGTAGCATTTCGTTAAGTGTCCCATAACTCCTTAAACGCGTTTCAAAATTAAAATACAAAAAAAATCGGTGACCACGATACCTCAAAAATCACTGCACCGATCAACTTCAAATTTTACATACTTCTTTTACATACCAAAAAGCAGTGCTTGAACGAAGGGATATTTTTTTCGTCGCATGGTTTTATTTTATCAATGAAAATAAAGCGTTTTTTCACCGGAAATCGATACTTTCGCTTTAGACTGCGGCTATTTTTTTTTTTTTAATAAATATTTTATTAAATCCTTCGTCCAAGCACTAGCTCATTTCATGCAACAAATAAATGCGTTTTATTTTTTTTAATTCCCGATGATTTGTTTCCGAGCAGCAATGATCACTGCTAAGGACGTTTTTCAAACAGCGGTCTGCACAAACCATTGTATTTACCACATTTATAAATATTTTTCCATACAATTCTTTAATGTAAGAAAAAAAAATGTTTAAGCCTGCACACGTTTTCCGAGGAAAAATTTACGAAAATTCGTCCTTTTCCCGGCAACGAGCTCGGTGTAACCCGTTAAAATCTTTTTTGACTCTTTTTTTCATTCAAAAATTGGAATAACTATTCTCGATGGCCGAGTACAGATTACAACGATTATTTCATATTTGACGAAAAGCAATTTACCATTTCAATGTTATTCCGTATCTCGTATTGGCATAGAAGCATTGTAAAAAAAAGCTTTGAAAAGTCTTAACATTCCCAATGTCTCATCACGTGCCGGTTCACGTACTTTTTAACGGATGTCACAGTCGTCACCGTAATTTTCGGCCGTCCATTCGCATCAAGGGAAAAGCTGTGACGAGTGTTGGCCATGCAATTGTGCTCGAGGAGACAAGCCGTTTCGTAAATCGCCGCACATCCCTCCGGAGGATTCGTCTCGAGAGCGTTGACGTCTATCAAGCCACAAATCTTCGGCAAAACTTTCCTCGAGGATGGATCCATCGCGAGAAGAGCCTCGATATGTCTAGCTACGTTTTCGGTCTCTTCGTGAGCCTCCGTACCTGGTCCGCGGGCTTCCTCGTGGCTCTGGAGTGCCTCCAAGACTGCGTAACGTTTTGGATTTTTTCGTCGCAGTATCAGAGCTCTCAGAACCAGCAGAATGTCACATCTGAATTATGAAAAGAAACAAGATCGATGTGTTCGTGCGAAAAAAAGTTTAAAAAGTTTCCACAGTTTGTAAGGAAGAAAATAGTTTTTATATCTTTTTTTTGCCGATAAAACGGCCAATCCTTACGTGAAAATATCACGAATTCGAATTGAAAAGTTGAAAGTAAATTTTTTACTGCTGTTCTTGGAAAAAGTATCTCGTAAGTGATGTTACCCAGTAGAATTAATACGTTCGTCTCTAAATACGTATACAGCCTTGGCTAAAACTGTTAACCACCCCCGTTATAATGTTTGTAATCCAAAATATGGCTGCGTAGAAAAATCCAGAGTGTGGGGTATTGATATATATGTATATATTTACGAAATCATTGATAATTTGTAGGTCCAATCGATTCCATAATTCATTTAGTAATTATTTTTAAGTTGAATGAGCGTCGAGTGCCCAATACTGATGTTAAACTTCAATACATATATACTTATATACTGGTTCTGTTTTATCTATAGGGGGTCCTTCCCCTTACGTCCCTATCTTATACCGTCCTTTTTCCCCCATATGCAGTACTGGACAAAAAAAGTACGCACTAGTCAAAATTTCTTACCACACTAAAATTTACATAGCGGAGTCAAAAATAAAGGTAATTGAATTTCTCAAGTGGCATTTTAAAGAGCACAAGTTTACCTTTTTTTTGCTTTTTTAGTAAATCCTCTACGATTTTTTTTCGCCCCGGTGCGCACTTTTGAACGTGGCCATTTTTCGGCTATTTTTTGGCCATCGAAAATTAACTGCAAAGTTTGTAGCAACATTTTTCCTCGGTTTTTTCCATGGTAAACTTAAAAAGGATGTCAAAACCTACATTTTTGTTTTTTCGAAAGTCTCGTACGATTTTTTTTTCGCCCTAGTATTGCATTTTTAGCTAAAAAAGACATGTTTCAGAAAAAAAGCGTCATCGAAGAACTATAGGGTTTCAGAGGAAATGTCAAGAGGATAAAAAGTTGCATAGGTTCACACTGGAGTGGCACGAATTTTTTCAGAATTTTTTTTAACATTTTTTTTTACTATTTTTGGTTGGAACTTTGATGAGTGGAGAGGCTCCACTTGGGAATTATGGGGTCTAGGTCAATATATTGAGAAAGAAAATTTGTTTACATATTCATTTTTAATTAACAACATTTTTTTTTTCATTTTTTCAATTTTATTTTTTACTTTCATTTTCAAAAATAAAAAACATCTAGAAAAATTGTAGTTAATTAAAAATGAAAATGTAAACAAATTTCCTTTCTTAATTATCCTAGACCTCACAATTCCCAAGTGAAGCCTCTCCACTCATTAAAGTTCCAACCAAAAATGGTAAAAAAAATTTCCAAGAAAAATTCTGAAAAAATTCTAGCCACTCCAGTGTGAATCCGTGCAACTTTTTACCCTCTTGATATTTCCCCTGAAACCCTATAGTTCTTCGATGACGCCTTTTTTTTCTAAAACATGTCTTTTTTAGCTAAAAATGCAATACTCGGGCGAAAAAAAATCGTACGAGACTTTCTAAAATATAAAAATTTCGGTTTTGATATTCTTTTTAAGTTTTCCATGGACAAAACCGAGGAAAAAATTTTCCACAAACTTTGCAGTTAATTTTCGGCGGCCAAAAAATAGCCGAAAAATGGCCCCGTTCAAAAGTGCGCACCGGGGCGAAAAAAAATTGTAGCGAATTTTCTAAAAAAAACACAATAAAGGTAAACTTATCTCCTTTAAAACACCACTTGAGAAATTCAATTACCTTTATTTTTGAGTCCGCTATGTAAATTTTAGTGCGATAAGAAATTTCGACTAGTGCATACTTTTTTTTCCAGTACTGTATATATATTTTTAACTGCATATATATTTTTATACACATATATAGTAATTGTGTTACCAGTAGAATTAATAAATTCTTCTATACAATATACCTATACAGATTTAGCCATAATTATCAGGCATCCCCATTATAATAGCACTATCCCAAAATATTGCCACAGTAGAAAAAATCGAGAGTGTAGGCTATTAAAGAATATATTTTTTTCCGAAATTATCAATATTTCTCAGGTACAATCGATTCCTTGATAACTTTTGTCATTATTTTCTATACATATACATATATAGCATCAAAATAATATACATGTATAGCAGGGGTGGCCAAACTTGTGAAGCGTACGGTCGCCACTACGATTCAAAATATCCCTGGAGTTCTACCGCCGGCAGCAGTTTTAAACCCAAACAAACGCAAAACCATTCAATGAAAAATTTCGAAACTAGTTTTACAAAGCTCTCACAGAAAATTCTTGATCAATAAAATAACTTAAAACTCGTTTATTTTTTACATTAATTTCAAAACATTGTGTTTTTTGCTGGATGTGTGCCACTGCATATTCTCCACAAGTTTTTCCTGCTGCACAGTGTAAGAACTAACTACGATGCGCAAACAGGAATTAAAATGTTCGTCTGTTTCGTTTTTATCGTGTTCATAGTAGAAAGCGTTAATCCACAAAAAATAGCAAATTTTCGTAATTTTTGTTGAATTAATTTTACCCTCACGGGCTACTGAAATCGTCTAGACGGCCGAGCGATCGACCGCGGTCGACGTCTTATCCACCCCTGATGTATATCAATCATGTTACCAGTAGAATTAATACATTCGCCTATATACACCTATACAGACTTACAAGGGGACCTTGCCAGGCAAGCAAACGATTTCGGGACCTCCTTTCAGGGTAGTGTAGGGTTCGGTCCCAAGTGTCACCCCCTGCCACCGTTCACCCTGGTGGGCCCTCGTTTTCGCGAAATCGACCAAACAAAATTTGTGTAACGATTTTTGAACCTCGAAAATAACAAGAATTTTCGGAGCGGCGCGATAGCCTAGCTGTTAAGGAGGTACGACTACTCCCGCAGGGTCAACAAAGAGACTAAATTTATGTCACCCCACGGATGTTCTGATTTATGTTAACTTATGTTGAATATTCGTATTGTCGATCCCAAAGTGCCAAATTTGTGGTAAATATTTTATTTATTCCATATTTACTAATCAAAAGTGAAAAATTATATCCTCAACGACTCTGGAGGCTTCACGACGATTTCCAAGCAGTTACGAGATTCTGAAACTCTGTAGCGACCGTTTTCGTTGTCGTTATCTAGAAACAGCCAATAAGAGGCTCCCTTTCTACTGATCGTGCATGCGATTAGCTGTCGCTAGCCGGCGACAACGAAAACTGTCACTACAGAGCTAGGTTATGCTCGCCAAACGAATCAGCTGTTACGCCCGACGTTGCCAAGTCTATGGGTACTATTTCATCATTATGATAATATTCAACCGGAAGTTGAAGCTGTTTTATAACGTAGTGGTTGAACTACCCGGTGAAGTGCGAATTTTCGATTTTTTTACAATCTCTATTATGTCTAATTTATCAAATTTCAGTTTTCCAACGACCCTTAGTTGGATACGTGAGTAGCAAAACCGTGATTACCGCACTTCCGTGCTTCACTAGCTCAAAATGCTCGACTTTGCAATTTTATTACGAAAAAACTGGATGGTCAATATAGCTCAATTTTTTCCAAAGAGTGCATAACGTATCCGTCAACATCATATAAAAATTTCAGGCTCGAAAGTTGGATTCGACCCCATAATCTTACCTCCTTAAGGTCTTCGGCTAATACGCTGCTGGTTTTGGGTTCCAGTCCTGCTACCGCTATATTTTTTTCTTTCAATCGAAACGCTTGTAAACGTTATTTTTATTTATTCACTTTAATTTAAATCCAACTATATTGCGTTTAGAATTCTTACCCGCGTGATTGTAATCACCGTTTCAAAAATTTTGTATATCCAATTTTTTTTCTTATATTATTCATCTAGTTTGTAATTATTGCTCGCTTTTTTTTATTGTTCTTATATATTTTCTTTGTTTAAATTAATTTTCTTCTATAGTTTGATATTTTCGTCTGTATTGATACAATTGTTATTTTATTTACGCTTTTCATTTGGATTTTGGTTTTCTACGATTCCGTTTTTCGTTTACATACACTTTCCCACATAATGTGAATATAGTATTTTGTATTTTCATTTAATCGGCAGAGCGATAATTTTTTCATTTCCTCATAGTAACAATAATAGAACTTAATAGAAACAATTTAAAAAAGCGAGCAATAATTACAAACTAGATGAAGAATATAAGGAAAAAATTGGATATAAAAAATTTTTGAAACGGTGATTACAATCACGCGGCCAAGAATTCTAAACGCAATATAAAAAAGTTGGATTTAAATTAAAGTAAATAAAGAAAAATAACGTTTAAAAGCGCTTCGACTGAAAAAAAAAAATCGCGGTAGCAGGACTCGAATCCAAAACCAACAGCGTACTAGCCGAAGACCTTAACCGCTAGGCTACCGCGCCGCTTCGAAAAATCTTGTTACTTTCGAGGTTCAAAAATCGTCACACAAATTTTGTTGCGTCGATTTCGCGAAAACGAGGGCCCACTAGGGTGAACGGTGGCAGGGGGTGACACTTGGGACCAAACCCTACACTACCCTGAAAGAACGTCCCGAAATCAATTGCGTGCCTGACAAGGTCCCCTTGTTAGTCACAATTATTGGGCACCTTCATTATAACGTCACTATCCGAAAATATTGCCACAATAGAACAAATCGATTCCTTGATAACTTTCGCAATTATTTTCTAGTTGACCAAAAGTATGAGTGCCTAATACGAATGATCAGAACACCAAAGACATATATTGCCTTGACCATTAGTATTAGAGACAAACTACCTGTCATTAGACAGGGCAAAAAATCCAAAGCCGATAAGGACAAGGGTTGGAAAGGGGGAAAAAAAAATGTATGGATTAAACATTCTTTCTCTTTCACCTTGGGATCATTCCGGATTTCATGAGAAACGGGCACTCGACACCGTGACGATTCTCGTCGACCAGGCCATAGCACGAAACCCTGCAAGCGTACCAATTGCAACCTGGACACTTGACGCGGACGTTTGAGTCGCCGCAACCGACGCAAATAATCGAATCACTGTGAGGCGCTGGTCCCCAGACAATTGGAGTTTCGGCGACAACTAGATCACCCTCCTCGAGGTCTCTGCTCGCTATCAAATGTCTACCAAGTTCTTTGCTCTCTCTAATCTCCCACGAGCGACACGAAGACTTGTGTCCCATCGACCAGTCGTCCCGCTGGTGTTCCTTACCGCAGTAAAAACGCTTTCTACAACCGGCGCAACGGGACGTCGCACTTTTTTCGCATACTGCACAAACGCCGCCGAGCATCATCGAGCTTTCCTCCTCGTTGCAACTCATTTCCGGTTTCCTCAAGCGTCCGCTATATTCTACGGACAAGTGTCTGTGTTCATAATTTTTTTTCTATACGATTCATTTTAATCTTATACGTTGCGCCGCTTGAAAAAAAAAAATACGCTTTAGTTTACTGGTTATTACTAAATTAAATTTTATTGTTATTACTTTAAAAAATGGCATTTAATTTAATAGGATTTTTTTTTATACGGTATAGTGTTTAAAAAATGCGGTGTATTGGAAAAATGGATTTCATCGTTATGATTACATAAAGAAAATTGTCTTTATATAATAATGTCGATAAAATCCATTTTTTCAGTACACCTCATTTTTTTGTACAGTATACCGTATGAAAAAAATTTATTTCGTATTAAATTACGTTCATTAAGGCCGAAGCCTGAATTAGAAGGTCCGAAAAATCGTTTTTTTTTTTATTGCTCAAATCGATAGATAAACTATCCAAGAATACATTTACAAAGTTACAGAGACCAATTGAAAATATTTTCGAAAATACAAGGCCAAAAGCAGAGAAGCGTTGATTGATATTTCCTCCTATTGAAAACTTTGAAGCGCGTTTTCTCCAGTTTTCATTTTCACCATTTTTCCAAATTGGCGGACACGATAGCAAAAAAACTAACCTATTGAATGAAACCAAAGTTTATTTTCTTCAGTATGAAAATCTCTTCCAACTGAACTGAAAAAGTCGTTGAAAAAAATTTTTTAGTAATTTTTATAGCACGTTAAAGTGTTTTTTTTAAACACATTTTTTTTCAAACCTGAGAAAAGATCTAATTTCATGATTTTTTGCAGCTTTTTCTTCGTTCACCCAGAAGAAAAATATATGACAATTGAAAATTGTATTGGTTTTTTTGTTTCAGTCAAGAATTAAGAGCTGCACCTTTCCCGCCGATTGGAGACTGCAGTGGCAAGACGCACATGGGATAGGCTGATAAATCTGCCGTCAATTATTGTTTCATTGTGAAATTTTTTTTTTACATTTCAAATGTACAGAAAAAGATACCGCAATGTTTACTGGGCTCACTTGTTTTTTTCCCTTCTAAAAAAAGTCCCAAAAAAACGTTTTTTTTTTACCTTCTAATTCAGGCTCCGGCCTTAAAGTGAAGATATTTTTCGAAAAATCACATCTATTTGAGCACGTTTTTTCGTCGACCATTATGGCAGTCTTGGAGAAAAAAATGCATAAACATTTTACTGGGTATAACAAAAGTAAAAAAAAAACAGTATTATTTCTTTCGTCCGATATTATATAAATTAGATGAAGTAAAAAGTTCTGAGCGTTTTTTCGCTTTATTTGGACGATGAAATTAACATAGTTAGGATTATCCGATTTAAATCAAATATGCGTCGTTTTGTTCGATAACTTTTATCCATTTTGAAGGCAATTTCGTAATTCCGCGATTGAAGAAGTCCTCGTCCCTATTGGTAAAAAACTTGACCAGCTCATTTTCACAAGCCTCTCTTGAGGCCAGTTTTGTACCATCAAGAAAATTTTGTAAATGCTTGAAAAGGTGATAATCGCTTGGTGCCAGGTCTGGACTATACGGCGGATGCGATAGAACCTCCCATCCAAGCTCACGGAGCTTCTGCCGCATCGTTAAAGATGTGTGCGGCCTGGCGTTGTCTTGATGGAACACAACACCCTTCCTATTGGCCAATTCTGGCCGCTTCTGGTCGATCGCCTGCTTCAATCTGGTCAGTTGTTGACAGTAAAGGTCCGAATTGAGTGTTTGGCCCGATGGGAGCAGCTCATAGTGGATGATTCCCTTCCAATTCCACTAAACACACAGCAAAACCTTCTTGGCCGTTGATCCGGGCTTGGTGATCGTTTGGGCCGGCTCACCGCGATTGGACCACGATCTTTTTCGGCTGTTGTTCTCGTATGTGACTCATTTTTCATCGCCAGTCACTGTCCGCTTAAAAAATGGGTCGATTTCGTTACGTTTCAGCAAAGAATCGCAGGCATCAATTCGGTCCAAAAGGTTCTTTTGCGTCAATTCCTGTGGCACCCATACATCGAGCTTCTTCTTGAGACCAGCCTTATGCAAATGGTTCCAAACGGTTTTCTGGCTAATCTTCAGTTCCTGGGCAATAGAATAAGTGCTCACATGCCGGTCCGACGCGACGATTTCCATGATTTTATCGACATTTTCGACGATTGGCCTACCAGAGCGTGCCTCATCTTCGACGTCCATATTACCAGAACGGAATCGTTGGAACCACCGCTTTGCTGTTGCATTCGATACTGTATTGGGTCCATAAACAGCACAATTTTTTTGGCCGCCTGCTCCGCCTTTTCACCTTGGTCGTAGTGGTACTGAAGAATGTATCGAATTTTCTCTTTTTTTACCTCCATTTTGGAACGCTGTAACACACAACTGGCTTCACCAAACACAAAACTGTCAAAGAACTTTTTTTGAAGCGTAATGGCACCTTCAAATCGCTGTAAAGTATGACCCGATGCGATGTATACATCGTGAGATATGGCTCACTAAAGACATCCAGCGGAAAACGCTCAGAACTTATTACTTCACCCAATATTTATGAAATATTTATTTATTTCACTCAGCAAGTATGTTTCTTCCACCTCATATTTATTTATATATACATATGTAATGTTCCCCCATATATTTTATTCTTAGGATAAAAATAAAAAACTCAACCAATTTTTATGCACATTAAAAATCCAAGCAAGTGTCGAATTTGAAACTTGAATAAAAAGATATATTCCTATCACAAAATTATTTCTCCATCATTTTGTGAAATTCTTCCTAAATAATTAAAAAGTTCTTCTAAATAAAAAGTTCTTCACTAGCCGTTGCAAAGACTCTTGGTTCGCCCGTTCACTTGTTCAATTAAGAATTCACATAAAAAACAAAAAAACAAAACGAGCCGAAACAAAATGCAAAACCCAGCGAAGACGAATACATAATTTAAAGCTCCGCGTGAGTTACGACTATGCATGAAAAATAAATAAATAAAGACGAGACAGTTTCCTGCTTGTTCGAATGGGACACAAATTGGAACTTTCAATTACACCGAAGAGAAATATGCCGCGATTGTTTCACAATGTTGTTCGTAAATATATGATTTATGCACGCACGTACTTCCTGCCACGTCCAGTTGAACTGTGAGCATTTGCCTGCCGTGTTTGAAGCACGAAATCTCTCGTGTACGTCGCGTCTATAATTACATCTCGAACCTTAGAATAGAAAGCCGAGGAGGAGGTAATGGAGATGGGACGAAAAAACTTTGTGGTGAAAAAATACCAACGGAAAGTCTTCGAAATTAAGAAAGTATTTTTAAAAATTCAGTAATATATCGATAATATATTATCTATATATTAATATATCATAATATATCGAAATCCTCTTCCTCCATATAAAATCTGCAGTAACTATACGCAGTCGCACAGTGCAGAAGACTCCTCAAGAATTCACCTGCGTTCGTCGGTGCGAATAAAAAAAAAAAAGAGCCATACACAAGCTCGAATTAAATCGTTGGAAAACTGACGAAGTGGTTCACGAGGCATGAAGTAATCCCAATGCGGAAGGACACGACGTACGTGTATCATCCTCGAGTATCGTCGTCGTCGTCGTCGTCGTCGTCGTCGTCGTCGATGAAGAAAAAGAAGAAAATCCATCTAACGATGTATGAGTGGACATTGACCCCTTGGCACCTTAAATGGCAAACGATATTCCGAAAGTAAGTTACGAACAACAACCCGTGGATCTTGGCAAGAAACAAGATTTCTCGTACTAAACTATCGTGCTGAGTCTTTACATTAACATTGAAAAATGCTCCTCTAACAAACCCAAACATGTACATGGAGAAAGGTGATTTTCAAGACATTCGACTTCGAGGACCGTCCTCATAACGAACCGTTGGCCTCATACTCAACTTTATGCAAACTTCAATGTCTTCAGAATCGACTTTAGATAAATGGAGACACATTTATATGAAAGGTATTTCAAGCACCGTCTTGTTCTTAAAAGCAACGATTTGTTGAGAAAATATTTGAGGACCGTCCTTGAACCAGCCAGATGTGCTGATAGATATTTACATTATGTAAATATGTGCGGGGCTTAAAATATCTTTTGCTAATATGTATGGGTCTATATATATATATATATATATATATATATATATAGACGTCATGCTCAGAACTTTTCTTATTCGTGCTCTTTCAGCATCGTAGACAGTAGAAAAAGCAGGATAGATATCTTCCTCCTCTGGCCATTTTCTTATGTTTCTCCTTATTTTTCCTTCGTCTCCTTATTCCTGCTTATTTCGTTGTACCTGCACTGTCTCGCACTTGTCATCGCCTCCCGTTGATCGTCGTCTACTGCCATAAATAACGTGACGAAAACGTTCCGTATATTCCTGCATCATCTCCGACGTATCCGGAAAACATATCGTATCCCAATGGGATTTGATTGAAGGGCGCCAGCAAAGCGATTACGAATAACAGTGAAAATTGAACGTTTCCTTAAGGTATTACTGGATGGACCGTCGGGCAAAAAGTTTGTCCAAGATGGGCGAATCGTGGATTTACAAGTCTACATCATGCCGTACATGTTTCACCTTGATTCTGAAAATTCTTGAAAATTTGAGTAATGATAGTTCTTGATAGAATAATAATATATGAATTATTTTAGAATACTTCACCAAATAATTTAATAGTTATAAATATATGAATTTTACACCGTTGCTTGTGCGAAAACAGCTTTTGCAGACGTTAATGGTTGCAAAACGAATGGAACTAAATCGCCACAAATTCTGAAAATATTATATCATCAAGATTTAGCATGAAGCAATTGATTATGCTAAGTTTCAAATAAATCGACTGAGTAATTGTCGAGAACTTAATTAACGTAATGAGGAGTATCGCCTTTTTTTAGCGATGAATTAATAGCAATAATTAGAAAACTCAATATATATTGAGTTTTTGGGTGATTATTGATAATAATCTGATGATCTGAACGTATTAATTGAATTTTCCAATTGAGACATTTTTTTGTTGAACAGTTGAAACAGATGTACAGTCACTGACAAAACCTCAGTCAAGCACACGCCAATATCGTCTAATTCGACTTCAATTATTATTAAAAGTGGAAAATTAACATTTCTAAGTGTTCATTTATCATTAAATTAGCTATTTGTAAGGCTAAACATGTACGAACTAATCTAGACTCGTAAGTCCACGATTTGCTTATTTTGGACTAACTTTTTGCCCGACGGTCCATCCAGTAATACCTTAATTAACAATCATTACTTAATATTAATGTGCGATCTATGTTCAGAAATGATAGGTTTCTAGACACTCTTAGGAATCGACAACATACAACGGAATTTTTATCAAACATCAAATAATTTTTAAGAATACTAGCTAATTATTAAAGTTTTCTGATTTCCTTCAGATTATAGACAGCTTTGGTGAACACTTTTCCGTTTCAGCGAAAGAAATTTTCACTCGGACGGATATACATTGTTGGTAGCTTCTCGGGCCGATTTTGAAGCTATGCTTATAACTTCACGACACTTCTGTCAACTTGAGCATTATCATATACCACGATTTACGACGTTGTCAATTCGCCTAGTGTTGATTAAGCGAGGAAACACAATAGAAGAGAATTATACAAAGTAATGAAGACATTTCATGATTTAACATGTTATGTTATATTAAATAACACATTCATTTTCATAAGTAGATGTGAAAAATTGGTCGAAAACGTACGTTCAATATGACGATTATTTTGTAGCTAAAATTTGGGAACAGTCCATCGGCCCCATGCATAGGGCTCTCCCCTCGTACTTCACTCCCGACGGCTAGACCCAATAACAACCTTGAAGTTTCAAAACTGATTTAGGGGCTATTATCCACACGACGGAATTGAAACTCTCATTTGAATTCTGCGTGTACCGACGGGGGCATTTTGATAGTAGGTATTCAGTTGTTAGGTCGTTGTATATTTTTTGTACAACGACTGGACTAAACGACTCCAAATTGCTACTTTCACCGTCTAGGCTGTTTCTTCCGTTACGAAGCGCTCCGAGGCGC
The DNA here is from genome assembly GCA_963932345.1 of Ophion ventricosus. Classification (NCBI taxonomy): domain Eukaryota; kingdom Metazoa; phylum Arthropoda; class Insecta; order Hymenoptera; family Ichneumonidae; genus Ophion; species Ophion ventricosus. The sequence continues at coordinate 23,234,806 of OZ010715.1, read as the reverse complement.
TTCGGAAAACAAGCACAAAACATTTTTTTTTTAAATATTTTTTCACGGATGATTCCTCTGTATACTATTCTTGTGCTCTTTATACATAATTTAAGCCAATAAAGAAAAAAGATAAAAATATTTTTTTTGTCAGATGTAACGCCTTAAGATATTATTTGCGAATAGTACTTAAGGTACTATTCGTGGATGGACATTAGTAGAATACAGTGGCGTTTATTAAAAATAAGTTCAAATAAATTACAATTATACACCCAATGATCAACTGGAGTGAAAAGTTTTGCATACATTTTGTAGATTTAGAGATTTCTACATGTTCTCTGAGAAGTCGCGGGTACAAAAATTCTTCTGCTAGTCACACTTTTCTATGTTTTATCATTAATATGTTCTTTAACCCTTCGTGGTCATATTTCCAAATTCAATCGCAATGGTCCCACTTGGGTCGATTCTACCCAGTCAGTTTTCAAAAAAGTATTGTGGCCAAGCTATCTGTCCGAAGTGGTTCCAAAAATTACGGAACATGCTTTGAACTTTCTAGATGATGTACGAAAAATGTATTGTTAGGAAATAAAATGGCGACATGTTTAAAAAAATTCATAAAGAGGTGAAAGGGCAAAAAAGACACTTTTTCGCTCACAAAATCATAGTTCCGTGAATTTTCAACATTTTTGCCTAAAATTTGGACCTGATACTCCTTAGATATGCTACTTTTGGAAAAAAAAATAGTAACATAGTGCGCGTTCCAAAAAAGGTATTTATTCTAACATGTGAAGAGGATAAATTTTATGGTATGAGGATACTTCAAACTCCAGGTACAATGGTGAATACAGTCCCATTCGAAGCCGGGAACTATTATATATTTACGCCAAAAATTGATTGACGGGTCGATTCTACCCAGGATGACCACGAAGGGTTAAGGGGTTACGTGGGTTTCGAAGCCAAAAAAAAGCATATTTACTCTATTTTTTTTAAATATAATATATCAATTATTTAATTCAAAATGTTAACCCCTCCGTTGGCATTGACGCAATAGTGCGTCAAATAATTCCGTGCCCTCTGTAGCATTGACGCAATAGTGCATCAACCTTTACTTCCCTATTTAACTTGCTCTGATTTGAAATCGGAGCCTCACTCGGGGGCTTTTGGGCTCGCTGAATCCGAATTTGAAGTCAAAATTTGGAAATTCAAAATGGCGGCGCCAATATGGCGGACAAAAATCAAAAACTTTACTCGATTTAGATGAAAATTAGTACTCCGGGATTTTTGAGGTCGCTTATTACGAATCTGAACTTTAAATTTGAAAATTCAACATGGCGGCGCTAGAATGGCGAACCGAAATTGAAAATTTTACTCGATTTAGATAAAAATTGGTAATCTGGGATGTTCGAGGTTGCTTATTACGAATCTGAACACAAAATTCAAAAAATTTTAATGGCGGATCTAATATGGCGGACGAAAGTGCAAAAAACAGCTAGATTTGGATAAATCTTGGTACTCGGGGGTTTTCGGGGACGCTGAGTGTAATGCTGAACTCAAAATGAAGGAATTTTTCATGGTGAATTCAATAACATGGAGCATAATACAATAAATAGGTGGAAATATATGCAATATATGCAAATATATTGCATATATTTCCAAATTTTATGTTCAGACTATTTGCAAATTTTATGTTCAGACTCCTAATCAGTGACCTACACAACCTATGAGTACCGAGTTTCATCTAAATCAATCTGTATTATTTGTATTTTCATTCGCCATATTTGTTCTTCATTGTGAATTCCTGAATTTTGAGTTCAGATTCGTAATCAGCACCCTCAAAAACCCCAGAGTACAAGTTTTCAGGATAAAAAAAAATTTCCTGCCATTTTGGGCACTTTTTGTCGAATTCTCTCTGCTAACGAAGGGTTTAAGCACATAAAAGAGCAACATTTAAACAATATTTTTAAAAAATATCATCCAAAAATTTGGGAAATTCAGCCGGTGGGACCTGGTTTCCGGAGACCCCTCAAAAAAAAGTGTCCTCGTAGTGGTCTGGATAACTCATGATAGCTTTATCTGAAATTAAAAAACCAATTTTTTTCTGTTAGTAGATAAGTATAGCTTATGATTGGAAGAAGGATTTAAAAAAAAATTAAAATTTGAATTTTTGGCAGAGTTGTATACAAAATAGTTCAATTTTTGGTACAATTCACACTACGTATAAACTTGTGCAATTAGTTGTAATCGAAAAAAAAACCTTCGTCCAATCACTATTCAATGCTATTTTGAAGTAGTGTGCAAAATTTCAATAAGATCGGTGCATTAGTTTTTGAGAAATCGTGTCCACCGACTTCAAGAATAGAGTTTTGAGGAAAATTCGTATACCTGCGTCGCTCCCGGCCGATCTTTCCCAACGGGGAGAATTCCCAAAGGCTCTCTCTCAGACTTTTACTCCGATTGACTTAAAACTTTGGGAGAATATTCTAAACATATTGCACCATTAGATAATAAAATTTAAAAAATGGATTTTTTGAAATTTTCAAAACCACGTAACCCCTTAAACATTCGGTGACCCCCTGTTTTTATTGTCGTTACGGAATCTTCAGAATTTTGACATGCTTAGAGCGGTTTATATCAGACATCTAGAGTTATTTAGTATATAAATTATCAGATAGAAATGTGGCCAGCAGTCGCCTCCATAAAGTGCTGCAGTAATTAGACGATTTTTAAAGTCGTAATTTTTCGTTAAAAATTCGGTAACTTGGCTTGAACTTTTTTTTTTACCAGTATATTGGCATGTATTTTTACTTAATTGTAGACGCAAATTAGTCAACTGTTGAATATTCGGGTTCGTAAAAGGTAACATTAAGTAGAAGGTAACCTTAAGTAAACGCAAGTAACATCCAATATCCAATAAAGTGTTTTTTTTTTTTAATAATTAATATTTAACTTTTTTGGGGCAAAGCTGAGGGTGAATAATGCCGCAGCAGGTTTCGGGCTGCTTAACTATTGACAGTCTTAGAATAGAGCTCGGTAAGGATGCATGGTAGAGCTGAATAAGAAAATGAACAGAACTCGCGTACGTTACAATTAATAACTCAACAATTAGGTAGCGAATGATCTGGAAACTTCTCACAAAGTTCCATTCATATATAAATTTACCACACAAGAAATCTCCAACATACTGTTCCACATTTTCATTGTGCTTTTTCGCTTCACATCTGAGAGTAAAGCAACGGTCGACAACAATGCATTCAAAGCTGCTGGAAATCAAAAGTGTTATGATTCTACAACGGGTTAGTGGATCATGCCGAAATTTCGCATAGAGGCTTGCATTTGTTTTGGTTAAAAACGAAGTAATGATGTATCCAATTTGTATTGCCACGGTGACATTTCTGTAATACTCTTATACATCCTCAAGGGTTCTGAATAAACTTGAAATTAAGGAAATACGATTTTTCAATGAACAGGTCTATAGTGCAGAGTCTTAACTTTAATTTGTAACAAAGGTTTTGTGAAAATTCCAAAAATTAACCGAGTTACGACGATTTTTGTGAAGGGTCAGATCGATTGCGATTTACTATTTTTCTTTGGAGTATTTCCTCGAAACTATGTTTTATGAAACGGCGAAAGGCCTATCTGAAAATCTATTCGTCCGATTTACTTTTCAATTCCTATAGGGCTATCCTTTATAACATTTGATATCGTATGACCGAATGATTTTTCAAATATGTTTATCCATTTGTTAATAACAAATGATCAAAGATGTTTTTCGTTAATAATCGAACTTATTTTTCTACAACTTGCCATTTTCGTAATATTCAAAAAATTAAAGAAGTATCCAGTTACATGAAAGTTTTATTATTATACTGAAAGAACATTTTTTTTAGTTTTTTCTTTCAAAGCGCTCTGGCTGCCAGAACCACTTATACTGATTGACCATGCAGCAATGCATTTCGTTCAAATAATACTAACTCCATTATTTGTCAAAATTTTTCAATAAAAAAAAACTCCAACTCGACAAGACTATATATTAATTGTGTGTAAAATCCCGACCTCATCACGCCAACCAATCATAAGAAAAAAGGATTAACAATCGACCTGTTCTTTGGACCCCAAGCCTATGCAGACTCGTTAAGCAATTCTGTCCACCGAATTTTAGCATCCTCCTTGTTCTCCTCGTGCCACTTTTTCATCCCGTCGAGGACTACGCGTTAGAACAGTGCTCCACATGCGACACGATGAGAAGAATTCCGACCCTCGTTTACTTTCGATTTTGTAATATGTATTTTTCTTTTTTTTTTTACTGTTGTTTCTGCGATAACGAATGTACATGCGTACTTATGCTTACGTCACGACGCGAAATGATAAAGTTATAATATTTATTGGCGAGCCGCGTAAATAGATACTAATAATAATTATATTAATCATACATAGGTATATATGTCTGTATAGAAACGTGTGAACAAAAAAGTTCTTCTGACTCGTCTATCTCTCTCTCCCGTTTTTTTTTTGGATTTGCAGTCGTGGTCTGTGCATAAGAAACGTGTAAAAATTGTGTGCCATTTTTCTCTCGACGTTACAGGTGACTGCCTTTTTATATTTCTTTTTATTTATTTCGTTTAAAACGAAATCGAGCGATTGTCGCGCTTTTACTTGTCATGAGACGATCCTCTTGGCAATCACGCGTCACTATGTACGCGCGAAAAAAGAACACATATATGTACATATATATATGTGGGTGTGTGTGTGTGTGTGGGGGGGGGTATGTGGGTACGCAATAAGTTATTATATTAATGTTGAAATGATTTTACCATCGACACTCGATATCCCTGGGTGATATAAATTAAGATAAAATATTAAGAAAAATAAAAAGAACACATTTGACCAGGTTGTCACGAGTAATCAGAAAACTTAGAGAAACTGAACTTCTTCCCACCAGAATATCATCTCGATAGGGGTATGCGAATTTCCTGTAGAATATTCGAAGGCTACGAAATACAGCCCACCATATGAATAATCATTAATGTACAAGATGGGATGATTACGCGTTTTAAATCCAACTATAGTTTATAGTAGAGTTAGACTATTTTGGGAAATTAAACTTTCGAGTAGTTCAATTGCGACGAATATCCTATATACGTATATGTAGACACAAACATATTAGGATGTGTCGAAAAAAAATTCACCTATTACACTCTCGAACAATAGTAGTATAAAAAAAATTCGTGCCAAACTTGAGCTCTCCAACTTAGGTTTAAGTGTTAATACTCGATTTGTCCCCATTTGAATGCGAAAAATTTGCTATTCACCAACACAGACGAAAAACTCGACATTTAATTAATATTTGTCGAAACCATTTGAAGATTCTTAATACTAACGAGACCAAGCAGCTTTAAGCATCTTTTTTTTTAAGTCTCGATATCATTATTCTTACCCGAATTACAGCCATTCGAAAACCGCTTGTATTCGTGTCGAAATAAAAAATAAAAGGCATTCTTCATATAGCTGTAATTTAAGTGAACTTAATTATTTATAAAATTATTAATGAAGCTTCTAAAGCTCTAAAGGCCAGCTTTAAGAATCCCCGATTCTCCGAAAAACCGGATTTGATAAATATTAATCACTTATTAAGTGATTCAAATTTTAATTCATTGAGTTCGAATTTTCCGGAGAACATTTCTTGTGGATATCAAATGGGAAAATAAAATAATTGCGAACTACCACTTGGACCTGAGTTAGAGTAGATAGGAGATGAATCTTTTTCCGACGCATCCTAATATATATATACACATATGTGTGTGTCAAAGTCAGTTTGCACACTCCTTGATCTCAAGTACCGCACGACAATCACGTCGTCTCGAATATTTCGGCGTCTACGTCACACTAAAGAACGTCGAGAGGACATACTTTTATACCTTCGTTCGTTGCCTCATACAAATTAGCTAATAAAAAAAATAACATTTATCGAGATCGACAAAGTATCACACATTGGGTAGCTATAACGCGATAATATCGACCACGTATCACGTCCCTGTACATTTCTTTTTAACACGTCGTTTGCTACAAATGAACCAGGATTTCGCTCACTATCTAGCCATCTCCTTGTCTGTGTGAGTCGCTTTCTCTCCCTCAATCATCCTCTCCCTTTTTCGCTTTGTCTATCTTCGTCTCTCGCTGCCATGTTCGCATCGATACAAAATCTAAATAGAAACTATAGCACAATATTTTATCGACATTTTCGTACATTCAATTAATCGTATTTATATCTCTCGGCCTCTCTCTCTCTCTCTCTCTCGCTCTCTCTCTTTCTCTCTCTTTATATGTAATATATGTTTGTGCATATATATATACACACACACATATATATATATATATATATATATATATATATATATATATATATATATATATGCATCGATACAAAAATATCAATCAGTTGAAAGTTACGGCGCACGGTCTTCAATACCTTCTTCGTTTTATCTCTTTCGATTTTCGTTGGCTCAGCGACTTCAAGAAAAGATCTTGAAGATTATTATATCGTCGGCAGTTATATGCGAACGATGTGGTCGCCGAAAACTTGATTTTATTCGAGTCCTGATAAGAATGCTTGCCCGCTTTTTCTTTTTATTTTATTTATTATAGTATTTTTTACTTTACTTTTTCTCGAAGTTAAATCGCAAGTAAATTGAGACTCGAGGAGACATTCTTGACGAATTCGCGCGTATTCCACTAAATATAGAAATTTACGTGTATATCAATATTTATATATGTGTACATAATACCCGGATTCGCAAAGTCGAATTTTCCCGCAACATTTGAAAGGATTGGCAGATGGAGACTCATGAAATGTAACTCGGTGAGAAAATGTCGACGAAAAATGCGACTTTGTTTACAAACTGACAATTTCGTCCTACAAATGTAGTTGAAAAATTCTATTTTGCTGATCTCTCCCTCTATCTATCTATCATCTCTCCCGCTCTCTCACTACGTAAAATCGCGGAAAAGCTGTACACGAGTAAAACGCGGGCATTCGTAAAATTTGACGCTATAGTCCCTTCTTCGTTGAATTCGCATCGCCATTCGCGACGCGTCCCTTTATCTCGAAATTGCAACGAGATCTGAGGAACTTTCCGAGGTCGTTGCACCTGCAGGCCAAGTTGTAAACTATGAGAGACGGTGTCTCGTATTCGTTCGGCACGATACCGTCGACCGAGGACTCGAAGAAACTGAACAGCGGGAACCATATTCTCGTTCTGTTCGAGTCCCGTTGCATCAGCGCTTGATTATTCGCAAGCGTGTGATAATACAGAAAGAGCCTCGAGGTTATGTAGAAAGCAACGAATACGTCGATAGAGTAGTGCTCGTGAGCGGCCAGGATGAAAAATATTCCGAACATGTTGAGCATCCACGTGAATGTGTGAAGGAAGTACAAGTTCCTCGGGGTATCTGGAATCGAAAACATTGAAAAATAAAATGTAAATAGGTTCGCTATTCAGAGAATCGTCGGTGATCTTGATATATGTTGCAGGGGCCTCCGTCCTGAGTAAATTCGACCTTTAATTATGTGACGATCGTTCTCCGCTTGAAAATTATGAAGAATTGAACTTTTGTAATCAATGACCCTTATTACACGTGTTGCATTGTTGCCTAGTGTCCAACCCAAACAATGTAACCAAAATACTAATACCTATATGCCATTCTCACACAATGCATCGACTACCGCATCAACCAGTCAGCGAACGGCCAATACTTCTGAGACTTTGGTGTAGATACTTGAGTAAAACGTCTATGCACCAGAAAATCACAAGAATATAGGATCGTCTATACCGGTATGGGTTTTCCATAGTTTTCCCGTACCCTCGGCAAATGCGGTATTGTGTAGCTTAAGACGGCTGTGGACGCAACGGAAGTTAGGTTAGAAAAGGGTTCAATAGGGAAGGGTAATCCGTAAAAACCCGCAAGGGTATACGTTAGAACTCAGAAAATTAAAAAAAAAGACTAATATTGTGGCCGATCGTATACACGATAAAAGATCTATAACGCAAATCAGTTTGGGTTTTTAAATAACGCGAACAGTATCAACAACATAACAAACCCAAGCATTTCGAATACAATAATAGATGACTATCATTGTGTTCGATCGTCGATACATCTAGGATGGTCGATAATCCAAATTCGCTTGAGTTTGTCCATAACCCAAACAATGCAAATAAAATACTAAAATACTAGGATTATGATTGCTCCTGTACATAATGAAAGCTGAATACCGCAAATTTGCATGATTTTCCGCGCGCGTTTAAAGGAATGCCATTCCTAAATTAGAAACCTCCCGAGTTTTATAACTTTTGATCGAATCCTCAGTGTCACATTAACCGAGATCAGAATTACTCAGAATGATGTGTCCAACAATATTATATATATATATATATATATATATATATATATATATATATATATATATATATATATCAAAGTTAAGGTCAGTCTCGTATTGCCATGTTTACAAGATCATCTGCGGTTTCGTAAATTACCCTGTTCACAAGGTAATCACTGGTTTCCGAATACAACCGCTTTAGATTGACGATTTTGTAAATAGTTACCGTAAAGATTACGAAAAGTAAAAAATATTGATAAAAGATGATTATTAAGGCCATGTTTCACACCGACCGAGCGGCCATGAGTGCGAGAGAGATAGTTGATTTGCACGTTCCCAGTGTTCTTGCCCTTAAGGATTTTGTCACACGTCCGGTCAGTAAAAATCCTACTGCCAAGTTTTCTCCTAGACGAATCATATTTCGGGCAAACGAAGAGAAAGACGTTGTTCGTCGTTCAACCGAACGGAAGGTGCTTCTTTTCTTTTTTTCGAAATATCAGTAGCCTCGGAGAACACTGGGAATCTGAAAATCAGCTATCTTTCTCATACTAGTGGCCGCTCGGTCGGTGTGACACGCATGGCCTTAAAGATCTTTTCTGTTGCCGACTGACGGTAATCGAGAAAAGGAAACCCATACCCAAATAAGAATATCAGATCATTCTGATTGGCCGCGATTAAAATGAATTATAGACTCACATTCGGTTATGAAAAAATTCAGCATCGTAAGCGCAACCGTGTGTCCGCTGAACATATAATCGCCGCAGGTTCTCACGCCTTGTATCGACATACCAGCACCTCGCCATATGACGTACGCCATCGCGATCTTGTTGTACAATTCGCCGTAAGCGGTGCTGCGAATTAAAAAAAAATGTATTGCGTTGAAACAACGCGAAAGCGGTTTTTCCTTCCTGTTCCTTTTTTCTTTATTTATTGTTGTACCTCGCCCAGGGCTCGTCGGAGACGGTCCTTGGTTGACACTGGAGATGTGCTCCCGGTACGGAGAGCGACGTAATGAGCATAGTCACGCATCGTAATAGGAAGACCGTGCCGGATAGCGCGAAAAATCTTCTCAGTAATATGAACCTGCAAAAAAATTCTGTGCTTCAGCGAAAAATCCACCGATCACTTCCTATCTATCATTGCTCACTCGTCGTCTTTTGTGAATATGAAAGTTCTCAAACTTTTTATCCCAGGTTTTATGATTCCGAATTAGTATATTGCATTTTCGAGCCTAATTCACTTCCATCATTCATTTCGCCACTGAGGGAAGACATTCTAACAATTTATAGCGCCGAGAAGGTACTAGTTTTGACAAAGCATTGAACGAATGTGTCTTCGAGGTCCAAGTGCTCTTGTTTATACAAATGGGATACACCTATTATGATGTAAAATATAAATATAGGCTGTAAAACCGATTTTTTTTTTCGAAAAAAAAAGATTTTCCGAAAAGTAAATCTTGCTCGAGTTATACATATATTTCCACTTGATCGTAAAAAAAAAAATATAATAAAATATATAATAATCGTATGTTTCAATATATATGTGATGCTTGAAAAAAAATCCTTTACCCATTCCCGTTTCTGCATCTTAGAAATTGATCCCATCCATGTGCTCGAATAAATATACTTTATCGGGAGAACTCTATGAATACATATATTTTTTCCGTTAATACATTTTGTCTATTTTTAGATGCTATTTAATTTTCTTAAATTGCCAACAGAAGAAAAAAAAATTGTAGTTTAAAAAAAGTCATTTTTGCGCGTGCTTGCCAGGCTTTTTCGCTCGAAACACTTTTTTACGAATATCAGTTTTGTAAATCTGACTTTAATATGCACCATTTTAGACCTTATCGCATAACGAAAACATCTATATGTGAATTATATTATGGTTTATAAAAAGCATTTTAGACCAAGGAGACGAGGGGGTCCAACAGACCCCATGTGCTCCAATGAAAGGCAAAACGAGTGGAATGCTTCGTCTAGGGATGATCGTCCTAAAATGAAACGTTGAAAGTGGTCAAAGCAGCCAAGATACTCGCCTGTACTTGTGAAATATGAGAACAACGAGCCAAATGGCGAAGAGAAGAGTTCCAGTGACCTCGCACATATCAAATGCCCATGGTATATGAGGCACGTTGTCGAGGAATATGTCAGGTAACGGAGGATATTTCTTCATGTCCGGTACACGATCGTGCACAATCACCATCACGAATGCCGTTATCCATGTTACGATGAACAGATATCCGAGACTTATAAACGCCTTCCAAATTTCGGGTGGCAGGTGAGACGCGTGACCATCTTCGGATACAGAGGCCGAACAAAATTCGGCCTCGACGGAGCCCTCGTTGTTTGTTAACGTACTAGGTAGCTGCAAATTTAACGTTTCATCCATCTAGAATCTCTCTCCTCGCCGAACTCCTAAAATTCTATGACTTGTTGAATTCAGTAAAGCCCTCGTAATAATCTTGGAAAAATGAATGCATGTGCAATGAAGAAGATGCTCAAAAATACTGATGTCTTTTTTTTGTTTTAACAAACTTTAATAAAAATATAAACACTTAATTATTGAATCATTTTTCTACAGAATAAAAAAAAATTACAATATTTTTTCACTTGGTATTTCCAAAGGAAAATATACATGTCAAAAATAATACTTTTAAAACACTGATGATTATAATAAAAATAATGAAACGATTATTGGTAAATAATGATTCATTATTATTTATTGATGAATAAATGAAATAAAAATGATACCAAGCAAAGCGAATAAGAACGGTTTAATCGTTTTTTTTTTACAAATCTAAACGAAAATTTCGCTATGTTCTTATGCGTATTTAAAAAAAAATATTTAAAAAATAATCGTAATAACTAAGCCAACGGCTGACATATTTTTCCATGCAAAAGTAACAATCGTAAACTATCTGTCTTTCATGATTTTTGGTACGTTTTCCATTGGGCAAGCAAAAAGCAAAGATAAATTGATAAAATATCTCAATGTCCGTTCGGAAGAGAAGATATACCTCGTTTTTCTGCTGTGTGTAAAAGCTTGTAGAGGGAAAAAGATCGATCTGTCCAAGCTCGAAGAGTGATCCAACATTGTCGCGCTGCAGTCTCTTTATACTGATGAAGAGCTTTTTGTAAGGGCCGAGTTTACGACGTACATGATTCTCGCCGCCTATGCTATCCTCTTCCTTGAGGGTCAGCAGCGCTTTACCATCAATCTCGTGATAAATAAAGTCACTTATGTATTGTTCGTGTCCCGCATCCCTGAGCCAGGTGGAGACGTCGTCACAGCTCCAATCCACCACACCTTTGGTTAGCATATCAAGAATGGCAAGTCCCACAAGTCTTTCCTTTCGTGTCCTAGCGTCGAGCCGGGACTGTAAACTCTGCTGACTTTTCTGTTTAAAAAAGACAGGCGTTGCGGACATTCGTGCGAGCCAAAGTTTGCAAAACTACCGCTCGAAAGCAAAGCAGCCTCGGGTCTAGTAGAACTATCAATGACGAATGCACGGAGCTTATATTTCCGCTTGACGTGTGAAACTAAACTTTGCGAAGCTTTGCTTCTTTTTTTTTTCCATCTATGCTGCAATCAAAACAGACTTTGACCTATGTTTCATTGGTCTCCTGTTCTATATAGATTATCGTTCCTCTTATCTTCGAATAGATAGAAGAAAATTTTCAAATACAGTCACGGGTACATATCTCAAAAATACATCGTTGATGGACGTTTGCGCACACGAAGGAGAACGGAATGCATGCATATTTAGTATTACAGCTCGAGACAATAGAGCAATGTTTCGCAGAAAAGTGATTATGAACGACAATGAGTACCGAGAATAATTTACGGCTAAATGTTTCGAATTGACGTATCGACGTATCAATGAAGAATAAAGAAAGAGGACTTACCCGAAAATCATTGTCATCTGTCCATCGCGTGATGACGTTTTTTTTCTTCAAAATATAAGATTATCGTAATCGAAGTTTGTCATACCACGCGTAGCGTCCCTCACAGAAAACGGTTATGTTTTAATCATTCGATTACTTTTGTATACGAGCCCCGCGGTGTATCGCGTCTATATATATATATATATATATATATATATACGTATGTTTATGCGAAATGTCACACCGTCACGACGCTTTTTCGCATGCACAGTGAAAGATCGCGACGACTTTGAGTGGATATGATTGCACGGCGAGAATTTCTTTTTACGTATCAATAATTCTCGGACGGATTGTGTTAAGCAGGACACTTTGTATGTCACAATAGTGGCTCGAATGACATTAACACATGTACAAAGGTACAGTTAGTCGCGTGGAATAACAGATTCGTAATTAGATAAATAGAAAGCGAGAAAAAAAACAAAGGACACATGGAGAGGGAGCGCGCGTGTCGGGGATAGTCGCGCGTTCGTAAGTTCACGGTTGATAACTTACCGTCCGCAGGTAAGAGACCATTGATGAGGTAGAAGTTCTCTGCGTGGCCAATGAGCACTGAGCTCGCGATATTCCGCGGTCGGTGGTAGGATCAGAGTCGATAAATTACCATTTACAGCTGAGTGGAATGTCGGTAAGATAGATATCCGCGCAACGTTTATTTTGAATTTGTCGTTTGTACGACGCTCGTGCAGCAACAGCGTGGAAAGAAAAAAGGCGGGCAACCGCAAAAATCGCAGTGTATTCCGCGGATACTCCAGCGTGCAACGTTGATTCTTCGCGTCGTCACTTGTCGCGGTGATTCTCTCTGTTATAAACGGAGAAAAAAAAAAGAGAACTCGAAAATCTTGTCAACATAACTGTATCGTCAAAAATGGCGGAATTCAAGACACCGACGTCGAAGAGATATCGCTCAAAAGTCGAGAATAATTCGGAATACGAGACACCCATTGTTATTCCAGCATCGCCTTTTCTTCAACAAATCGGTTACGGTTGCGGTGAGTCGTTTTAACGAAAAATCACCGATTTTTTGGTACAAGCATTTGTATACCGGGCAGAATGTGCGCCGCTTGGTAAATGGGAACTGAGGACGTACTGAATTTCATACTTTGTCATCTTAAAGAAAATTACAGTACTTCGTCAAAATCATTGAGCTTAATTATATATTAAACGAATGAGAGACAAATTGATTTTTTTTATTAGTAGATTAATAGTTCGTAGAATTCGAGTCTTGTTATTTAAAGATGTAAAGAAGTCTTGAAGAAAAGCTACAAGTGGCCATAAAAATTAAATGCATTGTTTCGATTGTTCTGAGCCTGCTTGGAAACTTTGGGATCAATTCACTGAGCCGCTAAATCATTACAACACTTGATATTCAATTATTTTGCGCACGCTCGTCTGGGAGTGTATTTTATTCTGCGGTATCATGAGAAAAAACAATGAAAAAATAATACAGAATGATTTAGATTTTTTAAGTGGATCGTTTGTCTGAAAGGGCAGTACTACGATATCCCGGCTGCCAAATTTTGATCGTGCAACATTGATATTTCTGCCAATAGAACCCATTTATCAAGAGTGATAAAAGTCGATTTTTAATCAAATAACGGAGCTATAGCAATTGACAAAAAAAAAAGTCAATTTTTCATGATGTTTCGGATCTATGGCCATTTTTTATAGCTCATTCATTTACTTGAGTGTGCATGTGGAATCTTGGGGTCCATGGAATACTGTTTTGGACGCGAATGAGATACCACGATTTCAGGAAAGGATATTTTCTTCGGGAGATCTAAGAAACTCCCATTGAGGATTAAAAAAAAAACTCGAACTACGTAGATTAAGGAGAAGTACGGAATCTGCTTGGATTCCTATGTAGACTTCCTATGTGCCGCGTCCTTTTCAAATTCCTATATGGAAGTAGTAGGGTCTGGGGAATCCCTAGCAAATGCACAGGTATACGGATATAGCCAGAACTGAGCCTATTAGGTATTGATATAGTAGAAGCACATGAAAATAAATAACTCTTAACCCTTTGCGATGGGCAGATTGTGCTTTTGGGAGTACCAGCAGGTCGGACCAAATCTACGATGATTTCAAAATCGTCTCAGCTACGGGGACACCGACTTCTACGATGATTTAAATATGTCCCCTCTACGGGGACACCGACCGCAAAGGGTTAAAATTCGATAGGTCCATGCAAAATGTCAGTTGGATCAGAGAATAAACCTTTTCAGAACTCTATCCCATGCAAACATGGACACGTGCGCTTGTCAAAACCATGAAAAGATCGCCGTAACTCCAAAATGTAGCAAAAAATCAACTTTTCTTTCAATCGTTATAGCTCCATTATTTAATCGAAAATCAACTTTTTTCATTCTTAAAAAAGTGTTTTATTTGGCCAATATATCAATGTCGCTGTGTGAAAATTTAGTGCGCTGAATATCGTAGTATCCCTTATAAAAGACATTTGGAGAAAAATTTCACAATTCGCTAAATAATTCTGGTGTAATTAATTCAACGTACTGATACTCTGCTTATATTCTTGTTTGGCCCTCAGATACATTCTTACCAGACTGTATAGCAATACTGTAAACAGTTCAGTATCTCGATAATTGTGGCAGATGATTATTGTAGGCCCATACATTCACTCTCAAGAGTTTTGCCGTAATGGAGTTAAATATTAACAAATACAGGCTGAACAATAGTTGAAGAAAGAAAGTTTGTAATTTGAGGCTCGATCTACATATTTTGCTATTTACGACTGATTTTACTTTACATCTAAGACATATAATTGAGAATATCAAGTTTCTTACTAATTTAGCCTGGAATTGTATCTTTTATACATCCTTAAATTCCACAGTTTAGTTGGTATTGTGTACTAAAGAAATGTGAATAATGCGCAACAGCGGGTTATCGAATGAGTCGAATATCCTCTCGCTTGAATCAATAAAATACTGTCCCCTTGAATTCAAGGATCAATACCAATAATTGGTCCTCTAGGAGGCTGCAAACACAAAACTTTTGAAATTTCAAACTTCTGTGAGCTTTGTCTTGGATTGTACTTTGCAAACACCTCTATGTCCTAAAATACAGTTACGCAGAATCAGGATATGATCAAATTGCTTCTGTGCACCTAAAAACCATAACTTCACCGCCTTTGTCCGAAATCGTTAGGCTCGTTTTCACAATAACATTTACAAGTAGTACATTTTGTATTCTGTTGTATGATTCACATTAAATTTTGCCGTTAAAATAAATAGTTCCATCATGAAAAAAAAATATTTACCATGGCTTGTTGGAAGTATAGGATTGACTTTTTTTTCTTTTTCATTCAGGCGTCAATGTCTTTACTCTGGAAAGATCGCCAAAAGTTGGACATGTCCGATCGCCATGGGCCGTCAAGAAGAGAAACAACAAAGTGGCACACGACAAGAAATACAACGAACGCATACGTCTCGAGGCTGACATATTACGCAGACTCGATCATCCTAACATCGTAGGATTCAGAGGATTTACGGTGTCCCCTACTGGTGACCCTTGCCTCGTTATGGAACAGTTGGATTTGTCCTTAGGTTGATATTCATCCATTATATATTAAATAGTCATTAACCGACAGTAGTGGACGGTGGACAATGCACGGCGTTCATGGCCAACGGACATTGACTTTGGAAATCTATATTCAGGATCACTTTCATCCGAAATAGCGATTCCACTTGTACATCAGAGGGCGAAATTTGTCAAGCAATGAAAAAAATGCTATGTATTTGCGAATCTACCATAAAAATCCAAGTATTAAAGATTATTGGTGTTTTCGACAGGTGACATGATAGAGCAGAGAGAAGAAGAAGGTCGAGGACCGTTTCCACCTGACAAAATATTAACAGTTGCTCGGGGGGTTGCCAACGCCCTGGAATATCTTCATCACACGGTCCACATACTTCACGGCGATATGAAGAGTTACAACATTTTGCTCTCCGAAGACTGGAAAACGGTGAAAGTTTGCGACTTTGGCGTGTCCGTGCCATTGACCGAGGATCTTTATTTGGACACTTCCAAGAAGGATGTCATGTATACAGGCACAAAATGCTGGAACGCTCCCGAAGTAATATTCGGTGAGGAAACCCGTTTGTTCGGACAATTGTACGAATTTTTCCGATTATCCATAAATTTGACGTATCGTTTTTTTCCTCCTAGAAAATGGACCCATAACAAACAAGACTGACATTTGGGCGTACGGACTAGTTATCTGGGAAATGATAGCTACGACGCCACCACACGCGGATAACTTCGACGATGACGAATCACCGACATCGTCGATGGATGTTTCCCTCCTGGATCGTACCTATCCACCGATCCCAGATGGACGTGAAAATTACGATCCTAATGATCAGATGGACGAGAGTATCGCGATCCTCGAAGAAAAATCGATCGGAACATTCGGTAACATTGTTTTCCATAGCGTTTGAGAATTCTTTTCATGATATTCCATTGAAGAATTTACAATCAAAATCGCCTCACTGCTGCCTGAGTTCATTTGTTAACGAAAATACGTAAAGGCTTTTTTTGGCCATCATTTTTTATTTTTTCTTAGAAGGAAGTATCCTCTTGCACTGTTTTGAAAATGAAAGAGTCGCCTTTTGGAGTTTCTAAAGAACTGAAAATGCTGAAGGGGCAAAGGAAGGGATCGGAAAGATTTCGAGGAATGATGAAAAAAAAAAACAAATATGAAAAGTTTTTTTGTTTTATCAGTAAATACGTTTGTTTTCGCAGGAACGCGTCCAGCTCTACCAGCAATACACATAGGGCCTGAATACGATCACGTGCTCGAGGTCTTCGTAGTCTGTACAGACAGCGACTACAAGACGAGACCAAGCGCCAGGGGCCTCGTAAGATTTTTCCAAAGTTATGCAAAGTCGACAAAGTCTGGTCGATCGAAAGCAACAAAATCGGCAAGTGAGGACTCATAGGCAATATAATATTGAATCTACGATCATTTGGATCTTGCTGGTTGGGCATTCTGAGAGGTATGTGTAAGTTAAAAGGTCGAGAGAAATCTGTTGTAATTTTCAGATCAAGCTACAAAAAAATGACTAATCCTTCTTCTTTTACACGTGTAATTGGTACTCGAACGATTTTTTTTTGTACATTTGCCGATATAACGTTAAGATTTTTTAACTTTTTTTCATGAGTATATAGCTATAATTATAAGTATCACGATAATTATGATGATGATGGCAATGCATTTGTATTTTCTCTGAAAAAAAAAAGATTGTTGACAATACATTTTGGAAAAAACATTATGCGAATTTCTTTAGATACCTTTTTATATCTGCGACTTTTTTTCTCAGCTCTCACAAGATCGGCACGACCGCCATCGATATTTTCCGACGCTTGTCCCGCGAAATATTCCACGCAGTTCAACTGATCGCCCTAGAAAAACAACTTGGTTGATATATATATATATATATATATATATATATATATATATATATATATATATCAGTAAAAATATAGCGGTCTTTATCAGCACAGGTTTTCCCCACTTTCCCTGTGCCCTCGTGCGATACAGTCATGCATTAGGAAACTAGTGGCTGTGGTCAAGATTCTTCTCGCTAAGTAAGGTGACGTTCATTAATTACGTGAGGTGTTTTTTCTTTAATTTGGACCTCCCCCTCCTCTTTGGCGAGATGTCGAGGCACCCTCCCCCGCACGTGAGATTTTCCCCATAACTTTTTTACAAGCATTACAAAATGTTATAGTATATTTTCTGAATTACAAAGTTGACGTGAGATTTCCACCCCACCCCCCCCCCCCCCAATGAGGTTTGGCGAGATTTTGCCAGACCCCTCCCCCCATCCCATTTGGAGCTAACGTAATTAATGGACGCCCCTAACCGGAAATAGCAAAGTGACAAGTTTGGGGTAAAAGTAGAAGGAATGGTGTCGTAAAAAGCCTCGAGAACATCCGAGGTAACATTTATAAAAACTATCAAAATATGACTTATAATAATATCGACAAACAATCAGAATTACTCCCAACGTACTTGTTTTTCAACGTTGTAAGCCACTTCACGAAAAATGTCTCTTATCTCAACGATTGACTGTTCCAGTTTGAGGACCTCCTTGTGCCTCGACTGTATTTCCGAAAGTTTTTCTCTCGCCACGCGACTATCCTCCAAAATCTGGAGCGTAATAGTGATAAAGTATAGACGTAAATTCGATATAAGACGTAAAAGAAAGTCGTAGAGGTAATGGGGAGAAGAAGTTGATACTTTCATTGTCGACGAATAGACTCTTTTTTTCCTCGTTGGGATCCCCTTCCGAGTGACCGGCATAAGAATTTGAATTGTTAACTGAAATTTCAAATGAATAATGAAGCCTTCCCTAGGTCTGGAAACCTTTTCTCATTCTATTGGGTTTTCCGGGAAGTTCGTGTCGATTTTTCAATATATCACCGACCGAGAAATCGGGACAAACTTCCCGAACAACCCAATAATTATACATTTTTATCCGGCAGCAGAGCCGTACCTAAGTTTCTTTGTTGATTCAAGAGGGACGAGCATTTCTCGTGATAACGGACCAACGACTCGTTGTATTCAAGCATTATATCTGCGAACATCTGTCTCATCGTCGCATACTGCAATGCTTTTATTCTGACGTGAGCCGGGCCGTCTCTAGGCGTTAACACCGGCGTGGCACCGTCGATGTTCCCAGTGTCCCCGATCATTTCTGCATGTAGTAACAATTCTCATGTCAATAAAAGTCGCTTATCTCATCATCAAGTTGATAGACGAAGAGAGGGCATGGATAATTTCGCAAAGTGGCCGCAGGTAGCGCTGTTTTTTGCGAAAACGCCATCTCGTACCTCGAACACGATACTATTATTGTGGCGATTACCAGCGCTTCGGTTGCGCAACACCGGCTTCTCGTAACACAACACACACGTTACGTCACAAGTACGTAAACATGTATTCTCGAGCGGGAAAAAAATTATTTCACAATTGCTCGCGTGCTCGACCGATCGATACGATCTATGAGAATAATTTTATAACTTTAAGGTATCGTCGAGGAGCCGAAAAAGAAAGATGCTTTTCGAAAGTGAGGTTAAGCATTGATCCCGAATTCCCCGATAACACACGATGGAACCTCTGCATGCCATTTTCGACAGCTACAAATTGGACGAATTGGATCAAGAATGGATAGAACAGGTATACGAGAGCGGATTTTCAAACGTCGATAATGTGCCGATCGACTATCTCGTATTTCTCGAGAGTCAGGACATGACGGATTTGCTAAGGGACACGTGCTCGATCGTGAAAAATTGGATGGCGAATAACCGTGACGTACGCGTGAACGATCGCGAGGAAGTCTCTTGGGAGACTCTCATAGCTCTGAATCTCGAGGTTCGAGCACTCTTGTCGGTACTCGCCTATCTGATCAAAAGGGGTCAGCCCTTTGATGCTAGTCAGGATTCTCGACTAACGAGCCTTCAAGCTACCTGCCTCTACTTCGTCCTCTTGACCATACCCGGCAGCAATGCGTTTCAGGCTTTCCAACCCAATTTGTACGAAATGGCGCTGAAGAGTTTGGAACTCTCCAGACGCCTGACCGCCAGAGAGGAACATTCCAAGCGAAAGAACTCCGACGATACAGAAGATTCCTCGGAGGAAGAGGACAATACGGAGCTTCGTCCTGGGTTCTCACAGCGTGAAGCGCTGATGCGAGAACTGAACGCAGTTATGTACGACCTTGTGACGATGCTGAAGACTGCTCGTACTGCCATGGAGGTGAGATCTTTAGAGATAACGATTTACTATCTGGTAGAAGCGACGAAACTGGCGGACGAACCTATCAACTTTAGGAGAAGCAACGAAGCGACTTTGAACTCTCTGGCACATAATGCTTACGTAGCCCTTGAGCAGATATGTAGTCCCAAGTACACTTCGATCGGGGCAGTGGCCAGAATAATAGCCAAGTACACTCTGCCGCAATTCCTCGTGTCCGGAGTAAACTTGCCGGCCAGGCAGAGCGCGATGGTGCGTGAGTCGACTATGTACTTTTACAAAAATATGCTTCTAGCTCACGGCGAAGAGATCCGTGGAGCACTAGCTATTCTGATACAGCACACGATGATAAAGTGCCCCGAAAGATCAGAGGGTAGGCAAAAGCAGACGGCCATTATTATAAAGTTGCTGAATCTCTGTTGCGGCGACCAAGCTACCCTGAAACAGTGCATCAAGGATCTCCTTCGTCTCTCGCATCACAGCAAGATATCGTGTAGGATATTCGGCCAGGAGATAATTGGCAAATTCGTGATGGAATTGTCCAAGTATCATCGCAACGGGGACACTTATAGGATTTTCTCCAAGTGCAAGATCGAGGAGCTTTTATTGGTGAGCGCACTGGGAAGATGTGTCGACGTTTCGAGTATGGTGAGAGGACGAGCGATCGCGACATTCGCCGAATTCACCGATTCGATCGAGAGAGCCGAGGTGAGAAAATTATTTCAAACAAGGCGACACGACGTGGCCACACGAGAATTGCCAAGCTTGGAAAGACTGGAGGAAGCTCTGGACAGCGGAGACGTCGATTCCCTCATACCCGATACTGAAGAGATAATGGCCATGTTGAAGGATCGTCTCGAGGACGAGAGAGCCTTGGTGCGCAGAAGCACTCTTCAGGTGCTACGCAACGGCGTTATGATCTCGCCGGAATTGCTGGACGTAGCGCTACCGATTATTCGTCGTCACTGCAGGGATTCCGTATTAACGGTACGACGTTACGCGATACGCGTATTAACTAATCTGTTGGAAACCTTTCCAGACAAGTCGGGGCTTTGCGATGACTGGGTGGTCTCGGTGATACCGCCAATCTTCGATTCTGAGCCAAAGGTACAGGAGGAAGTTTTGGATTCCTTGTTAAAACTGACGATCGACAAAATAACGAACCACAGTCCCGAGAACGTCTCAACTATCAACGATTTGCCGTGGCGTATTCTCGCGGGAATCGCGAACAACAAAATGGGGGAGCATCTTGCGCGAGCTTGCGCCATTTGGAGCGAGAACGGTAGAATCACCGAGATGAAAATAACGGCAGTCAAGTCACACATCGGAACGTGCAACAATTTGGGAGCTTGGCTCTTGCTTGCTTCCATAAGTGAGAACACGAGGCTATTGCGAATGGAAACATATTACACTATTTACGGAAGATCTCTCGTAGCATCCGAGAACTCGGATGTTTTCCTCACAAGCCTCGTGCTTCGAGTGTTGAAGAACAGCTGGTCAACGTTCGACGTTCTCACGCTTCAACACGTGTCCCGAGACCTGACGAATTATTTGAAAAACTATCGCGTCAAGGTGGCGCTCATACGTGAGTGCCTCGACATACTGTTAAACGTGAGCAAGCATCTCGAAAGTTTGCACAAGGAGGCAGCTCCGAGTGACAACGACACAGTCTCGTTGGAGATCACGAGGGAACTCGTGACACTCTCGGAAACGACGATCATTCGTATCGTCAAGACCGACGGTAATGAGGAAGACACGGACAATCTGCTGTTCCATGCGGTGTGTACTCTCGGCCACGCCTCGCATCTGTCCTGGATCCAAATATCGATAAACGTGAGACGTATACTTCAGCGTTTCCTGTTGGAATGGAACGGACTGCCCGATTGCGTGAGAGAAAAAAAAGAGTTGCAAGGCGCCGCGGTCATGGTTTTGGGACAACAGGCCCTCATTGACCGCGATATCGCGGCGGAGATGACACCGATATTCGGTTGCCTTCTGTGCAACAGGACCACTCCCCGGCAAAGCGGCGGTGGTGGTAATGACTGTTCGCGAAACGGCGATTTCAACGGGGTTTGCGGAAACGAAAACATGGCCAGTGGTCCGGTAGTGAGAATAAACGCCGCCAAAGCTCTGGCCGACGTGTGCGTACGTTTCACTGCACTGGTCGAGCCTTATCTCCCGGACATGTGCGTTAGCATGAAAGATCCGAATCCGGAAGTCCGTCAAGTTATACTGGTCATATTCATTCAACTTCTCGTCGAGGATACGATTATGGTGAAGGAGGCCTTTTTCTTCCACATACTGACGATGCTCGCTGACGATGATCCGACTATACGACAAATGACGATATTCCTCGTGAAAGAGCGTCTACTGGTGAAAAACAAAAATCTCATAACTCAACGATTTCTCAATGGTATCTATCACTTCAACGATTACGAGAGATGCACCAGTATCATTGATCGTCGTCGTCATCGTCGTAACATTGATCGCGGCGTTCTAAGCCTCGCCGGACGGGAAAATACAAAAAAGCGACGAATCATTTACGACTTTATGCTCGAGAATCTTGAGCCCGTGGGTAAAATGACGCTACTCGTTAAACTAACCGGACACATAGTGAATCCACGTAGCAACGGTAGTCCCGATGTTACCAGTGAAAAAGGCGTTTCGGTGATACGCGACGCCCTATACGTAATATCGAGCGATCATCTTCAAGCGAATTCGTGCTCGAGGCATGTTATCGAGGACGAAAACATCGAGGAGACGGGCAATTCACCGAATAACTCGCTCGTCGTTGAAGCAATGAAAAAACATCGAAATTACATTTTTTTGCCGTGTCTCGTGGAGCTCAAGGAACACTGCGAGAAATTGAAATCGCCGCTTGTCGAGGACGTCATGAAAATTCTCGTACAAGGCGTCGCCGACTGTGCGAAGGAAGCTTTGACTCATTTGTACAACGAGTATCCCAAATTAGAGCGGGAAATTCAACGAGACAATCGGTAATGACCAAACGCGACATCGTTTAAATTGTTCCTCGTTTTTATGTTCGTCCCTTGTTTTTCTTTTTTTTCGGGGCATTTTTTTCGGCAGCAAGTATTCCAAGCGTGCTCGCGAGGATTCCGTCGAAGCGGACGAGAACGACGATGAGAGAAGCTATTGCGAGACACCGAAGAAATCTACTCTTGAGAGACACTCGGCCCTGATTAATCCAGATCGTATGCCAAGGATTGTTCTCAGGAGATTGTCAGCACTCACGTATCCTGGCATTTCTGGCTGCGGCGCAAAGGCGACCGATATCAACTCAGGCGATACCGAAGCTGCGAAAAATTCGGCTAGTTCGACTTGAGAAAGTCCAGCAGAACGATGAACGGTGAAGGGTCGGGATATACGATTATTCACGAAATATATTGACGACCAATTAGGGGATCGAACGTCGATGTTGATCGTACCAACTTGAGGGTACGGTATTTTATTAATTCGACCGAGAGAATATTCGACTTATTTGATAACCCGCTTTCGTGCATTGTTAAGATTTTTTATACACCATACCATTGAAACTATGGGGAATTTAAGGATGTACAGGAGATACAATTCCCCGCGAAATTAGCAATTCTCAAATATATGTCGTAAATGTAAAGTAATATCAGTCGTAAATGGCATAATTTGTCGATCAAGCCTCAATTTTCAAACTTTGTTCTTTTTTCAGTTGTTCAACCTGTATTTGTCAATATTTAACGTTATTACGGCAAAACTCTTGAGAGTAAATGTGTCGTGCCTCTCGTCTGCCACAATTATCGAGCCACTGAACGGTTTACAGCATTTCCATACAGTTTCGTCGTACGCGAACGAGAAAGTAAGCAGAAATTTAGTACGTTACAATTGTAACTCCGGAAAAGCAACTCCAGAAAAGAATTCGAACCCAGGACCTTTCGACTGCCGGTCGACTGCTCTGATCACTGAACTACACCAGTCCGCTTACCACACTTTCTTGAATAGTCTCCATTTTCACAACGTTACACGATAAATTATACTACGATTATGTAGCGAATGGCAGTGACATATCTAAAAAAAAATCGTACATAAATTACCCCTTCAAAAAATCCAGGAAAATCAACAGAATGTTTTTATTATAATTTTTTAAATCATAACAGTAAAACAACGTGCATGCAAAATTACTCCAAATTGAAGGTCTTATAATTTTTCAACCGATCAGTGGATTCTTCCCAAATTTTGCATATACGCTTAGAACAAAGTATATATACCATATACATTATATTGTTTGTTCCATCGTACGGGGTGCGCTCCTTTTTACGTGTCCATTCCATTTATTCCCCATCTATTTCATAAATTTCCCTATATACAAAGTATAATGCATCCAATTTGTATCGCCTTGGTGGCATTTCTGTAAAACTACCATGCATCCTAAAGTGATCCAATGTTAAAAAAACAAATAAGACCTTATTGTGTTTATCCCTTGTGCTATCCTGCCCTCAACTGACAACGGCAATTGTATTTTTTAAAACACGATTTTTTGTTATGATATAATTTTTAGAATTAAGTCTAACAATTAAGTCTAAATTATTACTTCTTAATAAGTGCATGCTAATTTCTCTTGACTCGACCTACCTTTCAACTGCTTGTGAATCCGCGCAGCCGTTGTGTCTATTATCATCGTTCGACCTTCCAATTCTGTCCTGATGTCTAAAGCCACCGACGCAATTACATTTTATAAAAGATTTTGAGTAAAATGAAAGAGTAAATCGTCGAATATCTCATATCTTTACCTGGATTCGTATGTGAGAGTACATTGTTGTGCAGTTCCTTTATTATTTGTACGTTGGCAACGATCAGTCTGATCAACTCACGTATCTCCGCTGCCTAAATGAAATTCAAATGAATTGAGAAAATTGTCATTAGTAGCATTCTTTTTTCTGTATGATGAAAAAAGAAGTGACATTTTTTTACGGTGCTAGAATTTGGGAACGTTTCGCCTTTGATTACCCGGTAGTTGCCAAGCACTTCATGCGAAAAATTTAGCGAGTTATATGAGCACTAACAATTACGATTTAATGAATGTCAACAAGTTCGAAGCACATAGGAATCTTCGATTTTATACACTATCAATGTAAAACATACTTTTTCCAAAACGTTGTTTACTTTTTTGCTCGATGAATTCAATATATGAACGTCTTGCAGTAAAGTTCCGCCAAAATTTCGGCCATGTCGCCGGTTCTGGAATGGAACAAAAAAAAATGGTTTCACGAATAACACAAAAAATCGCTGCCTCGTGAATTAAACGAAAAAAATTGTTGTGTTGCAGGTAATTGGTCACTGACTGCTTGTAATTCGGATATGCGATCTCGGACCATGATCGAGGCAAGGCGTGTTCGATGCTGCGGGTGACTGATCGCAACCGAGAACGAGCGTCCGCATTTGATATCAGGTCTTTATTATCAGTCTCCATCTTATCGCGAATTCGACGTCGATAAAAAAAAAAAGATCCCCAATGACTAACGTCGTCGGGAGGATATGTGCGATAAAAGAAAGTTACTATTCAGGCGCGCACGATCGTTGCTTACGCAATACGTTTTACATGTGCTCAAATGAAATAATAGATCGAGCACGCAGCTGGCCTACTTAAGTAGGCGTAAATTATTTTCGAATATCGCGAAATTTTTTTCGCCAACGATTCACGTTTTTTTTTAAATATTGATTTTATTCCTGATTAACGTGACCCTATTTTATACGTTGAGACGGAGATCTCGTATCTTCAAGAGTCAATATCGTCGAGGAAATAACAAACCCTTACCGATTGTTATTCAGTCATCCGCTTTTCTTAATGTAAGTTTTATTCCAGTTAAAACAATTGTTTACGTTGTATACAAAGTTAAAGATTTATAGAGTTAAGATGTTGGCGTACTCGACAATGCCAAAAATGTCATGGAAAAAAAGCTCAATTTTTTGTCCATCGATTGTATAATAGACTCCTTTGTTTTTCGTACTATTTTTATTATGTTGACAAGTTTTTTTTTATACAGACAGTAAGACTCTCAGCTGGGTCCATTCCCAAACGAGGAAATTCTCAATAAGTTTTGTTTCTACGAGTCTACGAAAGTTCTATTATTTATGAAGTACATATCGTACAGCATTTAAAAGAATATTTTGCCGCTCGTTAAAGAAAAACGAGATGATTATGTAGGATCTTTGTGAAGAATCCATCTTTGAAAAAGTGCGTTCTTATTTTATCGTTTTAATAACATCTTTTTATGAAAAAAGCAATAGCCTTTGCACCACACCATTCAACATTACGTGTATGCGACTCAACGTTTGCGAATTTTATTCGAAATTGCGCTTTAATGTATAAACGCAGTACAATAATATACTGCGTTTCATTAGCAGAATTTATCTTTTATTATTGAATAGTTGAAAAAAATGATTTCGCTAACATACAAAATAACAAATTTAATTTAATTTGCAAAGTTGTAATTGCGTTCTCCAATCTGAAATAACGCAACTTTTTTTTTAAATTCAACAAACAAAAAAAAACAATTTATTCAATGATCTCCCTTCATTATACCATTTATTAAATATTCCAACATTATCGTTTCACGATAACAATAACAATTAACACAATTTAGTACATTAGTCGTACTCGAATGTTGCAGAACATTGGGAAGACTTATGGTGCGCTTCATATCTATATATGAAGACTTCATATCTATATATGAATATGCATATTATAATCGAATGCATATTCTATTATTTACAGCGTGATTGATCGAAATGCAAGGCAAACGAGTCAGTCTCATTGAAATTCTTTAATCCTCCATTTCTTCTCATACCCCATCCTTATTTCGTTAAAATTCAATACTAATGAGCATACTTCGTTTATTTCTCATCTAAAGAAATCGACTACGTGTTATCCATTATTGAATAATATTTAGAAAAATATCTCTCGTGTTCACAACACGACAAATGAATGTGTGGAAAAAAACAAAGAGTTGGCAACATTCGAGGGACGGTGATGACTACTTTCATAAAGTTGAACAGCTCGTACTTAAAATAATTTAACAAAGATAATATTAATATATTGCTGGGAACGCTTAAAAAAAACGCGAATAAACGATGTGCAAATTGAGAAATACAAACTATTCGGACGGTGCTGCACTCCCGTTGGATATTCCCAGCCTCTTGTATGTGTGTATATTTCTATATACACAGTCATACATACATGCATTTAAAAGTGTATATAATTAATGTAACAAGATAAAATTGAATAAAGAAAATTGTAAATTTGTGTCTAGCGGGAGGCTGAAATTCTTCCCCTGACTTTATCCTGAAGATAACTAGCCACTTGTGTCTGCGAGTGTCTCGTTGCCAATTGGAGAGGTGTCAGTCCCTCGAGATTCACCAATAAAGGATCCGCGCCCGCTCCGACAAGCTGTCGTGCCACAGTCATGTGGCCTGTCAGTGCCGCTGCGTGCAGTGCACTTTCACCGTTCTACAATAATCATACAGTTTTTTTTACGTTCAAGTTTTGTACAAAAAAAATAAAGATTCAATCCTTCGTAGCCAAAAAAAAAACGGATTTTAGGATGAACGCGTAGTTTCGAAATATTATACATACCGGTAGTATGCCGAGGGAGGGCCGATACTTTAGAAGCTCGCCTATAACAGCCGTGTGACCTTTGTGAGCCGCCTTGAAGAGAGCCGTCGCGCCATCCTTCGTAACAATACATTTTTCGATCAATTTATGAAGTGATCGTTAAGTTTGCAAGAACCGTTAATTTCCGGAAGGTGAGATACGAGCTCCGAAAAATTAAACTTTTACGTGTCTGGTTGCATCGACTTTGGCGCCGGCTCTCAGTAGCCTTCGGACAATGTGATCGTGTCCCATTTGAGCTGCTATCCACAGTGCAGTCGCCCCATCGGTCCTGGCGGCATCGCATTTCGCTCCTTGCTCGAGCAGCATTTCCAAAATTTTAACGTGACCGTTCTGAGCTGCGATGAAAAGCGCTGTCGCACCGTCCTTCGTCAATTCCAAAAGTTCATTTTTTTTTTATTGAATTCAACGAGTAAATTGAAAGGTGAATTCGAAAGATAAATGTTTCAACGCCGGGCAATATTGTTCTTATGCTTGTATGACAAGGAAAAGAGATGGGCATTATGGATGCGCAGCTTGGGCGATCTATCATGTCAAAGAGCGTCAGCCTGGGCTTGGTGACTTGGATGGGTGACCGCTCTTATGCGCCGAGTTATCAGTGATAACACAATCGCAGAGTAATAACTTTGGAAAATGAGTGGCTGTGGACCAAACGATCGGGCGTGCCTAAGGAATTGGTCAAAGTGGAGTAAAAATTCTAGGGCAAACGTGAAAGGAATAGAGCCGCAAAAGCTCGAGAAAGCAAGTGGAGAGACATGAAAATGTTTTAAAAACATAATAAAATTTCATTTTACCTTCATCTGAGCATTAACATTTGCACCTCTCTCGATCAGAGCCTCGACTACATCGACATGGCCGCACTGACTCGCGACAAACAATGGCGTTCCTCCGTCCTAATGATTTTCAAGATGTTAGAAAATGATTATACTCTACAGACCCTGGGTATAAAATATTTTTAGGTTGACGCGGACTGGCATCTTCAAGAAAAAAAAAAAGAAAAAACAAAAACAAAAATTGTCCACAGACTTACAATACTACAAGAATCAACAGCAGCCCCTTCCTCAACAAGAACCGTCACAATGTCCGCGTAGCCACCTTGGGCAGCGAAAAACAAGGCTGTTGTACCCGTCTGCAAAGCAATACATTTTCAGATAGAAAAATCGTTTGATCACAATTAAATCAGATGGAATAGGTATACTTGATGTTACGTCATTATATGGCGGACCACAGAGACGTAACTTTCAATTTAAAGCTCATATTTGTTGAATAAATTTATAAGATTTAAAAAATGACGACGAAAAATTTTATACACTCCCAATAAACTCTATAAAATGTCAGATTCCACATGAATTCGTGAAATATAAATCTTTAGTAGTCTAAATCTTTAATCCTAGTTAAAGTAGTTTACTCGATTGAAATTTTCACGAACAATTAATCTACTTTCTTCCATCAAATATAAAAAAATTGCACTTTTGAGCGCAAAAGTCACTTTCTAAAAGTTTGTCACCAATTTTTTTCACTCTTAAGTCAGAAGCCTCGAGACGCAACGGTACATTACAGCTGAAGGACAAGAATCTTGTAAACTTGTGTGACACTGAAGACAAAAATTCTTTTTTTTTAATGCATCTAAAACGAGTCTAATTGTCTAGAAGTGTACTAACTAATCTTTTAGCATTGGCATTTGCTCCTTGCTGCAGTAGCTCCGATACAGCGTCAATGTGTCCGCCTGCCGCTGCCAATATGAGTGGAGTAGTGCCATCCTGGAAAGTCATTTATAAGCTATAGGAATTGACGATTTGTGGCACAAATATAAGAAGTCTAATGCACTTATAGATATTGCGCACTGTGATATTCATATTTCTCAGAATGTTAAAAGGTGATGATTTTTTTGGAAAAAGTTTTTAAATCTTTTCTTTACATTCGGAATTCGTTTTTATTTTGGGTTCGAAGCTAAGCAGAATTGAAAAAACATTTTCACAAAAAATCTTTTATACATTTCGCATACTAGACAGATTAAAATTTCTTTAATTTATGTTTTCTTTTCTGACAGTTTGTAAATTTGACATTCATTATCCACCATCGCGAGTGACTCTGACTGTAATTTTGTGACATATTGTGTTTGATATAACAATAGCAATAAAAAAAAACCTTGTCTTTGCAGTCGACGTGTACACGCCCAGAGTCCAGAAGGACACGTAAACGTTTTACGTCGCCTCGAGCAGCTGCGAGATGCAATTCGACATCCCACGGTGATTCTTTCTAAAAAGAAACACAGAGCCAAAAATAAAATATTCGAATGCACTCTTGAGTCTTCGAATTTTCAACATTTTTAATTTCCTTATATCCTTCTTTCAATTTCGGAATAATCTAAATTGAGTGGTACGAATTTCACGTCAAGAATAATTTGTGTAAACGAATATATTTCAAAATGAATCGATAGTGACGATCTATTTAATTAAATTCATTCGATACAATTGAACGAAATTATTCGTACGATTAATGTGGCGCGGATATATGCGAAGAATTTGCCAACAGTGCACTCACCTTCATAGACATATTAAATCCGCGGCATCTACGATTCGCTCTAGAATTTTTTATCGCGTACACGGTATGAGGAAGAGTTTTTTTTCGTCACTACCTACGTTTTTTTTCATAGTGTAACATTTTATTTCCGGATAACGCGCAAAGGCTGCTGTTGCGTCAACGAACAGCTGGCCTCGGCACAAAACTGACACGGAGTCGATTTATTTTTTTTTACTCCCTTTTTTTTTTTTTTTTTTTACGACGAAGCGAAAGAAACAAGTGTCACACGTCATAGGCTCGAAAAACCAGGTTCCTCGCGTAAGCAACGCAAGGCTACACACCACGCACGTTCCATACGTAAAATTTACATTTCAAAGCACATCGACACTGCCTTTCATCTCATTGTCGCATTATATTTTTGTTATTCCGCGACAATGTGGCAGTGTGTGCGTCAGTTGTTTTGTAAATAACGCGAACGCATGACCGAACGGGTATCATATCTTCGATTAATCAGCGAATTAACTAATCAATTTCTCTCCACTCGACACGCGGTCAATCAATTTTTGATATATTTTTTTCATCACGATTACATGATCGTCCATCGGTAAAGTAGAAATCTTGAATATAGGCGAGCGAAATTCAACAAATTGGAGGAATGAAGTACAATATTTATCTACTTTAGATCCAGGTTTTATGGATTTATTTGCTTGAAATCAAGGTTTCTTGCGTTTATTTATTTTGTTTCAAGTTTATTTGCGTTTATTCGCTTTAGGTCGACGTAGTCCATGAAACATAGCTTATTACAATTTTGTCAAGATAAATTACGAATTGTTATCTTGCAACGAAGAATAAATCGCAGTCCCGAAAAAAATCAAAGAAGAAACCTAAACGAGCTCGATTTATGCACGCCACATTTCGTGTTCCAAAGTAACGGAGTTCCCACGATCTTTCTGGCCCAATTGGCAGTCTAATCATGAATCGGAACGATTGGAACTTCTGAACGGCCATTAAGGTCAAGTGTCACACCGACCGAGCGGCCATGAGTGCGAGAGAGATAGCTGATTTGCAGATTCCCAATGATTTCTGAAACGGTTGATTTTTGGGAAAAAAGAAAAGAAACACGTTCCGCTCTGTTGAACGACGAACAACGGCTTTCTCTTCTTTTGCCCGAAATATGTTCCGTCTAGGAGAAAACTTGGCAGTAGGATTTTTACCGACTGGACGTGTGACACATGGCCTTAATTCCTTTTGTCGATTCAATCACCAGGTGTCGTATCGTGAGCGCGGAACACCTCTGGTCCGTAAGGTTGACGATCAATGTAAAAAACTAGGATTCGTACGATTCGTGGTCCTCGGAGTCCTTGCAGAGTGAGAAGTTTAT
This sequence comes from Ophion ventricosus, assembly GCA_963932345.1. Classification (NCBI taxonomy): domain Eukaryota; kingdom Metazoa; phylum Arthropoda; class Insecta; order Hymenoptera; family Ichneumonidae; genus Ophion; species Ophion ventricosus. The sequence continues at coordinate 23,203,171 of OZ010715.1, read as the reverse complement.
CGCGCTCGCGCCCTACTTCATTCCGAACAGTCCATCGATAGATTGAGGACCGTGCGAGTCGTGTACACGACAAAAGTCAGCATCACAGTGAACTCCGAAGTAATTTTTTTTTTGTTATTTTTTTTTCATCGGATGATCGAAGGTTCCCTCGTGTGTGCCAGTCCGACTGACAGTTTGCTGCGATGCCTGAGACTTGGGGGACTCGTCGTAACGCAACAATAACCAGATAGGCGAGGTAAGAGACGAAAATGATTATTAGATTTTCCTCACTTGCGATTCGCCATAAAAAAAAAATTAATTATACAATCCACTCGCTCGTAGCTTCTTCTCTACTCTTTGAATGACTTTTTTTCGCTTTCGTTATTGCTCACGTATGACGATAATATTTTTAATCGAGATTCATTATTTCCACCCACGCACGACACAGTGCAGACAGATAATTCTCGATGAGCAGCGAAGAAAAATTGCCCAAATTCTTCTTTGTCGCGGACGAAAAGAATATTGATTTTCCTGTGATGTTTTGACGTTTATCAAGTGCGAAACGCTTTGGTAAAGAACAAACATGACGGAAAGCCTGATCAACGAGTGGCTGACGGACTGCGCCGATTTTACATCAACGGAGTTGCACACTTTTGCCAAAACTCTGGCACAGGACAACGAAATTGTCAGAGCTCTTTACGTTCTCCTAGAAGAGCGTAGCAAGTACAGCGAGGTATTTAACGTTTTGTACTACGAGATACGCAGAATGGCCTGTTTAACCCTCAATCCGTCAAGGTATTTGAGGCACCTTAATCCCGTGAACCTGGGTCACTACCAAACCAACAATTGTCAATGAAAAAATCTGAAAAAATTCATGGTCAATCTTTATGCCGTACTTCTCAAGGCAAAATAGGGTTTTTTTCTTATTTTTAATATTTTTTTTTTATTAAATAGCAACCTGTGAAGACAATGATTTGGGCAGGACCAAAACGACCCAGGTTCACGGATTGAGGGTTTAAAAATAAGTTCTCCAAATAGTGGTCGAGTTGGCACGAATATCCTGATGGTAATGAATTTTCTAAAAACTACAAATTCCTACATCTTTGACGACCGAACATGACATTTTTGGAATACTTACAACAACCGGTCATATCTTTAGTGCAAAATACTAGGGTTTGAAAAACATATTCGGTCACAATTTTGAATGATTTTTCAATTGACATAAATATACCTCAAAGGATTAAAGGAAGCGCCACCTGTATCTCTTCATTTCGGTAACATAATTCTCGAATTGCGACTCACTAATTAGAATTTCGCTAATTTTTGCAGCTACTGGACACTGTATGCAATCAGCTGTTCAACTTCTACAGATCCAGGGAGATCGAATTGCAAAGATTCACGCTCCAGTTTGTTCCCACTCTGATATTCATATATCTGAACTCTGTGGCTCATGGAGACATAAAGGTGAATGCAATGACATTATTTAATGCTTAGGCGTGCTTGCAACGAATTCATATATATATTTCTTATATTACAATTCCTTTGATTCCCTTTATTCTTTTTATTCCCTTGCGTGTTTTGATGATCCCACCAATGGTACTTTAACTCTATACTTGTCGTTTCGCTATTTCCAGTTCCCTAGAGACTCCTCTGGAGTGGTGCCCACAGTCGTTCGTTTCTCAATGCACTACTGTGTCGCGTTTGCACGAAGGTGCAGGGAAACTGTGGAAAACCGTGCCGATACAGGCGGCTATATTATCACTGAGTTCCAAGCAAAAGTGCCTCCCGTCCCGTAGTCGATACGCAAGCTAGTGCGCGGCTAAGCGATCGACCAGCCAAGTATTGTTGACCCGGCTGTTTGACATGGAAGATCGCCGAAGCCGCGCACCGACCGCGCATCTACTACTATCGGTTAGAATGCATTTATAATTGTTATATATTTGAAATTTTCCAGGGTTTTTTTAAATGATATATAACGACGACGATTTGTCAATCAATAAAAACTTTGCCCCAAAGATCAATTGAATGGTAGTGGGCACCATATCCATGAGCGCAAATGATTTTCGTTGATCAATTTTACTTGCTCGAATAATTCGAATGTCGCTACAGGGAATGATATAAATTCATGCGCTATTACCTCGTCGGATATTCGAGATTGTGTCACGATTGTGTATTCATTTTTTTTTTGTTGCCGTATCTATATGTCATCATCCGAGTCTCGTAATCAAGATATCGTCTCGGGCTGTAATTACGCTAATTGTAACGTACGCACCGGATGACTAAGATAGACTGACGTTAATCGTACCGGGGGCAAGGTTAACGTCTGTTTTGCACTGACAAGCGAAAAATGGGACGGTAATACGATCTTCGTACTCCCATTAGCGATGGTTCATTTCAACCGAGCAATCACATGCGAGGTCAACTGAGTACAAGAATGGCAAAGGATATATATATTTATATACGAAAAATGTATACAAAATTTATCCGTGTAACAATTTAAAAAATTTTGAGCGCGTTTTAACTAGAAAGAACTCGACAAAGGCACACTCGATTACAATAATTTCGAACTGCGGGAGAAAGCCTTTTTCTTCAACTGCCACTTTCCTTTTATATTAGCGACTTTATGATTTTTCCTTTTTGCAGAATTGCCGATCGGTGGAGACTCTTCTGATCGGTCTGTACAATTTGGAAATAGTCGACAAAACCGGCGAGCCCAAAGCCGTTTCCTTCAGGCTACCATCTCTCGCAATGCTCTCCATATATCACGAAGTATTTGAATCGTTTCAATATATCAATTATATACTGTAGAAGGGTTTTTTTTATTTGCCCCAGATTCAAAATAGCGATGCATTACTGAAAAACATTTAAATACATGTTCGTTTTGCACTCGAATGAACCGAAAAAAAAAACGAATACGTGAATCAATATTCTATCGATGATGTATTTGATACAGCCCTCGAGTCTGACGCCAGCGTCGCTAACCGAGAGCGCCTTACGGCGTTTCGAAGAATGCAACACGAAACTTGTTAGCTGGGGACCACTCCAACAAGTCGAGACTCTGAATGCTCAGAATCGACTCAAAGTCATGACCGCTATTCTCTTCATTTACAACCAGCAGCTCAGTTACATCAACAAATCGGCACTCGAACAGTTTGCCAAAGTCGCGACAAAGTACGTAATTAACCCATTTTTTTTCGATTAATCGAAAGGAGTGGGTGGCTACAATTTTGACAAATTCAATCGATCCAACAGAAAAACCTCTCAAAAAAATAGACGTCGGTGATGTAAAAGAATTTCATAAGGTTCAACAATCTTGAAATGTTATATCTCTTTAACGGAATATTCTGAAAAAAAAAACAGGACGAATGAAGTTGTGATGGAAGAAAAACACGAAATTTCCCATAGAACTGAGAATGAAAAATAAATCGTGTCATTTTTTGCAATGAAGAGCTCATTAGGAAAATGATTTGATAAATTTTTCTGTACTGGCATCATGTTTTAGGTCTTGTCCTTGAAACTTCTCAGACAAGTAAATTCCAGCAACTTTTTTTATTTTGTATTTTATCAGACTCGTAACCCAGGGATTCACGAAGCCTGGACATCATCAGCGTTCTTCGTACGGAAGCGAATCAAGTTTCGTGCCTCGATTACTGCCTCGTATTCCTGTCTCAAATCAATTTCTTCTCGAATTTCTACATGGAATTTATTTTGCTATGTGAGTTGACACTGCATTTCTTTTAATTGTGAAAATGGTTAAACAATTGACATTAGAAAAGTAAAACTTTACTGATTTAAAAAATAGATCTTCCATTTTTCAATAAATTGCATAATTTTATGAAATAAGGATTCAGTATTTTTTGTTTCTTATAACTATCTGATATTGCAATCTTTCGAGCTTACAGTATCATTTAGTTTCAGTTTGATTAAAGACCCCCAAAGTTGGAATTCGAAGAAAAAAGTAAAAATATATAAAAAATGTTTGACCGGAATACTTCACTTTGCGACAAATTGCACAAAACATTGAGTGCGAAAATTATGCAAAAAGCGTTCGGTAATAAACATTTAATTTTTTTTCTTTGAATTATTACTATAATATTACGATCGTTCGATTTCAGTCTACATTGTACGTTAAAATATGAAGGGTCATGTGATTATTTTCAGGTACAACGATTGTTGGTACGTGGGTAGCCAAGCTGTCGAAGACATTCACAATCGTGCTTGCTACGACGGTTATCCCGACGTAATGCTGGTGACGAACGCGATTAGAAATTCAAGCAGTTCGGGACCATCCGGTATGGCAAAACCCGCGTTGCTCACCGTTTATTCTTGCCCGCGTGACGCAATAACGACTTCGAACTTATCCTTATACTTGCGCGTAGAACGATATTTTTAAGCCTCACGTAATATCCGGTCTCATTTGGATCGCACGTTGAATATTTCCAATTTTTCACTTTAAAGAAACCGTTTGTCTCAATTTTCATGGGACGTAAAGTTTACAATCGTAGAAACATTTTCACCAATGCTCAATGCCGTTTTTTTAAATACTTTTTTTGCAGGACAACCTGGCGAAGGTCCGATGGGTATAAGCGTTGCTTTGTCACCAGCTACAGCGACAGCGACGGTATCCAAGTCTATGATTACAAATGCTTCCTTCAGGACTAAAAAATTACCGGGTGAGTACACGTCGAAAATTCCCGTTTATTCGAATATCCCAATGTACCTTGTACCATACTTGTTATCGAGAAGTAATGGGAGTTTGCCATGTTGATCGCGATGAAAACTCTTCGAGAACGCATTTACTTGCGATCGACGCAAAAAATCGTTACAAGAATCTTTAAAAAAATTACAATTGACCACTCCACAGTATCGGAACAAAAAATTCCGTTGAACATGTCTAATTGATTCGACTGTGTTGAATCGATTCGAGTATGTCAGTTCTTTCCCTCGCAATATTAATTTTAAAGACGCACATGGACATAAAAGTTTTAAAAAATCACAATCCCACAATTCTGCCATCCGACATTTGCGTCTCGCGGTGAAAAAATCCTTTGTCGTTTCGACCCAAGTAGGCGTGATCCATAGAGCCAGAAACAAAAGTGAGAATGTAAAAAGGATATATGTATACATACAAGAGGGTTCGCGTGTTCGCGATATATCCGTTAGACGATCTCGACGAGGCGTTGTTCGATTCGAGCGAGCAGCGAAGCAATCAGGACGATCGCGAGCTCACGCCGAAGAATAATCCGCAAGTGGCGAATGGTCCGAGCGGAAACAAACGTCGCGCGTGGTTGTGGAAACACGCGCCCCAATATCCGCTGGACGATGACACCGATAGTTTCGGGACTACGAGTTATCAACAAAAGTCGGCCTCGTCCTCGTTGGAGAATTCGAGACGCGAGAGTCTGAGTAGCGCCCATGGTGGCTCGCCCGGTCGTAATGCTTCGCCGAAGAAAAATCGCGATAATCAACAGACGAAGCAACAACGAGGTGGTAATCTCGATAATGCCTCCTGTATTATCGAGGAGGTACATCGTCGAAATCGTAAAGATAACAAGGATCGGGGCTCACCGAGTAACGAGAGCCGCGTCAGCGCCGGTGCTCGTCTCTATCGTGTACTCGAGGAACAGGCACTTGGCGAAGCGATCGTCGCTTCGGTTGACACTTTGTATGTAACTCGGGGAAGACCGAACAGCCTGTGTACCTCAGCCGCACTCTCGAACTATACACGGTATCCGTTCTTACGAAAAAAAAAAACAACAACAACAAAAAAACAACCATAAAAATTAACGAAATGCAACAATCTAATCGTTGACGTTTGAGACGATTGACGACAGCACGCAGGCACCGAGTTCTTTTTTTTGAGCAATTCGCGCAGTCCACCAGATACCTGCGAAATCGAACTTGTTCCTTATCGTTGTCCTTGATAATGAAATGACCGATGCTTTTTTACGCGATGCTAAGAATATTTGGACGTGTTTTCGACTTCGAGATTGAAGAATTTTTTTCCATATGTGAATGTTGATCCTGCGGCGCTGTAGAACAGTTCGATTTTGCACGTTACGAGCCTAAATGATGTACGTTTTTGATCGCTGATATTTTTGGATCTACGATAGCACTGGCACCCCTTTTGTTTTGGGTGGTTTTCGTACACACCGCTCTGTACTTTATTTTTCAAGCAACATTTTCCAGCGGTAACGGCAGTATTGAAATCTTTAATCGCGCTCGAAACTCTGCAACTTCAATTTAACTTGATTGTTTATATTCGTATTTAAAATTATCTCGATCGATTACCAGCTTTTTCGGACTTTTTTTCACAAATTAACCATGAAAATCTGAATTAAGCCTTTACAATTACGGCCTTTAAAAAATGTTATTCGAGGTTTGTGCACCTAGTCAGTGAAGAGGATCAATTTCCAACGCTTGATTATTGATAACGCATCCGAAAAAATGCATTTTGCGTGACAAATAGGCATGAAGCTAATTCTGTTTCTCTAGGTCATTTGGGAGCAGATCAACACGCCGATAATTTATTACACGCCGCTTTTTTTCGTGATCATTCGATAAACACGAATTTCTCGTTTTCATGGACGTAAAATCGTTAGACACGCACTTCCATCGTCACTCATTTTAGATTTTTATATGTTTATAAATGTGTAGTAAAGGCAATTTTTCAAAATTCGCACCGTTGCAATTTGGTGGCATTTTATGAAAAATAGCGGCAATGGATTGTATTTTATATTTGTGAGTCGGCTGAAATAATGATTTATATTTGGCCATTAAAGTAACGTGCTAATATGAAGCCTTTTTAACGTAGATAAAAAAGAAAATGCTGACGTATGAGTTCTTATGATTTACTGAGAGCAGGGTTATCAAATTTTTACAAAGAATTGAAATCATAACTCGAAAATAAATCCTAATATCTATAAATGACAGTATGCTGTAAAAATATCACACTTGGCGAAATTAATTGTTGTTAAGTATACTTTTCTACATAGATACACTCTTAAAATTCATGAATCATTACTCTTTCTTGCACAATTTTTTTTCGATTTTCAAATCTCATCCATTGAAAAACAAAAAGATTTCACAACAGTCGACTTTTCGTTATTAAAATCAAATCAAACGAAAATCCTTCCCCGTTTTAGGAGACTTCGATTACGAGGAATTTCAAATGAACAAGCATCGTACAACGAACATAAATTTACTACGTTTTTTTCCAAGTCAGAGGGAAAAAATCCAACTAATTTATCACAAGCTTCGCATTAACTTTTCACAATTTTCGCACAAAGTCTTCGGGCACGTTTTATCATCAAGATTATGTGACACTGATAATAAATGAACCATTTTCTCATCGCGTAGATTAATAAAAGAGGGTAACGTATATTGATTTTGATCTTTTATTCTCTTATAGATGATATACCGATTCAAGTGGCAAAGGACGAGGCCGGTGGGGAGGGTAAGCCAAACCTCGTATCGATAACGGAAGAGCAAGAGGGTGGCCAGGATCCGACCCGCGGTGGTTCGATACGTCAATCCCGAGAAATCAAGGATCGTGCGAAAATGACTAATTTTGTTTTGGGCAAAAAGCCCCGAGACAAAGATGGCAAAACATCGAAGAACGGTTATGTGAACGTTGAGAAGGAAGGAAAGAAAAGTAATTCCCAAACAGCCGGAAAGGAGAGTGTCAAAGGGAGTAGATCGATGTTGAGCAACGATCAGACGGATACGGGCAACGAGATGGCAATGAACGGGACAGGAATGAAGAAAAAAATAACAGATAATATGATAAACACTGCGACGAGCGACACGAGCGTGATGAATCTTGGTGACGTAGAACAGCAAACGCGGCATGGAATTTTGGCCGCTGCCGATGGTATGATCGATAGTGTCGAGCTCGAGACTCCGGTCAGCCTGAGATCGCACAACGAGTCCGATTCCCTTGGATCCTCCGTACAGGTCAGCTCGGTCTAATTTATTTCCAGTAACGCAGGAAAAACACACATCCATACGACTGGTTTCGAAAAAAAAGTATCGAGAAAATCTCTGGAAAGAATCGAACTTTGCGAAAGTTTATGATCGTTCAACGAAGTGTATTTGAGCAAGATCAAATCGTCGAGGAATTCAATTAACCTGAGCGCGTCAAGGAAGCGGTCGACTTTACGAGATGCCGGAAATATTTTTCTTTGAAAGAATTTCGTACTGCAAAAGAGAACGGGTCGTCTCAAGGGTATGGCAAAATTCAGCGAATTGGAAAAAAATCGCCGTTAAGTTTTGGTTTACTCTAGGAGGACCATTTATAAAAGTAATCATAATATTGCTGAATTATTTGCGGCGACGTGAGAAATTCGCGAAATCGGGCGCTTACGTCGCGCCCAAGTAGATTAAATATTGCATGAACAAATCAATTGATTTGTTGAATCATTGTGTTCGTTAACTATTTTATGCGAATATTGAAGATCCTTATTTCAACGAGAGGAAAATTGTGCGGTATTACTTCACAATGGACGATAACTTCTATTTCTTCAATGAACGACAGTCTCCAACGACTGTCAAAGAATTCACAAATACAAAACGTCGTCAGTCGAGTAGATCGCGTACCGAGATTCAAAGAGTGGCGCACAAGTTTGCTAATGAAAAATCCAATGGTTCGATGGAAGTTCCATTTACACGCGGAAAAATGAATGAGAATTGATATACGCAACAATTACCTCATAGCGCGTTCTTTTAAAAAGCACTTCACTGCTATATTTATTTAGCCCATTCGAATCTCTCTACCTAGATCGGTGGCTTATTCCGCCAATCAAATGTTACTCTCTGTACCGGATAACATTCCTCATTAAGTTCCTGAATCAAGTGATTTTGGGCCGCCGAATAATCTTACCACAAATTTAACATCAATGTGAGAGAGCGAGCAGAAATTTTTAAACAGGCATTTCACAAAGGTGATTAATGTTAAGGGAAAAATAGAATCGTCAAGTTCTGCGTCGGTGAATTCTACAGAGCCTGGACGCTTTGATTTCTTAAACAACTCAATCCTCTGTGAAAAAACTACATTCGAAAATTTGTAAGGTTACGTTGACCTTGTTCTGACCTTGACATGCTCTTAAAAACAACTGCACGGAAAATATGAATAGTGAATTATTTGCAAGAAAAAAAGCTCTGTGAACATAACGTTATACACCATTTTTCTCATCAAAATGAAAGGGACTTCGAAAACGTTGTGAGCAAATTCATGAAGCTCGGTACTCGATTCACCCGACTGCGAATGAGTAAGGGGGGGTACTCTTAAGGAGCCCAATGCTTTCATCGGTGCATACAAATTTCGAAAAGATAATGAGAGTACTTTTCAATTGTGTACAGAAATAATGGAAATATATTATTTAATGCAGATACGAAAGACATCGGAGACTGAAATATAATTCGTACAGGTTCTTTTCTAACATTGAATGGTATTGAGAGAAAGTGACATCAGACCGGGAACAATCTATCGAAGATGTAGATAAAATCTGATTAGAAAGATCAATGGGTGGAGGGTATACAATACACTAACGGTGGGCCACAAGGCTAGGATATTACCAAATTTCGATTCGGGGCACGAAGAAAATAAACAATATTAATAAAAAGACCCTGTAGTCGAGTGCATTCGGGGAAAAGAATTTACCAAGTATAGATTGTTCCGTAGTAGCAATAATTTAATCATGAAGTTCACTTTTTCGAAAATACTGTAATTTTCGAGTTGAAGAAAGAGGGACAACAGAGATATGTATAACTATTAGTTTAGAAGAGATCAATGCAACCCGCCATTGGGTGCCTATTTTTACCTCTCATGTGTATCTTCGACATAGTTTGTTCCATTCGTCCCATTACTTTTTATTGTTTCACTTTAATAATTTTTCTTTACACTGAAAAATTTCACTGCACGTGTTCAGGGTACGAGTACCATTTTCAGGAGAAAAAAATGCAGCGTGGAAAAGAAAAATCTTGCAGGCAATAAGATTAACAAAGAAAATCATGATTTCCCTTGTGTCTTTACGTCCGACTTTTTATCTCCCTGTAAAATATAACGAACAAACGAGTCCTTGTCAACAAAAAAAAATTACTTTTAACGCGCTTTCGATTCGTATAATGTACAGTTTATCTTGCGAATTGCTTACTCGTCGGAATTGCGGAAGATGTTATTCGTTCTCTCACAGATATATTTGGAAACAATGAAAAGATGGGAATTATTGATTTATCCAATATCGAAAACACTGCCACGAGACCGTAGTTTAGACAACTCGATCGCGTGACTAAATGAAAACAAAAAAGTTTACAAAACTACAAAAATTTAATGATCAACCAATCGTTTTATTTTGAGTTTAGCGTAAAGCGAGGATTGAAATAGAGAGTGAAGAGAGAAATGGGAAACGTTAAAGTATATAGAAATTGTAAGTAAAACTTTGAAGCAATGAAGTACCCATCTTGTTTGTATATAGTGTACGTATACTGTTCAATTGTATAACAATCATGAAGCACACGTTGAGATATAAAGAAGGAAAACCGAAACGATGCGAACAATCTGGACGGCACCGTTACCCAAAGAAATTTTGTCGCATTCGACCGAATTTTCATCTCGCAAACACGAATGTGCCAATCATTTTGTGAAAACAGAGTTTTTTTTAACAATGTTTTCCAAATGCGTTGAAATCGAGCGTCTCGACCAATCTTGCAATTCATACAATTAAGGTAAATTTGCCTATTTCTTCAATGGGCATATATTGCCGAAAAGTATTTTCAATGAATGCAAAAATACCATACTATTTTTTAACGAAATATTTCCCGCTTGATAAACAATTTATTGATCGTGGTATATTTTGAAAAATGGTTTTTACTGAAAAATGGACGAGTCACGTGGAAACAAATTCAAATTACACATGAAGACCTGATAATCAGTGAAGTTATATTAGTTTTTCATAAAGAACCACATATTCGTGTTCAGAGATTGAAGTTGAACGCAACAAAATTTTTTAGGCAATCTCGTAATAGTGACGTGAAATTTATAAGATGATCATGAGAATTTCTGATTTTCTAACGTTGTACATTTCTTTACTTCGTGGTGCGGTGACAAAGATGTTTTTGTTTTATAAATTCTTGGTGATCGATATATTTTTGCGCGAGCAAATAACGATGAATCAAGAATAATTGTTGATGGTGTCGATACGTTTGCGTGCCTGTATGTAAATATGAACATGTTTTCGAGCCTTCGAGCTCTCCTGCAATGAAGTTAAAATAAACGATACGAAACAAAATAATTTTAATGAGGCAATTCCGTCATTTTTTTTCGCGCGAGTGACAGAACGGAAATTTGGCCGAAATGAGAATAAAAAACAAAAAAGCGCGAACGATATATAAATTATTCTTCTATCGACGAGAAACTCTCTTCTTTATCCCCACTTGCATTTAGCAATTTCGTAGAACGATATATAGTACAACGTAGGTAGATGATATTTACGAGAAGTACCGAGTGAATTGTCAGATCCGGTTGATATGAATTTTCATATATATATATAACATCAAGGTGGTCTGTTTTTAAGTTTTGTTCTCGTCATTGTGATCTGGGCCATTCGCAGAACAATGTTTGGCGAGGGGGAAAAAACATAATTGTGCTGCATTCTCGAGTTCAGTGAATAACTATAAATTATAATCAAATTTATGTTTCTTCTTAAGTACTGCTCATAACGTTGAAAAAACGAATTTTTCAAATTTTTACGGTAGAATTGAGAGAAAAAGCTTTTGTTTTGTAAATTGTTTGAGTGGCGACATTTAGTCACAACCTTTAACAGCTTCAAGCGTAAAAGAGCTTTTTTTTATAGCCAATACCTCGAGTTTGTCAATTAGAAAAGATAAAAACTTGAAAGTAGGCCACCCTGATATTTGTTTTATTCTGTATAAAATAAGACAGAAAGAAATACTGAAATGTATATACCGCTATAGCTAAAAATATTCTCTAGCAATTGCTGACCGATAGTTCCACTGAACGTGAAAACTTTTTCTCCAAGAAAACCTCTATTGTTATTCCCCAATTTATCTATATTCCTTTCAGGGTCGTACTTAAACTAGTCTAGATTTTTGTTTCTTTTTCTACAATTCATTGTTAAATTTTATACCGTTACGCGATAACGTAAGAATAAAATGCCGGCAAGCGAAATTCATACAGAGTTCTGTAAAAAAAGGGAAAAGAACTGAGGTGACGAGTTGGTTTTTTTTTTCGCTTTTATTTTCAATATCACAATAACGTGCAACGAGACCGGGTCTCATCAGTGGAATTATTTAGTTGAGCAAATTGCACGTAGGAAGATTAGACGAACTTAATATATCGAACCTAGTCGATCGTTAAAAACGATCGTTAAACGATTTTCGAAGTTGCAAATACGACCTCGCCCCCTCCGCAAGCGGCACATGATATTTTGAAAACTTTTCGTGATATTCTATTAATGTATTTTGTCTCATGTGCAGTGTAACGAAGAAAGAAAGACGGGACATGAAAATTCCGAAATGTGTAAAGATTGGCCGACCTAATAAAACAAGAACGACAAAAGCACGTATAAAAATTATGCACACATGTGTGCGTCGAACCTCGAACTACTCCTTTCCTTTTGCCTTTGAAATCTCCGCATTTCCTCGTTCACGTTCATGGTTCAAGATTCTTTTCTTCCAAAGAGCTTTTCATACTGCGCAGCTGAAAGAGAATTTCTCAAATTGAAACGAAGAATTATGGAAACGAAGCATAACGATTATAAGATTAAAATTAATGATTTTTCTCATTAGAACAGTTTCTCCCAATTACCCGCTTTATTTTGCTGTCGTAAAGTTCTTGGCAATGCGCGAGAAATTGCTCAGTCTCCGTTTCAGTTTTTTTAATCGACATCCGAATCTCGTTTCTCTCCGAGAATAATTCCTGCTGACGCGTCTGGTCATTGGCAAGTTTCAGTTCCAGGCTTTTCTTTTCACTGCGTGAGAAAAACGGTAAAAATGATGAATCCATTTTGAGAACTTTTCAATCAACAACATGTATTTCGACTATGTGATGTTTTTTATGCAAATATTGATAAAGACCAACAGTGGTGGACGCACGGTAGGTGCGCAATTTCGGCAATCTCCCATTTCAACAAGCGTTAGCCTGTGACAACACTTAGATTGGTAACCGTTTAGCTACGCATCGGCTTGCGCACCGACTAATGACTAATGATATAGTTTTACTGTTTCCGATAGTAGCACAACTCAAACTCGTCGTCTTTGTGCAATTGCGATTCGGTAGTGCATTAGGAAACGAGTGACTATGATCAACGCTCTGGGCGTTTTCGTGGAATTGGGAACGGTGAAGCCACAAGTGCGGGGTAAAAGTGACAAGAATTCGAGTGTAGCCCGCAAGGGCATGCAAAGGACGAATAAAAGTAAACATTAATATTATTGAAAAAAGACTTGCTTCAATAGTTTCTTGAGCTCGTTACGAATCGCGGCTAAATTTTGGTCGCATTGTTCTTCAGTCTTTTGCAATATTGCACTGACAGCCTCGTTGTTCTTGGCCGTTGGTACTGCTGTCTCTTCCTTGATAAGGAGATTTATTTCTGCTTCTTCTTTCTTTGCCTGTTCCAGTTTTTCTTTTAATTTTCTGCAACGCGTTAAAAAATTCATTAAAATTTTTTTCTTAACTCCAACATGAAATAAAATAGTAGACAAACTCTATAAATATTGTTTTCCGAGTGGAATTATCTGAATGTATTCCAAAGTCTATTGGGTCAAGAATTTCTTGAAAAACGAAATTCCTTTCGCAATAAAGATTCTTCGACAAAGAACAATACGGAACTCACGTAAGGTGCTTGATATCTTCAATAGTTTCGAGACATTTGGTATGAGCATTGGATACCACAGTTAAGTAACTCTGTATTCTCTCGATCGTCGGCTTTTTGCTTTTCATCGCTTCCTCCATAACTTCGCGCTTTTCCATCTGATTTTTCTTCTGCTCGAGTAGTTTCTTCAGCCGGGACTTGAAACGTTCCGGCGACCTGACGAGTTTAGATTCCAGGTCGTCTGTCACTTTGCTCACCTGGACATCATTAATGAATAAAATTAAAAACCAATAGTCATTGCATAATCAGACTAGAAAATGACTGGAAAAGGTGACAAGTGTGAGGTAAAAGTGAAACTTAAAGCCCAATAAAGCGTAAGAATATAAAAAATGAAGAAAAAAAAAACCACAGCCTTGTGCAAAATGAAATAAATGCAGTACTTCAAGGAACAATTACCCTGATCGCTTCAGTGGTCAACATTCCATGACGTTGGACGATTTCTCGTTTCTCCTTCTCCGAAGCTTTCAGTTTCTCTTGGATCTGCGCTATTTTTGCTTTCCTCGTACCTTTAAGCAGCCCTATTCTCGCAGTTTCAGTATGGATCTTTGAAATGGATAGTAATTCATACATTTTGAGTAAAACATTGTCGAGAGAAGTGTTGCGGCCTATAAGATTGCCTCACCTGTTCTTCGAGCTTCATTGTTTTGTCGATCTCCAGTGCCTTTTGACTTTTGAGCTCCTTATATTTGTTTATCTCTCTATTGATGTCTTCGAGGCACTGACGTTTATCTCTGACCTCCTCCAATCTCTCCTCTATCGCCACATTCTTATTTGCACAGTAAAGCAAAAAGTTTGAGAGAACTTTGCCTACTTTACGAGTTTTTATACGAGTTGGACAGGTCAAATCGGTAAGACAGAAATCCCTGAGGAAGATGTGGTTACCGATGCCGACTATGACCGTCGAAAGATTTATCAGAGCTATTATATCCTTGTTGTGTTCGGCCAGAGATACGGAACTCATCTGTTCCACAGTCGGCTTGAAAAATTGAGATGCAAGAATTAAAAGTTTATTCAAAAATTATCACAAAACTAAACATTGTCTTTTTGAAAGAAATATGCACATGCTCTTTTTTGCCTCTTACTCTTTCTATGGCAGGTAGGTCAATGTAAAACCTGTTAAGAAATTGCATGAAGAGATTTATGACGTAATCTTCCGTAGGATTTTTCAGATCGGCAACTGTCGATGGTAAGCCGATTGCGTTGAGGCAGTCGTGAATCTTTTCGGGTTCCAAATCCATCGCTGAAGATTTTATAATGCAACGATGCTACACTGTGCTACGAGTAAAAAAAATAACAACAAATTAAGATTTGACCAGAAAACACAGATCGATCAGAACCCGCGTGCAGTAGACAAAACAACAATGGTGCGGCAGTTAATAGCTAACCTCTATAAAAAAAAAAGTCGGGAACTGTGAAAACACTCAGCTCACGGAAAGATCAGGAAATTCGAATGATTATCTTACCTGGATAACCTTTTTTACACGCCAATAATGTAAACCACAACACAAAAGCACAACAAATTACTTTAAGACGTCGTTGTGATTAATCTCGAAACCACACAACTTTTGACAACCGTTGAAATTTGAAACGCATTGTCGTGACGTATATTGGTGGTCAAACGTATCACGTGACTTTTCATTTATTGGTCAGAGACTGTCACGTGACCGATTTAGCGTTACGGAGATTGGCTGTATATCACATGATTCCTTTTCGGCTCGTTGATTGGCTGCTGTTACGTGCAGCGGAGTGTTGTGACCAATCCGCTTACGTGACTAGAAAAAGAACGACGGCAATTGGCTCGCCGGAAAGCGCCAAAATTTTAATATTCGCCGAAGCGTAAAATCGATTCAATTTTTTTTCTCTGAATGCAGATATTTTCAAACGTTTATTCAACTTCCGGCCTACAGTTTGATCTGATACAAAGAGGAAAAAATCACCGTCATTTTTGGGTTCGATCAGTTTGTTTATGGACATTCGTTTACAGTGGTCAATTCCGAGACTCATGATTCACGTATTCAGTTTATTATCCTCAGGCTAGACATCTCGTTTATGCTTATGGTTGAAAGGACTACAGTGTAAAACCTATTATTTTGCGGTATTCAACTGAGAATATGGTCCTAGATGGTCTATACACATTGATAATCTTTTTTCTTTATTTTTTTTTTTCATCAGCGACGTTGCGGTGGAATGCCCTATTAAAAGTGTGAAAAAAAAACATAAATAATAGTTCTTTTCCTTCAAGTGCGCCTCGCCCCTCGCCGTTTTGGGTAAATTATCGCGATGAATATGAGAGTCTCATGAAATTATCGTACACGAGTCGTTTCAGTTCGATACGAAGCCGAGCAAGGATGTAGTCAATCTTCGGTCGCGTCGTCATTGTCGCCGCGCGAGTACGGGCAGCGTGGAAATTAAATCAACTTATACACTATTTTACATTGCTCTCGTTCATTCAGGGAATATCTTCGTTCCATTCAGCTTCTTTTCCTGCGTATTGGTTTTTGTTCTTTTCTTTCTCTTATAAAACGTAATCGAGCTCGTATCTGATGTACTGATTCTTCGGATCGTTCATTATACGGGGATAGCCGGCTACCAAAGCGTCCTGGCCGCCGATGTAAAGGGAATTGTAGATTTTCCAGTAAACGTCGCGTACTTTTCTGGCAGGGTGAAAGAGGCCCTGAAAAGATAAGGCATTTTACACATTAGTACGTGGACAATAGTCCAAGCTAACGATCGGATGGCTGACCACTTAGCTTGGTGAAAATATTGCCGCGCCTGTATCGGCACAGGTTTTCTGTGACAAAGTGTAGGATAAAAAATGATAGCTCGGAAGGGCATACGTTGATCGTAACGAGAAGCAAAGAAAAAAAAAAGCCCACGAACCTGTAGTGTGTACTGTAGAATTTTGATCGGTCCCAGAGCAACTCTGAGCCCGTCAACCGCGTCCATAAAGGCTTGAACAAGATGTGGAGATGTTTCAAAAACGTTCGGCCAAACGTGATTCAACAGATGTATAAGAGCATCCTCGCAACCGAAACCATAAACACCGAGGGCCATGTGTTTTATAGCCGCGCAAGCAGTCTGCCGATGTACGAGATCACGATCCATTAGGGCATCCTCCAACAACGGGCATACAGCGTAAATATAATCTTTGCCCATTTCACCGATGTACTCGAAGAGAAACGAGAGCGATTTCAAAACGCCGTTCTGTACGTTCAATTCCGGTACTCTGTACTCGTTCATGAGGGCCGGCAAAACTGTAAACGGACTGCACGTCTCGGCGACAATCGCAATTGCCACTGTCGTGCAGACGCGATTCTGGCGTTCCTGGACCTTCAGATTGTTCAGGAGAGTCGCGAGAACATCGTGCGGGCTGCGTAAGATAGACAAGTTTGTTGTCAATGCAGTTTTTGTTTCCACGATACAGGAAAATGAATTAAACACTAAGAATAAAACACTCCAAGTGCCGCCTTTAATGCTGCATTAGCAGCATTAAAGGCGGCACTTGGAGTAGACATTTGAAGAAATATTTTTTTGTTGTTGCTTTAATCGAGGGTAGTACACCTGAAGAATTTATATAAGACAGCGGTAAGTTGCCACTTTTTCAAATTGACGGGCAGGTTGAACGAAAACTATTGGACCGACCGAGTTCGAAGAAGAATGTCCTGTCAGACTATTAGTAATCATTCTATATGAACTGAAAAATTACGTAAACAAAGTTTATTTTCTCATTTTTTGTGCACAGAATAATCGATTTTTTCCGTCAAAATACTATTTTTTTCGTGTGCAACACCTTATATATATATATATGTTTTCCACTGTTATTTTTACTTCAGTTTCAACGAGATATCATTTCAATTCAAAATGTGGGTGGTTTTTTTTTGTTTCAGTAAAAATTACAAACTGCAGAACCCCCAATGAGGTCTGACACGGACGGTATTATTTTACTTGTTAAACGCTTATCATTATTATTTTCTAATAAAAGATGTGCCTCCCAATTGCAAAGACTGCTTTAATTTTCTGCGTCGATAAAAAATTCTTGAAATTCACAAATTTCTCAGCGTTCTACTCCAAATTTCCCTATTAATAATTGAAAAAAGAAATAGCTGTTATCGCCTGAAGTTTTATCTACAAGGATATATTTCTCAACTCACCCGATCGCCTTTGCTATATAACCGAACGTATTTACGGTCGCTCGTCTGATTGCTTTCTTGTGGGCCTTCAGGAGTTCCAAGAGCTCGAAACAAATTCTCATCCATTCCCTGGCTGACACGTACTCAGGTCCTCGATCGGCTATTCTACCGACTAGATCTATACAGTTCTCTTGTACCTGTCAATTAAATTATGCGAAAAGTAATTACTGTTTCATCCTTCACGAACGAAGTAAAATAAAGTTATATTCGTAATTTAAAAAATGATTAGCTATTCGATAGGTTAGCTTGAGATGAAGATTTTTTAGGGAGCAAACCTTTTCGTGTCGATTCTTCAAAATCGGTGTGAGCCTAGGCAACAGGTCCTTGATCGGCGGTGTCATTTTCGTCATTCCAATCACGTTAACGATAGCTTTGAGAGCTCCGAGAATACTTCCGAGCACTTCAGGATACTCCTCGCCCAAGTACTCGTAAAGAACGACGCCCAAGTGACCCATGAGTTTTTCCTACAGATGAAATATTTGTTAAGAGGAAAAAAAGCGTCTCCGCAGTAGCATTATGGAGTTGCGAAATATAAAAATACGCTAGTAAAAAAATAACTCACTTCCTGACAAGTTTTCATAACAACGGCGATACGCGAAATGAGGTCGGCAGCCTGCTGACGAACTTTCGCGGATTTGTTGTTCAATCGCCATAATATCGTACCGCAAATTTGAGGAAGATAAGCTTTGACTCTTTTCCCGAGAGTATTGACTATAGTGCCAAATCCATTGAGCATCACAACGTCCTGTTGAAATATAAACGAACAACGGTTCAATATTGAGTTGGAATGACGGGCGCGCGGCAAGAGTGCCTTCGCGCAAAAGCAAACACAATAGTACATTAGTAAACGAGTGGCTGTGGAAAACACTTGGTGGGGTTACCGAGGACCTGGAAATAGTGAAATGACAAGTATGTGGGTTAAAAGTCAAAGAGTTGGTAAGAGTTCGCAAGGGCATACAAAGAAACCTTAGAAACAAAGTATTGTATTAAAATCGATGTGAATAATAAATGAATACGATATCATTGATATTCCAGTTGACAGAGCCATATTATATAAAAAAATATAAATAATAAGTGTTAAAATGTTCAACCGAGCTGTTTACCTCGGTAGTTTGTTCCTGGAACGCGTAGAGTATTCCATCGATCAGCTGTTCCTCGAGCCTAGAGTCGACATCAGCCGCGCCCAAATTACCCATTATCTTTTCTATCGTTTCCATAACCATCTTTCTATACTGCTCGTTCTCGTCCTTGAGATCGTCGACTACGCGATTTATAATTTCCGAAGCGCCGACTTTGTTCGCGATCTCGACGGTTGTGTCAACGAGCTGACGATAATTTCGACGATCGAGAGCCATACGATGATTCCAAAAGTGCTTAAAGAAATGCGGCAATATCTCGTCCTTGATGTACTGGGCCTCCACACCGTCCGTTCCACAACATTGCTTCACGACCTGCCAGACAGAAAAATGGTTTTACGGTCAATCACGCAAACCGATGACCGTAATAATAATGAAAATTCAACATCTCGACTTTTCTATAAGAAATCACGCTAAATCTCCGAATTTTGAATTGATCTATTTAGCTCTAACAGTCGGCAATCGTGTATAAGTTTACAAACACTCGCGTCTGTGTGCATTATCAGTAGCATTTGAAAACGATTAAGCAGCGATCTAATAGTCAAGGAGGTCCCTGTATGGCCTTATGGATTTTCGATACCGTTTCTTGGCTGGAAGACTAGGGATGGAAATACAATGAGTTTTCAGCAGGCTGCCATGTTCTTGCAAATAAAAATTCATGTAAAAATGAACTATTATTTGGCAAATATTTCTAAGCCGGGAAATGATATTAATACTTATCAATAAAATAAAAATACATCCCAGTTAACTGGTAAAATTTGAAGGCAAGTTACCGAACTTAAAAAAAAATTACGACTTTAAAGATCGTCTAATTTATGCAGCACTTTATGGAGATGACATGCATTTCCATTTTAGTCTCGAAACTCCTTCAACTTATTTACCAATTACTCGGTATTACCTTTAACACGATTTTCTTCATTTCCTCGTCGGGCGATTGAAACTCCCGAATGAGGATGAGCATCACTTCACGGGTATAATAATTCGCGTATTCGGCGTCCATGAGCGGGATCAAATAACCAATCGCCTTTAGGAAAGCGGCTAGACCTTTGCCGCGATGCGTTCTTATGCCTTTCCAGAGAGGCTTCAAGACAGAGTCGAAGCTCTCGATACCGTAGGGCGTCGCTGCCTCAGCCAGAGCGGCTATCGCAAGAGCCGTTATCGTACGGACCTTTTGTTGTTCGTCGACCAAACCTGTCGAATTTTCGTCAATTACAATTGTCCGTGAAATCGAAAAAATAATATATCGCAGTGTTCGTAAATAAATCAGTAACTAAAGACAATAGATTGCTCACCGTGCTCGATGATTTCGACCAAACTCTTCAGATGAGGTAGAATGGCGCATCCCATGAGAATAGCAATTTGTTGAACGATTTTGATTCCCGTGTGTCTGGCTTGCCACGATTTTTTGCTCCTACATACGGCCTTGAGGAAGGGCAATAGCGAAGGAATACCGAGAGCCGATGCAACCACGGCGAACGCGCGTGCCGTCGTGTTTCTCACGTATTCGTCTATGTTGTCGATATCAGGCCTCATCGTTGATATCATTGTTGCCAAGCCCGCGGCTTTGGCCAAATTTGAAATAATCTCACGACCCTCAACACGAGCGTAGTAATCCTCGTCGATGAGCAGGGGCTCGATCACCACGAGTATCTGTTGAGCAAACGTAACGTTAGTGCCCGATTAATCATACCGTTGTTAGCGGTAGGATCTAAGCAACTGGAAATAGTGAAATGACAAATGTGGCATAGCAAGTGAGAGGGATGGAATTGTAAAAGCCCGCAAGGGCTCACAAATGGAAGATGAGAAATAAAAAAAAATAGTCGCCGAGTTCATAAAAGACGGTTTAAACAGTAAATTAAATCGTGGACATTTCCTATCATGGTTTAAGGTGTTTCTTTCACGATTTCGAATATTTAACGATTAATTGATTTTCGTCCATAATTAAATAAAGACATTCCAGCATACTGGTAAATTTACAAGCCAAGTTACGGAACTTTTAACAAAAAAAACTACAACTTTAAAAATCGTCTAATTTATACGGCCCTTTATTAATGCATCCTAAAATAATCTCTCGGCGATATAAATTTTTTAATCGGCAATTATCAATTCTTTACATCCGCGTATCGGGCGACTTCGAATTTACCTTGTGCACGTACGGGCGTACGAGATCGTCCAATTTGTAAAGAATCCTATCGATAACTTTGACAAGAAGATGTCGTTCCTGATCCTCGAGAGTGGGTGACATGAGAAGCGGCAAGATTTGATTGAACAAAGGTCCAGCGCCGAACTCCCGAGCTTTGTCGGTGATCTGCCTGAGCGCGGCTTTTCTCATTGGTGGCGTGCCATTTTTAATCTTCAACAGTAATTTCATTATTTTACGTTCCTTCTGTTCCTCGGAACTGAGGGATTCTTCGTCAACGTCGACGAGCAATTTGTCGAAATACTGAGCATCCTCGGGCTTCATAAAGGGTAAATTTCCTTTTGGCTGATTGTCGACAAATTTTGCGCTCTTGTCCTCCTGTTGTATGAAGAAGCCCTGCGGTGTACCGGTCATCGGGGTCGGCGTTGCCGTCAACTTTCTCGCTGGTGTACGAATCGGTATGTAGCCCGCCGGTGGTTGCAAAACTTTGTAACCGGGAGGAAAGAGAGCGTCCAGCTCGTCGTCCGAGAGCGGACGATTACGCTCGTCTATCTCGCGCTCCCAACGATAAGCTTGCAATTGCTCGGGTGTCATTGACATCAGATGGCCAGGTGTCGGGGTTGCGAGACCCATTGCTTTTGGCCCCGTTGGTGTTACACCGCTTGGCGTCAATATCGAGGCTTGATGAGGCGTTGTTAGTGGCGTCGCCGGTGTCTGCGGTGTCATGGAACCCGGTGTTTGATTCGAGGGTGTCTCGTCCCAACGACTTCGTCGTTTGCTCGCCGATGGTGTTGGGGTCTCTTGTATAAGATCACCGGCAACTCGATCTGTACGGGGTGTCTCGGCCCATCCGCTATTGTGACCCGGTGTTTCTGCAATACACACAAAATTAAGTTCTTTCAGCTTGAACTTTGCGTCATATTTCGTTTCACTCGTTCATTCGTACGCAGTGCATTTTGTTATTTTAAACAGAATGGATATCTATGGGAATGTGGTGGAAGAAAAATAATTCCAAATGTTGGCCCTTTGTTGGGTATAAAAAAGCTGTGCCAAATTTGACCTCTCCAACTTAGGTCTAAATAGCGAACGATCGTTCCTTTCCTAATATGTGGGGAGAATTTTCTCTTAACGATCGCACTTGAATTATTAATTTTCACTTAACGATCATACTTGAATTATTAATCTCCAGCCGGATTCAAAAAGTAATTATTAATTGTTGAATCCGGCTAGAGATTCTTCAAGCCGACCTTTACCGGCTTTACAGCTTTTAAAAAACATTAATATAATTATTATTGAACAAATTACAGCTTTTTAAAAAGTGCTTGTTTTCGTGTCGAAATTGATAAAAAGCATTTTCCAAATAGCGATACTTTGTGGAAAAATAACGATATCGAGATTTAACAAAAACATGTTTTCTTTTTTAAATGAAAGTGATATTCCTAGATTTTAAGTTCCAATGCAACCGATGAAAGGCTAATTTACCTTGAAGTATGCAGCAAAGTTTCCGGTGCTTAAAAAAAATTCGTTCCAACTACTCGGTCGCGTCTCCTAATATTTGAATTTATGTATATTTTACAAATACTCTTTTGATTTAGCCTTGACATTTTCAATTGGAAGAATTGTTCGATGCACAGAAAACCTCTGTTATTTTACATAATTAAAATCGAATCAACAGTACAAGAAAAATATTACTTTACAAAAGAGATAGAAAAATATACGTCTTTCAAACATTTTGAATATGTTTAAATGAATTTTTGAAGATGCATAAAATAAAGAATCTCACCTCGTTCGGTCTTGGGTGTCTCGTCCCATCGATTTCGTCGACTAGAGACGATTTTATCGTGCGAGGGAGTCTCGCGCCCTGGTGTTACGGCGCCGGGTGTCGCGTGACCCGGTGTCGGTTCCCACATTCGTGTACTCTGTCCGGGCGTTGCCCCGGGTGTTTCCCCGCCCTTCCCATGACCCGGTGTCTCGTCCCATCTTATCGCAGCTGGCGTTACCTTTGGACATAAAGAGAGAAGAAAAAAAAACAAATTAATCAACAAACGTGGGCAACACACTCCCTGGGGTCTCTGAGGGATTAAAAACTGTCAAGTGATAAGTGAAAAGAATACCAACGAGCGCATAGGACAACTCATAAGCACCTCGACTGAGAACTTTTCAGCCTCTTTTGTATATATGTATAATAAAAATGACAATCCAGCGTTACGTACGCAAAAGAAATACTCACATCAGCATTATCCCAGGACGTGGGAGTTGCCGAATTGCTTGCCGCTTTTTTTACCGTTGGTGTATCCTCTGTTTGATCCCAACGTCCACGTTTCTTTGGTGCAGGTTTTGGCTCGCCATTAGTTGCTTTTAGTGTACCGTCTTTTGCTTTTTCCGCCAATTTCTTTTTCAACTAAAATCCATCAATACCGATTATCAATAATAATTCGCCCAAAATTAGTGCGTAATCGGGCATAACGAAGATTGCGTAACTCGGTGAATGCGATTGAATGCTGGAATAACAAATGTTTATGAAGATAAAAAGTACACGCACCTCAGTCTCCTCGCCTTTGAGCAACTGCTCGCGCATAATTTCCGAATAGGATCGCGAACCAATGTCCGGAGTTTTGCCACCTGTAACCACGAATCAAACGTCACGCGAAGCGTAACAATTAGTTATAATTACTAGTTATAATTGAGGAGACTCCTTTGGCCGTAAAGTATTGTTCTCTCATAGCAATGTGCGTTGAGCTTTTTTTTCATGTTCGTTTTCGTAAAGTGGCAAACACTGTTCTAGATTTACTTTTTTTACCTCAGTTTTGTTTTTTTTGTTGTTTTTTAAATTGTTTATATCGTTGCAAATATCGCATGAGACTGAAACCGGCGAGGAATAGCCAGCGAAAATAATCTCTTAATCATCCTGAATTTGTTCTCCTTCATGGTATTTCGTCGAGAACTCGAGAAATTTACCCGGGCACATTTTTTCCGAAAGAAAAGGGCTTGAAATATGAAAAAATGTGTGTTTTTTTTTAAATATGACGATAAACATATTTCTCGCTGACGTATTTGCACTTTTATCAGTTTCAACTTCATTCTTAGTCCAACAACCTTGGAATACGACGGTTAATATTCCAAAAGAACGAGCTACCGTATCACCCTCCCATTCGCAACCCTCAATTCTATACGTCAATGAAGCTCGAATTATTCATTTTTTGCCGCAAAAAAAATCCAGAAATAATATCGACTATCTAAGCAAAAAGAAAAACGAAAAAAAAAATGACGATTCGGAGAGTTGGGAACGGTAGCTCGCATATATAATACGTACGTGAAGATTCGGTGGTACAGGGAGCACTGTCCCGCTCTCAAGTTCTCTTCCACATCGAATAAATACTTTAGCCATCTAAAAATCAACTCATTCTCGTTATTAATAATATTTGCATTCAGAACCACGCATACTATTTTTTTTATCTCTTCCCTTTTCTTCTATTTGCGAGGTGATCGTGACGAAGTCGGAACTATCGGTACGTTTGTTCGCCCCTTTATTTCTTTTCGGACCAACGGACATGAGCTTACTTTTCTCGAGCTGGTGACGAAGAGTAAAAAAAAAGAAAAAAAAAAGCAAACCGCGAAGAGCAGACATCGAGAAAAATTATTGAAAATGAAAGACCACGAGAAAAAGAATTACAATACTGGATGCTGGAGGACAGAAAACGAATCGCGACAAACTCGTGAAAAGTCTCGAAATTAAGGAGACTGGATGTTGTTTCTTTTATTTGCTCCGATCGGCACGAACGTTACGCAAAGAGAAGAAAGAAAAATTATGTGGCATGTCGTTCAAAACCTTCGACAATAGTATCCCGGGGCAAAGCAGATGATATCCAAATGTGCAGACCGACCACTATGATTGAAAACAAAATATTTTCACATTAGTACGATATTCTTTTTTTCCTTATTCTTTTCACCATCCATTCGATTCGCATTCATACCCTAGAGTGCTTCATTGAAACGTCGCTCGAGCAAATTTTCCTACTTAACGGATTCGTAAAAGATTTTTTATTTTCGCGTTTTTATTTGTTTGTTGTTTTGAGCATTTCTTGTTTACAAAGCTCTCTCTCTCTCTCTCGTCACTTGCAACGACACAAACGAACCTCGTGGATTTTTTTTTCACCTACGGACAATAGTACACGCGAGCTTCGATCATAGGTAAGAAATGGAAAAAAGAAATGGTCACGAAAAAGCTGAAAAAAAAAGTGAACCTATCGACCCAGAGAGCCGTAAAACTTTTTCAGTTGCGCTCGAAAACATATTCTGCCCGAGATCTGACTCTCGCAGGTAAATGCGAATTAAAACATCCTCGCGGGTAAATTCGTATCAATGTATAATCGTCATTATTGGACGAGTAAAAAATTAAGAAAAACGTTCCTCGAGCGTAACGTGAATTTTCGGATTTTACGAATCTCACTTCGCCTCGATTTAGTGCTCAGGCTCGTGCGTTACCGGAAAAAAAAAAAAAAAACAAAGAGAGCAAAAGGTCACTTATAAATTACAAAAACGTAATTTGTTTGTTCTTTGCCTTCCTTAAGACTAAAATAGGAGAGATAAGCAAGTTTTTTGGAATGTAAAGAAAATATATTTACAAACCTTCGGCAAAGGGATCGACGCGTTCCGGTGAAATGATCATGCGACGCCTCTTCTGCCTATACTCGTCCTCGCGATCAGCGATCGTCGGACGCCGCCTGTCCGCGAACGGATCGTAGCCCTTTTCGCTCTAAAATAAATTTAAAGAAAAACAGAAGTCATCAGCCTATCGAAAAATGGAATTTGCAATTCGTTTAAGACAACAATTGAATAAAGAAATCTCTAGAAGTTTCGTTTACGAATTGTAAAAAAAAAGAAAAAAATCTTAAGCCAGATAGGTTACTAGTTCATAAATGTTCATAAATTCCAACGGATTCGCGAGCTCGGAAGCAGCTTTTCTTAGACGAATTTCTCTTTCGAGGATTCTCCCGAATGCTTTTTCAGTGAGCTCGAGGGTTCGGAACACACTTAAAAGATTGTTGGTTCTTTTAAATTACATCGGGTTGATGATAAAGAGTGTAAAAAAACGGACGAAAGGGACGTCCAAAGGTGACCAGAGCAGCTAACTGCCCGCTGAATAATGGCACAGCCCCAACAGGGCAAGACAGGTGGCCTTGTGACTTGATTGAATTTACTAATTTTCTGATACATTGTTTTCGACAATGAATTCTGACCAAAGAAGCCAACTCAGCAATTCGGTAAACCCCCCAAAATTATGAAATATTCTTTTAAATTTCGAAATGATTGCGCGATATGGAAAATACCTGTGCCACATCGTTGAGAAGAGCGGCAGGAGCGTTGTATCCCGCTCTCTTGTTCGTGCTGAAGGTACTCGGCTCGTACTCCTCGTCCTGTGTGAATTAAAAACAAATTGGATCGATTAAAGAAGTAAATTTGTAAAATAGTCTGAAAAAAAAAATTGGCTGTAAGTTTAATAAATCCGTGCAAAATACAAATTATACGGAAGAGAAAAATGGTTGGTAATTAAGGTGTCTGGACAAGCTTAAAATTTTGAATATACGATCGTTTTAGTGCAAAGTTTTATAGCCTAGGATCTTTAATTTGAAACAAAGATTTCGGAAAAATTCCAAGAATTGAACATGTTTGACGAATTTTCGAAAGAGTCAGATCACCCACTGCTCTACGTTGAACCACCCAGCTGCAATATACCCTTTTTTTCTCTTTCGTTTTTCTCAAAACTATATTTTATGAAACGATGTAAATCGTGTCTCAAAATCTATTCGTCCGTTTCACTTCAAAGTCGGACAGAGCAGAGATTATAACATAGTATCAAAGTTTCCATAGTTGGAATGCAAATAAAATTTATACTCATATTTTTATTTCCTTATTTTTATTGTATCTAATTTTTTTTAAATTCATATTGCAGACATCCCGATAGGCATCTTGTAAAATGGTTGAGAAATTTTAGTAGCTGAAATCAGCAGAAAGATATTTGAGAAAGTAAAAAAAAAATTCTCATTGCACACCAACGATTATTTTTCAATAATAAATCATAAATGATTTATTTTTATCGAAAATCAAATTTTTTTCGTACAGGCTGTCATTTACGTAATTTTTCGAAATCTGTCATTTGAAAGTTTTTGTTAATATCCTCAAAGTAGGTTTTTTTATATCCATTTCAGACGACCCTAGTTGCCAGAACCGCCTATATGGATCGGCCATGCAGCCATGGTGGTTTGCTTAAATAATAATAACTTTATAATGAATCAATATTTTTCACCTAAAAGAAAAACAAACTTGGCAAGACTATGTATCAATTATCTTCAAAATCTCGACCCTGTAATCCCGAAACACTCATGAGAAAAAAATATTGAAAATCGTCCCGTTTTTTGTCCTTCAAGGTCATGCAAATCCATCAATTGCAAAAAAGACCCCATTTTCAATTTAACTACAATATGCCATCAGATTATCAAACACAGGATTAGGACCACCTTCTTAAATAATTACAAAATGACTTTCCGCTGAATGATTTTTGTTGAAGAATTTTTCTCGAATTACCTCAACTTCGTCGTTTGCCGCGATCGATGTGACGTATCCATCATATTTACTGTTAGTCCCATCGTAGATGTCCTGATCATAGAAGCCGGTCTTGCCAAGCCCGACTTGCTCCTTCTCGGTAGCTGCGCTTTGGATTTCCTTCTTCTTCGACTGTATCTCTCGTATCTGTGCCTCAATGTCTGTTGTAGAAATATTTCAGAAGTTAAAGTTTTAAAAAAGTTCAATTCCAATGGGGATTCTTAGATTTAATAAGATAGTGGGGAAAAAAAGTTGCTTTACATTGATGTTTCCGATGGATCAGTCAGCGCAAGCTCGACTTTTGTAATGTAAAAACATATTAAACCCAAACATATTCGAAGTCGAAAAATTCAAAGTAGTGTACTCAAAAAAACAAACCCAAACACACTCAGGCTATTATTTACTCATTTTCCGACATAGTGCGTTTTTTACTATCTCTCGTATCGGAAGGTGCTAGATTGAAGG
Source organism: Ophion ventricosus (assembly GCA_963932345.1). Taxonomy (NCBI): domain Eukaryota; kingdom Metazoa; phylum Arthropoda; class Insecta; order Hymenoptera; family Ichneumonidae; genus Ophion; species Ophion ventricosus. The sequence continues at coordinate 23,174,769 of OZ010715.1, read as the reverse complement.
TACAATTATGATTTTTGCTAAGCAGAACTTCGATCTTTAAGATACCCATCTTAACCCTAGGAGTACACTCATATTTTTTGCTACTTAGTTATACATACTGGGTTTGTGAGACTTGGCCAACTTTCTAATGATATAGTTTCCTTGAAATTACGTGTATTCAGATGATTTTTTTTTATGTGAAAAAGCAGTCCGTTAGAAAAGCACCTGTGAAGAAAAAATCTGTATTCGGTACATATTTTGTCTGTGAGAGCTATTGGAGCAGATAAAAATGTTTGCGAAATAGAAAAAAAGCAAGTTTTTTTTTTATTTTTGAAATTCATAACTCAGGAACTAATCGACAGAAATCAATTTTCTTCGTGGATTCTGAAAGGGCAGAGGTGAAATTTTGAGGGAAAAATATAGTTATATTACTTTTTATCATTGTTAACACGGGATGAATTAGGTCGATTTTCGGAGCATCATTTTTTATTTACAATCAATGTATGATCTATTCGGACAAATCACAACTGTGAAAAACGAATACTTTCGAAAGAAATTTCTATACATTGCACGAAAGTATTCATATAATAAGATTTTATTGCCTAAAAGCAGAAACAACGTATATTTATAAATATTTCGGCAGGAATCTGAATTGTAATCCGCGACATCTTCATCTTCATCCGTATCATGGTTGGTTACATTTTGGACAGCAACATTTTCTATTTCCGTTACCTTTACCTTGCAGCGAGTATATATATTCTGTAATATATTCATAGCGAAATCACGCTAATAAATAAATAAAAATGTTAATATCGAAGGACCATAATAAAGTTGTATATATTTGTGCAATATAACTTATTCAAAATTAAATTGATGAAAAAAGAAAGGATGCACTTACTTTGTAATTTCGACCGATTCGTGCACACTTGAGTCTGAGAGACTCATGCTTGTATTTCAACCTTCACAATTCAGCAGTAAATTAATGACTGAGGGTATGCCCAGTGGCAAATGGTAGGGGAACGGACCAAAGTGAATTTACGTAGTACGGCCGTATCTATATTGTTAAGGGCCTCGCGATGACAGACCCTTGAAAATTTAGTCGGGTCTGTAAGACCTAAGAGTGTACTCCTGAGGTTAACGTGTATAACCTAAAAAGCTACGTGAACCGTAGAAATCGTTCCGAATTACGCAAGCGGTCATAGACCGGCAGTATTTTTGGGACTGCAGGTAGATTTTCACGAAAGTAAACAACAATCGACGAGACTGACGATTCAGAGCAATCAATTTATCATAAAGTTATTAAAAACGTGTTACCTTCGTGCGTTCGTGGAATGGCGTCCATTGCGGCTCCTTGGCAGATTGAGCCCCGCCACTAAAGCACAATGTAATTTCGCAACGGTGTTCGATGTAGCGTGTTTCGTTGCGACTATGACCTGCGATTTAACACGACGCGATTAATACTCGCGAACGAGGAAACGTATCACTCTATAACACACAAATTTAAAACGAAAGAATAACGGATTTTTTTTACGTATTTTATCACCTCTTTTGATCGCCGTCTGTTTTGTAATTCCAAGATGGATGATGTGGCTCCCTCGGCCCTTTATATATATATATGTATGTATTTGTGTATATTCTGTGATGTGGCGGATGTGGCTTGCGCTGCATGTGTTAGAAGAAGGCTATTCATCATTTTTACGAACACATTTTTTTGTACATAACAGTTCTCTTTTCGTACAAATTTACCTAACCGCGAATAAAATGTTAGTAGACAAGATATATATCAATTTCTAGATGAACATTCGACAATTCCTGTAATTTTAATGCGCTAGAATTCCAATTTAGGCTCGGAATCAGCATATCGCAATGAATATTCGTTCATTTTCTATCCGTTATGTGGCGCAGCACAAAGTTAGGACACCATCTTTAGTTCGAGAAAGCGCAATTTATAATATTTTCGAAACTATCTAATAAAAAGAAAAACTGATATCAAATTAAAAAGTATGAAATAAACTGAAAAACTGATAAGATAAAAACTCCGTACGTTGTGTCGTTTGGGAAAATTTCAAAATCGCGTTTCTGAAGTGCGATGCGGGACGTCTGACGTGCATATACATATATTTATGGAACTGCAGTTGCCGCCAGCTGATCAAAGCGTTCCTAAACTCCAATGAAAATCACGAAGCATGTAGGAGTCTTTCGCCCAAGTCGCACTTTCATCACTGTATTCCATAAACAATCCAGTGACTTTGTATTCACGCTTCGAAATAAACAATCGTTGACAATCGACAGATATATTGTATGTTAAAAATCGCTATTTCATCGTTGATTATGAATGCAATGGAATGACGGGATGTGTACTTGAACTGCAATAACAAAAGTGTCACCACTGCGACGTGATATTACGTTTTAGCGGCTTGCAATAAAATTTCGCATTGGGAAGTGAAAGATAACGACTTATTTGCCTTTCCTTTAAATCTATTACGGATTTTGGGCGAATTCGTAGACGTTGCATTTGGAAAATAGAAAAAATATGGAAACGTCGCTGGAAAAAGTCGAGCTCGAAGCCGACGTTTACATGGCCTGTTTACAACATGCCTTTACCACTGAGAATTTCGAAGTTATGGGTCTCCTCATAGGAAACGTAAGGATTGTCACAAATTCCGACTATTTATTTTATTTTCATGAAAAATTCGAAATGTTTAGAAAAGTCTGATTCCTTACAGCGAATAGAAGCTGTACCATGTGACATATGAATGCAAGACGGATAGCTGAAATTTTCGAACAGACATTTTTCAGAGATGAATAATATTTAGGGCAAGAGAAAGTCATCAAGCTCTGCATCAGGGAATTCTCAAGAACCTGATGCTTTGTTTTTCCGAAGAAAAAAAAACTTATCTATGAAAAAATTCGATTCGAAAATTTGTAAGGTTATGTTGATCATGCCCTTAAACATCCCGAAACGAATCCCACTACCGATAAATTTCAATGACATTCTTCCAGCAAACTATTTCAATTGAACTGCATTCTCATATGACATTGAACATGTTATTAGAGTGCAATTGATTAACCCAAACAACCTCAGTAAACCGAGTGCCGTCTACTGTCGGTACTCCTTGTTAATCGATTATAGTTTGAATATTACCAACTGACTATAATGATTGTTATTATTATAATTAAACTATCGCAGCTGGAACATGGCACGGCGAATATATCTGCATTGATAAATCTTCGGAGGCTGGACAAGAAGAAGGACCGAGTAGAAATATCTCCGGAACAATTGCTGAAAGCGGCAAGCGAAGCTGAACGTTTGACTGCCGAGCTCAATCGACCCATGAGAGTTTTGGGCTGGTATCACTCGCATCCTCACATCACCGTCTTTCCGTCGCACGTGGGTGAGAGTTAAAAATCGTTTAATTAATTCATTTCAGTTTCGAAGAGAAAAAGTGCTTCAAGAAACGCAATAGAAAAAACAATGCCAACGAAAGAATGTTACAGATGTGAGGACCCAGGAGAACTATCAGATGATGGACAGAGGCTTCGTAGGACTGATATTTTCCGTTTTCAACGAAGTCAAGGACACAAAGGTAGAAAGAGCAAAGCTGGCGATTCCGATCGGTTCTGTAAAACAATGTTTTTTTTGTCTTTTCGAAGGAACAAGAAGTCCAATTGATTTGCTTTCAATCGAACGACGGAAACTTTGTGGAAGTGCCGTTGGAAATAGTCGGCACGCCCGCGTTATCCGACAGATGTTTGAGGGTGCGTACATTTAGGGGAGCAGAAAAAAAAACTGTTCAATGGTAGAGCCATAAATTGAATAATCGCAGTAATGATAAATTGGTATTGCGTGCACAGACGATGACCGATGTACCAAAGATCCTAGTACAGGAGGAGGAGGACGCTGCTGAATCATGCAAGGACCATCCTGACATTCTCGCCGCGATGCACAACGATGCCGGTGAGTGAAATTGATTTCTACTTTATGAAAAGAAATAGGGTGGCAAAGACTTAGAAAACAATGAAAAAAACAAGTACAAATCGTCAGTAATGGAGAGTCACGGTAAAATGCGCGGCCACTGGTTCGATAACTGTGACAGTCCAAGGTCCGGTACATTCGCTCTCAAAAGATTCACCCTAATAAAGCTCAATATTAACAAATACGAGTGACAGACTATTGAAAAAAAAACTATTGTTAACTGGTAATGTGAGGCTTAGTCTGCACATTGTTCCTCTTACGACTGATTTTACGTCACATCTAAGACATTTGAAAATTTCAAATGTCGGCTTCTTTTGCCTGGGTTTGTATCTTCCATATATTCTCCAGCTTGATAGGTGGAATCGGTGTTTGGTCGAGTATTCTCCGGGTTACAAAAACTAAAATTTTGGCAAATCATTCTGCCAATTTTTGCTCAGTTTATAGTCCCAAAAGCCAGGTACCAAAAAATCAGTTTAATCACAGGCTTAATTACGTAGAAAGAAAAATAATGGCTGGGCGAGGTAAAGTGTGTTACGGATAAATCACGCGAATGAAGCTTTTCCTGGACAAATATTGCGGCATCACGCTCACTCACGTATCCTTCGAAACATCCCCTCAAACCCATGGTTTTCCTCCACGCGATGCATATTTATTTGCGAAACATCGTTGCATACGTGGTGACAAAATTATCACGGAGGTCTTAAGAATAATAGTCGATTAAAATTTGATGGATGAGTTCTGCGATCGCAAACATTTCTGGCAATTCGTCCACAGTCAAGTGTGACAGTCTCTGACGGCGATGCATTTGCCGGTTTTCGTGTTTCTAACGTAGCCTGAATCGAGGTCGCATCTGCAATTCTTGCTGGCACATTTCTGTAAAAACGAGGTAGGGAACTCTTTAGGGAACGAGCCAAGCAGCTATTCAAGCTCGTACTTTATAAAATGGCTACTGTTGCCATGTCGAATCGTAATAATTATGGTTCATTGAGAAGATAGTGAACTTCAATCGGGCCAAATTTTTAAGGAGTATACTCACAATTCTGGAGCACACTTCCGGTGTACGCGGACTTTCGCAGGTTCCCTCGCAAGTTCTTCCACACTTGGCCAGAACCTCGTAGCCCTTGCAAGTCTTCGGCGGACACATTGCGGCCGGAATGCACTGATCTGTATCCTCGTTTCTCAAGTATCCTTCCTTACACTGGCAGCCATTGCCGGAACAACTCTGAGGAAAATCATTCGACCGTCTAACATATCCAGATTTTCGTTTCTGGCTTCTGTAGCCAAGCGAGAAACCCTTGAAACTTCGTCATGTTCGTCTATCACAGCCTCGTAGTTTCTACACTCTTAAACCTATATGCATGAAATTTTGCAAGTAGATGCTGCAGAGGGTGGCCTCAATTGATTAAAATGTAGCAAATTATTGAAAAAAAAATTTCTTTCGAGATTTTCCCTTCTACGTAGAATTGGGTCAAATTTGTTCCTCCGCTCGATGAGGAGCCTCCGCTCCTCATCGAGCGGAGGTTCATTGGACAGGTATTTCAAATTTAAACTGTGGTACCATTCACCATTTTCATTTTTAAGCTGTATTTGCAAAAGATCAAGGTTTAAAGTGAAGAGTCTCCTCTCTAATTTTTCATACCGTTCGTTTGAAAAATCTGATCAAATTCTAGTTACTGGCAATTGATTAAAACTTTGGATCAAAATGATTTCGGCTGAATGACATCAGGAAATTCCGGAGATATGGACAACCAAGTTATTAAATGAAATAAAAATTTGTATGTCACAAATTATAGCGGCCTAACGTACACAATAATAATCGCTATACATTAGCTAGAGATTGCTTCAAATGATTGCACGAACAACTAAGTACGGGACCCTACTTTATACGTATTCGGACACTTGACAGGATTTTTTTTCTCTACAATACAGTCTACGCTTGTATTAGAAAAATTAATATATACTGACTGTGGCCGCGCATTTTGCCAAGTCTGGATCGCTGCAAGTTCCCTCGCATATTCTTCCGCAGTTGCCGAGTTGCTCGTTGTTGCCGCAAGCCGATGTGCCTCTTACAGCTAACAACAAATTGTTCATAGATTATTATTGGCGCATAAGACTATTTTCAAGAATTCGCGTTGAAATCTCACTAAAAAAACTCTCCAAACTTGTCAAGAACATTTCAGGTCGGTTGTCCAAATTTGGTAGAAAAGAATAAAAGGAGTATTTCAAATTTGACGGTGACTTTTGAGATTTAGAAGCAAATTCGATCTACTCGAGGAGTTACGACGAGTGAGAGTTACTTACAAATACACGAGAGAGCAATCAGTGAGAAAAGTAAAAATGTTATTCGAGCCATGTTGAAGAATCGTGAAAGTATGATCGAGTTGTACTGAAACGCTTTGAGCCTCGACCAAACGTTTTTATTGGAATTTTTGAGTCTTTGTTTACCGACAATATTCACATTCGTTTCTCTACGTGGTGTGTCACTTATATAGATATATCTCGTCAACGACACTGCGCATACACGTTGTAAATTATGTGGTACTGTGTCGAGACGAAAATAAGAAGTAAATTGGCCTAAGATGCGTACTTGTTTTACGTCATGATGGATAGGAGTCTGGGCTTGCAATAATGTATTTCGATAAACGTCAGACGGCGATACACGAGGTTGCGGTCGCGCATGTGACTCAAGTAGGGAATAATTTAGTAGCCAATGAAATCCTCTAGCCTGCGTATATCAATAATTCATGCTAAAATGCGACTATGAGTCAATTTTTATGTTCGACTCATCGCGATTCGCGAAGAGATAAATTTGCCTCGCAATATTTCATTCGCCCTTCCATTTTTTTTTATTCTCATTGAATTTTCGTCCCTCCTGCATACACTTTACGAATAAAACTGCAAGGAGTGCTTTGTATGTCATTTTTCGAATTTTTACAGAATTTTTTGACACATTGTTTATACTAACCGAATCAAGTAGACAAATCGTATTGTTTTTTGTTTTTATACTCGAGAACTACGGAATCGACGTCGATGAATCTTTCACAGAAACGCAGTTGGGGGTATGAAATATTAAAGGGGTTATTGAGCATTGTGTTATGCAGCTAATTACAATTATGGTAAACAAGCATACAAATAAAGGGCTCAATGAGTAAGGGTAATACCTAAAAAGCCGCAAGGGTTTAAATTGGAACTCAGGAAATAGTCTGAATGAAATATATAATTTAATTGAAATTGAAGTTCGCGTCGATTATTTGTATTTTCGTTTTTTTCTTTTCGCAGTGAGAACTCGAGCCCTGATACACATAACGGATACGATAACGAAGCCGCTGTTGCAGAACCTAGAGTCGCGTATCGAATTCAACAAAGTACGGGCCAGTCTGCTTCGAAGCCGTCTCGAAGATATGCGGCAAATTTACAATGACACTCAATACATGTAATCATCCGGTGAAATCTTTTTAATTAATGTTTGTAATTATAAATACAAAAAAAACAAGAAGGTACGGCGTACGAAAAGTATGGAAAGCGGGAGAAACGATGGAAGAAAACTTGTGTTGTGTAAGATATCAAAGTCGCTTATTAACACTCTTTCTAATTCGTATTACATATGTATTTTTTATTAACACCAATACAAGGTAACGCGAATCTAAATTTTCGGAAAATTGGTACATTAACGAGGACAGATTTACAATAAAACCGATTCAATTTTTCTTCTCTCACTTTCTCTCTCTTCCTCGCAATTTCGTCGCTCGTCAATTTTTTTCATTGCTTTCTTTTGCTCTTGCCATCCTTCCACGGAAGCGTCGGAACTATATATTTCGTATATTTTTCCACTCGCGCACTTCAACAATGATTTATATCAATTGAAACGTGATTTTCTTCTTGCGTGAGATGTGAATTGCCAACTATTACAATTACAAAGAATAAAAGTCGGTGATTTTTTTTTCTTCGTTTTTTTTTGCATTTGTATAGAGTCATGCGTTTTGGTTTCGCACATTTTCAAGCCTTCGAAAGGTACGTTTCGTGAATAATTTTGCCTCTGGTCGCGAATTTGACGCTGAAATAAACGGCGACCACGCTCACACTCGCGAAAGACTCAAGTCGCACAATAAAAAAAAAATCTTGCTCTTTCCTCCTGTACATCAATCAATTATTAAATTATGTACAATATTTGCTATGAGATCGTTCGCGGCTAAAACTCGTCGTTGTTCGTCTGAAATATCGGGCAGGGAGAACAAAATCACTTTGTACGACGGATTATCGCTTCGTACCTCAAAGATCGATAATGAAACTGGAGTTTTTTTGTACCCCCCGCCCCTTCAGGGCTCGTCGTTTTCCCACACGGCGAGACATTCGAATTTCTTTCACGATTGTTCGTGAATACGTTTTTGTCTGTTATTTTTTCTTCTGCTTACGTTTCTTTTTTTAAGAATGACTAGTAATTGTCCGTAATCGTTATGAAAAAATCTCGAGGTTACGTTTGAATTAGTAAATACGATTGAAAAGTAACAGGACCGCGATTATTAATTACAGTTATTTAAAATGACAATTATTCAACTAGTATTATTACATCGGGACAGGCGTAATTAGCTTAGTTGGATTTATCTTGAACAAAAAAATCCTTTTCCCGTTCCCGTTACGTCGCTTTTGTTTTTATTTATTTATTTTTTCACGACTTTTAATACTCTTGTTCAATACTTTTCGTGGTAAACAGCTCGACATTTTCCGAGGAAATAGATTTTTTCAGTGCGATCATTTGTGGATGCATTGCATTTTTTTTCGTATGTGTTTATAATTTTCATAACTAGATATTGAACCGGCTCCTCAGACTTTTACAGTTTTATCGCTTTTCGTAGTCGATCGGTTTTTGAAATTTTCCTCCCCTCACTGTGCCACGTATAATTATTTTATCTTCGTTTGATAAGGATACCGCGTGTTTTCTTTTTGCATTTTTTGCGTCACAACGTTAATCACCAATCAATCGTTTCGCGTCATATTATTCGTGATATCTCGTTACTTCAAAATTCTTATTTACAATAGTATACAGACACGACGGAATTCGGAAATATCGATTATTTAAATAAGGTAAGTCGAGAATTCGGCTGGTCGATCGAATAATTAATTGTTTGAATCCTTTCGTTTTTTTTTCTTCACTTTAGTTTTTTCCTTCGAAAACTCGTGAATTCATATTTCGTTATTTTTCAAAATTTCGAGGCAAATTTTCTTTGCGTTCGTTCCCTCTTTAACGATCCTACGTACGATGTTTGCTGTTGTTGTTGTTGTGTGGGTACTCTTTCTAAAATACCGATTCGGCGGAACGCGAGAGATGTATAGGATGCGATGGGCTACGGGCTAGTCTTTTGCGAGGCAGCTTTTCAAGCGTCGTCAGTAACTTTGCGAAGTCGGGACGATTTTCCGGGCGATAAGACCAGCACAACATCAATATGTCCTGTGAACACACGAGTTACTTCGTTAACAGAATTAATACATAAAAAAGCTGACAACGACGGAAGAAAACGCGCGACTTCGGCGATGTCTTATGGTGAGCAGATTTGGCCTGAGCCAATACTTGGATGGATGGACAAAATTTAAAAAAAAAATGAATTTTCTTTACCTTGACATCCCGCGACGCCTCAAGATTGGCAAGCGTCTGCTTCATTCCTTTTCCAACCTGCCAGATTATGGCTTCAGGTGGTTGTCCCTTGAACGGCCATTCGCCACAAAGTAACTCGTACCATACAGTTCTGCAGAATCGGAATAACATTTATGCTTATTTTCCAGACTTCGCTTCATCGTTATGCGCTGATTAAGGTTTTTTTTTGTTGCAAATATTAACCCAAAGGCGTAAACGTCCGAAGATTCCGAGAACGGCAGTTCTTCCTGATCACGATTCTGCTGCGGTCGAAGACGCCGAACAATTTCCGGTGCGAGATAACAGAGCCAACCGGGTGGTATACTCAGACCGTTTCCTTTTCTGTAGGAATTTTTCGATAAATATATAGTTTACTGACCACACGCTGAATCCTCGATCAATAATTTGGTCATATGCCTTTATTGGTGTCTTCGACATTAGAACCATCCAATATCAATATTTTCAACAGCTCGAAATAGTCCATTCTTAATGTACATACTGGAAAAAAAAATTATTTTACCTGTTTCCGTAGCAAAGCTTCGTAACACTGAAAAGTCCAAAATCAGTTATGACGACTTTTCCGTTTTCGAGAAAGATGTTTTTGCTCTTCAGATCTTTATGAATAATTCCACGAGCGTGGAGATATCCCATTCCCTGTTGTTTTTTTTTCAAGAATAAAGAAAAAAATCAGTCGACATCGAGCACAAGATGCAATCATTCGGTCATTGTGGCAAAAAAAAAAAGGTACTGCGGAGCTCGAACCTGAGAGATCTGTTGGGCGATAATAGTCGTTTTGTTCATATAAAATTTGTCCTTGAGCAGGTGGATGTGAGTGTAGAGTGTCATGCCTTTGCTCATGCTTGTCACAATTGCCAATCTCGGAGGCTTCATACACGCTCCCATGAATAGAACTAAATTTTCGTGACGAGTTTTTCGGAATGTTGCCACCTGCGTTACGAGAAGAACAAATTCATTTTATAAAAAGAGACGAACTGAAAGTTGGCCAATTGAAGTGCGCAAAACCTCGTGCTTACCTCGAGTTTGAAAGCCTCGAGTGTCTTGTCGTCGTCGAGATAATAATCCATGTTGAGTACTTTTATAGCCACGTCACCGTGCCAGTTGCCACGATAGACCGTACCGAAACGACCGATACCGATTGGCTCGCCGATCTTCAATTCGTCATATGGAATGTCCCACTCTCTCATTGACAACTGTCGAAATAAAATCGTGCGTAAGCAGACTGATTAAGACTCATTTTAATTACGCATAAAGTGGAACAAAAAAATTGTCAAACATAGTCCTTCATGAAATTTCATTTTTCAACCAATAAACCTTAATAATATTTATTTCGATTAACTGAATCTCAAGATTGTTAAAACAATATCCTTCTTCGGGACGTCTCAAAACCAATTTTTGATACATTTAAATTGCCGAATTATGTTGCAGAAAAAAAGCGATTGTTTCACTTTTCAGGAAGAAGAATTCTTTGTGAAAAAGAGCGGACTGGATTAAATATCCCTAAATCAATCAATTCTGAAATAAATAAAAAGTTAAATGTAAATATAAAACTGGAATACTAACGCTATTTTGTCGAGGCCATCGACTGTCCCCGGGCTCTCCGTCCGAGACTTGCGAGTCTTGAGAATCGACTCTTACCGGTGTACGCTCGGAATCTGTGCTCACGCTTCCGGAACCGGAAACGCTCACGGTACGATCACTATCACTCGACATCGTTGTACCTTCGAGGTGATGATTCTCCAGCATGATACCTTTGTCGTTCAGCGTCACGTCTATCAAACGTAAAAAGTGTTCATCAGAAAAAAATGTCAGGAAACATTGTTGACTTCTTTTGCTAAATTCATAATTATGAAAAACAATTGACCTGGAAAATGAAATTGTTGTTTGGTTGTTGCTTGATGTGTTTGGGTCGTGTTGCCCGGTAGCAAAGCTGGACTAGAAGGCGTTGAGCTGTTGCAGCTCGAAGTATTTGAACTAGAGTCCGCGGCCTTAAACAAAAAAAAACATTCCATTGTAGGAAGTGAAGTGAAATAGGGACAACGACACGAGGGGGGCAATAATTTTTCACGGTGAAAATACCTGGAAGGGCACAGGATGAGGATAAGAACGACATTTGCGATCTCTTTGATTCAAGGAACTCAGAAAGCTCGAGCTGTGATGGTTCGGTGATGTTATACCCGGTTTGCTGAGGATTGGAGAAGCGTTGACCATCCCTTGAAAGAAGAAGAAAATCATGAAAATACCATTCTCCCTTTAACGAAACAGCTCGAATTCACAAATACATGAATACTGAAACCGCCAGTAGTGGACGCGTGGTCGGTGTGCAGCCGCGGCGATCGCCCATTTTAAGCAAGCCTTCGTCAGGGCCAATATTTTGATGGATGACCGCTCACTGAGGCCCGGTTCTACAACTCTCGGTTAACAGACTTAATCCGAAAATAGTTCGCTAAGCTTGGTTCTGATTGGTCCATTCGCCCTTAAACCTCGGTCAACCAAGAGTTGTGGAACCGGGCCTAAGGGGTTACGTGGGCTTGAAAATTTCAAAAAATCCATTTTTTTTAAATTTTATTATCTAATAGTACAATGTGTCTAGAATATGCTCCCAAAGTTTTAAGTCAATCGGATTAAAAGTCTAGGAGAGAGAGCCTTTGGGAATTCCCCCCGTTGGGAAAGACCGGCCGGGAGCGACGCAGGTATACGCATTTTTCTCAGAACACTATTTTTGAAGTCGGTGGAACACGATTTCTCAAAAACTAATGCACTTTTTGAAATTTTGCACACTTCTTCAAAATAGCAGTGACTAGTGATTGAGGAAAGGTTTTTTTTATTACAACTAATTTTGTAAGGCTATACATAGTCTAAATTGTACCAAAAATTGAACTATTTTGCATACAACTCTGCCAAAAACTCAAATTTCAATTTTTTTAAAAATCCTTCGTTCAATCACGAGATAAACTTATCTACTAACACAAAAAAATTGGTTTTTAAATTTCAGATAAAGCTATCATAAGTTATCCTGACCACCACGAGGACACTTTTTTTTACGGGTCTCCGGAAACCAGGTCCCACCGGCTGAAGTTCCCAATTTTTTTTTAAATATTGTTTAAATGTCGCTCTTTTATGTGCTTAATATTTTGAATAAAATAATTTATATATTATATTTAAAAAAAAATACTGAAAATATGGTTTTTTTGGCTTCGAAACCCACGTAATCCCCTAAGTCGCGCGCCTAAGTGAGTTTCCGATGGAACGGAAACTCGATAGAATATCGCCTAGGCAATAATCTAGGGGGTCCCAATGGACCTGGCAGTAGTGAAGTGGCAAGCGCAGGCTAAAAGTGAAGGGTATAGGATCGTAGAAGCCCGAAAAGGCATACGAAAAACAAGGGAAGGGGGGGGGGGGCGATGTGCAAATATTGACAAAGTGTAAGCAAATGGTGGGAAAAATGAAGAAAAAAAAATCAGAGTTTAGGAGATTTTTTTCGATGTACCGTCGGCTTGCAGAGTTCTCTTGAACTCCTCGAATAATTCCTGAGGTAGTCCGCACGAGGGTGGTACTTTGGATTCGCAATCCCTGTGACACTTGTACTTGCACTCGGTGCACTTTAGACCTGTGCCGATGAACATTTGTTTGTCGCAATAGTCGCACGTTGTCATCATTTTGAATGTTTTCGTGAAACGATGCGCTATTATGTGGCCCATGCCACGTGTTACCGTAGGCGTGCGTGGCGACTTTGGCACTTGAAGACTGCTACTCACTGAAAAATAAGATAATGAAAATATTTTCGTAAATATGCTAGACCGAAAACGTTCTGCAAATGAAATCACCATGTTTTTTCTTCACCTAAATTAATTTTCTCACGGTAATCGCAATAAATTTACTTGCTAGTGCTCGCCGATTGCTATTTTCATAAATATTGTCACATTTTTAAATCAAACTACTGAATCCGAAATATGGAATATACGGAAAAAGATCTATTTAAGGCCTTAGGCCACTCTAGAGGCAAAAAAAGGGCATATTTTGTGATTTTTTTCAGAGAAACCATAAAGTAAATCGGCATTACAAAACAGGGGTTTTATTATACACGTAATTGACTATAGAAAATTATTTTTTCACAGCGATATATGTCAAAATGGCGACTGTGCAGCATTTTTCCGATGACGCCTTTATTTCTGGAAGGTCAACGGTCGGACCAACAACTCCTATAATTTTTTAGTTATGATGAGACACTAAAGTTTTTTCGATTATATATAAGAATAGCTATAAAAGTACGTAGGACTTTTTTGATATGTTGTTTTTTGTCAAAATGGCGCATTTCTAAAACAAAAAGTATTAAATGCCATGAAAAAATCGTCAGCAAATTGTTTTTTAAAAAAGGAACTATGCTATATAATTTTGAAAAATCCTACGTAGTGCAGCAGAAAATGTAATTCTAAATATACAGTTCAACTTTCAAGTGAATCGGTTGAAATTTGTTTGAGTTATGAGTCCGGCCGACTTGAAAAATGTAGTATTGAGATAAACGCGTTTAAAGTTAGTAGAAAATCACGACATGAATCAAGAGGGGTTGCGCTAGAATTCGAAAATCGAGTACTTAGAGGTTTTTCACAATCATAATCTTCTAGAATATAATTTTATAGGTACTAAGGTACATTTTTAACAAAAAAAATCGATTTTTGCAAAATCCAAGAGTGGACTCAGGCCTTAGTTGGACAGACTCTCATTGCCTGATCAATTAGTGTCGATTAGTGTCTTCCACACTACCGGTATCCGAAATCAATATTTTCAACAGTTCGAATTAACTGATTCTTATGTATATTTCACCGTAGGGGAGAATCTTCTCCAACGAAAAGCCATCATTATTTCTAATTGACTTAATAAAATGATTACTACTGAAGAAAAATACCTGACTTATTACCGTAACAGAGCTAGATACTACCGAATCTTCCTTTCAGTAGTTTGAAGAAAGATTTTGAATGTCCATAGATCAATACTATCCAATAGGGTAGGTGGAAAAAAAAGGCATTAATATTTTACGTGTAAGGGAAAAACCCTTGGGAGCTACGGAACTTTGACCGACGGGCGGACGGACATGACGAAATTATTTTTAGAATTCCTTTTTTTTATCGTCTCGTTGAATACGGAACCAAAGTTTTTGCGGTCGTAGATGTATTGCATCGAAATTATTAGTTTGGTCAATGTACCTGGTCCTTTATAGCTGTTGTCGTCACTCTCGGCACTCGAATAAGGCGGCGACTTTACGGGACTGTTTGTGTTTGGCATGAGGCTTTCGGCCGTTATGTCGGCGTTGCTGCTGCAAGAACCAGGTTCCGTTGGCAACCGACTACGCCTACGGGTTTGCAAATGCTCGTTTGGACAACTGCAAACAAAATTATCATAATTGTATCTGTTTGTCTCTAAATTTTTAATAATTAGAGTTTTAATTAAACGTATTAGGAAACGAATGGCTGCGGGTAACATTCTGGAGGGGTAAAAGTCCGCAAGCGTATGCAAAGAAACGTTAAAAACAAATCTATACATATAACACAGTTCCGTGACTAACTGACTAATAGACAACGCACAGCCTAAACTGCTGAAAATAGAAACATGAAATTTGGAAGATATGTTCCTTAGAACGGGTAGAGGCGCACGATGAAAGGATTTTTCGTAAATCAATTCTTAAGGAGGTGAAATTTGGTATGGAAAATTGTATTCCTTGACTGTATCAACTTGAAACTTGCTATAAATATTCTTCAAAACAAATAATAAAACGCATATTTAAGGATTTTTTTAACCTCTAAGTAGGGGTGCAACGGGGTGTTGAAGTTTGTATGGGAAAATCGAATTCCCTGCTTTTATCTCAATGAAATTCGGAAGATATGTTCCTTAACACTAGATTTACCAGACCAGATACTGGTATAAGTGTCAATAACAAAAAATATATTTGTTACGAATATATATAAAGTAACATTAAGTTCATAAAATGTATTCTCTACTTATAGCTACAAAAGTCATAACATCATTTCGGCAAGCAAATTTACATGCAGTAGGAATTTCTATTCAAAATTCCTACCAGACCAGTCATTTTGACTGGTCTGGTAAATCTAGTGTTAAAGGGCGTAGAGGTGCATTATGAAAGAATTAGTTTCTCCCATGGTCAACTATATGTAGGCTGTTCGAGTATCGAGTGCTCAAAACTTGAATGTACTTGCCGAAGACTATAAATCACACACTGTTTTCTATAGAACAATATTGCAAAGCAATCTAGTTTTGTAGACAACAATAACATTGTATGATACTGGAGTTGAAGGTTGGCACTTTTATACGACTATTTCATTAATTACCAACCCTTACCTCAGTTAGTCAGTTTATCACCGTGCCTGAGAAATATGACACTCTACCTTCTTTCTTTATTTCGTACTTTTGTTCTCTCTTCGTTTATCTCCTCTCTGGTTCAAATCCCAAAGTACAAGCTGACACTCGCGAGCAAAAGTTAGTCTTGAATAGATCATAATACAATTCAAATGAAAAAAAAAAATGGCCAATTACATCATACTATTTTCACGCATTGGAACGCAAGATGTAATATTTAACGCTTGATTTATGTATGTTATAACAATAGCGAGAAGGCAGAGTGTATTTCTTTCTCTCAAAGAAGTATTTCTTCTATTTAATCCTGCGATTTTCTCACCTCAAGGCCGGGTCACCGTTTTCCAAACGATTAGCCAACTGCGACTCGTGGGATTTTGATTTAGTGAGAGGAAATACTTCTGACTGCGTTGCATTCGATTGCAGACCGGTCTGGTGTCTCTTGCTGGGTGGTGGAGTCGTAGGAAATTTAACGCCCGCAGCTAAAACGAATGAAAATTATAATCAGTATCAAAGCGTCAGACGGAAAAAGAAACATTGCAAAAACTAAGAGATCTTCTGCAATTGTTTCACTGCTGAATTGAAGTACGTGCAGTTTTTAAATTTCCATTGTATTTGTCAACTCACCGCGTTCCTGTCGATTGAGCACCGGTGTCGAGGGTGGACTCGTAGCAAGACATATTATCGAGGACGCCTGGCCGAGCATCTCGCTGTTCAAATTGTTGTTGTTATTTTGATAAGGAACGCAATCCTCCGAAGGTACGGACACTCGAGTGATGCGCGATCTCACCGGACGTGGCGAAGGTCCGCTTCGCAGATGATGACGGTCCCACGAATCCCAGTAGAGATTCATGTCGCTGTTCTCCATATCCCCTTGCAGTAGCACATCTTTAACGAATGAAAATTCGCGACATAATTTATCTGGCAAATTCGATGGAATTGCGGTGGTGAAAAGCAAAAAGGCCCCAAATTATCAAACCGCCCATGCTTTAAGATCTAAAAGATAGTATTTTGGATAACGATTAATATATTTGTAACGCTCCATTTTTACTGAAGAAAATATATCGTTTTTTTAAGGCGCAAGTGAGAATTTGCACATCATAAATGTTGTCCTGTCTGACCTATGTATCTTCGCAAGTTGTGCACAGCCCTGCAGAGCCTTCTGAGTTCTTCAGCGTGACGCTCGTTGTTCTCTCCTAGAATACCGCTTAATTCGTGCTCCGACTTTTCCTTCAGTATCTCGAGGCAATTCACTTTGGAGCATACTAATTGTATGGACTCCGGTGTCAAACCGACCACTCTTAGCCATTGCTGAATAGACGGATACTGTCTCATTTCTGCAGGCAAAGATTCCACCGGAAGCATTGCTTTTGTCACGAGTTGCTTCGAATACAGTTTGATCAATTTTCCCTGATGAAGAAAAAAAAATGCTCGTAGAGTATGAGAAATGGAAGATAAAAAACATGTAAGCGAATTAAGAATATTCAGGAATTTTAAAATTGCAAAGTACAGGGAGAACGAAAATTCTTTCATTTCGCAATGAAACGTGATTCTTTGAGGATGTACAGATGGTACAATCCTCAGCGAACAGAGCTGAAATTTAAAAATCTCGAATAGGCCTACTGAATATTAAATTAAATCTGTCGTAAATGGGACAATATGCAAACTAAGCTTCACGTTTCTGGTTGAAAGTATTTTTTTATTCTTGTTCAACATGTAATTTGCTTTGCTTTCGTCAAGAGTTGCTTCGAATACAGTTTGATCAATGTTCCCTGATGAAGAAATAAAAAACGCTCGTAGAATATGAGATATGGAAGATAAAAAACATGTAAGCGAATTAAGAATATTCAGGAATTTTGAAATTGCAAAGTACAGGGAGAACGAAAATTCTTTCATTTCGCAATGAAACGTGATTCTTTGAGGATGTACAGATGGTACAATCCTCAGCGAACAGAGCTGAAATTTAAAAATCTCGAATAAGCCTACTGAATATAAAATTAAATCTGTCGTAAGTGGGACAATATGCAAACTAAGCTTCACGTTTCTGGTTGAAAGTATTTTTTTATTCTTGTTCAACATGTAATTTGCTTTGCTTTCGTCAAGAGTTGCTTCGAATACAGTTTGATCAATGTTCCCTGATGAAGAAATAAAAAACGCTCGTAGAGTATGAGATATGGAAGATAAAAAACATGTAAGCGAATTAAGAATATTCAGGAATTTTGAAATTGCAAAGTACAGGGAGAACGAAAATTCTTCCATTTCGCAATGAAACGTGATTCTTTGAGGATGTACAGAAGGTACAATCCTCGGCGAACAGAGCTGAAATTTAAAAATCTCGAATAGGCCTACTGAATATTAAATTAAATCTGTCGTAAATGGGACAATATGCAAACTAAGCTTCACGTTTCTGGTTGAAAGTATTTTTTATTCTTGTTCAACATGTAATTTGCTTTGCTTTTGTCAAGAGTTGCTTCAAATACGGTTTGATCAATTTTCCCTGATGAAGAAAAAAAAATGCTCGTAGAGTATGAGAAATGGAAGATAAAAAACATGTAAGCGAATTAAGAATATTCAGGAATTTTGAAATTGCAAAGTACAGGGAGAACGAAAATTCTTCCATTTCGCAATGAAACGTGATTCTTTGAGGATGTACAGCAGGTACAATCCTCGGCGAACAGAGCTGAAATTTAAAAATCTCGAATAGGCCTACTGAATATTAAATTAAATCTGTCGTAAGTGGGACAATATGCAAACTAAGCTTCACGTTTCTGGTTGAAAGTATTTTTTTTATTCTTGTTCAACATATAATTTAGAATATTCAGCTTTATCACAATTATTCTGCTGCTCAACTGTTACAGCTATGCTGTGAAGGTTGGTAAAGTTGAGAGACCTAAACGTTACACTTGATAACGTTGCGATTATATATCGAATTATTATGACGTTAAAATTTGCAGCATTGGGAGGCAACAATTTTTTTTCTGTTTCTCATTTCTTTACTTTTATTATTATGTAATGCTTTTTTTTTACAAATTGAAGTTGTAAATCTCCAATAAAGGATACATAAAAACATTTGTCTACTCTTCATAGCCTAAATTGACCACAGAAAACTTTCAGCAATAAAAAACAATGAATTTCTATTGCATTTCAAGGATGCAAACTTCAACATGATAAATTATTAGGAAATTTTTGAAAAAGTTTCTTTCATACACAAATTACCTATACAAAAACTCCAAAGCATTCAGTATTATTTTATCACTGAATTTTTTCTCATATCTGGAAGTAAAAGCTTCCATCAGACATAAGCAAGATGGAAAGCCCTCTTGCTCAATGTCCCATAAGAATACATGTTAAACTACTGCGAGTAAAAAGTATTATAAGTTTCCATCAGATTATTGGATCCATCCTAAATTTTGCTTACAGGCTCGGAACAAACTTATAATCTGATTTTTATCAGCGTGGTAAAATTTCTGTAAAACTTCCATACATCCTAAAGCTTAGACTTTTGTTCCGGTTGATGATAAGTTCTCATCGGAAAAAAATTGACATCCCAAAGCCGTTCGCTTCCTTGACAAATTTAAGGCAAGTTTTGGCGAAAGGTTTGTTTTTCTTGTTCAGGAAACTAACATCCTAGTCTCAGAAGTTTTACAAGAAAATTAACGAGTTATCGATTAAAAGTTTCGTCATAATAATAATGACGATAAAATACATTTTCCTTGAATGAACAAAGAAAAATTGTAACTCTTCCTGACATTGACAACAAAACGTGGATTTCTGTAAAAAAAAATATTTATTTCCATTGTTATAGCACCTCGAGAGTTCGAATTTCCTGTTGGGTCAGAACAGCACTGGTTGAGCATTCTGTTCTCAGTCCCTCGAGACGATCGGCCGATATGTCAATCATCGATTGTACGACGTAAAGGGCACGTCGTATCTCTTCTTCCGCATCCTCGCTGTCCGCCATGCTCGCTCGCGCTCTCTCTCTCTCTCTCTCTCTCTCTCGCTCTTTCGTACTCGCTCTTACACCCACACACGTATCACTTTCTTTCCCCTTCGAGTCGAGCGTTTATTTAAAAAAACGCAATCTTTCGTAATATTTATGACTCGACGGTTTTTTTGTTTATTACACCTTAGCTACGTATGTCTTCTTATTACAGCTTAATATTTCCCCCCCCCCCGCCCCGTTGTTCCGCGATTACTTATTTTTTTCCCCGTCACGCGAAAGCCCGCACGGCGGTAGCCGCAGGTAAAGCTAATTGTCAACTATCATGATGCGTTAATATTTGTCCGCGTGCGAACGGAGCTACGAGCCCCGTGATCGTACGGGACCGTAGAATTATCGTTATCGCGATTTTTTACGAGTAACCAAAACACTTATCAACATTGACAACCATCTTGGCGGTCCTAATCAGTGACGTCAAAAGTATCGCGGTACTCCCCGCTGTCGTTCTCTATCTCGCTCGCCCTCACGCGCCCCTACCCTGGTGGCACAATCTTCAACCATTCCTTGCCCGCGTGACGCCTGTTAGGTGTACCCCAGTGTACCTCAGTCATACACTGTGTTCCCATGGAGACAAATCTCACCAAACTTAGCCACCCCATTTGAGCTATATGAACTTTTTTTTTACCAATCGTTTGGTGGTCGTCTATTTGATTTATTTACGCCCGTTTGCATTAATTATAGCACGGTCTTATATCCAGGCCTTGAAACGACGATAGAGCGGCGGGGGGGGGGGGGAGTTCGCTTAGCGTCTAGTTTTTGCTTCAACTTTCCGCCGCATGGTGCGCATAGGAAAGGGGGTATCGTGTGCGAAAGAGACAGCAATATTATATGTATGTATTACACACAGCAAAACAGAAATTAAATATCAAACTAAATCGAACATTTAATGGACTTGTAAATGGTTTGCCCAAAGCTTTAAAAAAAGTAAACTTAGGTAATTATGCATAAGTGGGGCAACAGCCCAATTTCGATGGGAAATTTTGTTTTTCGCCATGAAGTTGTTGATTCCATTATAGTAAGTGATATTATGTCGAGGAAGGCTGACATTTTCTATTAATTCCATAAGTTATGGGGTTTTGAGGTTCCCGGAAACACCTGATAAGATAGGGCATTTTTCAACATTTCAACCCTTATGTTGGGGAGTGGGGGGTTTGTTTGGATAAATTCATAGAAAAAGCCTCCCCGAATACAATGCCGAAGAGAAATCGCGGCGGTCATCCCCCCATAAAAAGTTATGGGCTTTTGAAGTTCGCGGGAATACGATATAAAGTAGGGCATTTCAATAGAAAAAAATTGTCTTACCATATGAAATGAAAATTGATGGTGTGGAAAATCACTTCATTTATACAAAAAAAAACCATGCTCGCTTTACTATTGATTGAAGTGTTTACCTTAAACCGTAGAAAAAATTCGCATGACTTTGTAAATGATAAAACCAACCAACAGTTTCTGTTTTGATCTCAAATTCAAAACAAAAGTACATTGGTACTATTATACAGCACGTAAACACAAGCATTGTTGTGTTCGCGTGTCCAGGTATCTTATCGATTACAGGTGATCTTGTGAGAAATGAATATCTCAGTATGAATTTTTTTTGTCGCATATATGCGCGCATACACACACACACCACGCGCGCGCACTTTTATTCCTAACAACAGCTAGAAAAAAATGTAGACGAATTTTGATCGATTTTCAGTTTCGTATTTGAAATCGTGGATTTTTACGAATTTTCAACTGGACCAGGGGGAGTGGGGGAAGTGACCACTGCAATTTTTTCATTATTCCATCTCCCCATTAATCCCCCTACCACCATCCCCAATATAAGCGTCGACATTTTCGAAAATGCCCTTTTTTATCACGTGTTTCTGGAAACTTCAAAACCCCATAACTTATGGAATTAATAAAAAATGTCAGCCTTCCCCGTCGCAATATCTGTAGTGGTGACCAATTAAGGCCATGTGTCACACGTCCAGTCGGTAAAAATCCTACTACCAAGTTTTCTTCTAGACGGATCATATTTCCGGCAAAAGAAGAGAAAGCGGTTGTTCGTCGTTCAACAGAGCGGAACGTTTCTTTTCTTTTTTCCCAAAAATCAACCGTTTCAGAAATCATTGGGAATCTGCAAATCAGCTATCTCTCTCGCACTCATGGCCGCTCGGTCGGTGTGACACTGGGCCTTAAAGCAGTTTATGCTAAACAAAAAATTTGAACATCGAAATCGGGATGGTGCCCCACTTATGCATAATTACCGTAAACTTGAACAATAATCCTTCCCTTATCATTGCATTTTAGCCACTCTTTAAGGTCGTTGTCTTGCCAAGGCGTTTTTCTACAGAGTTTTTTTAAGTTTGAGGACCCATTCAGGACACTATTAAGTGATAACCTGCAAAATTTCAAAAGGATTCACCGTTGCGTTTCGAGATATTGGCAATCAAAGATTGCACGATTTTACACGTGTTCTTATGGGGAAAATTTCACATTTCACGCAATAACTTCGAAACTTTTCTGCAGATTAAAAAAAAAAATCTCATCTACAGAGGGACATATGACGAAGTGGGTAAAAAAATCATGAATTTTCACCGTCTAGTGTCAGAGATATAGCGTAAATTAAGCAATGTCTAACTAGATTACAGTAGTGTGTGCATATCCGCAAACGCAGAGTATCTACGTATTAGTAGCCGGAATAGATAGTCTGATACAAAAGTGAGGGTTAGATGAACATTATATTAGGCGGTTTCATCATTACTTTATAAGTTTTTACATCCCGATACGATGTACAACCTACATTATAAGGATATTTCGCTATATTTCGAAGCTTTCATCGATTGAGCGGAGAATAAACTTTTCAATGTGACTGTGGCGAGACTACTACCTCAAAGAATGATTTTTTTTTTCAAAATATTTTTCGTAAACGTGCTGCGTGATTTTCAACTGTTATACGCACATACGCCTATACGACAAAAAAATTTATGATCGTTTTAGGTTAGTCTCATGATACTCCCCGACCATGACGACACGGTGGCGGCGATAAGAAATAAAAAAGCTTGGACAATAGAAGGCCCGCTCGCCACCTTCAAATACGACCGTCTTTTCGAAACCTATATGTAAGGCAGTGGTTTGGACCTATCGATATGTCTCTCTACCACAGTCCGTGCTCTCTACCCGCTCGGCAGCGATGGTGGCGCTGCGGCGGTATATAGCCGCGTGCAGCTTTTGGACTCAACACGTTTCTCTAGCATGCTTCGAATGCGGACTTTTACCCTCTAACGAATCTATATAGTTCTAAGGTCGGGAATCTTCGACAATTTTCCGATCCTATTGAAAATTCACCGATATCGTAGCGTTTTGAGGGCGTGTACAAGGTCAACATAACCTCACAAATTTTCGAACGGGGCTTTCTCCCAGATGGTTAAGATTTCCAGGACAAACAGAGCATTGGGCTCTGTAGAATTCACTGACGCACAGCTAGACGATCTTCTTTTGCCTCAAATAATATTGATCTCTGAGAAATCTTGTTCGCAAATTTTAGCCATCTCTCTCGCACTCATACATCACGTGGCACATCTACGGCGCTTTGAGTACCATGGCCTTCGGACATTTCAGACATTCGCAACGAGCTTTGATCGATATCCAACGAGGGTTGCAATTTCCTAGAAACTTTCCGAAAAATGTCCGCTTTCATTGGATATCACGTACCATTCGAGTACAATATTCATACCGCGTTTATGAGGACAAGCCCCAAGGAATCACAATCAGAAGGGTTAAGAGAATAACAAAGAAGGAATATTTATTGCCGGTACAACTCGTATATCGAGTTTTTATACTAGGAGATCGAGAACGCTGTATCGCGTGTGCACGTGCTACTCGTTATGGCGCGAAGCGTCTCGAAGAAGAACTTAGACTTATTAGGAACAAGAGAGAGATCAGTACGTTGCGCGAGGCACGAGAGCTTGTTTTCTCGGCCGCCTGGGCGCTGGTGTTGCTTGGCCCCTGACTGTTGTATCGAACGGGCGCGCGAGTGGCAGACCCGCCGCCACACGTTTGTTCGTCAGACGACACCTAGCGTCACTCACGTTCAAGCTAAACGCCCATCGCCCACATACAATTGTGATTATTCGGTTACCCGACACCCACACACAACACACACACACACACACACACAGTTTCAAGAGCAGATGTTCATTTTGCCGAAATTACGATTGTTTTTGCAAATTTCACCAACTTATTCCACACGGCCATTTGCTTTGTTACGCGTTAACCATACAAGTTTCAATCGATTTTTCAGTCCGATAAAGTTATTACCGAAGTACGTCAGGGTTACTGATAACCCCCCAACAGCATCGGCTAATTTTCAGTAAGTCATGTCAAATATTTTCACACTTGAAGTGAAAAATCAAATCGTAAAAAGAAAATTTTAAGGTATTATACATGCGCATACATCAATTAGGAGAGATTTTTTGTTTTCGAATCTTAGCTCTTCAAACAACAGTTTTAGGTTTAAAGTAAACTCGTGCCAAATTTGAGCACTCCGACTCAAGTCGTAATGGCATTGCATGAACATTTTTTTTCGCCAACTCATTCCAAAGGAATATTTTGGCATTCCATGTTTGAAGTCAAACAACTCAACGATTCATTGATATTTATAAAATTGGGTACAAAATTCTGAAAAACTAACATTCAAAGCATGAAAACGCTTTTTTCTTTTTCATTTTTATATTATTTTCACACAAATTACAGATAGCATTGAAGTTTGCGTTATTTGAACCCAACGAAACATTTTATATTCTCATTTAATTATTTTTACTGTTATAATAAATCTTTCTTGGGACATTTATATTGGTCTGCACATTTATAAGTATCTTAAAAAATGGCTGATGAGTTTTTGAAAGCAAAATCAGTGTAAAAAATGAAGCAATCCAGAAATATTAATGTTCCTTGTATTCCAGTGATGCAAAGTCTCATGCTACGTGACATGCATGTACTCTTATCGAAAATGAAAACAGCTTTTTTACAAGATTTTATTTAACTTTTTAGTACATTAAATAAAAGCTAGTTAAAAAGAAAAAATTTTAATATATTTCAAATAGCTGGTATTTGTGTTAAAAATCAAGATTTAAAAGAAACAAATCTTTAAAGTTAAAGAGTTTTACTTAAAGACTAACTGGATTTGGCAAATATTACGCAGGGTAGAGTTATTCCAATTGCAATGTGAAGAACCAATTTTCTGTAAAAATCATACGAGGAAAAAAAATAGAATGCTATTATTAAAAACTTGATTTAGAAAGCTCTACATATATTTTTTCTTTACTTTATTTCTGCTGTACCCCAATGTATATACACACATATATATATATACATATATTCAGACAATACCCATTGGAAAAGTAATGTTGATCTCTACACAAATATCAAAGCCTTGTTTGCTGTCTACCAGCATTTAATTTTTTTATTTTGATTATACTCAAATCGGTATTGATTGAGCACTGTTCAATTAAGGGGTTAAGTGGGTTTCGAAGCCAAAAAATAGCAGATTTTCTCTATTTTTAAAAAATATAATATATAAATTATTTTATTCAAAACGTTAAGCACATAAAAGAGCAACATTTCAACAATATTTTTTAAAAATTTTGGAAATTCAGCCGGTGGGACCTGGTTTCCGGAGACCCCTCAAAAAAAAATGTCCTCGTGGTGGTCAGGATAACTCATGATAGCTTTGTCTGAAAACCAATTTTTTTCTGTTAGTAGATAAGTATAGCTCGCGATTGAACAAAGGATTTTCAAGAAAATTGAAATGTAAATTTTTGGCCAAGTTGTATGCAAAATGGTTAAATTTTTGGTACAATTTACACTACGTATAGCCTTAAAAAATTAGTTGTAATCGACAAAAAAAACCTTCGTTCAATCACTACATGGATAGAATTAAAAAGTAATTTTTGTCGTGAATGTCACGGTAAAAATTACCGTGATATATTTCAATGTGGTGACAAGTGAGAAAAGCATAATTCGTATGCGACAAGTTTTTTTTAACTCACGTTACAGAAAATTTCAAATACGTAGCTAAAATTTTACTATACAAGAAGGGTAGCGCGCACGATAATTTTTACCGAGAGCACAATACATTTTCCTATAAAACTCATTAAATTTTATAATAAATCTTAAAATAACTGTTATAAAGACGATACTTTTTTATAGACATTTTTGAAAGGCATAAAATAATAAAATGCACAGTAAAATTTCGCTGATATTATATATTTTTAAATTTAAGTTTTGCGTATTTTGTTACTCATCAAAATTTACTAGAAAATCTGGTAAAATTTTCTATCTGAAGAAGAAATTTTTAACATTTAATTCTCTCCGTATAGTCAATGCTATTTTGAAGAAGTGTGCAAAATTTCAATAAAATCGGTGCATTAGTTTTTGAGAAATCGTGTCCACTGACTTCAAGAATAGTAGTTTGAGAGAAATGCTTAACCTGCGTCGCTCCCGCTGGTCTTTCCCAACGGGGGGAATTCCCAAAGGCTCTCCCTCCTAGACTTTTACTCCGATTGACTTAAAACTTTGGGAGAATATTCTAGACATATTGTACTATTAGATAATCAAATTAAAAAAACGGATTTTTTGAAATTTTCAAACCCACGTAACCCCTTAAATGATCTTACATTCAACATCAACCGGGAAAATAGGCATGTCTCGTATGCCATCTAATAAAAAGAAAATGGAAAACGACTATTAGAAGGCACTCTGAATAATCTCGATGATTCCAAAGTACCTTTTCATTCCAGACGTCACAGAAGCACAATGAGCGACGATATTTCTCTGTATACGCTGCCCAACGATCAGCCAGTCGTTGTACTGGAGTGCGACACCGCCTTCAATGCTCTGTCCATCAAGGAGAAGCTCTACGCTCACTATCTGAGCAAGGCATCTTGGTACGGCGGCTTGATAGTCCTGGTGCAAACGTCGCCAGAATCACCGCTCTTATTCGCTCTATTCCACAAAATATTTTCCGCCGAGCCCATAGAGGAGCTCAAAAAATCGACGATAGCGGCTGGCATTGGCGAAGACGAATTTACGGTGAGTCCTATTCGACGTGGGAGTATTCGACGGCGGTGATGTGACGTTTTTGTTCGTTTTTCAGGCTTTTCTCGTGTACGCGTCCGGGGTATTGACCAACGCAGGAAACTACAAGAGCTTCGGCGACAGTAAGATCATTCCAAATTTGGCAGAGGAGAAATTAAACACCATTGTAAAATGTTCGAAAGCATACGAGCGAGAACCTGCGGAGATGGAGAATATTTGGAGCAAGATACGCGTAGCCGTATACTCCCTTGAGGAGAGGCTCAAGTCGCTGGGTCTCGGCGACAAAGGCGTAACGACTTATTTCTCGAGGAACTGCGACGTTGCGGATTCCGAGCTGGTGAACGAATTCATGCAGAGCAAAGGTCTCGAGGGTTACAACACGAGATGTTTCAAGACGGTGGTAACGCGCAATGATGAGTCTGGCGTGAAAAAAGTGACAAATACGTACGACATAAAATTGGCCTCGTTGGAGGTGGGCGAGGATCCGAAGGTGACGCTGCCCGAGCAAGAGTTCAAAGGTTCCCTGTTCAAAGTGAGTAGAGGCGATTACAGCGATCTCCTCGGTCCGGTAATCGAGAATCTCGAGAAAGCCAAGGAGTACGCGGCCAACGATAACGAGAGGAACATGCTGGACAAATACGTGAGCCACTTCAGAACTGGTTCGTTGAACGATCACAAGGACGGCTCTAGATACTGGATAAGGGACAAAGGTCCGACGGTCGAGTCTTACATCGGCTTCATCGAGACTTATCGCGATCCCTCCGGTCAACGTGGCGAATTCGAGGGCTTCGTCGCTATGGTGAACAAAGAGATGTCCCAGAAGTTCGCGACTCTGGTGTCGCGTGCCGAACAATTTTTGCCCACCCTACCGTGGGGCGCGGATTTCGAGAAAGATCATTTTCTCCGTCCGGACTTCACGTCCTTGGACGTATTGACGTTCGCCGGTTCGGGCATACCGTCCGGTATAAATATACCGAATTACGACGAGATACGACAAAACGAGGGCTTCAAAAACGTCAGTCTTGGCAACGTTATACCAGCTAACATGAAGCAGGACGTAATACCATTCTTGTCGGACGAGGATCAGGCGTTAATGAACAAATATCGTATCGCCAGTTTCGACGTTCAAGTTGGTCTTCACGAGTTGCTCGGTCACGGCAGTGGTAAATTATTCAAGAAGCTCGCCAACGGTGAATTCAATTTCGACAAAGCGAGAGTTAGGAATCCTTTGACCAACGAGCCCATCGACAAATGGTTCCTCGACGGTGAAACTTACGACTCAAAGTTCGGCGTTATATCCTCGTCTTACGAGGAATGCCGAGCCGAAGCCGTTGGCTTGTATCTCAGTATCGATCGAGAGGTCATCAAGATATTCGGCTATGAGGGCCAAGAAGCCGATGACATTATTTATGTTAATTGGCTCTCGCTATTGTGGAACGGATGCGCCAAAGCTCTCGAGATGTATCAGCCGTCCACGAAGAAATGGCTTCAAGCTCATTCACAGGCACGATACGCTCTTCTCAGGGTTTGCCTCGAGGCGGGCGAAGACTTCGTCAAAGTCGAGGAAACCGAGAACGGCAAGAATCTACGAATGAGCTTGGATCGTACGAAAATATCGACAGTCGGTAAACGTGCGATCGGTGAATTTTTGAAGAAATTGCAGGTATACAAGAGTACGGGAGACGTTGAGGCGGCCAAATCCATGTACGACCAATACACGGAGGTACCCGCTAACGGCCCTCATCCATGGGAACAATGGAGACACATCGTTCTCGCTCACAAACAACCGAGAAAGATTTTCGTTCAATCCAACACTTTCGTTGACGGTGAGTTCCCCAGCGCAACCAACCTATCTTCCATTTTCAACCTGAAACTCTCGTTACAATTATCTCGTTGACTATTCATTGCAGATAACGACACGAGCAAAGTTGTACTGAAAAATTACACGCCGACGTTCGAGGGGCTGATACAGTCGTGGATCGACAGATTTCCGTCTTCGAAAACGTCAACCGATCTACTCGAGATTTGGAAAAAGGAACAACAATATTTTGCCCTCGAAGTATCCGTGTAATTCGATCAACTGTCGAATATTACGTTTTTCTTGATTACGTGATGTGGTATTTGATAAGTTTTTTTTTTTTTCTATTCCGATAATTGCATTTTCACAGGGTGCTAGTTCGTCCTTTGACGACCCTCGGGGTACCTATATCAGCTACACTGACACATGTCAAACTTTTGTAACACGAATAAAACAGATGAATGATATTTTCCATAATAACTCGATGATTCGACGATCCGTTCGCTGAAGGCTCGCGGGGACAAAAAACAATTACTAACGCTTATTACTAATGATGAGAAAAATTTACGTTATTGAGGTGTTAGTAGAAAAACGATGAAACCTTTTTGAATTCAATTGTTACCTGTAAATTACATTGTAAAAAAATGCTAAAATTTCCCTACCGTTTGGAAACATGGTTAGTGAGAAAAAACCGTAATGCAAAACTGAATTGAATGTAAGTTTTTAGGAATCGAGAGACGTATTGCGATACCTTGGTAAAAAAGGATGCTATATATATGAAACTGTCTACAGTACACGAAGAAGGATGAATAAACGTGACAAAATGTTTTGACATTTTTTAGGAGATTCATTTTAAGGGGTTACGTGGATTTCGAAGCCAAAAAAAAGCATATTTTCTCTATTTTTTTAAATATATATATTATTTTATTCAAAATGTTAAGCACATAAAAGAGCAACATTTCAACAATATTTTTAAAAAATTTCATTAAAAAATTTGGGAAATTCAGTCGGGGGGACCTGGTTTCCGGAGACCCCTCAAAAAAAAGTGTCCTCGTGGCGGTCAGGATAATTCATGATAGCTTCATCTTAAATTAAAAAACCAAATTTTTTCTGTTAGTAGATAAGCATACCTCGTGATTGAGCGAAGGATTTTTAAAAAAATTGAAATTTGAATTTTTGGCAGAGTTGTATGCAAAATAGTTCAATTTTTGGTACAATTTACACTAAGTATAGTCTTGTAAAATTAGTTGTAATAAAAAAAAACCTTCGTTCAATCACTAGTCAATGCTATTTTGAAAAAGTGTACAAAATTTCAATAAGATTGGTGCACTAGTTTTCGAGAAGTCGTGTCCACCGACTTCAATAACGGGGGAATTCCCAAAGGCTCTCTCTCCTAGACTTTTACTCCGATTGACCTAAAACTTTGGGAGAATATTCTAGACATATTGTACTATTAGATAAAAATTTAAACAAAAAATGGATTATTAAAAATGTTCAAACCCACGTAACCCCTTAAATTAACCCACGTAACCCCGTAAATTATTCTGACAAATGTCTCAGTAACCGGAAATCCAGCAACGTCGCATATGAAGCGTACCCGAATCCGCGCGCGGTGGCGGGAATTTTGAAAATATATACCCAATTCATGGCGCCCAAGATTAAGAAGTTTTGATGCCGTTCTTTATAAAGACTTTTTCATTCCGGAAAGTCGAGAACACGTTGAAAATGTCGTGCAGATGAATAAAGACATTTTATTATAAAGTTTAAATGCTGTAATACTATGTAGATTTTAAACATCTGCTGATTTTGAAATCCTCGCAAGTTAAAGCTTGGCTGTGAGCTCTATCTTACACACAGGAGGCTATTACGCCTCTCAGTTGGGTGAAAATGACAAAATTGAGCAGTCCGTTTTCGTTGATAAAGAAAAAACTATGCATCGAAAAAAAAAAAAATTCTCCCTTTGGCCTCCTACCTTCATGCCAATAGTTTCGGTACTCCGAACGACTTCAAAACGTTCGTAAATTAGTTCGCCTTATGGCCACGCCGCGTCGCTTTCCGATTTGAGTGACCCCTCGAACGGCAAATTCGTAACGAACGAGCCGCGACCCGCAACGTTCGCAGTTTTGGCGCGAAGCCCGCATCCCGAGGATTCACATCAAGATGGTGCTTGTAGAAACGTTGAAGCATCATTTTCAGACCCTCGGCGTGGACGTCGAGGACGAAGCTTTCCTTGGAAAATGTAAGTAACGTAGTTCTAATCCTTGCTCCGTTATTTTCACAATCAGATGGAAAAACTTCGAAAAAGAGACCTTCGGATTCTCACGTTTCTCGTGATTCTTCGATCTCTCGATCTTGTTTACTTGTCGAAGACGCGGCCTACCGGTGGGCACTTGTGGCATCAAAGCTGGCCCGAGTGGCTTTGGTTCACCTAAAAACTGAGTTTTCCCGGCTTACCATTCCGCATTTCGGACGCCTCGTTTGAGGTTATGTGACCGAATAGGCTTTGCGCTCCAAAAGCTATAGCGCGAGAGGACAATCCTTAGCCCTGCTCACCTCAACGCAACCGTGAAAGGTCAACGCGAATTCACGAAATCCTCGAACCAGTCGATCGAGTTCCTTCACCACCGCTACAAATTTTAGTGTTCCGTGTATCGCTGCCCATGATTCATTGCCTTAAAATCTTTCTCCAAAACAACAATTGTTACGAACAATTGAAAAAAAAAAAAACATTCTGTTCCGTTATGGAGGCAGTAAAAGGTCCTTTCGAAACGTCCATTTGGAAAAAAACTTGAAAGTGAATTGGACTTGCTGTTCAGTTGATATTTTTTACAGCATAGCGGTTTTGCTGATGAATTCTCAAGGACACAGATATTTTTTAATTATCTTTTCAATTTTCTATATGTGGCTACTGGAGTGTGCTGAAAATGGTCTCGAAGTTTGCATCATTCGAATGCAATGAATTTTTTTTTTCCATTTTTTATTTCAATTTCCTCATTTTTGTTATTTTACAAAATCTTTTTTTGCAGATTTAAATTCTAGATCTCTAAATAAGCGAATTAAAAAATGACTGCAAGATTTTTGTCAAAAGAAATTTGAGAGATTGAAAAGTAATAATTTTTGTTGCATTCCATCTATGGAAACTTCAATCAAATTCTTAAAAAATAGTATTAGGTGTAAAAAAAAATTAATCCTAATTTTAAGCTCTTGGACAAATTTCTTTTTTATTCTGTTTGCACAAAATATGTATTTTCTATATGCAATCTTGGGCATTTGGACGGCTGATTAATATTTGCAGGTCAGGTTGAAGATTCTCAAAGCTGATCTTTACATCTATAAAAACCTTTTTTCAAATCTGAATATTCTCCACAGATTTCAGCTATTGTCAAAAAACATATTTATTTTTGTCAGAGGTATAACCATTTCTCGCATAGCTGAAATTTGTGTACAAATAATATCGAGATTTAAAAAAGAATGCATTCAAAGCTGTGAAGGTCAGTTGTGAGAAACTCTAATCGGATTTGGGAAGTATCGATTCTTCGTTGAGTCATTCTAGTTTCAACGTAAAGATGACATTGAATTTTGCATATTTGGAATGCAATAAACAGTTTTTTTCATCTCTCAAATTTCTTTTTCAAAATAATAGCCTCGAAACTCACTCAAACATTTCTGATGGTACTTAGGCATCTAAAATCTAAATCTGTAAAAAAATGTCCCATATTAATAAAAATAATAAAAAAAGAACAGTAAAAAGAAATTTTCATTGCGTTTCAATTATGCAAATTCAATTTCAATTATGCAAAGTTCAACAAAAGAAACATTCAACGTCGCTCTTTAGACTTGAAAAACTCAAATTGTCCAAGAGTTTTGTTCATATCTCATACTATCCATTGAAGGGCTAAGAAACCAACCAACCAAAACACCTCCGGTACCTTCATCTAAAGAAGAATCGATATTCCGGTCAATCCGTCAAACATTCCACTTTTGAAGAATTATTTGCCTGTATAATTTTAAGTTGCTCTCATGAAAAGCAATGTGAAGTAACAGGCATGTGCGATGCTGTGCAGACTATCCTCGTACACGCTGATGTTTCTCCTTGTCGGTGCGTAGGCCTGGATCTATGCGATTTGTACAATCTCGACGGCGAGCTGCTCGTCGAAATGTGGGTTGCATTCATGGTGGAAAAGAATTGTCCCCTGGAGCCGTCGTTGGATACCCTCGGTCAGCTGGAGCGTTCTGTACTGAAGAAGGACAACAAGAAAAGTATCGGGGCAGTCGCCTCTGCGCGGAGCGAATCTTCGATATCGATCATTGAGGGTCCGCGCTCAACAGCGCACTACATGTATCCTTGAAGATTGGTAAACACCTGTTAACAGTCGGCTCAGGAAATATTCTCGTAGAGACAGTCCGAGATTCGTGAAAAGAGAACGTGTTTGTCCATGCTGTGGCGCATATTTCCTTAACTCTGCCTCAGAGAGAACGAGGATATCCTGGAAATGTACGGCTACAAAGGACCGGCAACGCCAAACGTGAGTGTCTTTGGATTCCTTTGCTTACTCTTACAAAAAAATATTCAGGCGATTTGCGTAGCCTGAATTGGCCGATAAAAATTCTGAGATCTCTTTTACGTGGCTCTGTTGAGGCGAAGTTGAAGATGTACCACGTGACAAATGAGTGCGAGAGAGATAGCTCAAATTTTCAAACGGGAATTTATCAAAAATTGATACTATTTAGAGGAAAAGAAAATTGTCAAGCTCTGCATCAGGGTATTTTTCAGAGCCTGATGCTGTGTTTTTCCATAAAAACTTAACTATGAGAAAACTAAGTCGGAAAGTTTGTGAGGTTATGTCGCCCTTTTACTTTACGTACGCACAGGTACGCGTATCCAAAAACACCAGCGAGTTTACTGGCTATGTAGACTGAATAGATAAACCTACAGTTGGAAGATTTAGCACGGTTTTTTTTTTTTTTAGAGATAAGACGTCATGGCTGTTCTCTTTCGTTTCATTCCCATTCCGCAATTGAACGAATAAAAGAACAAAGAGCGTGACGTGTTCCAGAGGTTTCGAAGATTAACCCCTTGCTCTACGATTTAAATTCCAATGGCGCGTGCCACAATCGACAACATGTCGGCTATGTATTGAGCCACTTAACGATTCGGTCGAGAGTACAGAGTTGTGCCAATCGCACACGTAAATACGTGTGTAAGGTATAACTGGTTTCATTTTATAATAGGTTTGAGAAATAATTACGAAGGTTTGGGCCAATTTCGTTACTTTCAAACGATCTTGTAGGCGAAAGGATTCAGAGCATGGTCAACGTACCCTCACAAACTTTCGAACAATATTATCTCATAGGTGGTTCATTTCTTTTTTTTTTTTAGGAAAAAGAACTTTTAATCTCTGTAGAATTCTCCGACGCAGAGCTTAACGGTTTTCTTTTTCCCTAAATATTATTAATCTCAGAGACAGCTCAGTTCGAATATTTCAGCCATCTCTTGAACTCGTGGGTCACGTGGTACATACTTCGCCTCAAAGCGAGTCTGTGAGAATAAATTACTGGAAATTCGTTCCAGTGATTTATTCGTTGCCGTCCCAACGCATCTTGCAGGTTATGTTCGCGTAATTTCTCTTCCGAACAATGAAAGTCAAAACGAACAGTGTCTCAATATTATTCAGGCTGCAAAGCATAAAATTGACTGATACGCAGCCGTAAAATCAGATTGCATCATGATTTTTTTTAAAATGAAATAACGCTGTCCAACGGGCTGCACCTAGTTCGTCGCTGGAAAAAAGAGGAATTTTTTGAGTGGATGGTTCGGATAATCGAAACGCAATTTTTTTCTAAAGGAATAATATACAGAAATTGAAACACATACACAATTTATATATATATATATATATATATATTTATTTATATTTATATATATAGTGGTTAAAAAAAGTATTTGTACACCGCGTGTTTTTTTAAATGTTCTACGAAAAAAAGTAAAATATTTATCTTTAAATCTATAATGTATATTTCGCGCCACCGTTCGGATAAACCAAATCGTTGTTTGTGGAATTGAGGTTCGAATAATCGAGGTTATACTGTAGGTGTAAGCCCTTAAACATTTTCACAGTGAATCTCTCTCTCTCTCTCTCTCCCTCTTTTTCTCTCTCTCTCTCTTTCTCTCTCTCTCTCTCTCTCTCTCTCTCTCTCTCTCTGGACTAGCTACTGTGCTCGTACCGCCTCAATTTTCTACTGCCATCCAGCGATTCGAACCTCAGTTACATCCGTCGCGTATCTTATTGCGACCCGGTTGTATCCAGCAACGTGCGCGCGCGCGCGCGCGTTCGCAAAAGCGTCGCTTCCCCCCTTGAAAATACGTTGTTGCCAAATCGCTCCGCGAATCTCGTGAAATATCATATTTCGAATGATCACGATCGCGTGTATGGCGGCGGTTGTCTGCCTCGTTGCGGCAGTGTGCGGCGCTTCTTTTTTTTTTTTTTTTTTCTTTGCTCGCTCGCCGAGTGATCAAGCGCGAATAGCTAGTTATTCGAACCGATCGCGCGGCTCGTAGTCGTTTTACGTGACCGCGTGCTCGCGCGCTTTCACCCAAACGCTCGGCGGATAAGGAAGCTGTACGCATAACTTTAATAAAGCAACCGGAGGATAGTCGCTCTTACGAAAATAGATATAAATAACCTTCTGAGGCCCAAGCTAAATTTTTCACGTGCAAATTTATCCTTGTCGAAGAATATTGGGCGTCAGGAGGTTAAGGCGAAATAGAAGCTTCAGCACGTGACCCATGAGTGGAAGAGAGAGAGAGAGAGAGAGAGAGAGAGAGAGAGAGAGAGAGAGAGAGAGAGAGAGAGAGAGAGAGAGAGAGAAGCTGAAATTTTTGGACCACGATTTCTCAGAGATCAATATTATTTTATCTGTTTATTTATTCATTCATTTATTTCATCGTATAGCGTTACTGCTTGTTACAACATGTCCATCCTTAATGTTAGTAGTAGTAATTTTATTTTCAGGGTGTACCCTTTAAGGGTGCTTACGAAAAGTCCCCCTTACATATTGTTCCTCTTTACATTTGTTTTTACACACTATGTACACGCGCCTTCGTTTCACACTCATTTTTATACACTGCCATTCCTTCTCTTTGCGCTACATACTTCACCAACGCCTCGAATTCTTTTACGTACGCACGTAACTCTTTGACGGGATTAATTCTAACCAGTTCATCTATTTTTTGCCGTAGTTCTTCCGCTTCTTTGAGTCCCGATACTTCTAGTTTTTTCACTACTTCCGCTCTTATCTCTGCCTTGAGCGCCTAGCAGCAACATATGTGTTCCAAACTTTCCTCCCCTCCCCTGCAGATTCGGCAGCTATTGTCTTTATATCCCTTGTTCTCTTTTCTATCTTTCCCTATCTTCTATCTTTCTATTTCCCTATCCTCCTTATATTCCCGTACATTACCCATAGTTCCTTCGTTTTCCCTCTGATATTCTTTACCTCACAGTATTTTTCCATCTCTGCGTTTCCTTTTCTGTTCTTGTACTCTTTGCAGTATGTCGATTTATCAATCCTGCACTCGTCGTACTGAATTTCCTGCTCTGTTTTGATTTTTATTCCGCTTTCTACTTTATACTTCATTCCTCCCACATCCTCGTTTCTTATTGCCTGCCATATTGCTCTTTCATTAATCCTAGTACTTATCTCTATTATCTTTTCGAGTTATCACATATTATATTACATTCCATTGCGTTTTGTTTCTTTCTTGCCTCTACCTTGCCGCCCTGATGTAAAATGTTGTTATAGGGTACGAAAAAAAAATTCAAAGACCATCGATTAAGAATTGTCCATGTAATGTTGCTGGCCACAGGACACTCAGACAAAGGTCACTCGCTTTATAAAGTTTCACCGCCGCGATTTCCTTGCGAAATGTGAAAAAAAATTGTAAAGATAGTTCAAGATTTGTAGTATAATGGCCACTAAACGAAATTTTCATTCTATCAACTGGGTATGCATAAAAAATTGTCGAAATCCACCTTTTTCCACAGGCTGTAGACTGATAGTTTTCCTTAAGGCCGGCAGCCACTTTAGGAGACCGAAAATTAGATGATTTTTTTGGATTTTTTTATTGTGAAAAAAAAAGATATTTCCGTAACTCTGACAATAATTTATTCATATTTTCATACATCATTGGCCATGTTTTCAACTTATTTCATGCATTAATTAAGGTGTAATCCGCTGTATCCCTTGGTGTGTCCTCTTCGTCGTTGTCGATTTGCGGGAATTGTGCAGCTCGCAATTCGCATCTGAAATAGTCCAACAAATTTTTATACATTCTTGAGATGTTTTTTTAAGAACATGATCATAAATTTTGAAAAAAAAATCGAGAATTGAATGTTGGAACGTGTTTGAAAAAAAATGATCGATTTTTAGCATTTTTTCCCCCAGAATTTTGCAATAATAAATATGTTTCAAAGAAGCTGATCTTTCCAATGTTAGGTTCATGTTTTAATAAATTATATTATGTAAACGTGTTCCAAATTTGAAGATGATCCATCAATTAGTTTTTGAGTTACGATTCCCGCAAATTGAAAAAATGTCGTTTCAAGAAAAACACGTTTATAGTTTCACAAACGAAAAACTCAAAGTCAAATGTGTTTAATCAAATGATAAAGTGTCTTACCGATTAATCAGCGATTCTAGCACCATACAGCAGTACTTCCTCTTCTTCATGCAGCTCATTTGAAGCTTGTATTTCCTCTTTACGAGCTTTTCGAGCTTCTTTTGTCTGTAATAAACTTTTTCTATCTTGCCGAGCCACGCGCATCTGATCCATTTGCTCGGCATATCCGTAGCTCTGCCTGCCAACTACGATTTGTAGTTCATTCATATCCATGATTAGGGCTGAATTTCCTTCATTGAATAAAATAGCATCAAGAAATGCCGCTACCTCGATTATTTTGTACCCAGAATGGAGACGTTTTGGAGCCGATCGCCAAACGGTCGAGTTTGGGTTTGTTTGGGTTATGAAAACGCAAATTCGGGTTATGAAACCCCAAACAAACAAACAAACCCAAACAAACTACCTAACTGAGCGTTCGTGGATACCTGAGCGCGCTTGAAGGTCGAGCGGAGAGTCTTTATCATTTATATACATACCGTTAGAAGGAATCCGAATATCGTTTTGAAATTTTCAGGGTGTATTCTTAAGATATTTTCCTAACGATTTATGAAATAAAAGAAAATGATTTTTTGAAGCATCTAAAGTGGTTGCCCGCCTTAAACGGTGATCATGGAAACGGCCGATACTTCGTATGTGTACTCGCTCCATCAACGAGTACACACAAATATATATATATATATATACTTGAATGAATGGGTATACTATCACATGCTATGGGAAGGGGCTATCGTACCTGTTATTTCAGCCACGCATTCAGTCTCAGTAGAAAGTTATCCCCCCCCCCCCCCCCCCCCCCCCCCCCCACGGCCCATCATAATGTCATTATCTCGAAATATTTCTATGATAGCAAAAAAGAACAGTATGGGCTCTAAAAGAAAGTCTTGACAAAAAGTATTCCCCCCTGCCCATTATACCATCATTATCTCGAAATATTTCCACGATAGAAAAAAAAAGCTTACAGGCGTTAAAAATCTATATGTCCTTAATTACTGGGCCACTGCGTTTCTAGTTAACAAAAACTTCAAGCACCTTACACTAATATATTAATAACTGTCTTATACCAATACACTCACGCGCGCACACATAAAGTTTCTGGGTTATTGAAAAAAAAGAAAAAACCGTTCGAACTACATTTATATAAAAATATAAATATCTTATACATTTGATATTTTACACAAAGCATAAATGAGGACGTAAATATAGATTTGTTCGCTACAACTCATCTGTTATTTGTGGAAAAATTGGTGCTTCGGTAATCAAAGAACAAATAGAACTTTCAAGATAATAAGTTTGCGAATATATATTTATTTTTCTGACGTGACATGCCCTTCAGCTTTTTCTACGGCGGAGATATTTTGAGGTAATGGCATTATAATAGGGGGACCTGATATTTTTTGCCAAGGCTGCACACACACACATACACACACACCAAAATAGGCTTGATAGTATCGTGCCACCTACAATCGAGAATAAAGGCATTATATTCCATCAAATGTGAATGTTACGCTCGCTTCTGTTGGCACAAGCAATTTACATGAGAATCTATGGAAATGTTCGATTTTGCCGATATACGGATACAATTGTGCTTATGACGTCCGTTTCGTTACATACAGAAAGAGGAGAGTTAGAAAGAGAATATTTTTAACCCGTTATATCTATGTATCGTTGGCTATCACCACAGCCGTCCGATTTAAGGACATGCACAATGCCAACATAAACTCACAAATTTATAAACACCGTTTCCTCATAGATGGTTAAATTTTTCACGAAAAACAAAGCATCCGGTTCACGAACGCAGAGCTTGGCGATTTTCCTTTGCCCCAAATATCATTAATCTCTCAGAAATCTCTATTTGAAATTTTCAGCTATCTCTTTCGCGGTCATATGTCACGTGGTATCTTGTGATATCCCATCTTCTACTCCACCTTAAGGGGGGAGATGCCTTCAGGCAGCCGAAGATAAGCAAAGTTTCAAGATTTCTTTGTGTCAAAACTATTTATTCTGCATTAT
Source organism: Ophion ventricosus (assembly GCA_963932345.1). Lineage (NCBI taxonomy): Eukaryota > Metazoa > Arthropoda > Insecta > Hymenoptera > Ichneumonidae > Ophion > Ophion ventricosus. Next base: position 23,135,233 of record OZ010715.1, on the reverse strand, counting down.
TAAAATGTCATGACATTTTTAATTACCCGATTTCTTTTTTAATGGCTACTGTTCTATACTTGCTTCAGGGACGGTCGCCGCCTGAGTTGTTCCACGGCGTACAACCTAGCGTCTGGTGGATTGATCTAAAACATCAAAGCCAAGAAATTTTAGATTTCTAAAACGCATACGCTCCACGTGAACCTAAAAACCCCAAAGAACAGCGAAAATTTGAAAAATAATACGTGTTTGAAAAAACGTTGGATTTTTCATGAAATTTTTGCTATGGTATTAATGAAAAAGTAGATTAAAAAACAATAATTTTCATGGTACTTTAGGTTCACATAAACGGTCATTATATAAAAATGTGCGAAATTTTTAAACGCTCCATCGGATAGTTTTTGTGTTATCTTATACGAGGTTCATGAAAGAGGGCATTTTAAGAAATCGCGTTTAAAGTTTCACGATTCAAAGTTTTTGTGGCTAAAGGGCCAACAGTTTAATCTCCGATTCCAGGGCGATAAAATAGACCCTTAGCTTCCTCAGGAGTTCATTTTCGACCATAAGCTCTTCTTCATATTATAAAGGCTTATAAAGCAGCCCCCTCCCCTTGAGGGGTCCTGAATACTAAAAAAAAAAATATCGTCGTTCTTGGTGCCCAAAACGATCCTTGAATTGGCCTTCATATGAATATGCTTACATTTATAGAGGTGGTTCTGAAGATTTTGAGGTGTTTACGTAATGTTGAGAATGGAGACTGGTACCTAATTGTCTGCATTCTTTGATGGTCCACGATGACCGATGACGGTCCTCGAAATTGTATGTTTTAAAATCATAATTTCCTATATATATGCGATTGTCGGTATATGTGTGCGTGTATCCAGTAAATACCTCTTTGGTACTGTGATCTCGTGACGTTTGGGAATCCAGTCAGTCCCGCGAGCACGAAACTCTGTCGTTGCCACGTGAACTTACCGAACATCTCTAAAAATTACGATCATTGCCGCGCTCCCCCCTCGTTCCCTCTCTCGGTGGTTCTCATTCCGCGTTACGCGCGCGAGCTACGTCGAAGCAAAGAAAGCACGCGACTATCCGCAACGCTCACACGATGAATGGAGCGAGAAAGGGAAGTCGGACCGGCGTTTTCTTTCCGTGTGGCTAAAGTGGGAAAACAGCTCTCGATCGGAGCGTGCTAAAAGTGCGCGTACATGGTTTTGGCTACCAATGTCACATGTGCCACGAAACTTCGACCCCCCCCTCCCGTCTCCTCTATGGCTCGAATCTTCCCTGTGTCCAATCTTTGTTCGTAGAGAGAAAGGAAGAGATGCGCAAAGATAATCGTTGGTGCCGTTCGTGTCACTTTGAGGAGTTTCGACACTAAACTTGAAATGCTTGTAGAGGATTGAAATTTATATCGCCGAGAGATTAATATAGGATGCATTTACTGTTGAAAAATCAATCAGTTTCACAACATAGTTTCGGAAATTTTTGATGTTCAAGTTGAACCTTTATGCATTGGGTAATATACATGATCCCTCATAAACACCAGTTAAGCTAGGGTCCCACGGCCCGTTTTCTGGCAGGCCAGGCCGCGCCAGGACAGTTGTGGCCTGTGCTGGACTGCCGTCGCTCGTCCGATCCATGGGGAGTCGGTAAATTCAAAGGCGCGGCGTGGCGCGAGGGACTTCTCGTGGCCTGGACGGGTGCGTCGGTTCTCATTAATTTCATCTGCAGCCGTACTATGGAGTGGACCAATGAGCTAACATTCGCGTTTTTAAATCTTTACGAAAATGAACAAGCGCTTTAGAATAGCTCGTCGCTCTAATATAAAAATAAGAACGATGTCCATGATGCGTGGTTACGGATAAGAAGTAATTAAAAAAATGAAACAATACCTATCACGGAATTAAAAAAGAGAAAGGTGTACTTGATGTCGACATAAAGGAAATTAAAAGGGAAATTCAAGGATTCTATGAAAACGGATAGTGGCACCGATCATATTTATGAATCCGAATGGCCATTCTACAATATTATGGGCTCTGCTTCCGTTTTGCTTGGTTTATCAATTGTTGACCACTGAATAAAACCACAGCGGCTGCACACGCAGCTATGCGCTCCATATCACTAGACATGTTGGAATGGCGAAAACAACAGGCCGATTCGGGCCGACACACGCCGTGGGAATTGCTCGGCACGGGGTGCGATCGTTCGCGCAGGCCTCGACAGGCGTGCCAAGGTCTGGCGCGGTCTGTGATATAACGGGCCCTGGGACCCTATCTTTAGGGATATCGTGTTGAATAATCAAGCGGTTTCGCTACTTCGTTCATTAATAATACTCGAAAAAGATGTGAATTTTGAGTTCGAAAGGTTTGTTTTCGGATATTAACGAAACTTGTCGGTTAAACGTGGTGACAACGTGTTAACTGGCTCTGTCGAGTGAGCCACTCACAATGAAGCATTGATATACCGTATATGAATGCATATCAATATCAAAACATATCAAAAATATATTGATTTTTAAATACCACTGACGGGTATTGAAAAATCGGCAGGTGTATAAAATGTACATAGTACTACAGCAATTGAACTTTATAATAAAATGTATTTATTCATCCGCTCGACATTTTTAACATATTCTCGACTTTGTCGAATAAAAAACGTTGAACATTTTTCACTATGTTAATAACTTGGAGCCGACAATGCTGTAGCGATGGTCAGGCATGCCAATGGCAGAGTTGTCATTCTGTTGATTCAAGAGACTTATGTAAACCAAGTTTGTCGATTATTTAAAACATTACATTTCTTTATTAAACCGAAGGAATTTTGAAAAGTAAATGGCAAGCGTCGAAATTTAAATATTAGATGAAGTAAAAAGTTCTGAGCGTTTTTTTGCTTTATTTCGACGATGAAATTGACATAGTTAGGATTATCCGATTTAGATCAACTGTGCGCCGTTTTGTTCGATAACTCTTGTCCATTTTGAAGGCAATTTCATAATTCCACGATTGAAGAAGTCCTCGTCCCTATTGGTAAAAAACTTGACCAGCTCATTTTCACAAGTCTCTCTTGAGGCCAGTTTTGTACCATCACGAAAATTTTGCAAATGCTTGAAAAGTTGATAATCGCTTGGTGCGAAATCGACTATACGGCAGGTGCGATAGAACCTCCCATCCAAGCTCTCGGAGCTTCTGGCGCGTCGTTAAAGATGTGTGCGGCCTGGCGTTGTCTTGATGGAACACAGCACCCTTCCTATAGGCCAATTCTGGCCACTTCTGGTCGATCGCCTGCTTCAATCTGGTCAGTTGTTGATAGTAGAGGTCTGAATTGAGTGTTTGGCCCAATGGGAGCAGCACATAGTGGATGATTCCCTTCCAATCCCACCAAACACACAGCGAAACCTTCTTGGCCGTTAATCTGGGCTTGGCGATCGTTTGGGCCGGCTCACCGCCATTGGACTACGATCTTTTTCGGCTGTTGTTCTCATATGTGACCCATTTTTCATCGCCAGTCACCGTCCGCTTCAAAAATGGGTTGATTTCGTTACTTTTCACCAAAGAATCGCAGGCATCAATTCGGTCCAAAAGGTTCTTTTGCGTCAATTCGTGTGGCACCCATACATCGAGCTTCTTCTTGAGACCAGCCTTATGCAAATGGTTCCAAAGGGTTTTCTGGCTAATCTTCAGTTCCTGGGCAATGAAATAAGTGCCGGTCCGACTCGACGATTTCCATGATTTTATCGACATTTTCGACAATTGGCTTACCAAAGCGTGCCTCATCTTCGACGTCTATATTACCAGAACGGAATCGTTGGCACCATCACTTTGCTGTTGCATTCGATACTGTATTGGGTCCATAAACAGCACAAATTTTTTTCGCCGCCTGCTCCGCCTTTTCACCTTGGTCGTAGTGATACTGAAGAATGTATCGAATTTTCTCTTCTTTTACCTCTATTTTGGAACGCTGTAACACAGAACTGGCTTCGCCAAACACAAAACTGTCAAAGAACTTTTTTTGAAGCGTAATGTCACCCTTAAATCGCCGTATAGTATGACCCGCTGCGATATATACATCGTGAGATAAGGATCACTAAAGACATCTAGCGGAAAACGCTGAGAACTTTTTACTTCACCCAATATATCATTTTTCTGTAAAAATGTGTTTTTTTTTTACGTATAGCTGCGCCACGGCGATCAGTGGTATTCAAACACGCTCGACCTTTAGCACTCATGCAACGCTGCCAAACTTCGTCTCTGCGTTTCGTCGGCGGGAGAAAAAATTGATCGTTATCATTTACAAAAATGTCAATAATTGATAAACGGGGTAGACGGGACGTTAAATTTTTTCTGTCATATAATTGTCATAATGTAATGAGTGGTTTGACAGTTTTTCATAACACTCTTAACATTTCTTCACACTATTTCCTATGTAAAATTGTCGATCGGCGATTAGTGCAGGTATCTTTCTATGTTGAAAAGTGTTTTTTTTTTTCAATTGTAAATTCTATGGAAACGGTGTAGAGAATCAATTTAGAATTTGGAGGGTGCATTTATATATGTATGACGAAGAATCTAACGTATAAATTCGTCACTTGTCCCGAAACTCCTTAACGGTCGCGTCAAGACACAAAATCGCCTATAGAACGTCCGGGGGCAATAAATTTCGCCTTCTCGATGCCCGCCATTCGTCCACTCGGTCGTTACCGCGTCTCTTCTCATCCTCTCGTATGTGTGCATGCTTTTCTCTCTTTCTCTCTCTCTCTCTCTCTCTCTCTCTCTCTCTCTCTCTCTCTCTCTCTCTCTCTCTCTCTCTCTCTCTCCGCCCAAAGCTGGCGCACAAAACATCGTCGATGATTTACGGAGAGAGCTCTGGCAACGCTGTTCCACACATTCTTTTCAGTAGGCGCATAGTCGTAATGACATAACGAGTCTACCTGTGTGGACCCAATTCCTTCGTTCGGGGTCCCCGGGCGCGCGCCCCCCGGTGTACGCGCCGCGTATGCGTGTACCTGCGCCGAAGGGACGTACACCCATCGGCGATCGTTTACTCCCTCCACCACCCCCGGCCGCGCTCTCCTCGCCCGATTCGCCCTACGCTACAGTGACCGCAGCGCTCTCAGCGCTACGCTCGACTTTGTTACACCCTCCCCCCTCCTCCCGCTGTCAGGCCCGTAGACTCTGAGTTTTCAACTCGGCTTTGCGAACTACAATTATTTGACAGGAATGTGTATCTCGTGCTCCCCTCTCCTTGTCTTTTCCGCTTTATTTCTCGGGGATTCAAAGTGGAGCTCACGGCTCTAGGAGAGCACACTGCAGCACACGCGTAGCTCTGTTCTATAACACGATACCCGTGCAGCGTTGGTACCTGCAGTAGTATGGAGATCGCGCGCCTCTGGGGGTAGGTCGGGGAAGGGGGGGGGGGGCGTAACGACGCGGAGGCGAAGGTGGCGTTGGAGGCAACGATAATTCTGGAAACCCTCGCTTTAAGGGCATGCTCAAGGTAAACATAACCTCGCAAATTTTCGTGACGAGTTTTCTCACAGATGGTCAAGTTTTTTTTAAAACATACTGAGCATCAGGCTCTGTAGAACTTTCTTTTACCCTAAATTTGATTAATCTCTGGGAAATCTCTTGTCGAAAATTTCAGCTGTCTCTCTCGCACTCGTAAGTGAGGTGGTATATCTTCTACTTCGCTTTAAGGAGGTTGACGTGTTAGCAAAAAAAAATGATGAAACTTTGATTGTATTTGATTGTACCATGTAAATTACAATGTAAAAGATATTTGGTAAGATTTTCGTGATGTTTAGTAACTTGGTTATTGAGAAAAATCGTCCTCCTTGCCACTTATGCTAAAAATGTGGAATTTTCTACAATAAACGAAGATACATGCAATAAGCATGGTCAGATTTTGACAGATTTTTTTAGGAGATTCATTTCAACAATATAAATTGATTATTCTGACAAATACCTCAGTAACCGAAAATCTGGCAACGTCGCATATGAAGCGTGCCCGAGTCCGTGCGCCGCGGCGAAAATTTCGAAAATTCATATCGCTCAAGATAAATATACATGTATAGGGATGGGAGAGATGAATTAAGTTTATATCGCTCGGAAAAAAAGTATTTATTAATTACATATATAGAAACATACATATCTTTTATATTCGTATATCTAATAATATAATTCAACATCTATTAGACTCTATCTTTAAGATTTTAAGATTATGGTTCGCTTCACCCTCATCAGCGTCAGTGTTGCTTTCAACAATACTGCGTCTTTTTTTCCTCGAGTTAATTTGACTGGTTCTTTCATTGTATACTGCGTCAGTCACCCGTTTTTTTCTTCACATGAATATTTTACTTCAATTTTTGCTGATCGTAATTTTGCCGTGTCACGAATCAGCCAGGGTGCATTCCAAATTGCGCTTACAGCGAGCAGAGCGTGCTTATTACGGTCGATCTGATTGGTCCGATGGCGGTCCCAATTGTGCTTCAATAGCCCAGTCACTATGTCCAAATAATCCCCTTGGAATAACAAAAATTTCGTTGTCGCTCTTTCTTGTTTTAACCGTTGGGGAGGGAGCTCACTGGTAGTCTAAAAGCGGACATAAGCCCATGGAGGACTTGGTCGCCATTTTGTATTTTATGAAAAATTGTTTTTCTTTAATAACTCGGCCATTTTCAATTTTTGGGTAAAAATGGTAAGGACTAAACTTGTAGGAAATTCAATTTCCTACAATTTTAGTTATTACAGTTTTTTCTCTACGATCGATATTTTTCGAATTAAACCTGAAAAAAGTGGCGACGTAAAACTATTGCATTATCTCGTTTATTTTTAACTTTAGGGCATAAATGAACATGAACAAACTTGTAGGGAATTAAATTTTCGACAATTTTGGTCTTTACCTCTTTTTTCCTACAATCAATATTTAAGGTGGTACGCCAACGGCAAAGGAAAAGAGAACCGTCAAAATATTTTTTGACGAACCATTCGACAACTGAATGTCTCTGTGAAATGAAATACAAACTATTTTTATTAAGAGAGAGAGAGAGGATTCTTTTTCTCTTCTTCTTGAGTGATTGATTGAGAGTTTTATTATGCCTTGGCAACAATTTGAGGCAAAATAACAAAATAGTGACATAGTATAACAAAATAAAACTAACTTAAAATAGAAAAAGAAATAGTAATAACAAAGTAACAAAAAGTACCGTAAATAAAGATTATATAATAGGATAAATAAAAGATAAAAAATAAAATAAAATAAAAAGTAAGAGCCAAAGTTTAGAAATACGATGAAGTACAATAAAAAGTAAGAGTGAGAGTTTTTCTCCTAGGATCAATATTTAAGGTTGTACGTCTATGGAAAATCTAACGGGACAAATAAAAATAGTTTGAATTTCATTTCACAGAGACATTCAGTTGTCGAATGGTTCACGAAAAAATATTTTGACGGTTCTCTTTTCATTTGCCGTTGGCGTACCACCTAAATATTGATTGTAGGAAAAAAAAGGTAAACGGCAAAATTGTCGGAAATTCAATTCGCTACAAGTTTGTTTATGTTCATTTATTTCCTAAAGTTAAAAATAAACGAGATAATGCAATAGTTTTACTTCGCCGATTTTTTCAGGTTTAATTCGAAAAATATCAATCGTAGAGAAAAAACTGTAATAACTAAAGTTGTAGGAAATTAAATTTCCTACAAGTTTAGTCCTTGCCATTTTTACCCAAAAATTGAAAATGGCCGAGTTATTCAAGAAAAACAATTTTTCATAAAATTCAAAATGGCGGACATAAGACCATGGAGGATTTGGTCGCCATTTTGAATTTAGACTACCAGTGACACCCCCCCCCCCCCCCAGCGGTTAAAACAAGAAAGCGCGACAACGGAATTTTTGCAAGGTTAAAAGTACATAGTGACTGGGCTATCAGCGCTTACCGCGTAGATCGGGACGCACCCCTATAGTTGACACAACTGACAGTATACACTCACACCTTAAAAATGTATGCGACGTGGCCAGATTGGGAAGCGGCTTAACTTTTGAAAAACGTGCTATCCCTAACTTTTGGGTAAGAAAAAGGACTGTAACACCTCGAATTCCTTGAGGAAGTCTTACCAAAGTGCTCTAAAATCGCGATCGAAAATTGATGCAGAATTACTTCGTTGTACGCGTTCATGTGTAACGTTGTTTTATTCTCAGAGACGATGAGAAAAAGCACAATAGAAAAATAGTACATATTTCCGATTTTCTGCGTGAGTAATTTATGAATGAGAGAAATATTAAGTTTCATTCATTATTCATATTATTATTGTTCATCGGTTAAACGCTCGATCCATCGATAGTCCTATGTCCATTCTCATCCAGGCTTTCCTTTTTCATCTTGCCACTTTCCTTTCCTCCCCTCTCTAGTTTTCTTCGGTTGCCTCGTTCCCATAAGTCGTAAGAACGTTTAACCTCACGCGTTGCGTTGTCTCACGGATCGAACGCGATCGCGTGGTTTTTGTACGAATGAGGCACAAGCTGCCGCAACGCGCGATACAGCGAAGTCTGGCACAGCGAATGGACAGAGCCGCGCGTTGTCTCATATCTTTTGTAATATTCGCGGGGTTCATGGACACGGCCGCACTATACACGGGCCTGGAAATTTTCCTCGGTGAGGATGTGTCTTCTGTGAAAACGGTTTCGGCGGTTGTGACCGCGCTGGTGGCGTTACACAAAGTGGCCGTCGTTCGAGAACGTGAATTGTCAACGGTCACGTGCAATGCAATTCGTGAAACGGACAGTGAGCGAAGACGGTGAAGTGAACAGAGCAAAGACATTTCTTTTTATCAGAGTAACCAAAAACTGATGGAAAAATCTGTGCTTATCAAGAATTTGTCTAAATTAATACAATTTTTTTTTTTTTGATCGACTATGAATGAATTTAATTTTTGTGAGCCGCCATAAAACTACTACTTGTCTTGGTGACGTGCGATTTTTACGGAAATAAAGATTTTAATGTTTGCTAGTCAATAATAAATAATACAAAAGGGTTATATAAACATGAAAAGAACTTTGGTCATTTCGAAATTAACTGAATAAACGTTTTTACGCATTGTTTGTTGCTCACGAATAAATAACACAAACTGGAAGTTATATGAATATAAAAAGACGTTAGAAATTTCGAACTTAACAGAAAAAAAATTGTCATGCCATGTTTGATACCCAAGGACAAACAATACAAAATAAAAGTTGTATAAATATTAAATGAAGTTAGAAATTTGGAATAACAGAGAGAAGGTTTTTATGCAATGTTTGACGCTCAAGAATATATCATACAAAATAAATGTTATATAAATATAAAAAGAAATAAAATTGCAAAATTAATGAAAAAAAATGTTTATCCAATGTACGATGCTTAAGAAAAAATAGTACAAAATAAAAATTATTAAAAATTGCGTAATTAACGAGAAAAAGTTTTTACGCAATATTTGATGTTCAAGAATAAATAATACAAAGTAGAAGTTATACGAGGGTGGTTCGATATGAAGGACGACAATTTCAGTTTTTAATCGAACTTAAGTTTTCGACATAATCTCCTCGAAGTTAGAATAGCTTGTAACTACAGAGTTTTCAGGAAGCTTAAAAACCACATATAAAGATGTCGCTGTCGTCCTGTTTCAGTATGTGAACCAAGTTACTTGTCGAACCACCCTCGTAAAAATATAAAATCACGTTAAAAAGTGCGATATTATAATTAAAAAAAAACCTTTGTCCACGATGTTTCATGCTCAAGACTAAACATCACGAAATAGAAGTTATATAAACATAAAACGTTAACTCTTCGTGGTCACCCTGGGTAGAATCGACCCGTCGATCAATTTTTGGCGTAAATATATAATAGTTCCCGGCTTCGAATGCGACTGTATTCACCATCTTACCTGAAGTTCGTAATATCCTAATACCATGAAATTCACCCTCTTCACATGTCGGAATAAATACCTTCTGTGAAACGCGCACCATGCTACTATTTTTTCCCAAAAGTAGCATATCTAAGAAGTAGCCCGTCTAAATTTTATGTAAAAATGTTGAAAATTCGGAGAACTACGATTTTTTTAGCCAAAAAGTGTATTTTCTGCGTTTTCACATCTTTATGAATTTTTTTTATACATGTCGCCATTTCATTTCTTATAAATAAATTTTTCGTACATCATCTAGAAAGTTCGAAGCATGTTCCGTAAATTATTTTGAACCACTTCGGACGGATAGTTTGGTCACAATACTTTTTTGAAAATTGACTGGGTAGAATCGACCCAAGTGTGACCATCACCATTGAATTTGGATGTGTGACCTCGAAGGGTTAAAGTGGTTAGACGACACCTTTTTCTATTCGACAATTCAAATACGCAAGCGCGTCTTTACCCTCCCGTGATCGCGCAGCGTTCCACGCGGAGTTCAGAGAAACTATAAAAATCGTTTTCAGAGCCTCGACCCGTCGCCGTCTTAGCATTTTTAACGCTACCTCGCAACAGCTATAATCGCCGCTACATTTTTATTTTTATCGATACATTTTTCCACACCTATAAAACTGACCAATCACGAAGATAAACGAAGTTCGCATCTCTCTGATCTTGAAGATTTTACTCAAAAGTGCTGGAGTTTCGAGACCTGTGTTCACGAAACATGGGCCTTTGTAAACCAGAGCAAACAATAGAAACGAAAGTATTTCAACTCTGGCAGCCCCCCCCCCCGCCCTCGCCCCGCTTTTCCTTTCCCGTCAACATGCGATAAAAGTACCGACTTTTTCTTTCCGTTTCCCACAAACGTCAATGACAATGAGACAGCATCTTTTTTTTCCCCCGAGAAATAAAAATGCTGCGTAAGGTAGCGAAGATTGGTTTACTCGAGGGCACCATAATTTGGGCATCGACGCGCGTATAAATTATTTTTCGATGGAAACCCTTGGCCTACCGCGTTTACTCGGACGGTCGGACGGTTGGACTCGAGTTGGCACTCGATTGCGTTCGACGACGCGACGTATACAGCAAGACCTCCGTAATTCCCGTCACAAAAATCCTTCAGGTAGATTGCTCGCCATTATCCCCACCAGTTCTCGATAAATCGCTCCCACGTAGACGCGTTCCCTCCGCGCTCCGCGGCTGCTGCCACCTCTACATCCAGAAACGCAGCGGGAAGGGAACGACGATGGCGGGGGAGGAGCGGAGGGGGGGAGGGGTAGATACTCCGTGCTACGGACAGAGAAAAGAGCCGGTACGAGAATCGTTTGTAGAAGAGACGCTACCAAGCAACGCTCTTCAAGTGGCGATTGGATGAGAAACGTCTCCTCCCACTCTCCATCCCGCAACCGTCAACCGCAGCCCCGACCGGATTTCTCACAAAGGGCATAATTTCAGTTTTCAAGGACGCGCGCGCCGCGAAGCCCTGCCATCGTTTTCGCCGTCGCGTTTCTAAACACACGAATTCTCGCGTGAAACACGTTTCTCGGCGTTTTTTTTTCTTTTTTTTGTTCTCTCGCACTTCTTGCTCTTCGCGTACTCCGCGCGTTAACGCTGTCAAATTTTCGTTCGTTGATCGAGACACATCGCGTTATATAGTTCGTTGCTGTCTCGCCTCGCGCTTTCTCCGGCGTGTAAACACGTCGAAAATCGCGAAAGCCACTTTCTCGTAGACCAAGTGATTGTAGTCAAGCAAATAAAAGTCGTGGTAATTCGTCGCAAAGAATAATATATTTACGGACGTTGACGGAATCAAGCCGGTTCTCTCTCGATGGCGTCGTCGACGCACGCCGCGCGAAGCATGGGCGCGTCTCTCGTCTTTATACATTCATCTCGTTCCCAATCGCGAACCCTCGTGTTTCTTCGAGTCAGTTCGGCCTTCCTCGGTGGATCTTCGCGCAATTCGAGCGTTCAAAAATTTCGCTCGCTCGAGACCCCACCGATCGCATTCCTTGCCGGCACTGTTGCCTCTCGGACGTGACGAACGAAACTAAGTGTAATCGCTTTTTTTTTTTCTCTTTTTTCGTCCGTCTCTATCGCGTCTTCGTCTCACTCGAGGCTACTGCGTGACGAATATATTCGTCGCTCGGTCAACACTAGTTACTCTCCCCGCTCTGTATGTACATACCTTTGTGTTTACTCGGCAAAATGTCGAGTCTCAACGGGCGAAAGAGCTTCGGAAGAATTGAAACGATGCACGCTTTTGTACGGCTCGAAAAGCGGGTTTTTTTTTGCGTTTGTGGATTCATCGCGTGCCGCGAACGGGAGGCCAACCTCGAGACGCAAATATGGCGGCATAAAATGCGGAATATTTTGAACTTGATTTTTCTTTTGAAACTTGTTCAGGGATGTAAGTCGGAGCGCGTGAGACGAAAATCGTGCAGTGCAAAGCTTGTTGCACGTGATTTTTCGATCGGAACTTGTTTGGAGGTATTCCCTGAGAGTTGAACTCAGCGTGGCAGGTGGACGGGTGCTTTAGCCACCATCTTGGAAATCCTGGAAATCAGTTTTTTTCGAAATATCTTCGGACCGGTTGATCCTACGATCAAAATGGTCAGCGCCACTTTTGTAAAGGAAAACATTTTTCTATAACTTACACGTTTTTCTTGTTTTTGTTGTTCTTGTAGCATTCATATTTTTCGACTTAAAGCGAGTCAAAATTGTTTGAAAATGGTTTTTCTTGAAAATATCTGCTCAGCGATTCAGCGTAGACTGAAAATAATTCTCAACAATCTTGTAGAGCATAACATTCTCTATCTAGCGATAATTCAAGGTCTATAGCGCGGCAAAGTCGCTGTGTAATGGGCGCGAGATCGATGGAGTCGACGATAACGTTCTAAAACGGACATTGAAGTACAGGGAATGCAAAGTCGTACAACCGTGAAACCGCGTCGGCCCTGCGTCCGCTAGTGTTCTTTTCAAACGAACAAACCCAACCGATCTAACTGTGGAAATTCTCGACCCTCCCTAACAACTCCGTCGTCCCATCGATATTTTCGCCGTCATTGTGAGGTCCTTTTTCTTTGCTTATGTCCGAACAGCCAGTTGTGCGTAACGCTTAGTAGTGAAAATACAAGAAAAGGCGCAGCTGTATCAGCGGGAAATCACAAAGTGGAGAAGACTGTCAGAGCGACAGATAAGGATGTGCGAGAAAAAAAAATCATGAGATCCTGCTGAAGGGATTGGATTGCACAAGGTAACAGAGAGAAACTTTGGGAATCGCACTTTTCTTCGAGGGTGGAATAATTTATTTTCAAAGCTATTGTAAAGTTCATTCTCAGCAGGCACGAGACTGTTGAATCAATTTATTCGTAAATCTTGAAATATTATGACAAGTGCAAATTTCGAAGCTGGTTTGACAAATAGGCTGACAAACAAGAGGCAAGAGTGAAGCAAACGGGTGATACCGGACCTGCAAAGATTTTGGCCGAAGTTGCAGAAAGTCTGCCACCCATCGACGAAACGGAGCCACGTATTTTTTTTAATTCGGCTCGTATAATATTTGATATCCATGGTTAAGGCTCAATATGGATACCACGGAAAAATACACTTGGAAACACTACCTTCTGGGTGGTGGGGAAAAGAGTTCACTTGCGAGAAATCGACCGGACGATCTCGTGTACGTTACAGCGAGGTTTTCCACGCTATAAATCTTAACGATGTCATCCTACCAAAAAATACTTAATATGACATTTGTAGAGAATTGTATGCTCTACAAGATCGATAACCATAATTTTTAATGTGCGATCGATCGTTTAGGAAATACTTGCAAAAAACCATTTTCGAAAAACCCCGACGCGCTGTAACTCGAAAAATATGAATCCTACAAACAAAAAAAAAGATTCGATACATAAATTGTAGAAAATGTTCTTTTCTACGGAAATAGTTTCGACAAGTTCATTGTGCGATCAATCGTTAAAGAGATACTTTCGAAAAATCGTTTTTGAAAAACTCTGACGCGCTGTAACTCGAAAAATATTGATCCTACAGAAAAAGATTCGATACATAAATTGTAGAAAATGTTCTTCTCTACGAAAATAGTTGCAACCATTTCATTGTGCGATCAACCGTTCAGGAGATACTTTCGAAAAACCATTTTCAAAAAACTCCGACAAGCTGTAACTCGAAAAATATTGAACCTACAAAAAAAACATATCCAATATAAAATGTAGAAAAAGTTCTTCTCCACAAAAATGGTTCGTACCATTTTCATTGTAGGACGAACCATTTCGGAGATATTAAGAAAAAACAAAATTTCAAGATGGCCAGGGGTCTCTAAATTCTCTCTCTCTCGCTCTCTGTATTATGCAAATACTTTAGCCGTGATTCGTGTACGATAAGTTCTCATTGATCCGAGGTACAATCGAACACATGTTGTCACGGATTACAAATTAAGGAATTTATCTCCCTTAAGTCCTCCGACAAAGCGGCGGTTCTTTTTCAAAATCTGAATAACACGATTATATTTTTGACACACTCGTGTCTTCGTGGTTGCTCGATCAACCAGAAAGAGGAAGAAGCGCGAAAAGGGTATACGAGCAAACGGGTTGCAGCGAATATCCTCGGAGCTCTTAAGGCCCAGTGTCACACCGATCGAGCGGCCATGAGTGCGAGAGAGATAGCTGATTTGCAGATTCCCAATGATTTCTGAAACGGTTGATTTCTGGGAAAAAAGAAAAGAAACACGTTCCGTTCTGTTGAACGACGAACAACCGCTTTCTCTTCTTTTGCCCGAAATATGTTCCGTCTAGGAGAAAACTTGGCAGTAGGATCTTAACCGACAGAACGTGTGACACATGGCCTTAACATCGAAGCGATTACATTATTCTTCACTCCCCTCCTCGTATGAAGGAAGTGTTTGGACGCTGCTCGTGACGCAATGGACGCCAGCGAAGCTGTTGCGTCGGCGTTCGCACGCTGGCGCTACCTGTTGCTCTTTTTCAATCGGGCACGCCGAGGCGAAAGATCGTCTCGATTCGTGCAGCCTCGGTTCCCCCCGCCCTTCGCCGTGGATGACTCCTCCCACTTTTCCGCGCGCATCTCATTTTGCACGAATATTCGTTGTTAGACAATTTACCTGGCTGCTTTTTAATTGTGTTTTTTTTTTCGAAATCTTCGTAGGATTACGCGATTTTTCGAAGTTCGAGAAGAAAGATAACGCCGTTTTCGAATCTGATCGTTAGTTGTCTCGTCGCGTGCAACGCTCAGCTTTTTCGTTCTTCCGCCACCTTCTCTCGTTCTCCGCGTCTCCCATGCTTTGAACTGGACTTTCGATTTACAGACCGCACCCCCCCCCCCCCCTTCACACGCTTCCCCCTCCCATTTTCGTTGCCAGAGTCTTATGTGCTCTCGCTGTCGTCGACGACTGAGCGACTTCTTCGAATCGATTGCGCCCCCCTCCCCCTTCGTCCCGATAATAACGAACTCCGAACTATCCTTTGTTCGCACGAGGCGTACCAACGGCACAGCTCGAGATGGAACATCGAATGGTTCAATACCCGAGCCGTAGCCACAAAAGATCGGATATTCGACAATCGTTCGAAATTCGCCGATACGCTCCTCGTACTCGAGCAGATATTTCCCATGACCCCGAACGCTTCGTACGTATCTTTCACCGGCGTGGGGGTGCAATTGCTTATTTACGTATTTATCGGTGAATATACACACACGGGCACAAAAGAAATTTGATTACTCGCGCTACCAGCATTCCGGTATTTTTCGTCCTCAACCGTACCCCTCGCGGTTCTTTGTCCAATTATGTAACTTCGATTGTATCGCGAACGTGCGGGTGGGGGCGCTCAGCGCTGTATTCTCACAAAACGTCGGCCAAGCCAATTGCTCCTTATTGGCCGACGCATGTGAAACTAATTCATTTCGTTAATTCCTGGTAATTGCTAATAACTCGTGAATCCTGGTGAGAAAAGAGCGGGAATGGCGTCAGCCATTTTGGAAAAAATGTTGTGGGGCGGGGGGAGAGGCGACTTCGCCGGCGATACCTGAAAGAACGCGAGCGGGGAACTTTAACGGATTTCTAGGATCTCGCATCTGGTGCGAGGAGTAAGACGATGTGGAGAGGAGGGGGTATTGGTGAAGAAATGCGAAAAATGTCGTTCACGATACGACGATTTTAAACCACGCGCTTCAACTCTTATGACAGTTCGATTGTCAATTGTATTTCGTGTTTTAATCGAGAACATTACTACAAATTATGCCGGTCACTTGTGGCCTCCGAGCAATTGAGCGTAATTAACGCGAAACTAACCGTCTGCCCGATTTCTTTCTAAGCTCCCCTCCTATCCTGCGCGCTCTCTGTCTCCTTCCGGCCTCACCCCCTTTCCCCCTCTCCTTGTCTTCTCGCAGCCTCTAGCTCCATCGTGTCTCATTCGGAGATGCTCCCGACGTATGCCTTTATCTTTCGCTCTCAGATTCACCTTTTGTGTTACGCGCCGTACCAGAGACCAAGAACGGCCGGCACGTAACTTATTCCTCGGAAAATTATACCACGGCCGGTAAAAAAAAATGTTTAGGGGTGAAATCCCCGTTCCAAGTATTGAAGTTATTCTGTTCGCGAGGAGGCATTGATTTTTCACAGAGTAAAAAAAAGTTTTATCGTACGAAAAGTTGTTGATTGCAGTTACCGACTGAATTCGTTAATCAAGACCGACCGAGTCCGCCATGAGGGCAATAGCCATTTCCATTCGAACTGATAATATTAATTTGAAAGAAAAAAAATGTCCTTTCTCTTTGTAAAAAAATGAACAGCCTGTCTCGCTTGCTCGAAATGTAGGGTAAAAAATTGCGGGCGTTTTATTCACCGATTAGATGTTTTCGGATTTTCAGTTTCGATATTCTCGTCTCGCTAGAATTCCGTTGATAAATCTCGGCAGTTTTTACGTGCCTCTCGTCGTAAAACGAGGGGAAAGAAAGGGAACGGAGAGAGAGAGAGAGAGAGAGAGAGAGAGTTAGTTTACAAGCGCCATTTGCCCCGCCGTCGTTTCCCGCATTGTGAAAGACGAGCGACTGGCAAAAGTTCAACGTCATTTCCCACGGTGTGTGTCGTGTAAAAGCTAACGGGGACTCCAGAAGCGGCGCAAGCGCACACGGGGAGACCACACGACGCCTTCCAGCGCCCTCTCGTGGCTCCGACAAAGGCGAAATTCGCGCGAAAAATTGCCCGAGCGAGCGAGCGAGAGAAAAGGACGAGTTATTCTACTTGCTCGTTCGAGCTCGTGTACGTAACGCGCCGTTAGCGATTGCCGACGCGCGCGCGCGCGCGCCATGGCTCTGTAGGCTCTGAGACCATGTAGCCGTGATTGGTGCGACAGCACGCATGCGCGTGTAGCGGCCGCACCGGTAGCACATCGACGCCGCCACTGTCGCAGCTTCGCGTACGCGAGCAACTAGGCGCGAGTGTAAGAAAGTTTTTGAAGAGATTAAAAAAAAAAACGTCGCTCTACTCGCGTGGAAACAAACATCTGAGTGTGGGAGAAGAGTGAAGAGCCGTGGGGCTCGAAGAAACTCGAGAAAGCGATAGGAACAAAGCTAGAGAAACTGAGTAGTCGAGTAGAGCAGACTGGAGCAGACTCGTAGCGCGTGGAGAGCGTTCGGCGAAGGGGCGGTACGGAGTGGGGATAGAGTCGTCGAGAGACCGACCCGAAAACCTTCGCGATCCGGAACGGCAAAAAACTCTCCCCTCATGCCGGTTCACCCCCCGCCCCTCGTTCTTCGGTCGAGCGCGTTACGCTAGCTGCTCGCACAGCGGACAGTACCGAGTCGACCCTTCTGTTACTCAGTTCCGTTCTCTTGTTCGCGTCCAAAGTATGCAAAAAAAAAACCGCGGTAAGGACCGAACGAAGGATGAAAACGCTAGAATCGTTTACGTCCATTCGAAGAGAAGTGTGTGCGATAACTGGAAATTGTCGAAAATCGCAAGAATAAATACTTTCAATCGACAAAATTCGTGTGTTGAGTGTTTATCGCGTTCCGCTTGGTCGTCAACGGCACCAATTTTTCGTGAAAAACCGTTTCGTGGCAAAGTTTTAAGGTCCGCTGTGTAGCCTATTAATCTTTGATACGTCCAATCTGTGTAAACACGCACGTATATATATGTGTACACAATCTGAATCTCGACATGTAAAGGCTCTTTCTCTTTCTTTCACTCGGTCGGCTTCGCCGTAAAAGTTCAACGCGTACGCGCGACTGACGCGCTCTCTCGTTTCCCGAGGCAGGTTAACGACAGTTAACCTTCCCGCATCTCGACCAACGACGAGTTATACACGAGTCAGCGGTTCTTTCCCCATCTACGAATCTTCACTTCGTTGGCTTTTATTCGTCCCTTGCGCGCGCGCGCGCGCGTCTCTGTGTTTGTCAATCGAGGCGAGGTGATGGGCCGCGTAACGCACGCGAGAGACAAAGCCGGCGGGGCGCGCGGGTTGAGCACCGCTTTCCGTGAAGCAACAGGTTAGGGTAACTCGCTGCTGCGGCAGGAAGAGGGGGAGGGGCTGCGCGTGGTTCTCACCGGAATTTCTACCGTTTTTTTTCGCAAATGTAAATCGTGGCGTCATTCCCACGATAAAAGGCCAGGTAAATACGACACGACGGAGAAGAAACACGAAAACTATCGAGGCGAGCGGGAGAGACGCTGTGTGTACATCGGAGGAGGATTTCTTCTTTTTTTCACGAAGCGAGAACGTGCTAAGTGAGTGATGGTCTAGTGCGCATGTGTCAAAGGTGTGACTAGATCCACACTCATTAAGCAAGTTTTGTTTTGAACAACGGATCGTATTCGAGAGAGTCGCGTGGCTTTTTCTCAGGTATCTTCGACCGCGGGGGTAGAGGGGGACTTGCCAAGTGGCTCTCATCCCGCGTCAGTTTTTCAATTTTTTTTTTTTTTACGAGCGCACTCGTCCGCTCGCGGGGACTCGCCAATCGTAATCGATTAGAAAGAGATGGACGCGATGGCGAACGGCAGCGAACTATCTAATTGTTCAATTAACTCGGTCCACGCGCGCGCGCGCGTGCGTGTATCAATCTTGAGGACTTCCCGAGGCGAGTGAATATCGACTGTACACGAATATAAAAGTTTTCTTGCTCTTTGTTTCGGTTTTTTTTTCACTTTGCAGCTGAAGAAGCCTTGAGGGCAATCCCATAGACGAGTATGAATTTGGTGCACGTAGATTTTGAGCAACCGTGACTAGATACACACTCGTCTACGGGGTACACGGAATACGCCAGTACTTGGAACAGCGACTCTACAAAGTATTCGCGATAATGCGCAAAAATTACTTCGAGCTTAACATTTTCTATGACAGTCATGATGAACTAGATACTTGCCGAGAGCCTTGACGATTACAGCCTGTCTAATTTTCATCAGATCAAGAGAACCAGAAGTCCCGATGGGACGGATGTGTCCGTCGTCCGGCAGCACAAGATACGCGCCTTGGACACAGCCTTCTCGCCTGCCAGCTATTCCAAAAAAGCGTGAGTATCGGCAGGGCAACGCGTAAGGTACGCGTGTGCGACGTCTACATACGAAAATGTGTTTCAGGGACACGCCTAGGAGAATTCTGAGTGGCCAGACGAGGGGAAAGATCCTCGAAAGATTTGGCAACGAGGTAGTCGATTGGAAGACGTTCGAACGATGGGATGTGGACGTTGGCAAAACGTGCGATCCCCATGTGCCCACTGGAGCGATTTACATGTTTGAACTGCTGTCCAAAAAGGTGAAAAAAACGCAACGCGTTTGTCGCGAATATGGCGCGAGATTGTGCAGCGCTTGGCACAGATTAACAGGCCCGGATGCACCTCGTTTAACGTCGAACGTGAAGAATCAGTCGCAGACGAATTTTCGCACCTGGGGTAGAATAATATGCGAGATGGATGGTAAATTGAACGCTACCGCGATAATGCTAGAAGGCTGCAAACAACCGTCTGGGCAAAGCACCACTGCCACTGTCTCTTTGGATCTCACGGGTATTTCCAGTTACTCGTTATTCCCGGGTCAGATACTCGCGGTAGAGGGCACTAATCCAACCGGAAACGAGCTCGTCGCTCGCACAATATACTCGTCCGGTTACATGAAACCGTCGCCAGCACCAAAAATCAAACACGATTTACGGCTCGTCGTTGCCTCAGGACCGTTCATAGGCGGCAATGAGAGCCTTGACTACGAGCCGCTCTTTCAACTCATGGAACACGTCGCCGCGATCGAGCCTCACATTCTCATACTGGTCGGACCGTTTATACCCTCCAATCATCCGGACATACGGGACGCCACGATACTAGATACTTTCCAAGAATTGTTTCAACAGCTCGTCGAGAAAATTATGACGTTCGTCAAAGGGTACGCACACAGAGCTTGGCAAGAAGCAAAGTTGATTGCGTCCATTTTTTTTTTGCAAAAGACTCAGTCGTAAATATAAGATGACTATTTTTTTCGGGGTCAAAGCCGTGAAGTTTCACCAGCAAATTGAACACGTAATTAAGGTAGTAGTCTCACCAAGGCGTTTTTCGATAGATTTTTTAAATTTTGAGGACTCATTCAGGACACTATTAAATGATTGCATGCAAAATTTCAAAAAGATTCACCGTTCAGTTTTCGAGATATTGTGCTATCAAAGATTTCATGGTTTTACACGTGTCCTTATAGGGAGCAGTGGACAATTTCACATTTCACGCAATAACTTCGAAACTTTTCTACAGTTTTTTTTCTTTATTACGGAGGAACATATGACGAAGTGGGTAAAAAAAAGATCATGAATTTTGACCGTCTAGTTTCAGAGATAAAGCGATTTAAACAAAGCAATGTCTAGCGACGCTAGAGCCACGAAGCGACTGGAGCAGATTAGAACTAGATTACAGTAGTAATCCGTATACGTAGAGTATCTACGTATTATTAGCCGGAATGGATAGTCTGATACAAAAGTGAGGGTTAGGCAAATACGATATTCGGAGTTTCCATCATTATTTTATAAGTTTTTACATCCCGATAAGATGTACAACCATAATTATTACGATATTTCGCAATATTTCCATGCTTTCATCGATTGAACGGAGAATAAACTTTTCAACGTGGCTGTGGCGAGGCGACTACCTTAAACGGTAATACTAGTCCAGGGGTATGAGAAATGAGTGTAGCTTTGGGACATCTTTGTGATAGAAAAAAAACAGTAAGTCGTATATCTATTTTCAACCGCAATGATTTAACTTGCCGACCGGATCTGGCCGACTAAGAACTCGCCGACTATTTTGTTGTAAAACTGAAATTATGCAATTTTCGCAAAATTTTGAGTTTAAATATTTAAAAAAAAATCAGGAATACCTAAATCCCTATGAGAAGCTTAGGTATTTGTGATTTTTTTCTGAAGGTAAACTAAGGACCGATCGGTTCATTCGGTACCGGCCTTTTTTCGACTACATAAAAAACAGTAGTCTTGCTTTTTCCAATAGTATAACAAAGACAGAAATTATTACCTATTACTTTTAATGCTAAAAATTACGTCATATTCACCAAAAAAATTTCTTTTGTTTACTTTAGTTATGTGATGTGATGAGTGTATAATATTGTAAAAAAAAAGTATTGCTTGTGCCGTTATTTTGTAACAAAGGTAAGTTATTTAGTTTGATTATTAGTTTATTATTAGTCGGCGAGTTCACCGGTCGGCGCCTTCACTGGTCGGCGAGTTTAATGGTCGGCCAGTTAAACGGCAACCATTTTCAACGGGACAGCGTAAGTTTGGAGTCCAAAAATGTCGATTTCCAATTTTTTCATAAGAATATTGGGATTGCGAGATCCGGATTTTATTTATATTTATTGGACATTTTGCAAATTACGCTGTAGAAAAGAATGCAGTATCTAAAAATCCAACTTTTTGGTGTCGGACCAATTATTAAGTTTTTATTAACGGTTTTTTTTATCCCAAGGGTGATTCCATAGTATGATTTAAGGCCGATTCCATAGTATGATTTGATACCGACCGATTCGGTCGTCGTCACACCGACCGAGCGGCCATGAGTGCGAGAAAGAGAAATAGCTCATTTACAGATTCCCAATGTTCTTCGAGACGGCTGATATTTGGGAAAAAAGACAAGCAACACCTGCTTTGTTGAACGACGAACAACGTCGTTCTCTTCGTTAGTCCGAAATGTGGTCCGCCTAGGAGAAATGCCCTTAAAGCTTAATGCCGCCTATGAGCCATGCCCTTAAAGCGAAAGAATCATTTTTTTTTCTACCCCGGAAATGGTGGCGTCCTTCACAAGCTACGATCCGACCTGACCGCCGTTTTTTTTTGCATTTCAGTAAATGTACGCGAGTCGTATTAATTTCATCGTCTCGAGACGCGCACCACGATCCGGTATACCCGACTCCCGAATACTTTCTGCCCAAGTCCATGCACCGCCCGAATCTCCATCTGATGCCGGATCCTTGCATGCTGGAGATCGAGGGTCTGACGATAGGCGCGACTTCCGTCGACATCATACGTCACTTGGGCGGCGAGGAAGTCAGTCGGTGAGTTCGAGAGCAAAACTCCTGTTTGAAATGGTCGCAACCAAAATTCGACCTTGATCGATCGAATGACGAGAATATACGCGTGTCACTTTCAGAAATATGACCGGAAAGGATCGGCTGGGTCGACTGGTGAATCACATACTTTCCCAGGGTTGTTTCTATCCGCTGCATCCACCGTCGAAGGAATTGAACGTGGACACCGAGCTCTGGGAAAAATACGCGTTCATGTATCAGCAGCCGCACGTTCTTCTTCTACCCTCGGATATGAGACATTTTTGCAAATGGACACACGACTGCCTCGTGATCAATCCGGAACGCGTGAACAAACACTCGTACGCGCGAATCGTCGTGAGACCGAGCTCGAACGGTTCCTGGACCGAACGACAGGTGGATTGCGAAATTTTGAAAATTTAAGGTCAACCAACTCACGTCGATAAATCAGAAAAAATAATGAGAGCCGAACTACTTTGTAATACTTCGATGCACAATCCTTTTCCTCGTTCGTACTTTTTTTTTCCTATTTTTCAATAAAGAAATAATAATTGACAATGTTGTTGTGGGCTTAAACTTTGTGGTTTCTTCCAATTCCCGAGTACGAATCGAATCGGGCTTTCGAGACACTTTTAATAGAGACTTAAGACAGCTGTTAAAACATTTACCGAAGGGTTCATTTCAAAGTTGGATTAAAATTTCACAAATTACAGTGAAAGTTTTAAAATTATAATTTATGATAACATAATTAGGAAGGATAGACAAATTTTGATGGGAAGGTAAGAAACATCTTAACATAAAGTAATTACTCAAGTGAATTTAAAACTTGTTCGTAAAGAGTATGTTCTTCAACTTTGAAAATTTCCCGTCGGCCATTTCGAGTAGTCTGGTTGATTTTCTGGACGATTTCATCGTTCGAATAAAAATTTCGCAAGGCTTAGCTGATTTCCTTAACTCCATTTCCAGTTTAGGACAGACTTCTTGATCGCAGAGATAAGTACTTCGTCATTTTTTATCTGAATAATCCGTCTCGGGTACAGCTCACCGTCGTATCTCATCAGAACATACCCGTGCAGGAAATTGGCAGGGTATGCCTAATACAATCCGGGGCCTTCAATGGATTATTTGTGAATTTCATAGTAGGGTTTTCCGTAAGAGAGCCGGACCGGGCCTCTATCAGGGATTGGTAGGGTAGGTAGGTAGGTTGACTAAAACTATGGTCTAAGTAGGGAGACCAAGTAAAGGCCTTTAAGGGGTGTTGTTGTAGATTCCCTAGTAGCGATTTCCCCAATACTACTAGACTTTGCTATTATAGAAGCAAATCAGTATAAATTGCTTGACTAAAGAATTGTGGCATAATAATGATCGAGATCGATTAAATATAATAATTAAACTATGCATTTAGTGGACGAGCAGTGATGTCTTGAACTAACACGCATGTAGTGCATTCATTGGAACAAGGCGGGATTAAACGCGTCAAAATATGCGACAGAATTCTAAACCTCAAATGTTTTGAAATAACACATTTCTTTTTCACAGTGCACATACACGCACCACGTATGCATATGGCTGCGATCATTTTTATGAGACTCCGTTGAGGCAATTTTAAAGGCCCTGATTATTTTGCCTCAATGGCCCTCTGTAGCAAAGTGTGGCCGGCTACTGATGGCCCATGTGCGGCTTCCAGACTAGGGCCTTAATAAAGTTAGAGAAAATTAAGATGGGCCCGATCAAAGCACGAACTCAATTTCCGCACGGGTAGTCGCCCACCATAAGGTTCTGGTAGAAACGTGAAGATTGTGGGGGTGGCGTTGATGGAGTAGGCTGTTCTTCCAAATAACATTGGGACAGTCCTAATGTTACCCCACTCAGTGCTGAAAATTTACAACTTTCGAGTTATAAAATTAAATAACAGCCTTAAAGGTATAAATAACACTCCAAAAAGATTCCAAATAATGTACTTTTAAATACACATACCTGCCGGTAGTGAAATGTTTCCAGTTTTTCGAAGACGAATGAAAGTTTTAACACAAACTAAAAACGCTACAACGGTGAAAAACAAGATGGACAAAAACTCTTTATCGCACCGATCAATGGCTTCTATTGCAGTGGTAGGTTTTTCCACTACAGATTTCCAATGATTGTACCATATCTCATATTCACTCGGAAAAATCGTGTTTTCTTTTTCACCCAGAAATGTTTACGCTATCTTTTTAAGACTTTCTTTTGTTTTGGAGTAATCACTGGTTTTCTCAGGCAGAAGCATTTGCATCGCTTCGATCGTTTGTTTATGTGATTTAAAGCGAGCATCAAGTTCTGTAATCATATGTTCAATAAAAGGGTAAAATACATTTCGACGATAATATATTTCGGCAGTTTCTCCTGGTACATTGCTGCGCTGGGTTTGGCTAAGGGGGGTCTGGACCCCCTAACCCCCCCCCCCCCATAAACGTCCGTTGCAATTGGGTCATTGAATGATTTTTTTTCATTGTATAGATCATGTGCGGTTTTTTAAGCAAAGTATTTTTCTTTTTATTATCAACAATTAACAACGTTATAGCACTTTTATATTGTTGTTTTGTTCAGCTCGGCGAGAACGCGCCGAGAGCATCCGAAGTTACTCGAACGCTCTGTGACGTCACCGTTCGAAAGCCGGTATGCAAACTACTCGTGTAATACGAGTATTCTGTCAACGATGGCAATGACAAAATCATATAAGCCTTGTTTTGTTCCTCTTTGTATAAATACGACGAAAAGTGCCCCTAATAGGTATTTCTGAATGTGCCACAAGACATAAAATGTCGAAATCTGTGGTTCGATGCAGTACAACGTGTCAACCCGAAATCATCGTCCACTTATTTTTTATATGAATACCACTTTGATGTCAGTGTAAACGTGTTATAACATAAACTGTATAGGATTTTTTTTTTAATACGTCTTTCTCAAAATGCTTATGATACGTAGCGACAATAACTGAGACAATTTATCAAGCCTCTCCAAATATAACATTTTTCAGTTATCCACGGTCGGTAAATTACTCGAATTTGCTTTCGCCAATCCACTTTCACGCATCGTTGCACGAAAATTAAACTAGTCTTCGACTTTTTCAGAATGCTCGAGATGTTTTCAGATGTAAAATGACACGAAATTTCAGATTTGTGTACACTTGCGTGGAAGCCGTATACATAGCCTAGTCGGTCGTGTTCGAACGATGACGTCACAAGCGCCAGCGCTGATAGCGTGGCATTTCGCGCCAACATCTACAATTTGAATTATCGTGATATAAAAACAATTAATAATTATCTTTAGAATTATTGCAAAGAAAAACCCTTTTAATATTCTGTTTAATTATCACAAAAGATCAATTCTACATTTTAAAAATCGAACATTTTTTTTTAACAACTCAATTGATGGCCCGTTATTGACGCCACGGAAAGCAGCCCACCATGCGGCGCTAGTAGTCACCCACGTTACCCCCACTCTGCAGAACGCCTCGCTGCGTCATTTCGAACCCCCGCACCCTTGATATTTTCTTTGGTTTTCACCGTTATTCTCGATTTTTTATCAATAAGAACATTTGATTATTTTTATTTCATACTGTTGATATGAACACGTGCCTGTTCATATTTTCAGACCAGTCTGGAAACATCGACATTTCACGAGTTTTAATAAAAAATTTATTACAAAGGATATATATATATATATATATATATATATAATAAGTCTGATTGTTGCCAAATATAATAAAGCAATTACAATGGTGTTATTATTCTTGTTTTCGTAAAATATTTTCCCTTCTAGAATGATTTAAGCTTCGAGTCGTCCATATTTGCATCATGTACCTTACAAAATGGTATAATAGTATATTTTCTGAATTACAAAGTTGACGTGAGGTTTTGATTGACCCCCATCTCGCCCTAATCTGAGATTTGGTGAGATTTTGCCAGACCCCCCCCCCCCCCCCCCTTTGGAGTTCACGTAATTAATGGACGTCGCCTAAGAAACATATCGTCCAAATTTCATGTTTTTATCTTCAGCGACTTAGGCTTTGCGTTGTCTATATGTCACCCAGTGATTCACAAACTCTTTTATATGTATAGATATCAGACGCGATCTACGACGCTTCGGTGTAAGACTTACTTTTTACAATTTTGCGGTTACTTTTGCATAAGAAATTTATTAGGTTCTCCCGTACTTCCATACTTACGACCGCTAAGATCGCCGCCATATTGAGATACCTATTGATACATCTTCCCCTACCGATAGAACTGGCCAATCACAAAGATGGACGGATTCGTCGTCTCTTCGATCTTCAGCACTCTAATAAAGTGACGAAGTTTGTCACTTGTATTTACGAGGCCATTTACGGAAGACGAGCCTTTCGCTTTCGTAGCAATCCAGCATAAAAGCATCATTCTCCTTTATGCAGTGTACGCAACGTGATTTAGCTTGTACGACCGTGGTTCGATCTTCCACGATCCCAGCGCATCTGCGACATCAGAAAATCACGATCGCGATCTATCTCTCGCGGCCAGGTGTTGAGCTTGCGTGGAAGCTCGCCAGGTGGCGGCACCGTCCAAGCGTAGAAGTGGCATGGCAAATAGCGGCGGGTCGAATTTGTTCGTCGTGATTGTTCCCCGTAAGCGCATCGGTGGCGCCACTTTCCTCGAGATCCCGAGATACGGCCGTTTTTCTGCTATCCAGTGCGTTCCGCGGAGAGTCGGCCATTGTTCGGTTTATTCGTGAATTTTCGCGGAAAAAAAACAACGTTGCTCGCGCGCGCGCGCGTGTGTTTATGTGTGTGATACGCGCGCTTCGAGAAGAATTACGCGAGGATTTACAGATGCTGAGGTAAGTGCGGGTGCATTGTATCGTCCGATTGAACGCACGATAATTCGTCAATATTTCATTGCCGTCACTGTGAGCGAATGCGGGGGCGGAGGTGTCGAGCTTTCCAAAGCGTGATCTAACACGCCAAGTGCTAATAACGCGGCGACCATCTTTGTATCGCCCGCCCGTGTATGTACACACATTTCGTCTGCGTGTGTACGAACACAGATATCTCGAGCACGCCGCGTCGTCGATGCCTGTTTCCTCGCGGTTGAAAAAAAATATATATAACTCTATTATCAACGCGTTTTCTTTCGTACGTCAAAAAATTCGGCCCCGAACAACGTTCTAGGTTGGAAATAAAAGTGACGCTTGTCAGTCCTACGTTTCACAATAAATCGTTGCGACCTTCATTCTTCTCTCTCTCTCTCGAGAGAATCGCGTTACGAAATTCTACGTTTCTCTTCGTAACCTCGCCAGACCTCTTCGTCGTCCCCAGCTTGAGAACAGTTTAAAAAAAACCGTAACATTCCCGTCCTCTGGTCAAGCACACGCTCTTAGTTTGCTCAAGATTATTATTTCCATCGAGCGAGAGCAGGCCACTCGCGTTTTCGTATCCCGAATCCAAAGATTCAGATTCAGTATCCAAAGATTCGCATCCCGAATCTTTGGATACTGAATTTCCATTCTCTTTGCTTTGTCACTGTATCGACGGAGACGATGATGTGAAGTTTTTATCGTTCGAACGACTATTTTTTTTCTTCTCATTGTTTACATTGTTTTAGCCGATTTAGACTGTCAATCGTTCACACGATTTTTTATGATCCTTGGAGATCTACAACGTGCAACGACAGGAGAGTGTTGGGTATTAAAGAAAATAAAGATGGAGGAGAAATTGAAGAGAATGTGCATTCCAATGATTGAAACTTCAGCACTGTCAGGGATGCCAAGCAATTAGGAGTGTACAATGTTATTTTTTGTACCTCAAAGATAATCTGCACAGAATTCAATAGCAATGGTCAAAGTGCATCAATTTTGTTTATGCACATCCCCTTTTCTGCATTCGGTTATCATTTTTATGACACACATAACCAGCATCGTAACGGTTTATCATTTTTGCAATATTGCGCATGTAGGAACAATCTAGTACCAATATGCATGGGATGGCCAGAGTTTAAAAGTATGCGGTTGACACTACGATTCCAAATATACCTGGTTGATTACCACCAGCAACAAACAAACAAAAGTTGAGTTTGTTTAAAGCCAAACAAACCCAAACATATTTATTCAGTGAAAAATTTCTAAACTAACTTTATAGACCATTCTACAGAGTTGACCGGAGTCGACCGGTCAACCGTGGTCGACGCTATGGCTATCCCTGCAATATACGAATCAATTACATTGGTACCAAGTACACATTTTTAATAAGGTAGTATTGGTACCCGGTAATTGATTCGTGTTTTATGATGTTTTGACCGTTGATAAAACCAAGTTAACGGAAGTTTAAGGGCGAATAGACCAATCGGAACCATGTTTTAAGGGTTAAGTCGGTTAACCGAGAGTTGTGGAACCAGGCCTACGTCTTCTTCAGTGCCGATATAACTTGGATATATGTCCTGATGGTTTTTACATTCTTCTACAAAGAATTTGATCGAGGTATACTAACTGTCGATAGACCATCACATTGCAGTTTGCATCGTTTAGATGCATGGGCAATTTTGTAGCTCAAATTGCTCTGGCATTTTTTAGGATTCTTATTGGAAATCTACAGCCTAAAACTGCAAGGAAAGATCAAAACCTTTCCTTGCAGTCCCAAATTGCCATAAAAAACATTTAAAAATGAATGGCGGGCAACAAAGAAAAACAAAAAAGAATTTTCATTGCATTCCAACGATGTTAACTTCAACATCTCTGGTGGCACTCGTCTTCCGGGATAAAAGCGTATTCCAAGGTAGCGGTACCTTCTTTCGTGACTCAATGATACCCGATGAATGGAGCTTTTTAATGCTGACTTATCGATTTTTCCAAATCGTACAGTTTTATTCTAGAAGATTCTCCATTCGATGATACGAAGCAGTATCTGAAAGATAGTTATCCCAAAGAAATATTCTCTGATGCCTTTTTCATAAACCTCAGAAAAAATATTGCTGCACATATCAGCACAGGCTTTTCATTAGTTTTCCCATGTCCTTGCGCAAATGTGATACAGCAATGCATTAGGCGAGTGACTGGGAGTACCATTATAGAGTTTTCCTCTAGAAACGTAAAAGTGAAAGGGCTGGAATCATAAAAGGCTGCAAGGGCATGCAAAGCATTTTTGATGCTTTACAAGATTGAAAAGAATGAACCGTAAGCTAGCTGCAGTTAATCTCGAGCAGATGTACCAACTGCAGCCATTTTCTTAAGGTAGTACACGCGCACGATTGTCAGTTTACTGCTGAATCTTTTTTACATGTGATGTATGATGCCCATAGGCATGTGTTTTCAAACGTACAGGCACAATTACTAGCTTTTCAGGCTGGACTAACAACACATGAAGTAATTTTCAAGGAGTTGTCCCAAGGATGTCTAAATCGGTAGCGAATGTCTACCCGGAGGTTACCTCGAAGTTGACGACTATTCAAATAGATAACTTATAATTCAAGGTAGCTTGCAAGCGGACATTTGGTACCCATTTAGACGACTGCTGGACAATTTTTTGGATTATTATATATATCATTATATATATTCCTACCTAGGAAACCCAATGTGCGACCTCTGATTTATTAGTGATGCTGATTCGTTATCGAGAACGACAGCCCGAATAGTCTAAATTTTTTATGGGCCAGTTTTTTGAGCTCCTTCATCTAAATGTCGAAAAAGTAAATGTGCAATCTACACGGTGAGAATTAAAAAGTAATTTTTGTCGTGAATTTCACGGTAAAAATTACCGTGATATATTTCAATGTGGTGACAAGTGAGAAAAGCATAATAATTCGTATGCGACAAGTTTTTTTTAACTCACGTTACAGAAAATTTCAAATACGTAGCTAAAATGTTACTATACAAGAAGGGTAGCGCGCACGATAATTTTTACCGAGAGCACAATACATTTTCCTATAACACTCATTAAATTTTATAATAAATCTTAAAATAACTGTTACAAAGACGATACTTTTTTATAGACATTTTTGAAAGGCATAAAATAATAAAATGCACAGTAAAATTTCGCTATGATATATTTTTAAAATTTAAGTTTTGCGTATTTTGTTACACATCAAAATTTACTAGAAAATCTGGTAAAATTTTCTATCTGAAGAAGAAATTTTATTTTATTTTTGTGAAAATCTGTGTTTTACTCAGTAATAATAAGCGAAGTTTCAGGGTTGTCATCTGGTTACCATTACTGCACGGTAATTTTTAATATTTAATTCTCTCCGTGTACGTACATTCGTAGATACAATTTTTTTGAGGTTTCACCCCCGCCTAAGGGTGCGTTCCGGGACACGTATATGGCTAATACGTGTTTTTTTGTACACCAAACACATAAAGGAAATAGTTTATTGGAAAAAATTACGAACTTAAAAAAAAAAAATCGTTGCATCGCAACGATTCAAACTTCAACAACATGGAACCTCAGTGAGATTCGTGGGAGAATAAATCCTTCCCAAAATTCGACGCACATTTAAAATTATGGTCGAAATACGAGTTTTTTTTTATTTATTTTTTAAAATTGAACGGGAGTACAGTAGAACCCCGATTCTCCGGACTCTTGTTTTGTAGCCCTAATTATCCTAGCTCGTAGGTAAGTACACACGCGAGCGACAATTTTTACTTAACATTAGTATCATCAGTATTTACATCATATTATCATGTTTATTAGTGCAAAAATAATTCGACATCAATAAAACTGTGATTCTATGTCAAAGATTTACACCTAGTTGAATTTTTTGAAAATATTAATTTTTTGGTTCTTGACGGATTCTCAAAATATAACATTTCGAAAATATTTTCCGGACATTTCAAGTGGTCCCGTTTAAAATTGCGGTAAACTTTGAACGCTAAATTGAGGTAGACTTTAAACGCGTTATTCTCAAAATAAACTTTTCATAATCGGTGACTACGATATCAAAAAGCAGTGCTTGAACGGCGGAATCTTTTATCGATACATATTTTATTTTTTATTAACGAAAATAGAGCGTTATTTTATTCAATTCTTTATTTGAGCATTATCATTGTGAAGTTTGCATCGTTGGAATGCAACGAACATTCTTTTTTATATTTTCTCCTCATTTTTATTATCTTATAAAATCTTTTTTTGCAGATTTACATTTTAGATCTCTAAATATGCGACTTGAAGAATGATTGAGGGATTTTTGTAACGAATATTTGCAAAAAGAACCACATTTATAAATATTTTCCAATGCACAAATTGTAACATATACCTAAAACCATGCTCATTAAAATGAATGTTTTTTTTAAATATTTTCACACATGTTCCCAGAAAAAAATTCACGAAAATTCCTCTTTTTTTCTGCTCACGAGTTAGGTGTAATCCGTTAACACTACTTTTATTTTATCATTATCCGGAGCACCCCTGGAATCAATTACTCCGGATAATCGGGATGCTATTGTGTTTCAACATTTTCACGACGAAACTCTCCCCGCGAACTCCAAATTTCGGCGCGATTTTGTAAAAACCATATCAAGTTTCTCGGGTGTCAATCATTTTTCTCCCGAGAACGACGCGACGTAGACAAAGCTTCGAAATTCGACATGCGTGGGCCGTTGCCGACGACGTAATCGCTGTGTAGCTACGTGCGCATTTACCACCAAGTACCCGTGGGTCAAAACACAAGGAATCGTTTACGCTCGCGGTTGCCCCCCAAACTACGCGCGTAGTTTACAAGAGTACTCCTGTCTATATATAATGGAAGTACGAAAAACCGAAAGTGCCATATTGATCGGTCTACCCAGATAGACAGTCATAATTATCACGGCGTGCATACTATTGATGAAGCAAATTTTACAGCATATTGAATACATGCTGTGATGCAAAGCCATGAGCTCATTTAGTATCATGCATTTACAAAACATTTTGATCTTAATATGTCGTTTACAAATGCATCGGGCGTTTAGAGCACGTCCAACTCATATCGCTGTGCTTAAGTGTCCACAATTAACATCCGCAAATTTTACGTCATATTGAAGTCATGTGTAGACATTTTGGTGTGTATTCACTATGGTAACATCAATTGTTCTCATGAATTGTACTTAACATGAACGCAATTTGGTTTACGTTGGTGAATACATTTCATGAGCTCATTCAGTATCTTGGATTTGACATACATCGTGACTTAAATTTGACATTTCGAAGTGCATCATCCATTGACTACAAGATGAACTTATAAGAGGGCAAATTTGAATTCTGCAATGAATATTTGCAGATTGACGTCATATGGTAGTCATCCAATATTTTTTGTTGGTGAATTCACTGGGTTAGCACTGGTAGTAGACATGCCATGCAAACAATATGACGGCGATATGCATATTTCTCAGTGATACACCCCATGAGCGCAATATGCCGGCAAAATGTATGTTTCTCAGTGATACATTCTATGACGGCGATATGCATGTTTTTCAGTAATACTTCCTATGAGCGCCATACCACGGCGATAGTAAGTACTATATAATGAAATAAAATTTAAATAAAAATTAATTTCTAAGAATTTATTATTTTTTAAAAATTCAAATGGATGTATTATACCTTCTTAAAAAATTGAACATTTTTTCATAATTCCTTTTAATGCATCTGGATGTCTTTTTTACATCACAAAAATATTTAGCAAGGACAACAAGGTATTAATTTTATATGATATACGGAATAATAACTGCAGTCATTCATTTTTTTATCATTATCAAAAGCCTTGAAGTCGTAAAACTATAATAAGAATACGTAAAAACGTGTCAGTTATTTTTACTGTCTAAATGGGCGAAAAAAATCAGTAATCAAAAAAAATTAATTTTCGTTGTATTGCAACAATGCAAACTTCAAAGTTTGCCCACTTATTGACATTTTTTAAAATGATAAAAGTAAGGCACGAAAAAAAGGAAATTTACACAAGTGATAGGATGGTTAGGTAGGTAGCGCGCTCAGCTGTAGAATTAGAAGACGTAGGTTCGAAACCGAGGCTAGGCAAAAACTTTAATGAAGCAGAACACGTTTTAATCCAATTATCACATATGTAGCAATATAAGTAAAGCGTATGGAAACGAAAAATTACTACCAGAAATTTTTTTTTATTCATAATTTGTAAACTTATTAATTTTTTCATTTCATGCACAGATCCGGCAGCCTGTACAGTATCGTAGTACGGGTCCCTCTATACCCTCTAGCGTCCATATAAGCACAACAATTGTATCATGTCATGACGCCAATATGAGCTTCATATGAGCACTACAATTTTTTCACGCCGTGACACCCATATGAGCTCCAAATGAGCACAACGTAGTTACGTCACGCCGTGACGCCCATATGAGCTCCATATGAGTACTAAAATTTCTTCACGCCGTGACTCTCATATGAGCTCCATATGAACACAACATTTACGTCAGCCTGTGGCACCAATATGAACCCCATATGCACTCCGTTATTGTTGGATATTCGTGAGCCGATTTTGCTAGTGCTGATGAATTCACTGCATACATACTCGCGTGGGAACAACCCTGCTTCAATTGGATGTGTTATTATGAATCGTTATGTGATGCAAATATGACTTGAAGGTGAGCACTCATAAGCGACACATAGCTGTGTTAATTTCTATGCCTCATAGATAATGCCCATATGATGCCAATATGAGCTAAATGTGTCTATCTGGGTATTGTAACGGCCGCGTGACGCGATAGCCGGCACTTGTGTATGGCAGTATTGCCCTACCTCAACGCCGCGTGACTGCGTTAGCACAGACAGCAAATGTGAGAAAAGAGAGAGGAAAATTCCGAAGGCGTTAGGCTAAGCTCCTGAGAGAACAACAAATTAATTTGAAAAGGAAACAAAAAAGTTCGTCTTTGTATCGAAAGCGTTTTCGCGGTCTCTACGTCTTAAGGCCAAGTGTCACACCGACCGAGCGACCATGAGTGCGAGAGAGATAGCTGATTTGCAGATTCCCAATGATTTCTGAAACGGTTGATTTTTGGGAAAAAAGAAAAGAAACACGTTCCGCTCTGTTGAACGACGAACAACCGCTTTCTCTTCTTTTGCCCGAAATATGCTCCGTTTAGGAGAAAACTTGGCAGTAGGATTTTTACCGACTGGACGTGTGACACATTGCCTTAAGGCGAAGTAGAAGGTGTACCACGTGACATATGAGTGCGAGAGAGATAGCTAAAATTTTCGAACCGAGATTTCTCAAATATGAATCATTTTTAGGGCAAAAGAAAAGCGTCAAGATAAAATAATCGCATAATTTTAAAATGTTGACATCTTATTACGACTTTCGAGTGTTAATTTTTTTTAACAAAACAAAATGGCGGCGTTATAAGGTATTCCTTTAGGTGTCTTTTGCGCGGAAATCGAAAAGTGCTCTATTTGTCTGATTTTTTTCTATTGAACTTAAACAGAAATCGAAAATATTTTTCGATTATTGACATGTGTAGGGGAAGGATACACCTATAAAAATATAAAAAACTATAAAATTGAAAATTACGCTTTTTAATGAGATTTTCATATTTTTGACCATTTTCTCGACAATTTTTACCCCAAAAAAGTAATTTATTCACGCGATAACCTTAAAACTTTAGGTATATCCTTCCGATAATATTATAGTGAGAAACCTCCCAAAATTGCAGCCGGATCGATCAATAACTTTTTGAGCTATAAAATCAGCAGTTTTTGAAAAAGCAGTTTCGAGATAATCGCGTTTAAGGGCTTACATACACCTGAATCGGCTAAAAGTAAGGTTATGTTTAAGAATTTTTTTTATGTATAAAACTGAATTTTATTGAACAACCATGATATACATTTTAAAGTATGGCATTTTATTTACATTGTGTGAAAATTTGATTAAAACATTTCAAACGGTAAAAAAGTTACAGTCTTTTTCCTGGGACGTGTTTTTGTTGACAGCGTTTGCGGTATCAGACGTGCCTCTGCCATTTTTTATCTAAAAAAAATATTTGTTTTTTAAAGTAGATAGATAAAACTAGTACTTATCGAGCCGAAATTTAAAAATTTAATTTTTCGGGTCATGGCAGTCACTGGAATAAAACAGGCGATTTTTCTCCTCAAAATTGTTCAGTAGTTATGATGAAAAAAAAAAAACTATGCCAGGTATCGAAAAAACGGCTCGATAAGTATTAGATTATTGTGTGAAGCATAACTGTGCAAAACTTGGTCCCGATCGGTCCAGTAGTTGCGGAGATATTTCTCGTACCGATTTTGAAAACACTGTTTCGAGTAAAACGCGTTTAAAGTTTTGAGTACACTTTACACTGAAATAACTGGTTTATTTTAAACTTACATGAAATCGTCGATTCCTGGGCCATATCGGGGATCTTCCTTAGATGTTGACGCTTCCATTAGTACTTTTTTTCACTGTGTTAACCTTATTCATAGTCAAACTCACAGTCAAACAGATGACAAAGGCCGCGTCTACTTCGCCCTAACCGTTAGTCGTTGCTCACCCGGTCGGTTACAAAACGCTATAACTTCGTCATTACTGCGAATTTCCTTATGAAATTTTCAGGGTAGACACTCAAAGGATAGTACTTTCGTATGAGCACCTTCTTGAAAAATCGATCTTTTTGACCTACACAGGTGTATGTAACCCCTTAAAGTTTCCCTAGTTCGCAGCATGCGGTCCCGGCGCGCTCTCGACTATGTGCTATCATTTCTTTAATATTTCATATTTCGATTTTTCGATTTCCAGTGTACTCTCGATTTTTTGAACATTGTAAAGGGTTTTCCCCCCTTAATGTCCGTAAATAAACCACTCGAGCGCAAAATTCACATCTTTTTTCGAGTTTTATTAATAAACGAAGTAGAGAAAACATTTGATTATTTAACACGATATTCCTAACACTATAATCACGATTTGCAGAGTTTTAAATATCTAAATCGCGGTATTATTTTTTCCCCTACAGCCCCATAACTGGTGTTTACGAGGTGT
The DNA here is from genome assembly GCA_963932345.1 of Ophion ventricosus. Taxonomy (NCBI): domain Eukaryota; kingdom Metazoa; phylum Arthropoda; class Insecta; order Hymenoptera; family Ichneumonidae; genus Ophion; species Ophion ventricosus. Next base: position 23,098,789 of record OZ010715.1, on the reverse strand, counting down.
TACGTGTATTACCAAATAGATGAAGATTCAACTTGAACATCAAAAATCTCCGAAACTATGTTGTAAAACCCATTGATTTTTGAACAGTTAAAGCATCTTATATTAATCTCACGGCGATATAAATTTTAACCGTCTACAAACATTTCGATTTTGGTGTCGAAACTCCTTAATACAGATGTCGCGCGTGAGCTCTCGATTTAGTTGGGTATGTTGTTTTTCTTTCTTCTTCTTCTTCTTTCGGCTGAGATTGAGGCGTGCCTGTTTGCATACGGCGCTAGTGCTGTGTATTCGGCGAACGTCGTGCGCAAAAACCGTTGAAGAGAACAGTCAAGTTCAAGGCCATCGCTAACATCCCCGCGCCTCCTCTGCGTCGTTTCGGCAATGGAAAACCCAGCCTGACCTTACAACGCTCTGCGATCCTTTCCCGTGGCTACTCAATCGTGTGTTTTCTGTCTACCTGAGCGAACGGAAGGGGGGCAGAAAAAGAGGAATATATGTATAGGTGCGGAAAGGATATTTCGAGCTCATTCTATCTACATCGCGTAACTATCAGGAACACTGGCCATTTTGAGAAAGGTTCTTACTTTTTTTTAAAGGTATTCCTTTCACGAGCCCGAATATATAACAATTACCTGATTTTCGTCTACAATCGAGTAAAAATATATCCCAGTATACTGATGAAATTTCAAGCCAAAATAACGAAAAAAATACTACTTCAAAAATTGTCTAATTTATGCAGCACTTTATAGAGATGACATGCTGGCCATAATTCTATCCGATAATTTGTATACTCACTGACTCTACATGTCTAATATAAATTGCTCTAAGCATGTACAAATTCTGAATATTCCGTAACGACAATTAAAATAGGGGCTCACTGAATGGTTAAAGAAAATATTAATGATAAAACTTAGAAGAATGTGACTAGTAGAAGAATTTTCGTAACCGCGACTTCTCAGAAAACATGTAAAAATGTCTAAATCGGAAAATTTTATGCGTAATTGTCCATTTCAGTTCGTCGTTGGATATAATAATAGATTTTCACTTATTTTTATTAAGCGCAACTGCAATCTACTAATGATTCAAAAGGGGCCCTGATTTATGCGCCCACAAAATACGGCCCTACGCGAAAGGAATACCTTAAGCGAATTCTCGATTTTGGAGACGATACTCGCTTTTATATAATGTTAAGTATGGGGACAATTGATGGTATCGATGTTTTCATCGTTGGAATGCAACAAAAGTTCTTTTTCATATTTTCGGTTTCTTATTTTCATTATTGTATAAAATTTTCTTTCGCAGATTTGGATGGTTGGTCTCTAAATAGACATTATTGTACAAAAATAGTCGAGGTTTTTTTAAAGGCAAAATCTTGCAAAAGAAATTTAAGGAATTCAAAAAAATTAATTTTCATTGCATTCCAACGAGGCAAACTTCAATCTCATGACAATTGTCTACTATGAGGACGGTGCTCGAAGTCTAATATCTTCAACATATTGGGGGGGAGGGGGGTAGGTCCCATATGTATATACAACATATTTTTCTTCTTTTTTTTCTCTCTCTCTCTCCTGCTTAGAATTTTTCGCTTTCTCTGCCTCTCCTTCTCCGTTACGTGCCTATGTATTTATCATTCGTTTGCCAACGCCCTCGTCCAAATATAGAGCGTCCAAAGTACGCAGTCATAATGTGTACATGGAGCCACCCGTGAAACTCCAGCTCCTAAAACAATATACGTGCCGAAGGAAAATTTATCGAAAATCGTAACTTGCAAGGTACCGGATTCACCAAATGTTCCTCGAAGTGGAGCTGTCAAGGTCACTCCAGTTCTTTCAATGCGTTAAAAAATTTAGTGAACTTTGAATCTTACGAGATAGCGAGCCATCGAGTTTTCCTTCAAACTTACGTGAAGTCGTTAACGAGTGTGCTTGAGGCAACGAAAAAAAAACAGGTCAATTTTCAATGTGTTTTTCTGATGAGAGTGATGGGATGACGAGGTCGGGATTTTACGCGCAATCAATACGTAGACTTGGAAAGTTTGATTTTTTTCTAATTGAAATCTATTGATAAACAATGAAGTTATTGTTATCCAAACAAGTGCCGCCGTTGCCGCGTGGACAATCGGTGTACGTGGGTTCTGCCAATTAGAGTATGGAAAAATAAAAAATATGTAATTTGGATGGTGCCACTTAGTAAAAGTCGCTGGGCCAAGTAGAGACAAACAAACGCGAACAGTACGCGAGCGCACGGCAATTCACGCATTTCTTCCGAACAAAATTCTTTAATTCAATGACAGTTTCGTGTATACCGCGGTGGGAGACGTACGATCACACAATTCGAAACGGCAATTTCAATGAAGCTGCGCGGTCAATTATCGCGAATTTGAATTATCGAGGCTCGAATAATTCTCGTGGATGACCCACCCCAACCGAAACGTAATAAAAACTCATATGCAATCAGCCGATAATACGCCTATCTCATTACACGATCGAATCAGATATTTCACGATCGTGATATAAAAATTAAATGAATCTCGTAATATCTCTTGATAAGGGGGAGAAAAATATTCGAATAATGAAGGATATATTAAGATACGTGTACGCGTTGGTATGTATATATATGTATATGAACGATTAAGCGACATTGAATTTATTTGGATGAAATTAAAATCAATACCGATCTCTAATCGATAACGCTTCAGTACGAGTGTTTATGTATGTATGCATGTATGTGTGTGTATGTGTCTATGAGAGTTATCGAATTGACGCGTGTCTCCGTGTAAACAGGGATCGACTTTCTTTTTTCATTTTTAATTTCTTTTGCCTTTGCTGTTGTAGAATAATTTGGAATTACAGCACTTCACGATACAATAAGCAGTAGTATTTATTTCCACTTGTACACCCTTGCGGGCTTTTACAATCTCCCATCTGTTCCTCTTTTTACAATAAGTTCTCTTTTTCCAATGTTGTCTGTTATTTATATTTCTCCTCCACTTTTCCTTCTAGACTTCCCTCCCTGTCTCCTCCTCCCTCTTTTTCCCGATCTTGTAGAATTCCCTGACCACCTCGCACAGTTCCTCCACTATTTTCTTTCCTTTTAGAGCTCTGCTCCATCCTGCTGCTATTTCTCCTTCTTGTTGTTCCACCCATCGCTGATAATTCCTTTTCACCTCTTGGTCCATTTGTGTCATTACCTCCACGCATTCCCCTATGTGCATCAGTGTTTCTTCTTCCCTGTTGCACACTCTGCATCTCGTGTTCATGAATCCTTTTTCTTTCTCCTACCCCACGCTCCCACACCTCATCCTTGCCCAGGTTTCTCTGATTTCACCCCTCGTCGTTCCTTTCCTCCAATATTCCTCCATCCCCACCTCCTCCTTTCTGTCTTTATATTCGGCGCAAAATCCTGACCTCCCGATTTTTCCTAGTTCCTTTGTATGTCTTGATCCGTCATGTTTTTCACTGCTCTCCCTGTCTTCGTTCTCCACTCCCTTCTGTTGCTTCTCCTTAGTGTGTCTCCTGTTTGTCCCTCTCCCGCCTGGTCCATGGTCGCTTCCCCATTTCGTCGCGTTTCCGTTTATCATCCCTCTCGCCTCCTCCTTCAAGCATTTCTTCGGCCATCTCTCCTCTTCCATTCCCATGATGGTACCTACATAATTCGCCGCCCTTTTCTTCATTACTATCCCTATGCCCTTGCATCCTGCTTCCATCTTCCAGATATAGTCCAGATATATTCCCCATGCCGCATTGATACCCTTCCTGGCCTTCTCTTCAATCAATCCTATGCTTCACGATACAATAAAAATGCACACATATACATTGGGTAAAAAAAAGATATATTTGTACACCGCGTGTTTTTCAAATTATCCTACAAAGAAAAATAAAATACTTTAGCATTTTTTTTACGACGAAAAATAAAATTTGAAAAACACGCGGTGTACAAATATTTTTTTACCCACTGTATAGATGTTGTTGCTGCATGTGTCGGTGTGGGCGGTTTTGGCAACTAGGTCCATCTGAAACGAAAAATTAAAGAATGTACTTTTGGTATAACAATAAAAGTTTTGTATGACCGGATACGAAAAATTACGAAAATAAATGCTGTTGAAGTTTGCGCATCGTTGAATTGGAACGAAGATTCATTGAAATATTCATTTATTAACTGATTTTTTTTTATGAATATTTTAATATTCATTAAAATATTCATTCATTAACTGATTTTTTTAATGAATATTTTAATATTCATTAAAATATTCATTTATAACTGATTTTAGTAAGAGAAAAAAAAATGTTGACAATTTTAATTGTATGTCTCTAAACAGGCATCTTAAAAAAGGATTGGGACATTTTTGTGGACAATAGCAATGGAAATGAAAAGAGCGGGAAAGAGGACTCCGCCGAGAGAAATTTAACCCTTCGTGATCACACATCAAAATTCAATCGCGGTGGTCACACTTGAGTCGATTCTACCCAGTCAGTTTTCAAAAAAGTATTGTGGCCAAACTATCTGTCCGTAGTGGTTCAAAAAATTACTGAACATATTTTGAACCTTCTAAATGAAGTACGAAAAATTTGTTTATAAGAAATAAAATGGCGCCATGGTAAAAAAAATCATAAAGAGGTGAAAACGCAAAAAATACACTTTTTCCCTAAAAAAATCATATTTCCGTGAATTTTTAACATTTTTACCTAAAATTTGGACGTGATACTCCTTAGATATGCTTCTTTTGGGAAAAAAATAAAAATAAAAAGCCATTTATTCCGACATGTGAAGAGGGTAAATTTTATGGTATGAGGATACTTCAAACTTCAGGTAAGATGGTGAAAACGGTCCCATTCGAAGCCGGGAACTATTTACGCCAAAAATCGATCGACGGGTCGATTCTACGCAGGGCGACCACGAAAGGTTAAGGGCGGGGTAAGGTTAATTCGGTGAAAAAAAAGCATATTTTCAAGAATTTTTTTAGACGATACAGGTAATGCTGGTTTATTTAATTAATTTCTATATAATAATACAACATCTGAACTATATTTTCCTAAATTTTCATTGCAAAATATTGATAAATAAGCCGTTGGCAGCAAATGTCCGCAGGCGCCTCGAAAAAAAGTTGTTTTACGGTGTACGCTATAACTCGTCACTGGATCATCTGAAACAAAAAAATCAAAATGCGTTTATTAGTTGAGATGTTTCTCGAGGTAACGCTGCCGAGTTTTTTTTTATAATTATTTTTTATCTTACAATAACAAATTTGCCAATTTTTTTTAGCGAAAATCGCGTTTCTGACTTCCAAGTGCTGCCGAAAATGAAAAAATCGATAAAAAAAAACTCGGCAGCATTACCTCGAGAAACATCTCACCTAATAAACGCATTTTGATTTTTTTGTTTCAGATGATCCAGTGACAGTTATAGCGTACACCGCAAAACAACTTTTTTTCGAGGCGCCTGTGGAGATTTGCTGCCAACGGCTTATTTATCAATATTTTGCAATGAAAATTTAGGAAAATATAGTTCAGATGTTGTATTATTACATGGAAATTAATTAAATAAACCAGCATTACCTGTATCGTCCAAAAAAATTCTTGAAGATATGCTTTTTTTTCATCGAATTAACCTTACCTCGCCCTTAAGGAATTTAGAAAAATTCATTTTCATTGCATTCCATCGACGCAAACTTCAATTGCATGAAAATGGCAAGTTGTAGAAAACAGATCGAGTTTCAACCAAAAAATCAATTTTAATTACTCGTTATTAACAAATGGATGAGAATATTTTTTAAAAAATCATCCGATTATAAGATTGAAAATGTTATAAACTATATTCTGTCCGAATTTGAAGTGAATCAGATGAATAGATTTTGAAATACTACGCTTCGTCGTAGCGCGTAGGGTGGGGGTGGAAGTGAAAGGGATGGGATCGTAAAAGCCCCTAAGGGCATACGAAGGAACATGGAGATCGAATTTCAACAATTTCCAATTTTCATTTACGCGCGCGCGCCCATACTCGCACACGCATGCTCGCACGCACGCATATGCAGGCATGATGTTGATGATGTTTGCATCGTCGGAATACAACGAAAGTTATTTTTTTTTCTTCTATTATTCACATTTTTTCGCTGATTTAGGGTAGAAAAATCACCCAAAGGGTTTTCCTTAGCTTCATGAGAAATCCACGATCTTAGTATATTTCAAAAAAATTATACATTGCAATAAAAATTAAGAAATAAAAAAAAATTGAAAAGAAGTTTCGTTGCATTCCAACGATGCAAACTTCAACGCCATCAGGAATGTTTCTGAAGGATCCTTAATAAATGATTGCAATGAAAGTCCGAATCGTAAAAAACCATTATGTCGAAGTTTGCATTGTTTGAAGGCAACGAAAGATAACTTTTTTTTAATTGCTCACATTTTCGATCGCTGACTTAGGATACGAAAATCCACTGAAAGAGTTTTTCCTATCCTTAGTAAACCTCGATCAATGAAAAAAAAAATGGTATAATAATGAAAATAAAGGAATGAAAAAAAAATTAAAACGTAATTCCGTTGCATTCCAACGATGCATTAACGCCATAAAAACACCCAAGTGTGGATTCAGTTGTACAACATACTTGTAAATATTTTGTGCACTAGACTTTGCGTCATTGCGCGCGTCGTTACGTATTTTTATGTATATAACTGTTTGACGCAATAACAGGATCCACGAGTGAATTATAGATGGCAAAACGATTCGGTATATAATTGTGACGTATCGTAAAGCAGCAGCGTTTATTTCGTTGGTGAAAAATTCAAGATCATCCGGCGTTTGTTTGCCCAATGTCTTGTGGCGTCTCAAGGTCTCTCAGGCCAAACCCCCCCCCCCCCCCCCCTTCCTACGCCCCGCGAAATAATGCGTTAAACGCGAAAAACCACGTTTTAACGCTGATATCGAATTTACGTCGTAAATCATACGTCGTCTCGATCATCGTGATCGCGCGACGTGTCGCGGGATGATTTTAACGTCGGCGCAACGTTCAATTAAAATTAACACAAGGAGCAAATAAGAAAAGACACATAGGAATCGTGCAGGCGAAACGTTTGTTTGTTCCGTTTCGCCCTGTTGTTTATATTTATTTTTTATTTTTGGGATTTCTCGCTGGAAATCCTTATAATTTTGTCGTGTCCGTCTGTCAGCAGACTGTCTTTCTCCCCTTATTCCTATTCATTCAAACCTTCGGTTTGAAGTCTGACATAATTTGTAGCGTTTCAGCTGTTAGCTTCGAGAAATTATTGCGGTTACTGTAAAATAATGAGTTACGGCTTTCAATTTTACACCGTTCTATTCACGGTATTTGTTCGAGACTGTTCGTAAAAACTTTACAGGTCGATTATTGATAATTGTCCGGATGAGTAGAATTCGTTTCTTTTTTTTTTAAACGAACAACGTATGAATTGGAAATTGTTTTTGATAGATCGAATCTGATTTAACTTTTCGTATTTCTTTTCTCAGGTTGAGTAAAACCTATGACTTCTAAATTTGCGGGATATTTTAATGTACGTTTCATCAACACGAAATAATTTTTTTTCCAGGAAAAATGCGAGTTAAAAAACAAAGATTTAACAGAAATGGTTGTAGCGCTGCGCTGCTGCTCGATTGTAAACAATATTGCCTTCTTCCGGTCGTAATTTTTATGTAAACTGAAAAAAAAACCAAAATAATCGTTATTCGTCTCAGAAAATTTCTCCTTTAATATTATCTACTATGTGAATCTATTTGATTATTTCAAAAAGTTTAATTTATATCATTTTTGTTGTGAAAACGTTGTTTTTCGTGATCCTCGGAACCTTCTTTTTTAAGATGTGCAAACATTTTTAAACTTCCATTTTCCCCCAATTCATAGGTTTACATAAAAATTCATATAAAATTCTGGTTTTTTTTTTCAAGTTTGTAACAAAAATTGCGACGGCTATAACGTATACAGTGATTTTTATATGGAAAAAAGATTATTTATCAATAAAAATAAATTATTTTGCATTGTATGCATGCGTAATAAAAGTTGGTCCAAATTTGGGATAGATTCATTTTTTTTTTTTTTTGGTAGAGAAAACAATAGAAATTACGAATCAAGTGTCTTTTCCACAAGCTTTCCTACGATTTTTTAAAAAACATAATTTAAGAGTGATTTTCCACACAACGACTTCTATTACATATTTTTACAACGTTCCGCATATATTCATGGATTGTTTACGTTGGAATCGTCATTTACTTTTCATTGCGGCTCGAAGATTGTCCGGGTCAATATGACCCAGTGGCGCGGAACTTTTGCAAAGTGTGTGACACAACGCGGGGTTAAAAGTAATTCAATTTTAATTGCACATTACAAATACATGCATACACGAGCCGCGGAGCGCCCCCTACCTTGACGCTGTGACTCGCACTTGACCTCTTTTCCTTTACTTGTAACCCACAGTCTCAACGTGCATGACCGCGCTCCTTCGAAAGCACAACCAGCTTTCCGAACTATAGAAGCAACAAAATATAATAATCTTATTACATGAAAAAGAAGATAATAATATCAAAATTAAACGAGTTATATTTGCACAACTTTTTACAAAAGTTAAAAAAAAACGTAACCCTCTGCTGTCATATTCCTCTACCTTATTCTTGTACTTCGTACTCTCGAATGTTTCTTTATTTTTAGAAGATAATAATATTAAATATAAAAAGAAAGAAAATATACTCGGTATTTACGATCCAACCTACGTGTACACGATCCCAAAATAACGTGGCTCTAAATCCCCATTAGAAGTTTTCCCAGTTACTTCTAACGGGAATCTAGAGCCTGGTTCATCGTGTTTCCAGCAAATGTTGGTTATTGAACACGGGGTTAAAATTTGCATCGTTGTAATGCAACGAAAATTCTTTCCAATACCGTACGTTTGTTATTATCGAAAATTATATTTCGTAGATTTAGGTTGTATATCGCTAAATGAGGATCCTGAGAAATGTTTGCGTGATTCTGCCAAATGGCTCAAATCTGCTAAAGAAAATTTGGGAAATTCGGAACAAAATATTTAATTGCACCCCAAGGATGCAAAATTCAACGTCGTTGAAAAACGGGAATCCTATTTTTCGCAAAATACCCGGCGAGAGAAGAAAAGAAAAAACAAACTTGTTTCGGCACGTAGTAAATGCACGTATACACTGTCGGCCAAAAGTTTGAATACACTAGTCGAAATTTCTTACCGCACTAAAAGTTAGATAGCGGACTCAAAAATAAAGATAATTGAATTCCCTAAGTGGCATTTTAAAGAGGACAAATTTACCTTTATTTTGTCTTTTTTTAGAAAATTCTTAACGATTTTTTTTCGCCCCGGTACGCACTTTTGAACGTAGACATTTTTCGGCTATTTTTTGACCGTGGAAAATTAACTGAAAAGTTTGTGGAAAAAAAAGTCCTCGGTTTTTTCCATGGTAAACTTAAATAGGATATCAAAATCTACATTTTTGTTTTTTAGAAAGTCTCGTACGACTCTTTTTCACCCCAGTATTGCATTTTTAGCTAAAAAAGACATGTTCTAGAAGAAAGGCGTCATCGAAGAACTATAGGGTTTTAAAGGAAAGGTCGAGAGGGTAAAAAGTTGTATGGGTTCACCTGGAGTGGATAGAATCTTTTCAGGATTTTTTTCGAACATTTTTTTTTAACCATTTTTGGTTGGTTCTTTGATGAGTGGAGAGGTTCCACTTGGGAATTATGGGGTCTAGGACAATATATTAAGAAAGGAAATTTGTTTACATTTTCATTGTCGATTAACTACAATTTTTCTAGATGTTTTTTAAATTTTTTTAAATTAAAATGAATTTTTTTTTAATTCTAAAAAAATTGTAGTCAATTAAAAACAAAAATATAAACAAATTTCCTTTCTCAATATATTGTCCTAGACCGCATAATTCCCAAGTGGAGCCTCTCCACACATCAGAATTCCCAACCAAAAATGATAAAAAAAATAATCTGAAAAAAAATTCTGAAAAAATCTAGCCACTCCAGTGTGAATCCATGCAACTTTTTACTCTCTTAACATTTTCTCTGAAACCCTATAGTTCTTCGATGACGACTATTTTTTTTCTAAAACATGCCTATTTTTTAGCTAAAAATGCAATACTGAGGCGAAAAAAAATCGTAGAGAATTTTCTAAAAAAGCAAAATAAAGGTAACTTGTCCTCTTTAAAAGCCCACTTCGAAAATTCAATTATCTTCATTTTTGAGTGCGCTATTTAACTTTTAGTGCAGTAAGAAATTTCGACTAGTGTATCCAAACTTTTGGCCGGCAGTGTATGTATAATATTAAATAGAGCGCTGGCGAGCGTCGGTGTGAGCAGATAGCAAGCTTGCTCTTTCTCCCTTTCTGCCCGACTGATATCCGTAATACTCATATGGACAGTGTACGACTTGATTACAGTGTTAATATACATACACGTGCATACACGCGCGCGCACACACACACACACACACACGTTGCGTGTATGCAATTTGTGTTACAAGCGGCATGCGTACCGCGGACGAAATTTGGATCTTTCGCGGTTGGAGCCGCCCCGCGCGCGCGTTACACCGTTGTGTCACAACAGACCGGCATCGCGAAGTAAGGACACACCGGTATTCGCACAGTCGCGCGCGAGCCGTCGAGTCGTAAGCATATTCTGCGTAGTGTGTCGTCATCCGACAGTGTTACATAGCTTCTGTCGATCTATATATTCGTCGGTCTGTACATGCGTATGTATATATTATTTATAAGGGACACACACAGAAGGATATACGCATATATTTAAAGCTATGAGGGTGTGCATAGAGATGATATATATCGATATAAACCGAAGGCATAGGGGAGGCACGTGAACGCGCCAAAATCACGACTAGACGCGCCCCGGACCTGTGTGTCCGCGCCGACTATTTGCGGCGAGTGTTTACGTGCGTCGCACAGAGTAACCGCGAGACGTACTTTTAGCCCGCTGCACGAGCGACGTTAAAGCGTCGCGTCGAGGTATATGGAAATCGCGCGTGATCTATCCGAGCGACTCGTGTAATTATCGGTGGATAAACGTAAATCGAGTAACACTGCATTTCGAGGGAATGAAAAATTTGAAAAAAAAAAGCGCTGTTTGGTGGAGAAAAGAATGGACTAAGAACGAACGTGACGGTGGGGACCGTGGCGGGGTGGGCAGTGAGATAGGTGGAGTGCGGTGGATGAAGAAATAAAACGTCGAATTTCGGGGAGAATGTACGGCACGGCCATGGACTCCTGGATCTATGACGTGGTAGGTGGAGATTAATGATATCATGTGAGAATATGGGAATGGAATGATATGTCGTCGCGATTATGAATCTTATCGACCTTCGATCGATTTTTCTTTCTCACTTTCTTTTCGTATTTTCATATTTCGAGTTTCCAGATCTTCACGCTTGGAATTTTAGTATCATCTACGATTTTCGATTGTTTTCGGCTATCGCACGTCTCGTAGTTTCCGCGCTAGTACAATCGCACGGCGTCACATACGTCCAATTGACTCTTATGTAACGGACAGTGCGCCGTTGATCGTGAGTCGTTAATTACACGATCGCTATTGATCTTGGAATTATACGCAAGTTCCAGGCGCGCGATGATGAGCTTGAGAAAAGAAAGAACTTGGATATTTTTTTTTCTTCAGCATCGGATGACTGGTCGTTTTGTCGCCGTCGGCCATGTTGGTTCAACCATATTCAGATTTTCGAAAGTTGCTTCTCTCGATGTCTGCGAAGTCGACTTGTCTCGAAGCGTGCGCCTCTTATTGTGCAAAACTCCAGTCAAATTTCACCATCGATCGCGCCATTTCACATTACCTCTAGGGCGTTCCGCCATTTTGAATACTGAAGACATCGTGCACTCTTTGTGGTCGAAAAACACGTGCGCTACGAATTTTGGTCGAAAATCTTGTAAATCGCTCGTCTCGCTGTGACCTTGGCGCGATGTTTTCAACCCGTCTAGCCCCGAACTATGTGATTCTCCTCGTTTCGTACATTATATGTATCGAACTGGCACCCTGCGTCACGTTTCGTAACAATCAGTTCACGTGTTCAAGCATAGGGGTGCGATGGATCGAAGCGACATCTCGGAGAATCGGATTAGAATTACGCGCTCTAGGCACGCGTCCAAGTTTAGGATGACGATTGCGTTCGCCGTTGTTTAAACGATTTTTTTATTTTTCAATTGTCCGCGGGTAATGTTGATCGAAGATAGCTAATCTTTTTTCGAAGCATCTGATAATACTCGTGATTATTTTTATTATTCGTCAACGTCGATAATTTGTATTTCGTGTGTACTATGTTAAAATATGAAATTGAAATACAATGAAACATACATGAAATACAATGAAAACAAATACTTATGAATTTCGTTTAATTCCTTTCGGCAAATTTTGCCTAAGGAAATCCCTAAATCATTTTTTAAGACACTTGTTCAGAGATATACATTGTAAATATGAAAAAAAGCATTTTACATAATAAACATAATGAAGAAAAAAAATATACAATCATTAACCTGTTACTATTGTTCCTATAATAATTGTCAATATTAGTGATTATTATTCTTATTAATAATCGTAGTTATTGTTAATGTCGATGTGACTCGTTTTATTACTATTACTAATATTATAAATATTTCAATAATATTAATAATAATCATTTATGATTAATACTAGTGACTCATTATTGCCATGATGGTTATTATTAATATAATAATAATAATAATTATTATTGACATTTATAACAATTACTTTTAGTAATAATATTTATATTCATATTATTATTACTCATGAAATAATTATTATTATTAATAATAATATCAGGCCCTAATTATACCAGCAATATTTCTCGAAATAGTGATCCCAGATAGACAGTCATGATTATCACGGCGTGCATACAATTGATGAAGCAAATTTTACAGCATATTGACTGTGTTGTGATGCAAAGCCATGAACTCATTTAGTATCATGCATTTACAAAACATTTTGATCTTAATATGTCGTTTACAAATGCATCGTGCGTTTAGAGCACGTCGAACTCATATCGCTGTGCTCAAGTGTCCGCATTTAATATCCGCAAATTTTACGTCATATTGAAATCATGTGCAGACATTTTGGTGTGTACTCACTATGGTAACATCAATTGTTCTCATGAATTGTACTTAACATGAACGCAATTTCGTTTACGTTGGTGAATACATTTCATGAGCTCATTTAGCACCTTGGATTTGAGATACATCGTGACTTAAATTTGTCGTTTCGAAATGCATCATCCATTGGCTACAAGATTAACTTATAAGAGGGCAAATTTAAATTTTGCAATGAATATTTGCAGATAGACGTCATATGTTAGTCCTCCAATGATTTTTTTTTGGTGCATTCACTGGGTTAGCACTGGTAGTAGACATGCCATGCAAGCAATATGACGGCGATATGCATATTTCTCAGTGATGCACCCCATGAGCGCAATATGCCGGCAAAATGCATGTTTCTTATTGATACATTCTATGACGACGATATGCATGTTCTCAGTGATACATTCGATCAGCACAATATGACGGCAATATGCATATTTCTCAGTGACACATCCCATGAGCGCAATATGACGGCGATATGCGTGTTTCTCTGTGATACATCCTATAACGGCGATATGCATGTTTCTCAGTGATACATTCGATGAGTGCAATATGACGGCGATATGCATGTTTCTCAGTGATACATTCGATGAGCGCAATATGACGGCGATATGCATATTTTTCAGTAATACTTCCTATGTGCGCTATACAACGGCGGTAGTAAGTACGATATAATGAAATAAAATTTCAATAACAATGAATTTCTAAGAATTTGGTGTTTTTTTTTATTCAAATGGATGTATTATACCTTCTTAAAAAATTGAACATTTTTTCATCATTCCTTTTAATGCATCTGGATGTCTTTCTTACATCACTAAAATATTTAGCAAGGACAACAAGGTATTCATTTTATATGATACATGTAATAATAACTGCAGTCATTCGTTTATTTTTATCATCATCAAAAGCCTTGAAGTCGTAAAACTATAATAAGAATACGTAAAGACGTGTTAGTTATTTTTACTGCCTGAATGGAAAAAAAAATTCAGTATTAAAAAAAATTAATTTTCGTTGCATTGTAACAATGCAAACTTCAACGTTTGCCCACTCATTGACATTTTTTAAAATGATAAAAGTAAGGAGCGAAAAAAAGGAAATTTACACAAGTGATAGGATGGTTAGGGAGGTAGCGCGCTCAGCTCTAGAATTAGAAGACGTAGGTTCGAAACCGAGGCTAGACAAAAACTTTAATGAGGCAGAACACGTTTTAATCCAATTATCCTATATGCAGCAATATAAGTAAAGCATATGGAAACGAAAAATACTACCAGAATTTTTTTTTATTCATAATTTGTAGACTTATTAATTTTTTCATTTCAGGCACAGATCCGACAGCCTGTACAGTGTCGTAGTACGGGTTACGCCCTCTAGCGTCCATCTAAGCACAACAATTGTATCATGTTATGACGCTAATTTGAGCTTTATATGAGCCCTACAATTTTTTCACGCTGTGACACCCATATGAGCTCCAAATGAGCACAACGTAGTTACGTCACGCCGTGACGCCTATATGAGCTCCATATAAGCACTAAAATTTCTTCACGCCGTGACGCTCATATGAGCTCCATATGAGCTCCATATGAATAAAACATTTACGTCACCCTGTGACACCAATATGAACCCCATATGCACTCCCTTATTGTTGGATATTCGTGATCCGATTTTGCTAGTGCTGATGAATTCACTGCATGCATACTCGCGTGAGAACAACTTTGCTTCAATTGGATGTGTTATTATGAATCGTTTTGTGATGCAAATATGACTTGAAGGTGAGTACTCATAAGCGACACATAGCTGTGTTAATTTCTATGCATCATAGATAATGCCCATATGATGCCAATATGAGCTAAATGTGTCTATCTTGGATATTAAACGTACAGTTGCTGATAAGGATCTACGCTTCCTCTCAATAAAAACGAGACGACATTTAGACGAAAAACGTCTTCTCTGATCCAAAGAAACTAGCGAAAGAAAGTCTGCGGGTATAAATTGGTCCGGATGAAAATCGATGTAGAACGGTGGTTTGAAAATGATATATACATTTTTCGAGGCCCCTTACTCGAGAGACATGCTCGTCGTTATAGCTGTGGCGGTCTTTACAGTGTGCTTCGCGTGTTTGGTGTTCGAGACGATGGAGAAAAGGAGAGAAAAAAAAACTGTTTTGACGATTGTACGATGAGCTCATTCGTATAATAAAAGCGAACGAAGCGCTAAGGGCCATCTACCCAGACGTTTTCGTTACCCTTGCCCTCCCTCCCCCGCCACTAACACACCCCCCTTTCGTCCTCAATGCTTGCCTCCTTTACCACGATCTTGATTGCGTTCGCGTTAATTACACACGCGACCTGTTTTCTCGCTTACCTTTCCGCAAGCCCCGTGCGTTATCGTCATGTCCTAGCTGCATGTGTGTACTTTGGTGGGGGGATTAAAAATGCGCATTTTCTTCAAATTGGATGCCACGATTATTTTGTTTATTCTAAGTCTGTGTGCAAAATTTCACCCTCAACCCGTGAACCGGGGTCGTTTTCGTCCGGCCCAAAATTTCTTCTCGAAATTTCTTGAACACCGGCGACTCCAGCGCCACTCGAGTGGTACTAAAAAGAAGTATAGGTAGGAAGGTTTGTGAGTGCGCAAGACCAGCCGTGGCAGTTATAGTTTCATTCGAAATAGTGAAGAGTGCAAATCGGAGCAGGACGTTTTCGACCCCGGTTCACGGATTACGTAAGTGAAAGTGACCGTTCAAGAAAAGTATTTTTTTTTATTGTGCATATTTTGGCATTATAAAGTGTAAGAAAAAAATGTTAACTTATATATTTCAGTTTAGAACGTTATTATGGCAGTCAGAAGCGCTGAAGAAATTTATTCACTCCAGAGGCGTGAACACGTGGAATATTTTGGCGGCGAGGCGTCGGAGGAAGAAGATTACGTCGAAAACGAGGATGACGATTGTAGTAGTGAACAAGAATGGAACGTCGAATCGATATTCCAGGTCTTCACAGATCCATAAGAATGAGCATCCATCAAATCTTAGGAACTAATGAGATAACAAATGAATATGCGAATAAAATGGCGAAAAGAAAACGATGTTCTCTATGTGCGCATAAAGAAGATCGAAAAACTAATCAATGCTGTGCTCGATGCGGCAAACCTATCTGTGAAGATCACCGGATTAATCTTTGCTCCGATTGTATATAAAAAAGAAAAATACTCTTTTCTAACTAAGTTCAAGTTCCCCTTAATGTTAGCTAATGTTATTTGTATTGTGATAACATAAATAAAAATAAATAAAATAATTATCTGTGACGTTGAGCGTTTTATCTCTTTGACACCTCGTTCTAACCTCCCAAAAATATACCTATGTTCCCGTAACTGAATAGGGTATCTGGTTTATTCCTACAATAGCACAATATTTTTTTCCTTAAAGAGCAACCTTTTTACTTTAAATAATCGTTTGTAAAACTTTTTGCTCATGATTTTTACTCACGCTGTATTTTAAAAAATAACGTTTTCTTCGCACATTGCTTGATATTTGATGAAAAAAAAATTATTAAAAATAAGAAAAAACAAATTCTATTCTCGCTTCCAAACTACAGTCTGAAGATTGACCATGAATTTTTTCTGATTTTTTCATTTATAATTGCGGGTGTGATAGCGCGAAGACGAAAACGATCCCGGTTCACGGAATTAGGGTGCCTAAAGAGCGTTCACGGATTGAGGGTTAAGATAAGTCAACCAACGCGTTTCAATATCATGAGACTTTTAATTTACAGCAGTTGAACACGCGCTGTTATGGTACTTTGCTGTACTCTCAGACGTTATTAGAAAAAGGAAAAATTAACAAACAGTACAGAGGATGTAACATTGTTTTTTGTGCGAGTAGTTGATGTACGAAGGAAACTTTTTGGAAAATTTCATCATTCACTCCAAAATTGTAGTTTCAGGGGTTACGTGGATTTCGAATAAAAAAAAAGCATACTTTCTCAATTTTTTAAAAATATACTATATAAATTATTTTATTCAAAATAAATTTTTGAATAAAAGTTTATTGGCAAAGCCATAAACAGTTCGGAAGTTGCGAATCGCGGTATATTTATTCTCATTTCGCGGTGATGAGGTTAAATATTAGCAGAGGCAAAACGATTATTAAGAGCCCTGTATAAGTTGGGGAAACAGAAAAATGTCGATTTTTTTATAATTTTTTTTCTCTTGAGAGTATTCGGGTGATGAGGTCGGATTTAACACACAATTATTACATTCTCTTGACAAGTTTGAGTTTTTTTTATTGGAAATTATTGATAAACAACTAAGTTATTATTATTTAAAGAAAACGCTTTCGTTACTGCATGGTCAATCGCCGCTGGTGGTTTTGACAACTCTGGGGTACTCTGAAAAGAAAAATAAAACAATGTTATTCCAAGCTGTGGAAAAAAGGTTCGATATTTGAACGAAAAAACAAATTGAGTAATTTGTTATTAACAAATGGCTAAACATATACAAAAATCATCGGCTATACGATAGAAAATGTTATAAACTATGCTTTGTCCGAATCGAACGAATTGTTTTTGAAATACGACTTAAACCCTTTCATAAAAAATGAAAGGGTGTAAGTCGTTTCGAGAGAAAAGGCGGAAGAAAAAAAGGGTAACGATGAGATTAAAGTTTGCATCGTTAAAATGCAATGAAAATTGATATTTTCCATTTCCTTGTATTTTTATCGGCAAATATTCGTTACGAAAAACCCTCAATCATTTTTTAAGAAGTTCATTCAGAGATCGAGAATTTAAATCCGTACTAAAATATTTTGTACAATAATAAAAATGAGGAAATATAAATATAAAAAAGAATTTTCGTTTACAGCCATTAAAAATAAAAAATATTCGCATATATTGGGTAAAGAGTTCTGAGCGTTTTTCGCTAGATGTCTAGTGAGCCATATCTCAGGATGTATACATCGCATCGGGTCATACTATACGGCGATTTAAAGGTGACATTACGCTTCAAAAAAAGTTCTTTGACAGTTTTGTGCTTGGTAAAGCCAGTTGTGTGTTACAGCGTTCCAAAGTGGAGGTAAAAAAAGAGCAAATTCGATACATTCTTCAGTACCACTACGACCAAGGTGAAAAGGCGGAGCAGGCGGCCAAAAAAATGTGTGCTGTTTATGGAGCCAATACAGTATCGAATGCAACAGCAAAGCGGTGGTTCCAACGATTCCGTTCTGGTAATATGGACGTCGAAGATGGGACACGCTCTGGTAGGCCAATCGTCGAAAATGTCGATAAAATCATGGAAATCGTCGAGTCGGACCGGCATGTGAGCACTTATTCCATTGCCCAGGAACTGAAGATTAGCCAGAAAACCGTTTGGAACCATTTGCATAAGGCTGGTGTCAAGAAGAAGCTCGATCTATGGGTGCCACACGAATTGATGCAAAAGAACCTTTTGGACCGAATTGTTGCCTGCGATTTTTTGCTGGAACGTAACGAAATCGACCCATTTTTGAAGCGGATAGTGACTGGCGATGAAAAATGGGTCACATACGAGAACAACAGCCGAAAAAGATCGTGGTTCAATCGCGGCGAGCCGGCCCAAACGATCGCCAAGCCCGGATTAATGGCCAAGAAGGTTTTGCTGTGTGTTTGGTGGGATTGGAAGGGAATCATCCACTATGAGCTGCTCCCATCGGGCCAAACACTCAATTTGGACCTCTACTGTTAACAACTGACCAGATTGAAGCAGGCGATCGACCAGAAGGGGCGAAAATTGGCCAATAGGAAGGGTATTGTGTTCCATCAAGACAACGCCAGGCCGCACACATCTTTAACGACGCGCCAGAAGCTCCGAGAGCTTGGATGGGAGGTTCTATTGCACCCGCCGTATAGTACAGATCTGGCACCAAGCGATTATGACTTTTTCAAGCATTTGCAAAATTTTCTTGATGGTACAAAACTGGCCTCAGAGGGAAAGATGAAACGCACATTTTGTTCGAATGACCATTGCCCAAAAATCTGATTCGAGCTTGTCACTTGGCAAGCGAGACACATTCGAACATAATGTGCGTTTCATCTTTCCCTCTTCTATATTAGATGAAGTAATTTTTTACGTTATTTCGACGAAATTTCGAAATTAACATAGTTAGGATTATCCGATTTAGATCAAATATGCGCCGTTTTGTTCGATAACTTTTGTCCATTTTGAAGGCAATCGTCCATGGACAGATTGCCTTCAAAATGGGGACGAGGACAGAAGTCCTCGTCCATATTGGTAAAAAACTTGACCAGCTCATTTTCACAAGCTGCTCTTGAGGCCAGTTTTGTACCATCAAGAAAATTTTGCAAATGCTTATTTGGGCAATGGCCATATATATATATATAGCCATTGCCCAAAAATCTGATTCGAGCTTGTCGCTTGGCAAGAGAGACACATTCGAAAAAAATGTGCGTTTCATCTTTCTCACTTTCTCGCTCTCTCGCTCTCTGTTGAGTGGATGGTAATTCAAGAATTGAAGCACAGATGTACCCGCCGGAACCGGAGACGGGTGAGGTGAGGTCGATTACGCTAGGTGGTTTTCCTTACACTGGCGCGTCGCGCGCGACGGGGCGCCCCGGTACGCCAGGCCGCGGGGTGGACTGAATGCCCGGCATGGCGGGTTGGCGGGGGTGGGGGAGACCACGCCAAAGTACGCGGTGTACTGAATACACGTCATACGTGCGCGTGCGCGCACCCGCAACAGACGTATGACGGGGGTGGCGTTAGCAGCCGGGCGCGCAAGTCGAGTCAAGTTTAAGGCCACGAGACGTCGGTGACGTCATGACGTCGAACAGAAAACACGGCTAGCTTATGCTCGTTGGCCCTAACCTTGGACAATATGCTGCCACCGGATAAAACCTCGAACGTTTTCGTACTCTCTCAAATACCCCGCATATCTCGCGACTCTTGTACTCAGCCAAATATGCAATTGTACCTTGCGGTCATTTATTTATTTTTCCCGGTTATTTATTTAAGTTGCGTTATTTTGTTTTCCAATTTGACGATTATTTTTTTTTTTATCGTTACAATGTTTTTTTTTGTATTTTTTCTCATTTCCGTCGTTATAGATTGAGAGGGGCCGGGGGGG
This sequence comes from Ophion ventricosus, assembly GCA_963932345.1. Lineage (NCBI taxonomy): Eukaryota > Metazoa > Arthropoda > Insecta > Hymenoptera > Ichneumonidae > Ophion > Ophion ventricosus. The sequence continues at coordinate 23,078,515 of OZ010715.1, read as the reverse complement.
GGGGGGGGGGGGGCATTCGATGTACCTCTCACCAATGTATTTCGTATAGCGATCTGAACTCTTACACGAAAAAACACGCGCCACTGTAAAGAGGCCGTTTCAAGGATAAGTATTGTTGAAAAATAAACTCGATTTAGTGAATTATTGCGACAGGTATTTCGAGTGAAGGAGGCAACGGTGTGGTGTCGAAGTTCGCATTGTCGGGGCGAACTGCTACTTTTTTATGCTTTTATTCTTGTTATTATTTAAGATTGTGTTTTTTTTCTGCAGATTCAGGGTGTAGATGTCTGATGAGTATTTTGAAAAACGTTCGAGTGATTTTTGCAGCCGATGATGGTCATGAAAATTCGGTAAATCGATAAAAATCCATTTTCATTGCATTCCGATGATACAATTTTCGTCATGATCGTCTTTTAATTTGCAATATTTTCTTCTGATGAGAGAGGTATTGGGATGACGAGGTCGGGATTTTGCACACAATTAATACACAGTTTTGCTGACTTTCAGTTTTCCTTTCATTGAAAAATATTGACAAACAATGAAGGTATTATTATTTGAACAAAGTGTCACCGTTGCTGCATGTCCAATCGGTGCAGCTGGTTCTGGCAACTAGAGTTGTTTGAAATAAAAAATAAATAAAATGTACTTTTGATGTAACAATAAAGTTTTCGTATGACCAGATATTTTTTTGTATTTTTTTAAATTACGAAAGTGGCGCGGTATAGAAAAAATAAGTTTGATTGTCGACCAAGGAACAACTTTAATAATTTGTTATTAAATTTTTTACCGCACTAAAAGATAGATAGCGGACTTAAAAATAAAGATAATTGAGATTCTCAAGTGGCCTTTTAAAGAGAACAAGTTTACCTTTATTTTACTTTTTTTAGAGAATTTTCTACGATTTTTTTTGTCCCGGTATGCACTTTTGAGCATGGCCATTTTTCGGCTATTTTTTTGGCCATCTAAAATTAACTGCAAAATTTGTGGAAAATGTTTTTCTCGGTTTTTCCCATGGTAAACTCAAAAAGGATATCAAAACCTAAATTTTTGTTTTTTTAGAAAGTCTCGTACGATTTTTTTTCGCCTCAGCATTGCAATTTTTAGCTCAAAAAGACATGTTTTAGAAAAAAGGCGTCATCGAAGAACTATAGGGTTTCAGAGGAAATGTCAAGAGGATAAAAAGTTGCATGGGTTTACACTGGAATGGCTAGAATTTTTTCAGAATTTTTTTTTGAGTTTTTTTTGGTACCATTTTTGGTTGGAATTTTGATGAATGGAGAGGCTCCACTTGGGAATTATGGGGCCTAGGACAATATATTAAAAAAGAAAAATTTCCTTTCTCTATTTTGAATCAACTTCAATTTTTTACAATTTTATTTTTTAGATTTCATTTTCTCATTTTAATTTTCAAAAATAAAAAAAACATCTAGAAGAATTGTAGTTAATTAAAAATGAAAATGTAAACAAATTTCCTTTCTTAATATATTGTCCTAGACCACATCATTCCCAAGTGGAGCCTCTCTACTCATGAAAGTTCTAACCAAAAATGGTAAAAAAAAATTTGAAAAAATTCTAATCACTTCAGTGTGAACCCATGCTACTTTTTACCCTCTTGACATTTACTCTGAAAACCTATAGTTTTCTTCGATGACGCTTTTTTTCCAAAACATATATTTTTTAGCTAAAAATGCTATTGCATTTCTGGGGCGAAAGAAATGTTACGTGAATTTCTAAAAAACGAAAATGTAGGTTTTGATATCCTTTTTAAGTTTACCATGGAAAATACTCAGGAAAAAATTTTCCACAAGCTTTGAGGTTAATTTTCGACTGCCTAAAAGTAACGGAAAAATGGCCACGCTGAAAAGTGCGCACCCGGGCGAAAAAAAATCGTACAGAATTTTCTTAAAAAAGCAAAATAAAGGTAAACTTGTCCTCTTTAAAATGCCACTTGGGGAATTTAATTATCTTTATTTCTGAGTCCGCTATCTAACTTTTAGTGTGGTAAGAAATTTCAACTAGTGTATCTAAACTTTTGGCCGGTAGTGTAGAACGAATTTAAATTTGTATTTAAAAATAATCGACATATGTACATCTTTGAGTTCTTATCTATTTATTTTTGAAAAAGTCGACGATTTTCTTCCGCTTTACAACGGATGCTCGTTCCTTTGCTGCCAAATCTCGCAATCTTTTTAGAAAAAGAAGTTGCGTTGAACAACATTCAGGCTGCGTTTCGTACTATTCCATTCCATATGCAGGGCGCAATCGTTCGAATAACCGAGCATTAGTATGAACAAAATTATTGTTTAGATAATTGATATTCTGGATAACCCAAATGGCCATTCGGATAATTGACGTTTCGGATAAACCAAATCGCCATTCAGATAATTGACGTTTCGGATAACTGACGTTCGGATAATCGAGGCTCTACTGTATAAGATTATGCTCTGTCCAAATTTGAAGTAAATCGAACGAATAGATTTTGGGATACGATTTACAATCATTATAAAACATAGTTTCGGGAAAAAACGCAAATGAAAAAAAGGGTAAATCGTTCACCATAGCGCAGTGGACGATGACAAAAATCGTCATAAATCTTTCCGTTTTTGGAATTCTTGCAAAAACTTTGTTACAAATTAAAGTTAAGACCCTAGGCTGTAAAACTATGCAATAAAAAGAAAATCATATTTTTTTTTAATTACCAGCTTACCCCTTAAACCACGAAAGGTGGCCCCTAAATCATTAAAGGTTTCCTTTAAATCATTAAAGGGATCCTTTAAATAATTTGAGGAATCTGAATGCGTTAATGTGGTTCTTGAAATCATTGAAGTAGTTGGATTTCCAACATTATTAACCGGCTCGATTAAAGAGGATGGATTTCGCAGTGAGCTCGTTGGCGCAGTCGAAAAAGAAAACGAAACGTCCTGATCTTTTTGGGTATGCAGTTGGAGTCATCTGGAGTCAGTCGAGACTCCAAGGTAATACCATATAGTCCGATATCGCGAGAGTTACGAAACTCCCGGGGCTCGGATTACGCGCACCGTGTAGTATATACACACCGGCGAGATATTCAACTGCATACGTGCTTTGGCAAAGCGACGTTTCCATACAGGGGACAGGAAAACGCAGTGTCGACCATTTCCGCGTCTCCTGTTACGCAATCAGTATTATTACATACATCATTCGCTATTTCGATCTTCCGAGTCGAAGAATTAAGTTTTTAAGTGGACGTCTATCTGTACTACGAACGAACACTTTTTGCGTCACGTTATTAATTTGGGCCTGAAAAAAAGACCGCTCAAACCATTTAGATACAATGACGAACTTATTTTTTATTTACTTAATTTAAAAGAAGAAGAAAAAAAGTTTAGCTTAGCCCTTTGAGTGTTTTTTTTCTTCGTTCCCATTATTTCGGATGTTCACTCGTACCCTGCGGACTTTTGCGATTTCTTCCCTTCCACCTTTAGTCTTGTCACTTACTCGTCTCTCAATGGTCTTTTTTTCAAAGTTATCCTTTTTAAAATCAGTGTACCGTAAAGGCATTTCGGCGAGGCCCGTTTTATACAGCGAAATTTCTGCTTTTTAATGGAATATTTTGGTGAATTTCAAATTTACGAGCTTTTATTTTTTGGGGGAGAAAAAAAACGGTGAAATTTCGTTTTCGGGTGGCCATCATAACCGCCACCATGAATACCATATTTATATTTATGAAAGCCTTTATAAATATGCGCATTATAAAGAAAGCGCGCCCAAATGAACGCAAACAAATAATCTCGTCTCCTTCGTCATATTATAAACAATTACAACATTTTATCTCGATTTCAATCACAGTTTCGAGCTTCTTTGGGCGCATTCCCTGTTCACGATACGCGTAGTTATGACGGTGGCCAACTTTTCACACGAGCAAAAAATTTCAAGACCGTTTTTCGGAAGAGCCCGTGTTTTAAAGATTTTTCTTTCACTTTTTATCGGTATCGTTGATCGCAGAATTCTACGGAAGTTTTTTTTCCAACGCCTTTCTCTCTCTCGCTCTCGCTCTGTTCCCCCTATTCCCATTTCTTTTTTGTATCTTTATTTTTTCTCGTCTGAGAAACCAGTGCGTTCAACCGACTGAGAATTCGACGCGCGTCAGAAAGCGATCAGCGAGAATAGAACGATCGCGTTGGAATTCTCAGACTCCCTCGAATATACGGGATGCCCCGTTGTAAGAGCTGTCTCAAAATGACCTGACATTTTAAATTGCGTGCCATTTTTTATTGTGGCGAACATAGAGTACTAATCTTTGACAACTGGCATCAGGAAGTATTGAGGTTTAGTCATAGAGAATTGCACAATCGAACAATGCATAGAAATTGTAAAAATTCATTGCGAAACAATGCAGTTATTGCAGACAAAGCTTCATGGTCGTGTTATCTCGCGCCGCGACGATGTGAGTTAGCCACCAAGGTCGTGCGATTTGACGCCATTGGACTTCTTTCTTTGGGGTTTTTTGAAAGGTAAAGTGTATGCCAAGATCCACAGACTATTCCGGAGTTCAAGGAAGCAATTGGACGCACCATTAATGAAATTAGTCCGTCATTATGCCAAAATGTTATTGAAAATTTTGTCCAAAGCGTGAACGTTTGCAAACAAGGACGAGGCGGCCATTTTTCGAATATTGCATTCCACAAATAACTTTTATGTTTGTATCTTATATTAAAATAAAAATATTCGTTCTTTTCAAATAAATAATACATTTCGTTAATAAATAAAAATGTCAGGTCATTTTGAGAGGCCCTTTAGTAATCGATCTCTGTACGTGCGAGCTTGTGTGTGTGTATCTATAGAAAAGAAAAAAAATGTCCACAATGACTCGGTATCATATAAAAAATATTATCGTGTAATTGCATAATGTCGTAAGTCAGGCGGTAGGTAATCAAGTCTCCTCGATATATTGGTCGATTAAGATGCAATGTTTGTACACGAGAAATGAACGAGTGACTGTTTCATGCAAAGCGAAAACCTTCAACATGTGTTTGGTCGATTATCAATGATCCGTGACTTCCGGTGTAATTTGTTAACACACGTGGATGCTCGTAACGCACGAGAAACGGCGGTCCTCGAATTATTGTTGTTATTACAGTAGAACCTCGATTATCCGGATCCTCAATTATTCGAACCACGATTTGGTTTATACGGATGCTCAATTATCCGAACGTTGGCGCGGAATATATGGCTGCTATCTTACGAGAACCGCGCTGTTTCAAGCGCGTTTTTCGTCCTCTAGCGTTATAGTCTGATTGCACACTGACTTCTACCGGTAATTTTCATTTGTTCCTCGCAGCGCGCCCATATAAATGTGATTTGTTGCAAATTGTTTATATCTTGTTTATTTCGGGCCGTTCGTATGTGTTAGGACTCAAGTTCAAGTCCTTCGATTACTAAGCGTAAACGTAATGTTCTGACGTTAGAGAAAAGACTTGAAATTCTTTCGAAGCTAGACAAGAGCGAAACTAGCTCAGATCTCATACGCCTTTGTGATGTTGGAAAAACCACGATCTCCGGTATAAAGAGAAATTGAGACACTCGGTGATGGACAACTATACAAAACCAAATAAATAAGCATTTGATGTTTTGAAAGAGGTTATATATATATATCTTTTTGATATAGATTGTGTATGTATTTAAATTTCTGTTGTATATTATCCTTTCAGAAAAAAATTGCTTTTCGATTATCCAATCTTTTGATCATCCGAACCATCTTCAGTTCCAATTCATTCGGATAATCGAGGTTCTACTATATTGTTAAAAAGAACATAATTTTTGGCATCACTTGGGCATTATCTATGATGCATAGAAATTAACACAGCTATGTGTCGCTTATGAGTGCTCACCTTCAAGTCATATTTGCATCACATGACGATTCATAATAACACATCCAATTGAAGCAAAGTTGTTCTCACGCGAGTATGCATGCAGTGAATTCATCAGCATTAGCAAAATCGGCTCACGAATATCCAACAATAAGGGAGTGCATATGGGGTTCACATTGGTGTCACAGGATGACGTAAATGTTTTATTCATATGGAGCTCATATGAGCATCACGGCGTGAAGAAATTTTAGTGCTCATATGGAGCTCATATAGGCGTCACGGCGTGACGTAACTACGTTATGCTCATTTGGAGCTCATATGGGTGTCACAGCGTGAAAAAATTGTAGGGCTCATATAAAGCTCATATTAGCGTCATGACATGATACAAATGTTGTGCTTATATGGACGTTAGAGGGCGTAACTCGTACTACGACACTGTGCAGGCTGCCGGATCCGTGCCTGAAATGAAAAAATTAATAAGTTTACAAAATATGAATGAAAAAAAAATTCTGGTAGTATTTTTCGTTTCCCTATGCTTTACTTATACTGCTGCATATATGATAATTGGTTTAAAACGTGTTCTGCCTCATTATAGTTTTTATCTAGCCTCGGTTTCGAACCTACGTCTTCTAACTCTAGAGCTGAGCGCGCTACCTACCTAACCATCCTATCCCTTGTGTAAATTTCCTTTTTTTCGCTCCTTACTTTTATCATTTTAAAAAATGTCAATAAGTGGGCAAACGTTGAAGTTTGCATTGTTGCAATGCAACGAAAATTAATTTTTTTTCCCATTCAGGCAGTAAAAATAACTAACACGTTTTTACGTATTCTTATTGTAGTTTTACGACTTCAAGGCTCTTGATGATGATAAAAATAAACGAATGACTGCAGTTATTATTACATGTATCATATAAAATGAATACCTTGTTGTCCTTGCAAAAAAAAAAAAATATTTCAGTGATGTAAGAAAGACATCCAGATGCATTAAAAGGAATGATGAAAAAATGTTCAATTTTTTAAAGAAGGTATAATACATCCATTTGAATTTAAAAAAACACGAAATTCTTAGAAATTAATTTTTATTGAATTTTTATTTCATTATATCGTACTTAATATCGCCTTCGGATGGCGCTCATAGGAAGTATTATTGAAAAACATGCATATCGCCGTCATATTGCGCTGATCGAATGTATCACTGAGAACATGCATATCGCCGTCATAGAATGTATCACTGAGAAACATGCATATTGCCGGCATATTGCGCTCATGGGGTGTATCACTGAGAAATATGCATATCGCCGTCATATTGCTTGCATGACATGTCTACTACCAGTGCTAACCCAGTGAATGCACAAAAAAAAATCATTGGATGACTACCATATGACGTCAATCTGTAAATATTCATTGTAGAATTCAAATTTTCCGTCTTATGAGTTCATCTTGTAGTCAATGGATGATGCATTTCGAAACGACAAATTTAAGTCACCATGTATCTCAAATCCATGATACTGAATGAGCTCATGAAATGTCTTCACCAACGTAAACGAAATTGCGTTCATGTTAAGTACAATTCATAAGTACAATTGATGTTACCATAGTGAATACACCCCAAAATGTCTACACATGACTTCAATATGATGTAAAATTTGCGGACACTTGAGTACAGCGATATGAGTTCGACATGCTCTAAACGCACGATGCATTTGTAAACGACATATTAAGATCAAAATCTTTTGTAATTGCATGATACTAAATGAGCTCATGGCTTTGCATCACAACATGTAGTCAATATGCTGTAAAATTTGCTTCATCAATAGTATGCACGCCGTGATAATCATGACTGTCTATCTGAGATCGTCATTATTGACAAATCAAAGTTGACGGCGTATCGGAGTCTCAGCGAGGTGCGACCGTGGCGATTGAAATTGGACGCATCATTACTTTATTTGTTCCAAGTCTGTACGCAAAATGTGGGATTGATTCACTGACGACTTGAAGAATCATAACGCTTTTGATTTGCAGTAATTTTGCATGCGTTCGCATGACGTTGAAGTTTGCATTGTTCGAATGCAACGATTTTTTTTTCCACATTTATTATCACCCAAAACTTTTTATTTTGCAAATTAAAGTAGTAAATCTCTAACAAGCATACGTCAACACGTACAGGTGGTGATTTTCATTTTTTTTTAATTGAAAAAAATTAATTTCCGTTTTTCACGATACTTCAACATGATGCGTTCGTAGGGAACGTTATTTCACTCTCGGCTGTTATGAGAAAAAGCATAATGAAAAAATGTTACGGAATGTCTTAGATTTTTCGTGGAGTAGGTTTGCACGAGGAAAAGTTTTTGGAAAATTTCATTATCATTCACTACGTAATTGTAGTATAACTAATTGTAAAATACAGACATTCTGATTATTTTTTCGTTCGGCGCTCCCATACATCCTTACCAAACTGACATATTCACTCTCAAAACTTTTGACCCAATGTCAACAAATACAGATAAAACGATCAAAAAAAAAAAAACACTTTTCACTGGAAATAGAAGCTTGGAATTACGATGATGTTCAAGGTTGGATCGTTGGAATGCACTGAAATTCATTTTGTTCGAATCGCCCGAATTTTTTTGTCCGATTCATGCTACGAAAATAGCTGAAATGTTTTTTTTAGAATCCGTCTTAGAGATCGACCACCTAAATTTACATTAAATATTTTGGATAGTAACAAAAGTAAATAAATGAAAAATAGATTTCGTTGCACGCAGCCTAAGTCTCAATGTCATGAATTTCGGCTACTTTTGTCTCCGATTGTATCACGTAATTTAAGTTCTGGGATTGTATCCCGCGGATTTAAGGTCGAATCGTTAGAATGCAACGAAGATTCTTTTTAATTTCTTATTTTCATTATTATTCAAAATCATATCTTGCAATTTTAAGCTGTGAAGCGCGAAATAAGGATCCTGATAAATGTTTGCGTTAATTTTGTATCTCAAACCTGCGAGACGAAATTTCGGAAATATAAGAAAAATCCTTTTCGGTGTCTTCCAACGATGCAAGCTTCAAGGTCATATCTTCCATATCTCTTTAAATGCATCGGCGTTGAATAAAAACGATGCACGCGCCTAAAGAGGCTCGGGTGCCCCCCCCCCGTTTATTTCGACTATCTTTTCGTTCGAATAAAAACACGGAATTTGGTCTCCTGCATGTCGTCTTTCAAATTTAGCCCCGTAGGTATTGGTGACGCTTAGAATTATGAAGAATACGCGAAGGAAAAAAAAGTCCAAAGCTTAAAAACAAAGCGACAAAAACAGGTGAGAGCGCGGGACAATCCTCTAAGAACGAGGTGAGCTCTTCGTGATGGTCAAGGCCTCTTCGGGGCACGTAGGAATTAGGTCGAGGCTCTCTCTTTCTCTCTGTCATCCTTCTTTTTTCTCTTTCTTTTTAATTCTCTCTCTCCTTTTTTCTGCCTTGGTACTGTCGATAATACAACACTCGACACGAAGGCCGTGGCCTTCGCCGTGAGCCCCAGGATCTTCATCCTCGTAATATCGATTCGGAGGGCCCCTGCCCGAACTATCCGTCGTTATCTCTACGTCCCTTTCATTCCTTGTTTTCTCATACCTTAAAACTCCCCCTCCCCCTCTTTTCTTGGCCCATTTGCTGCCTTCGATCCGTGCTTGTCTCGCCCCTAACAAACATACACCCGCGAACGCATATGTACTCGAAGCAATATGCGTTGCGCCAATAACGTAATACGCGCCGCGTGGAACGATGCTTATTGGACGGAAAAAACATCACCCTTTTATGATATCGAGAGCAATTTGCCGAAGTGCCTCACACGAATTGATCGAATGCAAAAATTGAATTTTTGTTCTGCGTTTCCGATTAGTATTATTATTCACACTTTCTAGGTCGTTTGTTTTGTTTTTTGTTGTTCATTATTATTATTGTTATTGTCAACGTTTTCGGAGTTATTATTATCTAATGATGAATTGCGGATGATCGTTGAAATATTAAGTTCTAAAAAATGTGTGTCCAAAAATGCACAAAAAATATACACACTTCTCGCGGTTTTTGCATCAGGAGTAATCGTAAAATAAAATGCCTAAAATATATACAGTACCGGTCAAAAATTTGTCGATCACTTTGAACAATTGTAAAATTATATTAGCATAATACAATTCACTTTATAGAGCTATATAGTATTTTTGTAAAATGAGAAATAAAATAAATTTCATTATTCTTATATAATTTAGCAATTATCCGAAGTGATCGAAAACTTTTGATCGGTACTTTATATATATATATATATATATTAAGGGCGGTCCATTTTTTATTTTATTTTTTGCCGACCATCCGATCAAATTGTGACAAATAGAGAAAAAAAAATATCGTAAAGACTCCCTGTAATTGGAAAATATTTGGCGGTCGCTACCTGGCTTAAACAAAATTATTCTGGAAATGAATGACATTGAATGATTTATATTTTTCCAAACTATTTGTCGGAATACAAATTTGTTTATATTTTTTCTAACAATGTAACTTTATCTTAATTCTTTATAAAATGTGCAATCGTACTGATATTGAAATTTGGCATGTTCGCTTACGACTAACAGCAAATACTGTTTCTGTTCTTCATCCTATGTAATAGCCCGATTAAATTCTTCTATAAGAGCAACTCCTCGCTCTGCTGTGTAGTTGACTACACGAAATCCTTTGCAAATCGTGAAACACTTTAAAAAGCTTTCATCACTTTTCTACTCCAGTGGGTCCCGAGCAAGAAAAGTTGGTTCTATTTTTATTATTTCAAAAAATCGCAAGCTACAAGCGATTACGAAGTCTGCCAATCTGATGTTAAGAAGGCTCTGGACTGTTATATCAGCTTTCACTTGACGACTGGTACTCCCTGGACGTGCTAATGATTCAATCATTTCGCGCTTCGTCTTAATTGGAACGTCGTCATCGAAAAGTACCAAGTGCCATCTCGAACATTCCTGTGCGTCCTTTTTTTCGGCTCAGATCCGTAGATATTCATCTCTTTTGAAAATTCGTAAATCTTGATAGCAAATGGAGAAATTTTTTTTTCTTCATAAGATCCTCGAGCGATGTTTTTCAAGCCGGGCGTGAACTTCGAAACAAGAGCGTCGACGTTGAAAAAAGGAATAAATAAAAAAAACAGTATTACAAGAGAATAAGGAGAAGAAAAAATACGAGACGAGTAGTCAAAGCATCGTTCGCCCGATCCGGCGTCACGGCGGATTTCAAGGTTAACGCTGGCCCCACTCGACGACGTCGGCGATTTCCGGCGAGACTCGGTGTCTAAAATTGCGATGGCGCGTCGACGTCGTCGTCGTTGTCGTTCGAGCGATCGCGGCTCTTACAGAAAAGCCAAGTTCAAGGCCAATGAAAGCGAAGCTGTCGATGTTCCTTCTCTCGTGCTTCTCTTTCCTACCCCCCCCCCCCACCCCCACCCACGTCGTTCCGCCGTCGCGCCACGCGCCCTAATCTCTTATCCGTCCGAGGATACCGCATACTCGGTTTATAGAAATTCCACGAATTATATATATACATACGCCGGCAAGATTGATACATTGAAGGATTCGACAAATCATCCATACGCTTGTTCAACCCTTGCGCTCTTTACTCCACCAACCCGGGTCGTCGGGACCGGGGGGGGGGTCAGGCAGACACATCTGACCCCCGCCTCTCCCGGGCTCATAATGTCACTCATTGCCGAAAATTCATTCCCGTATTCATAGAACTGCGGGTACTAATACACGACGTTGAAGTTTGCATCGTTGGAACGCAACGGTTTTTTTGTTGTAATTTCTTCATTTTTATTATTATTCGAAACCTTTTTTTGCAACTTGAGGTCGTAAATCTGTAATCAAAATATGTAAAAACGTTGGATGTATTCTTATAGTCTAAACCTGCCAATTATAAATGTTATCAATGAAAAAGAATTCATATATTCGTTGCGTCCCAACGATGCAAGCCTCATCATCCACCTTAAAACGACGAGGATTAAACGTTATTCAGCTACCGAAGGGCCCCACCTTCGCCCATGGAGGTTTACATCATGCGTGGTTGATATATATGGGGAAAGGATATTTTGAGTCTGTTATATCTATATGTTATGTGGTCTATCGCGACATCTGAAAGTTTTGAGAACGATCCTTAAAACTTTATTAAACGAATTGTTGATTTTGAAGACAGGAGAATTTATAAGTTCTTTCAAACTTTTGAAAACAGGAAAACTTTTTGAGTTCTTTTAAACTTTTGAAGACAGGAGAACTTTTAAAGTTCTTTTAAACTTTTGAAGACAGGAGAACTTTTAAAGTTCTTTTAAACTTTTGAAGACAAGAGAACTTTTAAAGTTCTTTTAAACTTTTGAAGACAGGAGAACTTTTAAAGTTCTTTTAAACTTTTGAAGACAAGAGAACTTTTAAAGGCTCTGGCATCACCTATTTCCATATATTGGGTAAGAAAATTCTTTGTTAATCTAAAACATACAGTGAAACTTCAGTTATACTTTTTTCAAAGGGTGCAGCAAGTATGACGCATAAATCAGAATAACGTCGGAGTGAAATACAGTACGTATCGGAAACTCTTTAGCATCTGAAAATAGCAATCGGTGCATAATTCGCGATGTTTTTTTAATAGCAGTACCTCTATTATAATATTTGGTTTTCCAATTGAAAATTTGATTGGTAGTAACGAAGTTATGAGCCCACTCAATCTTTTTTTAAATTTTCGTTCAGAATTTTTATTTGACGCGAGTTTGTAAAATTAACCCTTTTTAAGGCATAGGGAATATTTTTACCACCAATTTATTTTTAAATTATTGGCGCCAATTTTGTGGTAGGAAAATTGGCGCCAATAATTTAAAAATAAATTGGTGGTAAAAATATTCCCTATGCCTTAAAAAGGGTTAAAGCTTTGACGTTTTACCCTAGAAAATAACATACATTTTCGTATAAATACGAGATAAACAATCACAGTTAAGTAAAGGGTGTCTCAAAATGACCTGACATGTTTATTTATTAATAAAACGTATGATTTATTCGAAAAGTACGAATATTTTTTATTTAAATATAAGGTACAAACATGGAGGCTAGGTGTGGACCACAATATCCGATGAATAGCCGCTTCGTCCCTGTTTGCAAACGTTCACTCTTTTAACGAAATGTTGAACAATATTTTGGCATAATTGCGGATTAATTTCATTAATGGTGCATGCAATTGCTTCCTGGAGCTTCGAAATGGTCTGTGGATCACTTGGCATACACTTTTCCTTTTAGGAAACCCCAAAGAAACAAGTCCAATGACGTCAAATCGCACGATTTTGGTGGCCTTTTCACACCGCCGCGGGGCGAGATAACACGACCATGAAACTTCGTCTGCATTAACTGCATTGTTTCATAGTTTCTATGTGTTGCTCGATCGTGTAATTCTCCATGACTAAACCTCAATACTTCCTGATGTCAGTTGTTAAAGATAAGTACTTTATGTTCGCAACAACAAAAAAATGACGCGCAATTTAAAATGTCCTTTACATGCATACATGGTACGATCCTAGAATTTTACATGGAAAAAATTAAAGTACGTGTTGTGAATTTTTTTAAATTCTTGTCTGTTTTCGTTTTGTGTCACAGAACACTGATTTACGTACAACTGAGAAAAAACAGACCGTGAAACGGACGCTGGGGACGAAAATTAATAACGTATAAGCGCAAAAAACGTATAAGTGGAAAACGTTTAAATGAAATTTTATTACATTCGTTGTAGGTGGAATTTGCCGGGGCAAGACAAATATGACGTATAAATGATAAAAACGTATAAGCGAGGTTTCACTGTACTCTCCTTCATTTTTTACAATGCTTGGCCATCTTTCTGGTAGATTATCAAGGCTCTTTTTCGAGAATTAATTATTTATGGCATGACCATGTACAAAATGAAGTAGGCAAAGGGCAATGATAAATAAATGTCGAGATGTGTACTTCATTTTCTCCAATGTGGTATGTATAAGTGTAGTATAATATCTGTGTATATATATATATATATATATATATATATATTTGATTTCTTCCTTTTCATTATCACCCAAAATCTTTTCTTGCGCATATAATCTGAGGATTCAGATCAATAAGGCATGGTCTTGAAGTTTGCATCGTTGTAATGTAACGAAAATTCGCCAAAAGGAATTCGAGCAATTGAAAAGTAAAAGTTTTCATTGCATACCAATAATGCAAACTTCAATATCGTGGATATAAATATCTGAATTTCGCCCACAAATCATTCTTAGTGAGTTCGAATTGAAATAATTTGTATCCAAACCGAAGCTCATTTTGTACGATCTTCGGCATAAATCTGAGATCGTAATATTTATTATTATTATTATTGTTGTTTCTCAAGTTATACAAATCTCTTGGTATGAAGCCGGCACCTATGAGAATCCTACGGACACATGTCAAATAGGAATATCGTTTATTATTATCCCGAACACGATACGCTATATTAACCGAGCGCCCAGTAAATTCACCGATCCAATTCTGTATCATTATCGTTGGTTCGTGTTAAAAAGGAGAAGGGTGTGTCGGAACTGTGGATTGAAGTAGGGTTAACGAAACTCATTAGATATACGCACATATTTGTAATATTGCATTGAAACTTAATTGTAATGTGAAAAAAAAAAATGCGTATCGAGAACGTTGGTGGTAATAAACTTCGATGTAGTTATCGGGATTTTACAAATACAAATTCGAGGTGTTGATCTTTTATAACATCAGGGATGGAATACATTATCGAATAGAATAAATAGATAGGAAAAAAAGATAGAATAAATAATCCAGAATGAAGCATATCGTTCCTTGTCAAATAAAAAAAACTTTTATATTGCAGTTTTTCGATAAACTAATGCTTTTTACGATAATTGAAGTAATTCCAATTGAAAGTACTCGCTCAATGCTCTTGTCGTGAATTATATTTCAGATATGTGAACCACACGACTATAAGAAGAGCGTGAGTTGTAGGAGGTGTGTGGGGAGGGGGGTGGATATGATGTGACAGAACGGACGAGCAAACGCGACGAAATTTTGGGGTTCCTAGTCGCGCCAGGGAGTCCTGAACAGTCGTAAATGCAGTGACGTTGAATTTTTTGCATCGTTGGTGCGCATCGATATGTTTGTCTTTTCATTTTTTATTTCTTCATTTTTATAACAAGCCAAAACTTTTTTTTTATAAATCAAGGTTGGAATTCTCTAATAAGGACACGTAAAAATGTTCGAGTGATTGTCATGGTCTGAATCGGCGAAAGAAAAATTTAAACAATAAAGAATAATGAATTTCCGTTGTAATCCAACGGTGCAAACTTCAACATAATTGATTACAAGTGTGAAGGAGATTGTAACAGGGGAAAAAACGGTTTTAATCGGCAAACGTTCTTCTTTTTTTTTTAACCCTTCGTGGTTACACATCCAAATTCAATCGCGGTGGTCACGCTTGGGTCGATTCGACCCAGTGAGTTTTCAAAAAAGTATTGCGAACAAACTATCCGTCCGAAGTGGTCGAAAAAATTGTGGAACATGCTTTGAACTTTCTAGATGATGTACGAAAAATGTATTTATAAGAAATAAAATGGCAACATGTTAAAAAAAAATTCATAAAGAGATGAAAACCCAAAAAAGACACTTTTTCGCTCAAAAAATCATATTTCCGTGAAGTTTCAACATTTTTTACCGAAAATTTGGACGTGATACTCCTTAGATATGCTACTTTTGGCTAACTCCAGTTAAGATGGTGAATATAGTCCCATTCGAAGCCGGAAACTATTATTATATTTACGGCAAAAAATTGATCGCCCGATCGATTCTACCCAGGGTGACCACGAAGGTTTAAATACTCATTCAGTGTACTTGAATATATTCGCGGATTACTCCAAAGAGCAACATCTTCTGCCGCAAATGACATTGCGTTTGCGCGCGAGCCACGGTACACACAAAATGTGTGCGGTGGATGGAAAAAAAAGCGAACGAACGAACGCGCGAACGAGCGTTGATTTCGTACATATACCCGTCGACGACTTTGTCTGCTTCTCCGCACTCGGATAAGTCAGGTTCAAGGCCAACAAGATAACTTTCCTCGTTCGTTCGTTCGTTCGTTCGTGCGTTCGTTACTTATTCGCGCGGCTGGCTCGTCGGTGCGAGCGCGAAGGCAAAGGCGCGACTCACACTCGGCGCTAATTCCATTATGGCGAGAGACCGAGAGAACCTCACGTATAGGTGAAAATTTACCTATCTTCGTGATGAGATACTACGTACCTATCGCGAGCCTTTCCATGTATGAGAAATACAGAGACGAAACAAAAAATTCTAATAGAAAGAAAAATGGAAACAGCAGACTGGAACAACAAAATGTGATTGGTGTACCGAACAGGGGAGTCAACTCGTAAAAATTTTAATATATTTTACAAAAAAAAGAACACATTTCTTAACTTAAGGCAAGAAATTTGCGACATCGCTGATTAAAAATTAAAGTTATTTATGACAATCGTATATGTATATTATGGTATGTCGATTTTTTTTATTCTCAAGCTTTTGGATAATGTCTTGAGGGGGTCAAAAAAATAGATATTAAATTTCAGGTCTCTAATTCAAGTGGTAGCGCTGGCAAATTTTTTGCCCCATTCGATTTACACGGATATTTCGATGTTTGGGCTTAAAGTGAAATAAATCAACAAGTAATTAATATTTTTTAGATCTAGTTGAAGATTCTTAAAGCTGATTTTTTAAAATTTGGTGTTCTTAAAATTCTCGATATGATTTTTACATCAAATTCAGCTTAAAATATATTTAGAAATTTTTTTTCGAAGGGATTACATGTACTTTTTAAATAGTTGGAATTTGAGTAAACATAGTGATATCGAGCTATTAAAGAAAAGCTTTTGAAATCTGTGAAGGTCGATTTTAAAGTTGATTAGTTGTTGATTTATTCAAGTTTGAACGTAAAGAACGAAATTTTCTTGAAAATCCATTAGGGTGAAAAAATTATTCGAAGTTACCACTTAGATTTGAGTTGGAGAACTCAAATTTGGTATGCATTTTTTTTATACCTACAAAAATTATTCAGCGGGATAAAAATAATTTTCTTTTTTTTTTTAAATTAAAACATTTTTTTTCAAATAATTTTCGACACCCTTATGTAGAAAAAACGAAAAATAAAGCCAATCAAATTCTTATCGAGAGCAAAATATAAAAAGAACTCGGCCTCTCTCTCCCCTTTGCTGTGCAGAAAAGAAAAACCAGAATATTAATGAAAACGCGAGTGGAAGACGACCAAATTATCGCGCGGTTTCCCAATGTCATTTTTCAATCCAGCAGCGCGCCCGCGCTCCACACCAACTCCACACCAACGACTGCTCTCGAGTCGTGAGAACCCCGGCTGAAAAAGCATGTATATGCGCGCAGCAGCTGGATTCTAAAAATGCTCGACGAATGCCTCGGCTTAAAAATAGTGTGTGCGTTAAGAAAACAGAAATAAAAAAAAGAGAAAAAAGAAAGGCTAAAAAAGTCGTGCAGATTAGAAACTTTCACAAGATGCTTCCTCTCACCATTTTATTTCCCGCTCAAAGTTGCTCCTACACGAGCCAGTCGCGTTTTTTCAATGGTTCTTTCCTGCCTCGTGGCGCAAGCTTCGAGAGTGCTATGAAACGGTAAGGAAACAACGCACGGGCGTCCAATTTACAAGACTTTCCCAACCCGCCTCTAAATAATATTTTTTTTAAATGAAAAAAAAGAAAATAATCTGCCTATATCTTGCAATTTGCCACAAAAGCGTAGTTTGCGGGTTGTCTACAATTACAACATTTTTCCATCCCGAAGCCTCAAACTGATCGTAAACAAATGCAATTTTGAATAGCCGTCAATGATATGGCAATTAGGACAATAAAATCAGGACGATATCTTAAAATTTGAGCAGGTTTATCACTTGCTACATTTAAAAAAAATGGGAAATCGTTAAAATTTCAGAGAATCTGAACGCTTGGTTTGATTTTTGCAAAATTGAATCCTAAGTAACCATCGTCTGGGCTCGTCTAGGGTAAAAAATATTGTTCGATATCGGAAAATTTGCCGAAGTTAGGAGGCCCACACAGAAAAAAATTTGCGCACACACAAACCCAGATATTATCCACAAATATCATTTTTCGTGTTTCTGGAAAATTTGCACCAATTTACACCAACGGAAATCAATTTCCTTTACGTATCCTTATTACAGATTTACAAACCCAATGTGCGAAAAAATTTTTTAGTACTAATAAAAAATAAAAAATCTCCGCATGCCACCGATGCAAAGTTCATCACGATTTTCTTCACCAACACAAACGTCATCCCTACTGGGGAAGCAGAAAACTATTTAAAAAAGAGAACGAGAAAAAGCTTGGACGAAAATCCAAAAATATAATTGACTGTATAAACGCAATGGGGTTGAAGTTTGCATCGTTGAAATGCAACGACAATTCTTTTTCAATTCCTTATTTTGATTACTATCGAAGATCATATTTTGTTGATCGCTAAATAAGAATCCTAAAAAGGTTCGCGTGATTTTCGAGGCTCAAATCTGCCGAAGCAATTTTGGGAAATTGAGAAAAAAGAAATTTCGTTGCATCTCAACGATGGAAACTTCAACGTTGTTGAACGCAGCGTTAGAAACTTCAACGATCCCCTTCTTCCTTCGCAATTTCGAAATTGGATCTCTCACCTTCGTATCTTCAACGTAAATCTTTCGTTTTGTGTATGTTTTTTTTTTCTACCACTTATTTGATATTTTTTATTTTCCAGGCCTGCATGATGTCTGGTAATGCCGTTGAGACCATAATAGGAAATAATAGGACGATGCCGAGTATCAAACAGGAAGTCGAGAATCCGACAACGCCAACGCAAAATTATCACCAGGTTTGCTCGCCGAGCACCACCATTCAGCATCAGGAGGTAATTTCTGCTTGATCGTCACACTACAGCGCTATTTTAAACCATAAGTGTATGTATGTGTCTGAAGTATTAGAGGTGGAATTTTTTTTCTCGAAGTTCCAAGAATTTAGCTTCGTTCTTATCGTTGTTACTGTCTAGTTTTGTCCATGCGTGTCACACGCATCACAAAAGAATCTTGTTTCAAGTATGAATACACGCTTGGGGATAAAATTAGGCAGTAATAATTTTAAGAACGGCAGCGACACATTCTTGTTATAAGGAAAAGATTCCACGCGCTATACTTCGAAATGTCGCTTAAAACTTTAGTCGATTCTTTGGCAACTCGCAAACCGCTTGAACTCGACACTGCTCAAAATTTGGTTCTAACCAGATTCGGATATATTTACAAAACTTTTAGTCCCGAAACTAAAAAAACCAGAAAGACATGATTTTTCTTCAATTCCATGTAGTAATCATAAGACATTTTGTTCTTTCAGATATTCATTAAAACAAATAAAAATTGTCTCTAAAACTTATGCGAAACCTTGTTTTTTTTTTTTCGAATTACATTCACTGCGATTTTTCGTTGCTGAAATTTGTCCTTCGGGCGGAACATAAAATTCGTGATAAGAAACTCCGAAAAGTGGGGTGTCAAGAATGCAGCAAAAAAAAAACAAACAACGAACATAAGCTTCATTGTCACGATCGTGTACCGGTGACTGGTGAAATTTTCGTATCTTTGTCTCATGCATATTGGCAACGTGCAGTATAAAGGAAAAAAAATATTTGTATAAGAAGTTCCGGAGTGGCAGGCTTTGTTACAACTGGCACCAAGAAAAAAGAAATAAATACGTAAAGCAAATCAGGAGAGCCTGCTCGTAAAGACTGGAATTTTGCTCCGCCAATGCGAAGAAGTTATAGCAAAGTGAAGAGGTGTATACCACGCGACATATGAGTGCGAGGGAGGTAGCTGACAATCCGTTACTCACTTCTCTCCGAGACGTCTTGATTTTTCGGAAAAACAGAAAAGACTTATTTTGCGCTTTATCGGGAAGAACGAAGTGAGACTCTTGGTTTTTAATTTTTAATATTTACCTTCTTAAAGGAGTGTAGGCGCTGGGAATTTTCTATCGACTGAGTGGCTCTTACCTCGCTTTGAATTGCCCGGACTTAAGGTTGTACGAGCACGTACTATTGGATAGCTACGGAATTTTTTTCATATGCTACCGATAATCCCCATAGGCACGTATGTTGAAAACCTCAAGCAAGTTTACCGGCTCTTGGGCTATGTAAATAAATTAAATGTTCACAGATTCAGCGTAATTTCTTTATGGAAAAGCGTCATGATCTTCCTCTTATTTAGTGTCATTGGCATTTCGCAAAAATTATTCATCGTCCATTGCCTATTTTTTTTGGCAAATTTTCAACCACGAAACTCGATCGAACGTTTTTTTAGGATTCTTATTAAGGATTCACAGTATACATTTTGACCGAAAAGATTTTCGGTACTAATGAAAATGAAGAAATTAAAGAAATAAAAAAAAAGATTTCTTGCAATCCAACGATGGAAACGTCAACCCCATATGGTGCAATGGGAATACTCTGTTTTACAGCAGCGATTATTTTTAAATGATCACAGTGACACTCTCCTTTGACTAGCTACCGTGCACATAAAACTGCAACGGTGCGCAAAAAATGTTGATCAATCTGTGCGTTTCCTCATTGCAGGCGCTCTGTGCTAAAATGGACATGCAGGACTACGGAGGAGACGGGGGGACGGGCCCGGAAAGTCCCGAGATGCAGCACTGCTCTTCAACGACACAACCGCTCGGAACTCCCGAGGTACGACCGTTGCCCAAAGAAAAAATCAATCATCACGCCACCGCGAATAGATGCTTGTTCGTTGCTCGTTTTTTTCTGTTAAAACAAACGATGGGAGTAGCCTCTACTCTATTTTGCGAACATCGAGTTACGTAGGCCTCCCCATTCAATATAGTCGAGGTGTGCTGGCGCGGGGAGCACGATCGGCGTACTGAAATATTCAAACCCCGCGAACTCGCGCTAATAACCGACCATAGACCACGGGGTTGCGAGTCCTTAAAGAAGATATCTCGGAAACGGCCTACGTGGACTTTGGAAATCCAGTTTTTTTAAAATTATTTTGAAGTTAATTTGTGTGCTATTGCGGACTTTCACGAGATCATCTATTTCACCTTTATCTCAATCTTATCACTTCACTATTTTCACTTCTTTGTGGGCGCCTAGGAGTTTTGCTCACAGCCGCTCGTTTTCTGATGCACTACTGCATCGCATTAGCACGAGGGCACGAGGAAACTGCGATAAACATAGGCCCGCCCATGGTTTCACTGAGTTTCCGTTGTGTTCAGCATTGGAAGTTCGGTAAAACCGCCTCCCGCACAATAGTGGGTGTGCAAGCCATCGGTGAAGCGGTCACCCATTCAGATATTAGCCTAGGCTAATACCGCTTAATATGGGAGATCGCCGAAGCCGTACTTCGACCGCGTGTCCACTACAGTCAGTTCATAATTAAGTTTATTTAGGTTATATATAGATCGAACACTTCAACTTCATGCGAGTAAAGTTTCAAGGTATTTTCACCTATCGTTCGGCGGTGAACCAATTCGTAGGAAGTTTGATTTTCCAACATTCAAAGTGAATTAGTGGTACTATAAGTACCGTTTATTGGCCATAAGGCAAAACAATTGAGCCACGTTATGATGCTGATAAACTGTAGTTCGTTATTATAGTGGCATAAAAATGTGAAAATTTGATAAAGATACATTCTCATTGCATTCCAACGTGATTGCAAGGGGTTACATTTCGGAAACGATCGAGGAATATTAATATTTATAATATATATTTTTTCTTTGGCTCTCGTGCGTAGGGAGGCTTGAAGGAGGAGGATATGATGCCCAGACGATTGTGCCTGGTTTGTGGAGACATTGCAAGTGGATTTCATTACGGCGTCGCGTCCTGCGAGGCCTGCAAAGCATTTTTCAAAAGAACGATACAAGGTTGGTCCATTTCTTCAACGTTTAAATGACAACAGCGAACTTTTCGTGTCTAACAAAAAAACTGAAACCGAATTTGCGGAGAACATCGGCAATGCTTCTCATTCTGATTCTCTCTCACCCCCCCCCCCCCCCCCCCCCCCCCTCTCGTTTTCTTCTTCACTTTGTTCAAATCCTACGAATTTTGTTACGTCGCGCTCTGTTGGAGAGACAAATTAACGTGAGGTTGTCACAATCGAGCCAACCCCGCGATGAAAGTATGACGAATGTATAAAGACGCATCATGTGTCACGATGGCAACAAAAAAAAAACGCCTTTTGATCAGGGTTTTCAGACACATTTTCCGATTTCGTAATATATACATCGGGATAAATGTGGCTTCATGCTCTTGTCTTGCAAAGTTCATACGACACAAGGACGAAAGGTAGTTAAGGGTTAACACTAGTCAAGCGGTCCAAAAAAAGGTGTTACTTAAAAAAAAATTATGTTGAAAAGAGAAATAGACCGAGGATTTATTTCAAGAATTTAATATACACGTATTAAAGTTTATGAAATCATACGAAAAAATTTCCCACGAAGACGTAAATGCCGCGTATTCTAACCTTGATAAAAAAAACCGACATTTTTCATAATCTGCATGATCATAGCTGAAAAAGTACCTAGGAGGTTTTTTGAATATTCTTTGTTATAGAAATGGTAAGGGTTAACATTTTTTATAGGAGGGCTATCAAGCCCTATCAAGGGCTATCAATTTCTTATAGGAAGAAGAGGTTTCGATAAACCGCCATATCCCTAAGTATTTCTGTGAAGAATTTATTTTAGAAAATACTGTAAGAAATTGACCTGGACGGATGAAATTTGTTTAAATTATACTCCAAGCCAATTTAAAAAAAACCTGCCTAAGGAACAAGGTCGCAAAAGTTGCGTTATTTTGAATTTGACAGTGAACATTTAGTAGCTAAAATCCCAACTGTTAGATGTCGGATAAATTGTACCTCTTGCTTAAGGGGGGAGCGATACCTTTACAAGGCTAAAAATCGATGATTTTGTGGAATTTTTTTTTAAGGAAAATCATTATTTCAGATTTTTGAAACTTTAGCATTTATTAGGGTGTACTTTGATTTACCAAAGCGTTTTTTTTAGTTACAATTTTTTTTTGAATGGCTGAGATCCCGCTGGCTTTGGAGCAGGTCGATCCGGGACTTCGAAAATGGCATACACTCTGGTGTTCGTTGTTTTCGTCTGAAACCAATAGGGTTGGAGATTTTCATTGAAAACATTCATAGTTCGCCTATAAGCCTAAAAAAACAAGTAAAAAATGAAAAATCGGAAGAATTATACCATTTTTAAATACAGACATTGTGTTTTTTGATGAAATTTTTCTTCTATTTTTGATATGGAAAAGTACTTTTCTTGGCCGGTTTTTTTTAAACATTTAGGCTTACAGACTAGGTCGTGATGTTGTTCAGTCATGTGCCAAATTTGCTTAAGATTGCTTGAATAGTTTTCACGTGAGGATGTATGCCAATTTGAAAAATGTAGTTTTGCGTAAAACGCGTTTCAAGTTTGGTCACGGAAAAAGTCAATGTTAACAATTACTTACCGGCCAATGAGCGATTCCAGGGCCATATACTAAGTCTTCAGCTTCTTCGAAGAATCAATTTTCTTCAGTCATTTGATTTTTTCGTGCTTTTCGAGCCTCTTTGGTCGATAAGGAGCTGCGCCGCTTCTATCGATGCATCCGACGAGCGTCGGTGCTGTTGGCGTAATTTTTGCACTGAGTTCCAATTATGATATCCAATGCGAGTATGGCTTTGAAAATGGATGTATATGCTTCGTTGAATCGTCCAGCCGCAAGATACGATGCAATTTTGACGATTTTCAGTTCAGAATTCAAGTGCTTCAGAGCCAAGATTCAGATCGTTGAGTTGAAACTTTCATTGGCATTTTGAATATTCTGAGTATGCTCAAAAATAACCGTGGACACATTTGGAAATAGTCGAGTATAAAAGATAGGTTATACCCCGTTGGTAACGCACGTCCATGCATGCAGTGCCCTCAAGCGTCGGGAAGTTGTGTCACGTTTGTGGCTATAACTTGGTACGATATTTTTAAGACATTGGACTAACGTTATATGGACAAATAAATCAATTTTTTGAATGTTGTAAAGGTATCTCCCCTCTTAAGATCCTTAAGCATGATCTAAGTTAAAAACATTACTTGTTCCGACCCTCTGGATCAGTGTTACTCTTCGACTGCAACAAGAGCTCCTTCATGCGATGCCTGCCATTACCATTGCATCGCTCATTCGCTCAAACGACGATAAAATAACCAACAATATTACAGGCAACATAGAGTACACGTGTCCGGCGAACGGCGAATGCGAGATCAACAAGCGTAGGAGAAAGGCCTGCCAGGCGTGCCGATTCCAAAAGTGTCTGAGACAAGGAATGCTCAAGGAGGGCGTGAGGCTCGATCGAGTACGAGGTGGAAGGCAAAAATACAGACGAGCAACGGATCCGTATCTTCCGGTTAAGCCGGTCACCACCATGGAAGGTAAAAACGTTCGGGAGAATGATTGTTGGCCGCTTGCATACTGTATAGAAAAAAAGAACAAAAAAGCGTACGCCCTTGTTCTACGTTTTAGTCTCTTTTTGTACGTTTTTTCTGGCCCCTTTCATTACACGAGGAAACGCACTATGCAAAGAGTTGACAAGCTTCCTCTCTCCGACAAAGTATAACAACAACCGCAACGACAACGCGACAACGCATGCTTTATCCTGAAAAATCACATGTTTGACAAGTATGTAAATGATTCTGTTTGTTTGTTTGCCGATTTAATGTTTTAAGCCAACGTAGGAATGCCGGGATACGGAGAAACGACAAGTAAGTTGTCATTAATTTGAGGTTTCCTTTTGTTTTTCAATTCATTCATTCATTCATATTGATATGCCGGTACTTTGAAAAGTTGATCGATAACGATCGACGATCGAAGTTAGGCGTGGCAAACGAGTCATTTGCAACACACGGTGCGAAGATTTTAACATTCGCGTTATCTGATTGTAGACAATAAAATGATCGAGGCCCTGATCGCGTGCGAACCGGACGTGCTGCAGGTATTCAATCTGTCGCAAACGATGGACACCGATCAACGAGTATTAGGTCAATTGTCGGATCTTTACGATCGTGAGCTCGTCGGGGTTATAGGTAAATAATATATCTCTCGGGACTTTAACTCAATCATTATTTTCACTTCTTTACTTCTTTTCCCAATATTCTCTTTCGGACGTTTCTTTATTAAATTTAATCTGAACTTGCGTCCCGCTCGTCACATCACTATTTCCAGTTCCTTGAAGACCCCCAAGTATTGCTCGCAGCCATTCGCTTTCTTAAGGCACAAAGAAACTGCGAAAAATTTGTGCCGATAAAGCCGGGTATATTTTCCCGGAGCTTTAGTTGTGCCTACCATCGGAAACTGCGTGGAAGTGCCTTCCGCTCAGTATTCGAGGGCATGATATTGAAGTTAGCATCGTTGAAACGCAAAGAAAGTTTCGTAGCCCGAATTTTTCTTGACAAATTTGGGCTACGACAATTTCTGAAGCGTTGTGTAAAAATCTTTATCAGAAATGTGTAGCCGAAATTAGCAGCACAAAATTTTAGACGATGAAGAAAATGAAGAAGTAAAACTTAAGAAAGAATTTCCATTGCATTCCATCGATGCAAACTTCAACATCGTTTCGGGGTTACCCATCCGAGTATTGGTTCAAGCCAAAGCTGCTGAACATGGGAGATCGTCGTAGCCACCTCCGCTATTGCCGTTCGTGAATTTCTTCTGTTTTTCTCGACTTTTAGGATGGGCAAAACAGATACCCGGATTCAGCAGTCTCGCACTGAACGATCAGATGCGTTTATTGCAGAGTTCCTGGGCCGAAATTCTCACCTTTAGTCTCGCCTGGAGAAGTATGCCCAACACTGGTCGCCTAAGGTTCGCCCAGGACTTGTCGATCGACGAGAGACTCGCGCGCGAGTGTCACTGTTCCGAACTCTATACGCATGTGAGTACGCGCGCAAAATGTGCGTCATTTATTCTGCCTTGATCGGACAAATGAAAGATATCCTCTGTGGGTGATCCGCAGAGATTTTTGCAAAGAGTTATTCAGGGCGGCAGGGAAGGGAAGGATATCGTAGGATGTGCGTGTTCTGGTCTCGTTAAGCCTTTGTCTCATAATTGTATTTCTGTTTTTTTTTTGTTCCAAAAAAACACAGTGCATTCAAATAGTCGAGAGGATTCAACGACTGGGCTTGGCAAGAGAGGAATACTTCATTATGAAAGCGTTGATCTTGACGAACAGTGACGTGAGGCTGGACGATCCTCAGGCGCTCTATCGTTTTCGGGATTCCATATTGAACTCATTGTCGGACTGCGTGGCCTCGGTTAGGCCGGGCCAAGCGCTGAGAGCAACCCAAAATATGTTCCTAGTGTTACCGAGCCTCAGGCAGGCGGACGGTGTCGTGAGAAAATTTTGGTCGAGCGTCTACAGAACCGGCAAAGTGCCCATGAATAAACTCTTCGTCGAGATGTTAGAGGCTGCCTGTTATCGATGATGATCAGACGACCACCAGTGTATCATGCGGTCGACCATGAAACGGTCAGGTGAATGCAACGTTGGCCGATCGAATTTCATTATGTCGAACCTAAAGTCGTCCCCGAATTGGCGACGTAACTCGCAAGAAAAAATAAAGACAAACGAAGAAAATCAAGAGAACGAGAATGGAGATGCTGTTGTACAGACTTTGACGACATGATTAGTGAGAAGCGCGCGAGAGTGTTTTTCGATGCGGTCGCTCCGACTCTTCCGCCTTACGGTATCGCGCATAAGCTCGTCGATGTGCGTACAGAACATTGCGTACGCAAACACTAGGTTGCATCAAACAACAAAATTCTGTTCCCTTCCCAACAATAGTATCGGATACTAGATTCATGCCACATTTGAGCCCTCTGAATCGAGTCTAAGTAATGGCGCCGCATTATTTTATGCGCATTATTTTATTATTTAAATTTCACCGTAAATTCGCTCGTGAAGTGAAAAACTCGAATAACTGAACAACTAATTGATATTTGGTAAATCCGGTTGAAAATTCTAATGCCGACCTTTACCGACGTGAAAAGTTTTTTCTTTTAATCGCGATATCATTATTTTAACGCAAAATGCAGTGATTTGAAAAATGTATTTTTTGGTTTTCTGAAAACAATACATGCCTTTTTCAAATAGCTGTATCTGTGTAAAAATAATGATATCGAGATTCGTAACAAATAAAGTTTTTAAAGCTGTGAATGTCAGCTTTCAGAATATTTAACCGGATTTAACAAATACGAGTTGTAGAGTTGTTCAAGTTGGACGATCACGGGCGAATTTTTCGTGGAAATTAAATGCGAAAAAAATGATTGAGCACTTGAATCAGAGAACTGAAATTTTGCATGATTTTTTTCATTACTACTATTATTGTTCGAACAGGTGAGAGTTAAATTTTTTTTCGGCGCATCCTCGTACACACACGTACGACACTTTCACGCTTTTTCCTCGCTTCAATCTCGCTCTCTTTTTCCCCAGATACGCTATTACTAATACATGTCGAAGACGAACTTTTTTCGCTCGATGAAATTATTATCATCAAGTTAAACGTTGGGACCGCCCCTTTTACAGGTACGAATTATATTATTCGTGGATTATTTCACGCAAACGCGATATACCCATATACAACCCTAAAAAAGTGCAATTCCCGTGTAAAAGCGAGCTTGGGATTTCTGTCGTCTTCTCCTATCGCTACTCGTTCTCATTTATTGGCGTTGTGTAGTGGCTTTTTTGTTAGTCATTAACCGGTGCACCGGTTGTTCAGACGGAGACGGAAGTGTCGGACGATTCGCTTAAAGTACCGAAGGGCCGACGCGTACGCGAAAAAATATATTAAGAAAGTTTGTAAATAAAGGAGCCAGTGATGCGGAATAACGGCGGCGGGGGTCTGCGAGCAATCTGAATAAGCCACTTGTGCGTTCACTGCGATGATCGCCATTGATGATTTTTCTGTTCTGCGAATCGCGAATTTATATACACGAAAAGGATACCGAATCAAAAAGAAGACAAAGTGTGTGAGAGAGAGAAATGCACGATTCATCCGACTTCTGGAAGTGAGGCGACCGCCCTCGGCATCATCGTTTTAAACATGCCACGAGAAACGTAGCAGAGTATAATTCAGGGATCTTTATTATCTAGTTGTTATCATCATTATTATTATTACTATCGTTGTAACTGCCGTGTACGATTCGCGAGGCTAACGCACCGTTGCCTCACCTTCGTAAAAGCGACGAAAGAAAAGAAAATGAACTTTCCAAGGGTAATGGGAGACCGGAAAGTCGACCCTCCTCGGCTTCGCCACCAAATCGTCAATTTTATCGCACCCCGAAGTATTTTGGTTATTATTGTTTTTTTCCTTGGCCACCAGACCAGCTTCTGTAATTTGATTATAAACAAATCATGTCGACGGTGAGTAATTTAACTCTTACTCATCAAACATCATTCGCTGGAAAGAAATTTACGTCAATTTTTGGCTTTCCGACTCGAGTCTAAGTCGTAGCAATGGATGATGTTACGTCCCATTTTATTTACACGGGAAATTCCCTACGCTTAAACTTGAATAACTCAACAACTAATTAATAACTCTCAAATACAATTGACTTCTTTTTCAGCTGGCATTTACCGCTACCAAAAGTTTTTTTTTCCAATAATTATATCGAGATTTTCAAACATGTTCTTTAAAGCTGTAGGCCAGCTTTAAGAATTTTTAATTGTATTTGAGAAATATTATTCAATTGAGTTATCCAAGTTTGAAGTTTTTCTTGTAAATCGCAAATGAGATAAGCATTATCCAGCGCTGCCGCGCGAACTTGAGTCAGACAACTTAAGTTCAGCGTGGGTTTTTTTTTATTCGTAATATTATTTGAGGGGGTGAAAGTTCAATTTGTTTTTTTTTGTCTTTTCGACACATCCTAATATATTACGTATATATATCCCTGACCCGAAGCCGCAACATGAGAGGCCCCCCACAGCGAGGATAGTACGTAGCATAATAAGGGTTTTAACCAATAACGAAATAACATGGCTGTTGAGCCACGGCGAATCGTTGTTTTTTTTTCGCCAACATATCGAAATTCTTGGTGCGATATTTTCCTTTTTTTTTTCTTCAAACGAGCCTGTAGTTTTATGATAGCGTACGTCTTGCACGGGCGTTTCATTTCCCCTCTGTCTATCTCTCTCGCTCTCTCTCCCTATACTTCTTCAACGACGAGGAAACTAAGTGTTGCCTCATTTCACCGTTTTCTTTAGCCCTTTTTTTCGTTTAGTTCTCCAAAGCCGAGACGCTTATCTATCGAACTGTGATATTCGCTCTACGTAGTGCATAGAGCAACTGTTACCGTATATAACGCTAGCAATTATTAGTTGATTCGTCTCCGGGTCTTCGTTCAGGTTGCGTGTATTTGAATTACACTATATTCGTATGTACGTGCATCTACGTACACACACGTATTAAAAAAAAAAACATGTTTTGCGTCTCAACTGCGAGCGATTCAGCTTTCTCGTCGTTTATTCCGTTTACAGAAACACGAAAAATAAAATGAAAGAAAAACAAAGAGCTAAAAGTAAAAAGCAAAGAAAAAGTAATATGGTTACCTCTGCCTCGCGTTAATTCAAGAGAGCAGGATTCGTCGTGGCGTTAGAATCGTAGCTCAGGGTTTCAAACAAACAAACGATACTGACATAGGTTCATATGGAAAAATTAGGTTTAAGCATCACAAACACACACATATATATACATACTGTACGAAAGCGAAGAAGAGATGTTTATTATAGCATATATTATATATTACAAAAAAACTTGTACGTTGTATAACAGATACCTCGCGTTAAGAGGGTCGTAATTATCTGTGTGTTACTGAGGCATAACGGTTGATTATTGTGTTGACGAGATACTGCGCGCCTTTCGGCTCCGATATATGTTCAGCACGACGAGTTTTTCTTCGATGATCGTGTGTTTAAAAAATTTTGCGAATCCGACGCACGCGCGTATATGTATACACACTGTTATCACGTGTAAAAAAGTTCTACGAGACTTTGCCAATTCTTTTTTCGTTACGTACGTTTTTCATTCGAGACCGAAGAATCGTAAACTCCGGAATGGTGTAGCTTTTCATTTACTTTTGCTTTCTTTTTTAACGAATTAAGTCTCCCTCAGGCCAGAGGCCAGCAGGTCCGTGTAAATATTATATATACGTATAAAGTGGCAATGGAAGAAAAAAAAATGCGAGACGTCTCGTCGTCATTTCCACGCGTGGCCGCGAAATTTTTATATCAGCGACAGCCACACAACGCGAGAGCAATGCAAATAAATTGCGGTATAAATAGCGTATACGCGCACTCGTTACAAAAGAGAAAAGAAAATAGTACCTCAACTCGCGGCAATGTGAATGTGTCCGCGCCCTCGGGTGTACACGAAAAGAAGAGGCCCCATTTTTCCAGCGTTATAAATATGTACGTAGATCCACTGCAATGACATTCTAATAGAAAATCTATACACACACACAAATTTGATATATACAGACAAACACAGAAACACACACACGCCAAGAAGACCAGGCATGATGAACACTAGCCCAGTAACATGCGAGACCATCACTAACAATTGTAATACCACGCGAATAGAACGTTAAGCGGAAAGTTCTCGCGGATCGTCCGACATTTCGTATGCGGGCCTATTCGCGGAATCTCCAAATACAGCGGCAGTTGAGGAACACAGGAGAAGAAGAAAAAAAATAAAAGAGAGTTGTACGAACAGTTTGAACTGGATTGGTTGCGTTCTTTTTTAATCATTGTATTTTAAGACATTTGCCAGTTTTCATAACATATCATTACTGACGTTGAGACGAGTTCAGTGACCTACAATGCAAGGCCATTCTAGTCACGCAAAGTATAAAAATAGTCGAAAAATCGAATAAAATCGGAACAATCACTTTCAAACGATTTGCAAACGATCACGTCATTCGTCCATACTTTTTTGAAGGTCGCTTGACTGGGAAAGTTTATGAAAAGTTTCTGGAAAAAGTACTGCCTCAATTACCGGAAGATGTGCCCTTGCATATTGAGATGAACATGTGAATGCAACACAACAGATCACCTCATTATGCTCTGTGTTCAAGACAAGATTGATAAGATTGAGATTTTGGCGAAAAGTTGACAGGACGAGCCGGTCCTGTAGCTTGGTCACCTCGTTCGCTAGACCTGACACCACTATCTTTCTTTTTATAGAGTTTTGTGAAAGAACGCACAATAGCGGTAGCACCTACCACGCCTGACGATATGAAAGAAAGAATACGCCGAGCATGTGCCCAAATTACACCATAAATGTTGGCTCGAGTTGGACGATCTTTTCATCGGATAATAAACAAGTGCTCACAAGTCGAGGGTCATCATCTCAAGCATCTTCTGTAGGTTGATCCAAACCAAGGTTTGTAAAGCGTTTAAAAGTGATTATTCCAATTTGATTCGATTTTTCGACGATTTTCATACTTTGCGTAATTGGAATGACCTTGTATTGTACGTCACTGAACTCGTCTCAACGTCAGTAATGACGCGATGAAAAAAAATACATGCTTCGATTTAAAAAAGTGGAGTTGACCTTGACGTAACTGAAGCGCCTCCACCGGAAAAAAAATACGATTCTCCCGTATGACTTCTGGAACAATACAACTTTCATCTGAAACTTTTTTAGGTATGACCAATAATTTCAGTTCTATTGCTCTGTAACACTGTAAATACCCATCCCTGTATCGAATTAAGAAATTAATTTATGTGGAATTTTCACATGATTTGTCGATTATTGAACGACAAATGTCGTCGCTAAATCGGTACCGATGTTGTTTCTTTTTTTTTTCAATCAATGTGAATTTTTTTTCCCCAAGATTGGTGATAGGTGCATTCGCAGAAGATAGTAGAGTTAATGAAATTTAGCGACGGAAAAAGTGAGGGCGAAGAGAGATCCCCTTCGAGTAATCATTGGTCGCGAATACTTTTGCCTACTGTCGCTTTCAAGTTTTCTCGGTCATTCGATTGGAACTTATTGTACCAATTTTTGTTGATCTCCATGCCTATGATACTTAACAAGGCCCGGTGGGTTGTAGCGGTTCTCTTTGCGATACGCGCACACATCGAGACACAGTTTCACGGTCTAGTGTTTGGCACGATTGCGAAGGAGATATATATATGTGTGTGTGTGTGTGTGTGTATGTATATATATATATATAGATTTGCAAAACGCGATCGAGACTTTTTCCAAAATGACCAACATTTAATTTAATTTTTTGTTGTTTTCATGCAAAAATCGAATCGATTCGAAAGTAACTTCGAAAGGGTATAGTGATCCGAAAGTGATATAGTGATAGTGATTCGAAAATTGCATCCCCGTTTCCTGAAAATTGATCGCAAAAATTGCTGATAGCAAAGACCCTGAGGGTGATAAAAGTGCGACACGTGAGTCAGTAACAAAGGCACTTTTATGGGCGGCGACCGATTCAGCACAAGTTCGAGTCAACTAGTGCCGGGGTACCTGAACAAGCAAATTTTGTCTTGACGACAAACGCGTGTATCGTCGCTTCAGCATCGGCAGAGAATTTTTGGCATATATACGTGCGTTAATGTTATATGGAAACAACGGATGAACATTGGCTGTATCAAAATTTCGCTTATTGTAAGATCATGTGCAAAATTAGTTGAAGGATTGTAACACTTTTAACTTGCAGTTGTTTTGTGTGCATTCTTTCATGGTCATGTTGTCACACTTTCAGATAGGACGAGAACAAGAATAATATGTGGTGTTTAACCATTTTTGTTTGAGTAGTTTATGTGTGAAACTTTTTGGAAAATTTCACAATCATTCACTACACGATTGTAGTGTAAACAGCTTCTCTTTAGTTATTCCCTTTGTGTCCTTCTCTTCCCAGCACTCTTCCATTTCTTTACGTTATTTTCGATTTTTGTACTTCCTACAATATGTCGAATTCTCAATTTTTTTCCTGTTTTGTAGTATTTCCTGGTACGTTTTTATTCATATAGCTCTTTCGATTATTTTGCTTATACTCCCTCTATATCTTCGTCTCTTATCCTTTGCCATATTGCTTCTCACTCCTACCTATCCTCCGTGGCTCCCTTCATTTCCAGTCCCCATTTGGATGCGTTTCGATTCAATATCGCTCTGGCTTCTTCTTTCAAACACTTTTTCGGCCACCTATCTACCGGCATTTATATTTCACTCACATAGATCATTTGCTGCTCTTTTCAATGCCTCTATTCCTATGCCTCTTATTCCCGCCTCTATTCTCCATGTGTAGCTAGGCATATTGTTACTTATACCCATTGCCATTTTAACATATTTACCCTGTAGTTTTTCTATTCGTTCCCTCTTCTTCCGCCCCCACGTCTCCGCTGGAACGGATGTAGTGTGCATACCTGCTAGCGTACGCGCTATATTTTTGCTAACTAATCGAAATCTGGGCCTCTCTCCGCATCAGTGTAACCAAATCCTCATCGCAATTCTATCGCACGGTCAGACGTTGAACGAGCGATGGCACGAAAAGAACTCTTACACGTGCTCTCGAAGACTCTGTGCCTGTTTGTTCTTGCGAATGCAGGTGAATCATCTTCTTTGTGTCTCGTCTCGCGTTGTTTGTAACAAAACTGAATTAACTAACGGCTCTATTTCCGCTTGTTTAAGGTTTCAGTCGGCCATTGATTGACGAGTGCGCTAATATTGACCTGGCACACCTTGACCAGTACGTCTCTGCGACCTTGATTACCTCGACTAACCAAGGGAATCGCTCAGGTCCGGTCGAAGGCGATACCAGAAGTCTCGGACGATTCGGCACTTTGGAAACCGACTGGACCAGGCTGAGCTTGCTGCGCGATTCGCTGCCGGAAGATTCCATCATCAAACCGAAGTTCAATCACGTTCACAGACTTCTTCTGGTCGCTCACAAAGAAGCATCGAGAGCAAAAGCCACGGCGTCGAGATTCCGAGAGTTTCCGGCTGGCGTTACCGGAAGTACGATTCCAGATATCGTTGAGGATGACGAGGACGCCCGGGAAACAACAGCACCAACGAAATCGGCTGGCGTTACCGGAAGTACGATTCCAGATATCGTTGAGGATGACGAGGACCCCCGGGAAACAACAGCACCGACGGAATCGAGCAAGTCGTCGAGCCATGAGGAAGGCAACATGACTGCTGTATCGAGTTATCGCGACGCTGGATTTACTCCCTCGTCCACGACATTGGAGACATCTCCTTCCACTCGAGACGTCGATGATCGCTCGCTGGCGACACAGGCAAACATCATTGTCGCTGAGATACCGAACGAGACGATTACTCAAAACTCGGGCAAAGAGAATGCGACTCCAGTTTTTCTCGACCGCACCTCAAGTAGCGTCTCAAGTTCTTCATTGAAGACTCCCAATGAAATCGGATACTCATACGATGGAGAATCTCGAAAAAATCCCTACGGCGAGTCAGCGACCACGCGGAGCCAATCGTCCACCACGACGAGAACAGATAAGATCGATTTCGTATCACCAATGCAGACCAGTGCTATTTCGACGTGGCTTTCGTCTCTCGCTGAACATTCTTCGACGCCAATATTGCTGACGAGTCCGTATACGAAAGACCAATTACCGACCAGCACGAATGTTGAAGTTCTGAACGCAAAAACGCAGAAAGTAATCGAGATCCATGGATGGAGCCGCATTCCAGTTGACGATGTTCCGCCGGAAACGTCATTTTCTCGGTTCACCACGACCGTTCAACCAACTTCGATAGTCAATCCGATGTCGATGAGCGACGGTGAATCGTCCAGTTGGTCGAAAACCACGAGAACCCCAGAAAACGCTGAGCTTCCAATCCCATCTGACAAAATCCAAGTCGTTTCTAAAGCCAAAGAGGCTCTTTCGATCGAGAACCAAACGTGGAGCACATCAAAAATGGACGATCGAGTGGATCGTCACGAGACCCGAGATAAGGAATCTTTGAGCGTACTGTCCCCAACGGAGCCAACGAACACTGGGAACGATGAAATGAAAACGAGTCATGAGAAGGAAACGGAAATTCACCGTGGCGAGAAATCGATTCCCACCAAATGGCCCGTTCTCGTGGTTAAGTCGACTCTTGACAAGACTGATCAACCGATTGAACAGGAACGTGCAGAACTGACAGAACTACGGAAGATCGACGCACAAGAGACAACGGTTTATCCCCCCACGACCAGCCACGAGGCTGATGGCTCAACGAGCAATTCGATGAACTCGAATTTGCCGTCGTCAATCGGGAAGACTCTGGAAAAAGGGCCCACTGGAAGAAGATACAAATTGGTCAAGGATCAATCAACATCGCTCATCGATCTGGAGTACACCAGCAGCGTCACCACCAGCCAACACATCCAAGATGTGACTGTGGCCAATTTCCTAAAGAATGCTCTGCGCAAGAGCTCGTCGAGGATCAAAGAGATATCTCGCGATTACACGCACGAGCCTGGTGACCAACTTGGCGAAACTCGCAATAGGATTCAGCCTGACTTTTCCCAGGGAATCGTCTACGAGCTTGGTGTTAACGCCGAGAATCGGACGACATGGAGACACCGCCTCGACCAGCAGTCACCACCTAGAAACAATATGCAGATATTGGCAGGTGCTTCAAGGGATAGTGATCCAGCGACAATCTTCTCACCTCGTGCTTACCGGAAACAGGAAACATTCAGGACCGCCACAAATCTTCATATTTTAGACGAGTCTTCCACACGATCGAGTTTGCTCGGTCGCACGAACAAACTCAGGCCGCGTAGACGAGGAAGCTCCTGGGACATCGGTAAACGATTCAGATCATTTTACGCACAAGAGCAGTTCGAGGATCGACGAGGGTCCAGGTAAATTGAACGAAAGTGAGAAATCTAAAAGTTACTGCGAAATACAGTGGATTGGAACGTCATCGCACGCCTTTTCTGAAATAACTCCGTCGAAAAAAGAACATTCTGCAGATTAATTCATTTGATAGCTCGCTTCATATGAATAATGGATGTTGATGGTGATGTGAATAATGCATGTTAATGGAAATCCCTAGTAAACGCACGGATAAAAAGCGAGCCGTGGAAATAATTTTTTTTTTATTCACCGTTTACTTCAAATGTTTGCTTAAAAAAAAATTAACTAATTAATTTGAACATTCACGTTTTCAGGGGGAAACCGAAGAAAGCTACTAAAATTAAGGTCCGGTGTAAAAATTCATAACAGCAGTGTCCCTGCACGTAACGTACAAATTTGCTTATTTTTTCCATATATGTAAAGTTCTTTTATGTATAGGCACTGTGAATGGGTAATAAACTGATAAATATCCAGTATCACTACTGCAAAGTGTGAGGAAAATTCATTTCGTTTTTGCCTCGGAACAATCCAGGAAGACAATAAACCAAATTTTGACTACTCTGTTATTGCTGAAGACGTGAGGCATGATATAAACCTTTGAATCGAAAAAAAATGTAATAGAAAAAATTCACGATTGAACAGTTACGTAAAATTTTATATCAAATTATGGCGATCGATCAAAATTTTATACCCGGTTGATTTTTTTTGTCAGTCGAAATTTTATGTCCAGTCGATATCAAATTTCGCAAATAGAATTGGTTGAGAAAAAAGTTCGTCCCAATATCGATTAGCCAATTGTAGGGAAAGCAGGAATGTGTCATCGTTAGATACGATTCGATCACTTATAATATGAAATTTAAGGGCATGTTCAAGGTCAACATAACGGCGCAAATTTTCGTACAGTTCCTAATAGAACATTTTTATAGGAATATTTAACAATTACCTGATTTTCGTGTAGAATTTAGTAAAAATATATCCCAGTATACTGGTAAAATTTGAAACCAATTTACCGAACTTTTAACAAAAAGTTGCGACTTTAAAAATCGTCTAATTCATGCAGCACTTTATGGAGATTAGATTCTGGCCCCATTTCTAACTGATAATTTATATCCTAAATAACTCTATTCGATAACGACAATAAAAACAGCGGGTCACCGAATGTTTAAAGAAAATAGATAAAACTTGAAAAAATGTGACTGGCAGAAGAATTTTCGTAACCGCGACTTCTCAGTGAACATATAAAAATGTCTAAATCTACCAAATTTATGCGAAAATTTTCATTCCAGTTCTTCGTTGGGTATAATAATTGATTGTAATTTATTGTTATCAAGCGCAACTGTAATCAACTAATGATTCGTAAGGGCCCTGGCTTATGCGCCCAAAAAATACGGCCCTCCGTGAAAGGAATACCTTAATTCGTGCAGAGTTTGATGATTTTCTTTTATCTTAAATATTATTCATCTCTTTTTTCTTTAATTATTGTTCGAATATTTTAGCTATCTCTCTCGCACTCGTACGTCATGGAAATATATCATTTTATGCTGAACGCGGACGAAAGGCTTCAGGGCTCAGTCGATAAAAAAAAATCCTGTCGCCCTATTTTCTACAAAACGGAACTCATGCAGAGCTGACATTCGCTCGGTTGACCTATCTCACTTCGTCGTTAGCGCGCACTGTGAGCCCGTCTCCCTCGCACTCGCGCCTTTTCGTTCCGATCGCGCCACAAATTCATCACGCGTTCCCCCACCGAGCGCACGTTGATCGGTTTGGGGGAGCTCCGAGGAGGTCACGTGACCGACGCGAAAGCGTTCGTGTCCGTACGAGTGTCTCATTCTCCCTCCATGAAACCAGCAAAGAAGACGCAACTTGTTTTATCTGTTAAAAAAAGAGCGCCGAAGATGAGTTACTAGTCGGGATCCGGCTTGCACACGCAAGTGTGCCGAAAACAACTAATAATCATGGAGTAAGTAGATCACATTGTATTCTTGTTTCTCATTTACTAAACGCTTGTATACGTGAAAAAGTCTGACATCCACGCAATGCTCGCGAACATCGACTTCATTCCCCGAGGCCTGACGTTCCAACACAACCACGCCATTTTGCATGACCCTTTTACGAGCCGTATACGTTGCGTTGCATTTACATATCGCATTTGAATCGAATAACCCACTTGTCACTCGCATCCGTCAACAAATTCGCGTTATCCAACGTGCGTACCCAACTTTTGTACAACTTTGGTTGATTCTCGCGGCTAGATAACGACCCAGTACCCCATGACAAACACTGGTATTCCGCTTGCGTGACGTCATAACGATTGCATCATGAAAGGGAACGAACGTTTGGGAGGGAAATTCGTAAAACTTCGAATTTTCGTTTTGTTGGCTCCCACTGCGATCAATCGCGCAATGTTTTTGTTTCTTTTATTTATTTATTTTTTGTGATCAATCCAGACAGGATACTTTCGAATGCGATTTTGCAACTTGTCGCAATACACTTAACACCCAACCATATGTTCTGTTATCTTTTTATTTTCTCTTGGGAACGCGAGCGTAGGTTTTTGAAATTTTTCGTGATTAGGGTACGATTTTAATATCACAGAATGGATGGCATGCGTCAATTCGGTTTTGTTGTCACGTTCATTTCGAACATACATTTCAGATAGAATTAAACCCAAACATAATTGAAAATGTGTCAACATCTCCAGCAATGAGTCTGAAATTGAATATTGATCAATCTTTGAGCTCTGTGGTCTGGAATTCGACTTGCAATTGTTATTTGGTCCATAAACCTTAGGTCAATGTCAGAGAAATTGCAAACTTCGCCTATGTTGAACTTTACGAAGTAACGCTCAAGACAAGCGCCGGAGTTCTGGAATAACCCGACAATGGCACCTTGGTCTATTAGCTTGGCAACAGGTGCCAAAGAGTTACCAATCTACGTAACGTACATTAGCTACATAGTCCTGTCAAGCTAGACCAGCCAATCGGTGACAAACGTATAGCCAGAGCTGCATTATCATTGTTTGCCTAGAAAATGGAACGGCTTGCTTCTGGTTATGCACTAAGACTTATAATCTGTGAATCGAAGTTATCTCGTTCTATTTGCACTTATTATATATGGATTTTCTTATCTAAATTGTTTTTATTTACAAGCCATGGGTCAGAGGGATGACCCGTCGAAGTCATTGGCGATGATCATTAGCTTAGCGATAGAGCTTCGATATGCATAGCAAAAGAGCTTGACTTGGGATTAAAATTCCTCTATAACACCAGCAGTGTAAAGACGAAAATTTGATAAGGCATAGATGGTTGTCTACTCGATAATCATCCTTCTATTTTATCAAACATTTTACAGGTGGCCAGTGTACAAGGGGCCATTTTACAGAATATGGGGCTATGACTATTTTACCATTTTACAATACATTGAAGCGACATTCGGGAAACCATTTCCTTGCCTCGTTTTCGCCACTAATGTTAGAATGATGATTAACATACGTTTTTCTGTTCGATTTTTACAGAGCCAAAATGGCGCTCATTGCGAGTTACGTCCGCGCGACGACATCAATTTCTTTTATACAATTATTAGAGTATCCTTGCGAAGCTCACAGTAGCAATGTCATCGCAACCGGATACGTGGGATTGGAAGTTCGAGCCGGTGTCCCCTAGTGGGACATCGGCCGGAGAAGCGGAGGACGATTGGTTGTATATCGACGACAACAAACCATCGCCATCTAATCTCGACGGGAGCGACGCTGAGCTCTACAATGAGAATCCCTCTCGAGCGCAAGTGGCGACGAAACTTTTGGAGGAGTTGGACGAATGGATAAAGGAAGGTACGCAACAACATCTCATCTAGAGCAGGAAAAGAACACGACGAAACTGACGCATGAATCTTATTGTGGCGGTTCAGGATGAAAACTAAATTCAGTGATAATCTTGCATAAATATCAAATGGCTAGTAATCTTGCGTAAAAATCTGCGAGAATCGTAGACGACGTAGTGGTGTGCTGCTGCGTGGCTTGGGAAGTCGAGCAATATACCCGATTTCGGAAAATAGAAAGCATCGCGAGGCCCGTAGGGGAACGAAAGCAAAAAAAAAGCAAAACAGTTTCGAGCATACGCGTGGAAGGCAACACCGTGTTCGCCTCGGCGGAGTGTTATCTCTCCCTCTTTGCGGAAGAGAGTGCCGCGAGCGAAGCGGAGATACAATCGAGGAAAAAGAATGAGACGGAGAGATAGCGAGAGGGAGAAGAAAACGGGCGGGCGGTTTCTCTGTTTCCCTCTTTTTCTTTGAGCGATTGTCAAGTTTCCAACTGGCGCGCTCGATTGTGAAAAAGGAACATGGGGGGGAAAAACGTGTCTCGCGATCAGGCACTCTCGGCAGCGCGGGGCATAGAGCGGCAATGTTCTCCAAGAGTCGTTGATCGTGTGCGCTCCGGTACTTTTTCGCACCATCGTGTATATGTGGGTACGCGCGTTACCTTTTCTCCTTCTTTCTCCCTCTCTATCTCTCTCTGTCTCTTGCTCGCTCTCTCTCTCTCTCTATTCGCTTTAGCGAAAGAAGAGAGTGGGACAAACTGGTTAACCTCTGGAAGGCGAGCATGGCAAAGTCAGCGAGAATGAGAAGCGAGGAAGGGGCCGCAAACGGGTTGGTGGGGAGGGGAGGCAGCGGAGGACGAAGAAGTGGGGAAAGTCCAAAGATAAGTTAAAGTCGGTCTTTAGTGGTATGTACGACGGGTCAACCACACGATCCACATGACCAAGACGACGACGACGACGACGGCGACGACGACATAACATAGATATAAGGCTTGCTCTCTCTCCCTACTCCCGTATATGCGAACGATCCTACTTCAGTATCTTTCCTTGTCTTCGACGCGACGAGCGTGTCTCTTGACGACTTCTGCTCCTCAGGACTCGGTTTTAGCGTGCGCGCGTGTCACACCGCGAGATAGATCGCAATATACAATATACACACAGTTGTTTCTTTTTTAACTCTCGGGTCTCGCACGTCACGTGCATTCGCGTCGCCGAGGACAGCGCTTTTTTATCCGAGCGCGCTCCCATATGCAAAGTCTCATCGAGTCCGCGGCACGGGACAACGATAAACTCTGGAAAGTTCGGAATTATTGGAAAAGAGCGACGAGAGGGATTCGTTGTGTTCGTTAGAAATCGCGTTGCTTATCGCGCGGGCCAAGAACACACACGGGACTCGATTTTCTTCTCTTTATTATTTTTCAACGTTCGCTCTAGTCGATAAATCTCATCTGATATTCTCTTCGGTTTCCTCCCCTCTTTCTCGTGCCATCGAGTTCTCTCTTTTTCTCACATTCTCCTCTGTATCTCTCGAATATACACGGTGATACAGTCACTCTGCAAAAGCCACCTAACCACGGAATAAAACACAAACATTGCCACGTTATATGGCACGGAATTTGTAAATTGTGGTGGACCATACGTTAAAAAATAATTTGAAATAAAAAAAACATTCGTGTGATACTGGCATCTTCAATAAAGGTGACGCGAGTGACAGATCCCGCGGCTCGATGTTGGAGTGTGCTAATGTTTTACAATAGTATGCAGTTCGCGTATCGTTACACGTGGAATCGGGAAATAATAGTAAACTCGCAGAAGTTGGTGAAAAGACGTTGATACAGAAATTCGGTCGAAGGATATTATAGCGCGCGCGAGAGCCGCCGATCGTGTATTGCAAAATAAATAATAATTGAGCATCGTTGTCGCCGGGTTGACCTTGGTACCATTATTGCACACACATACACGCACACACATATACACACGCACAGGCACACATCAACACGTCAAAAGATAAGAGCGATCCGCGTGGCGCGACCTCATCGCGACAACTGGTATTTTCATCAAATTCACTCATCGAACGGCTTCACCATACGTGCCTGCCGGCAGCCTATCATATCGCCAAATATACAGCTCAGACTCTGGCCAAACAACAATCTTCGTACCGACTATGGCTGCGATGTGTTACGGCGGTACGTTCACCGACTTAACTGATGTACGACTATCACACACGATCTTTTTCTTTTCTTAGCCGATGAGAAGCGACGATTATACAGCTGCCCAACTTATGCGAGTTGTTTAAACAAGTTGTACAGATATTCGCATCTCCCCCCCTCCCCTCTTTCACGACGTCATTTATTGCGAGCTTGCCGGGGACCGATATTCACGTCCTTGCTATCGATAATGCCGATACGTCGGGAATGATCGATTACCGGGTCATGTTTTGTGCTAGTGAGCGTGCGCGCGCTGCGTCGCGTTAGAACCTTCGGATCATTGACCGCGAATCTGATACATACGAAATACTTCCTCTGTTAGGCATCCCTCGTTAATTACACTTGTTACTCGCGGCGTGTAGTAACACGCAGAGACTATCAAGAGCGAGCTTCGTACAACAGAATCCCGAATAATGGTGGAAATTCGTTCAATTGTGCCAGACTCTTAAGGGGGGGGGGGGGGGGGGGGGTGCCAATATCGTCGGTTAGGATATCAGAAGAAAGACTGTTGGGAGAAAGAAAACGATCGGAGATTGCTGGAAAAATTATTTAGACCTGAGAGAGTTGCGTGCGCTCGAGCATGACAAATAGCGAACAGGTCTCAGTCACCTTTACTTTTTACCCAGAACGTGTATAATTTCAAAAGATATATCCCAATGTTCGATCAATTATATACATATGTGTATATATGCATGGACACTATACACTACATGTGTTTGCGGTTATACTACTTTCGATATAGATTCACTTTGTTCGTTGTGTACGTTCCTGAAACTGTAATTTCATATTCGTGCACACGCAAGTAAAGCCCATGTAGCTTTTTCAGCATAATTAACGTTAACAAAGAAAATAAGTATGACAAATAATCATTTTATGAGGAAGAAAAATATTTGTAGGGACATTTTTCTTTCAATTGTTTTCACTTTAATTTTTAAACCACAAGACACTTGGGCATTTTCAATATCAACTTTTCAATTAATCTTTTCCTTTTGAATTAATATTTATTCAAATATGCTTTTGAAATTATGTTATTCTAAGAGTATAGGAATTCAAGCAATTATTCGTAGCAACTTGGAATCCGTGTATAATAAAATGCACTAACGAGGAGACCGGCGGCTCGAAGAAACTTTTTTTTTTTTTGCGATGACTCGAACGAGCGATACGATCAAGTAGGCTAAACTCGGAGCTCCTTGGAATATCGGACAACAAATTTTTCCCGGGATGTGCCGATCTCGACATACGCAAATGGCCGCACACCAATCGCGGTCGTCACATATCATAACGAATTGTCCAATATGAAGCGCCGAGTTATCGCGATACGGGTATACATTCAACGGGTCGAGCTTTCAACGTCCACCTGTCTGCAAAAACCGCGACTGATAAGCGTTGGTTTGACTAGTCCGAACCAATCAACGGGTCATGTATTTTTCCAGCTTACAAGACGAGAGGCGCCTTGTGAAACCGTAAAGGCCAAAACTAGCGAGGTTATCAACTATCGCGGCAAACGCGGCCGAGTATCTTTGAAAAATAATAACATTTCTAGAGCAGCGACTTTTTTTTACACTTTTATTCACAACGTTGGTTAATTTGTTGGCCTCGTTTACGATTAACTTTTGTGGCCTCGCTGTTCGTAATGAATTAAATCTACTTGCTGCGGTGCAATGATAAGCCCACGATTATTTGCGCGCGCTCATCCGATATGTATTGCGTATTTTTCCTCGTTGATACATCGATTGATTATGCATATACAATATGATAGTGTCATTAGTATGCAAAAACGTAGAGTCCCCCTGGTTTCGTCGAAGCGAGATGGAGCGATATAGAACGTACGAGGATTGTTCTTGAAACGTTGAATTTGTCCTCGTTGCGAATCAATATCTTGTTTTTTTCACGCCGCGCGTTTACGAAGGAATGTCCATGCTATTATTCTGACTCGAACCTCCCGTGGACACTCCTAGAGTATAGTCGTCGCAGTTCTCTCAGGTGTTCAAGTACAAAGTAGTCGTGTATCGCGCACGCGCTCGCACACGATACTTTTCCAGGCTCGAAAGCAATTTTAACGATCCCGTCGCGCCTTCGACCATATTGCTCGCAGAATAATTATCAATTTATTATCACGTTCTTGCGCAATGAATTCTACATTGTATGCAACGCAATTAAACTCGCGATACATGTATCGGTTCTGTGTCTTTTTCTTAATTTTTGCTACTTCATTTTCTTCCTTTTTTCCGCCTCTTCTTTGCCTTGTATCAATTCGAATAATCGATTTACCTAATACTCTCGTCGATTTTCAGAGCCGTTTTCCGATTGGTTGGAGGAAAAGATCATCGAGCTGCCTATATTCGAGGAATTACCGGCCCCCGAATGCGGCCAGAACAAGCCGGTCGTGTATGCCGGTGGTGGTGCGAGGATCCAAGCCCAGCAGCAGCAAGAGACGACGCAAACGTTGCTTCAAGAATTCGAGAGTGTCCTCGGAGACGTCGAGGCCTGTCATCAAATTTATCCTCCCGTAAATTCGGCTTTGACACCGCCGCAATCACCACCGCCCAACAAACTTATCGGCGGCTGTCTCGACACAGAATTGCTCGTGACCCTACAACCGGTACTGCAAACGCCGTCCCTCTATCCTTGTCCGCGAGTCGTACACCAGCACCATCAACCGGCGGAAGAACATCTGGCCATCGTTGACGCGCCAACGCGGAAGAACGCTTCCTCCTATCTGGGTCAAATATCAGGCGAATGGAACGCCGAGAATATCTCTCTGGTGCCGCTTCGTGACGTCGCTAGTGAATTGGCCGCGGTCGACGAATACGTTCGTTCCTGCGCCGAGGAAATAACACCCTCGAGCCCGTGCACGAGCTCGGGCGGCAGTTATCTCTCGTCCGAGGACTCGTC
Organism: Ophion ventricosus; assembly: GCA_963932345.1. Classification (NCBI taxonomy): domain Eukaryota; kingdom Metazoa; phylum Arthropoda; class Insecta; order Hymenoptera; family Ichneumonidae; genus Ophion; species Ophion ventricosus. The sequence continues at coordinate 23,033,737 of OZ010715.1, read as the reverse complement.
GTCTCCCGACGATCCTGATTGGACCGGAGAATCCAGCGGCGGTTGCTCATCCTCCTCCTACAACGCCAACAACAATACCACCAAACAGCGCAATTCTCGATTAACAAAAAATCGCCACAAGCCGTACTCTCGTCCCTCGGTCGAGGACAAAAAAGTACGAAAGAAGGAACAGAACAAGAACGCGGCGACACGATATAGGCAAAAGAAGAAACAGGAGATCAAAGAGATCGTAGGCGAGGAGCAAGAATTGGTCGATCACAATGTGAAGCTTCATGATCAGGTTAAAGAGCTCAATAGAGAGATCGGCTACTTGAAGGGCCTCATGCGCGACCTCTTCAAAGCCAAGGGTCTCATCAAATAGTCCGATCTACAAAATCTTCTCTATCATTTTAATTTGCCACTTTTCAGTTGGCTCATTTTATACTCCAACTTTTCTAACTCCTTGCTCTAGCGTGTTAACTAGCATTTCTTTTTGTACCTTGCGTCGAATATTTGCTCCACCATCGCCCGTGTTTCGAACTTTTTTGTTTTTGTTTTTTTTTTTTATATTAAGTACAAGCTATTTTAGTGTCTTTCTGTGCCATCCCAACTGGATGTAGCTGTGCGGTTAATTTGTCGTTCTCGTCCCTTATTGAGAATTTAAGACTATCGTTGATATTGCATCCAATCGCGTGTAAGAGATCTTTTTAATCCTCCCCTTCCCCGCCACGTCCTTTCGACTTTACCCACCAACGAGCCTGGATATTATTCATCACATATATATATATATATATATGCGCCTTACGAGAACCTATCAACTGTATATAACAACAGCCTTCGGTGTTGCGGCCCTATGAAACTTTCACGAGTGGAAACCTGTCGTATTACACATGCCTTTGCGTTGATAAAGTCTTCGTTTCGCGCGTACATTAAAAATCGGTTTTCCTCATTCCCAATTATTTTAACGATCAACAACAACAATTTATAATATTTTCTTAACACAATGGTACAATTATATTATACGAAAAAAAAACAAATAAAGAATATATTTGAGTTGACCGATGATATGTCTCGCTATTTATTGGCGTTTCTTGCGTTATTTTTACCACAAGATTTTTCTTACGGGACGCCCTATGGAAGATGTACGTCCAGTATATGTAAAATGTACGTACAGTTCATATCCCTCTTTGCCAATACGACTAAAAATCTCAGTTGATTTACAAAAACTCAATGAACGTTGGTGAAAATTTACAATTGGTTCCTCGAAATATACACAAAAAGTGTACATTAAAGATTAAAAAAAAACACGATCCCCGTATCAGTTGTCAGCCTAATACCAGCCTAGTGATGGTACCGCCTTTAAGGGTGGTCGGGCGTTTCACTGATAAATGTTAAAGAGTAATGATTTTTTGGATGTAGATATCGATGTGCAAAAAGTTGACCTCCAGTATTCAAATGGTCCATTACGTGTTGTTTAAAAACACGTAGTGAAGCATAAAAATCTTCAGGTTTCGGCCTAATATGGTGGGGTTACCTCATAATATATCCTAGAGTTGACTCTTTACATCCATAAAAAAAATGTGTGCGTGTAGATATGTATACAAAAGCAATCCTTACGAATTTCCATCTCCTGCGATCTACGACAAAATGCTGCGATCGTTTCACGTTTGGATACTCCTACAATTTTGCACTCCTGGTATCATCTAGCAGTGGCGTCATCGTCGTGGTCGTTTCTGAATCACGATGACCAGTGACGTAAGCCGAAAATATATGTCCACCGAGGAACCTTGCAGGTCTGAAAAAAACGTACCCAATACACAAGTATTACGAATGCGAAATGCAGACCCGGTCTCCACTTTCACGAATTATTTCTTTCTCGCATGCCTTCTTACGGCTGTCTCTGAGTGAGAGGGAGAAATAGAGAAAGAAGAGAGGGAGAAATAGGGAGCGAGAGAGAGAGCGCGAAAGAGTTACCGATGCTCGGTAGAAAGATACACACAATATAGGTATCACGGGCACTGCGTTTGCCTCGGCCCGATCGTTCCCACTAGTACGCTAGTGGAACTCGTCGCGAAAACAGAGACTGGCGCGTCTTTTTCCTTTTTCTTCTCTGTGCCGCTTCATGTCGTCTCGCAGGCCTCGGCTTTATTGCAAACGACTACCTGAACGTATCTTATTATCGTTTACAAGTGAAAAAACGGCGATGACGTGATTCTTTTTTTTTCATTACTTCGTTGGGAATATATAGTTTATTGTTTTGAAGAACTTACCGTACGTGCTGCTGTGTAACAACCGAGGTACATCATACAGTTATTGTTACTATGATACTGTAATTACGTTTAGGAAGCAGTCTACGCGGTGGAGAACCTTTCTCCTTCCTTCTTTCTTCATTGCCCTCCCTTCCATTCACACACTCACACACGCGCGCGCGCGCACACTGGCTTCGTCACTCCATCCGCTCATTGCTATAGAACTCTGAAAAAAAAGTTGTTTATCAATCATTTTCGCGCACGATCTTTTCTATATGAAACAACATAAAATCTTCGATTTAAAACTCATGTTTACACATTTTTTTTTGCCGATTACGCCTTTGCTCGGAAATCAATTTTGAAAAACCTTAGACCCTCGTCGCATGATTTTCCCTCTAGTTGTTACAGGCAAAACCAGCCGAAATTTGTAAATTTCGAAGTCCATTCAATCGTAAGTGGCTCGATTGGTGGACAAAATTTGGAATATGCAGTTAAACATGTTTTTTTCAAGTTAATTGTTTCATTTGTGTTGGTTAATGTTTAACTTTACGAAGGCAAAATTGTCGAGTCGTTCAATTGTCTACAGCGTTGCAATGCAATTTGATGAGGACCGAAAGAAACAATAAGCAGAATATCAGCACATTTCAATTAATTACACTACAATTATATAGCGAATGATTGTGAAATTTTCCAAAAGTTTATTTGATACATACCCACACAAAAATCTAAAACGGTCTTTAGGATTTTCAAAGTAAAGCAACAAACCCATAAAAATGCATGCAAAATTACTACAGATTAAATGTGTTTTTCTCAACGGGTTTGCAGGTCAATTCAAAATTTTGCACACAGCTTAGATCAGAAGTATCCAATTTTGAGATCGAAAGACTTAGATCCATAATGCTTAGATCCATAAAGTTAGATCAATAATGTATCCAATTTTATCTAATCTCCAATACATCTTCCGATAAAAATTTCTAAATGAAAACTGCGCGACGAAAGCAAACATTAAAAATGGCGGGCGAAAAATCTCGAAACACGCCCGAAGCGTTTTTTTTTAAATGGTTACCGCCTTCTTTGATGGCTATGTATCGAAGAGGTCTGCTCTCGATCCTCCGATGAAAACTTCGTTGTATTGCATGGTCGACTCTCGGGCATCGAGGTCTCCGCGCTACGCGAATGTTGCGCATTCTTGTGGCTCGCATTCATTTCCACGGCCTTGACCCGAAATAAACGTGTATACGGATTTGCTTCTTCCAACGAGCCAAGAATGACGTCGTCAGGAAATACATGCACACTTCTATAAATCCTGATATATACATATATGTCGGGAGCTACGGGTCTGGCTAATCAGTTGCTCGCTCCATTGTTGGTCACGTGAATTTAATCGGCAACGCGGCGACTCCATGAATGAAAAGCGAGCAGGAAAGCGATAATGTAACGCTCCTGCAATTGAGTTTCCTCTTGCGCAGTTTGTTTACGCATTTTCGTATTTCGAGGGGCTGACTCAACTGGGTGAAAGTATGCGTCCGAAGAAACACCGAGTGGGAAATGACGCGCCTCCTTGCCTCGTCCGTAGATGGCTCTCATATTCAAATATACTTCGATATTCGAAATCTAAATTGCGCATCATTCGCTAATTAAAAAATAACATAGTATACTTGATATGCATCATTAAGAGGTAACAATGCTCCGAGGCTCGAAAAATAGGTCCAACTTGAAGAATTTGTTGTACTCAAAAGAAGTAACACGAAAATATAAAGGAGTTTATTATGCCGCAAACTTTGACCTTGAAGGAAAAACTTATTTTTTCACCCCTTGCATGATAATATCTAAAGAAATGAAGAGAACTTTTTTAAACGTTGTTTTTCAAATAAATGGCAAGCATTTGGGTTTTGATTTCAGAAAAAAATATTCTGAACAATCGTTCATAACAAAGGCAGGTTTCAATAATTCACGAAATCCCTACGTATTTCTATGAAGAATTTAGTTGGAAAGATACCCTGATAAATTGAAGTGAATCGGCAAAAAATTGTTCAAGTTATGCTACAAGCCAATTTTAAACGCCTCCATAGTTTTGCGTCACGATATTTTGACTTTGACGATGAAAGTTTTATATGTGAAATAGTTTTTTCTTGGTGTCGGACCAATGCCGCCTTTTTTAAGCTAAAGTATGATTTAAATCCTAAAAAAACTTATGAAGAAGGCGCACGCGCCCGTATTTGTCTCCCTCGCTCCCATCTATATACCACCTTTCATCTTTCTCCAATTCGTGAATCGAATGTTGCATCTGTATAGTCTCTTGAACAGGTGTTCAGATGTTTGTTCCGATTCAAATACGGATCCTTCGTCGATACGAATTTTCTCTTAGACTCCTTCGTAGTACGACAAATACCTGTGATACTTAACCCATACTGTGTTTGATTTTCTCATTTTTCTGAATCTCCAGACCAAATCGCCATATCGGATATATTCATGGAAAAAATATGTATATGTGGCTGTGACAAGGGGCCAAATATACATGTATAAGTCATATACGTGTAAGTCCTACGTACGCAGATACGTTTCGTGTTTCTTATTTGGCTGGAAGCATATGTTTATATTCTCGAGGAAACGCGACGTTGCTGTGACGTCATCAACGCGGCCACGTTAAAAAAAAAACTACACGAAAGGAAAATGTTGAAATAAATAATAAGCATATGCGAAAGTAATGAAAAGCTGAGATGGTTAAAGAGAAGTTTCAATGTTGTAGATGAGAAAGAATAACGAGGTCTTGGTCGCGACCGAATCGACCTTGCACCTACTCATTTTCCATAGAGCCCACGTGTCGCGATGGCGAGATCGCATACGCGCATATACACGCATACAAAATATGCACAAACGACACTATACAGTATGCGCGTGCGCTGCGATACCTTTTCAGGTTTGAAGGAGGCATAGAATAAGGTCAAAAACAGCCAGCCAATGTATCCAAGGTGTTACGACGAGGGAAACTCAACGACGGTGTTCGCGTTACAATCGCCGGAATAACCAAGAATGTATCACAACGACGGATATATGATGGACGGGGGTCGGGAGCATCATCAGCAACGCGGTTACTCCACCGAAGGAGAGGAGAGCCATCACGCTCCTTCGGTGCGGACGGTCTCGGAATACGCGATCACCCACAAGCACAGCACTGCGGTAAGAATTTCTAATTTCCAATCCTCCCGCGGCCTCTAATGTATTCATATTATATTTGATATTATATTATCATCTATTTTAATTAGATTTTATTTGTTTGTATCCTATAATAAGAATTATATAAGACTGATAATTTCATAATTGAATTAGATTCGAGTCGAATATTAGAATTAGAAACATATCAGATGTATTTTTCATAGCCTATGTGGTATTCGAAGTAACTCTCTACACGTGTGCCAATTTTCATCAAAATCGGCTCAGGCGTGATAGTGGAACAAACAGCAGGCATACGGATTAGAAAAAAATTAGAATTAGAATGAAAAGTATCCTATGTGTCATAAGCGATCTACATTTTAAATTTCATTGGTTATATAATAATTTTTATTTCATAATTAGATTAGATTTGAGTATATAATATTATAATTAGAAAAATATTAGATATTAGAATGAAAAGTATCCTATGTCTTAACCCAGGCCATAAACCATCTACATGTTTAATTTCATTGAAATCGATCAAGCCTTCTTGGCGTCATTGAGGAACAGACAGACAGACAGAAAGTCAGATTTATAATATTAGTTAAGATTTTTCTAATTATTCATGGCAAATCTAATGTAATTATCGAATTCAAATTCTTATAGAATACAACGAATCAAATATAATTTAAATTTGATAAAATCTAACGTCTAATATTTTTCTAATTATAATATTTAAAAAAATCTAATGATGAAATTTTAATTCTTATAGAATACGAATGACTAAAATACAATCAAAATCGAATAGAATCGAATATAATATCACATATTTTATTAAATTCTGAAATGACGTACGACAGACTTTTAAAAAAATCTATTGAGGGGTATTTTAACACAAATTCCGAGATCCACGCAGATGAAGTCGTGGGTAGAAGCTAGTATTGAATGAAAACACAAGTACTTTTTAAAAGTATTTACAAGGGCAAACGTTTCGAACTGTGTCGAAAATATAGCAGAATTTTTTTCCAAAAACGAATCATTACACAGTAGTTGCATTAACTTGTCTAGAAAGTACGCACTAAATGTTAAGTATTTCCTACTTTTGACATAAAGGGTTACATCCATAGAGATAGAGAGAGAGCGAGAGAGAGAGAGGGAGGGAGAGGAAACTCCGATGTGAAAGACGGACCATCATGACCAAATTATAACGATTGTCCGTAGTGTAGCTACGGAAGCCTAAAAATATCAACGATCAAAGGTTGCTCACAATGTAAATTAATATCCTACAGATGAAACCAGTTGCTCCGAGCAGAGGAACGAGTAGCAGGCCAAAATACGAGAACGTCGGGGAAAGAAGAATACACATTACTCGAAATGGGCAAGGCTCGAATTTGTCGACGAGAGACTCACCGCAAAGTATTCACAATCCGGACAAAGTACCCAGGCACGGAAGTCCTTACACCGCTTCGGATTTATACGTCACCGGGCCGGCATACAGAGCTTCGTCGGACTTAAGGTTTTTATACTGTTCGTGGTAATGATGGGGGTTCAATGCAGTTCGCGCAGCCCTCAAAATAATAAGAAACGGAAAAGTTTTGCGTAGATCGAGAGTAACGCGATTTTTGAAACTCAATGATATTTACAATACCGAGACAATCGATGTGTAATTTCAACTGAATGATGTTTGGAAATACCAAGGCAATTGAATTCGCAGTCGGGGATCGCGTAACAGTCCAGCACCGAGTTCGAGAGTCGCCGAAAGAGCTCCGAGCAATTACAGCGGCTCCGCGAGATCCGGTCACTCGACGGTCAAGACTCACACCTCACGACACGGTGGAGTTATCGTAGAAACGATGTCGACACCAAATCCCTTCTGTCCAAATACGAAGGGAATCTGTTGTCTCATGTTACTACTTAATCTGGGCTTGATCCTCGTCACTCTCGGTTTCGTCATAGTCATCCAATTCTTTCAGCCGCTTGTCGTTTGGTAAGATTTCTCTCTCTCTCTCTCTCTCTTTCTCTCTCTCTCTCTCTCTCTCTCTCTCTCTCTCTCTCTCTCTCTCTCTCTCTCCCCCCCCCCTCTCTCTCTCTCTCTTCTTTTCTCCTCCCTCGTTTCCATTCCACAGTTTTGTTTTTCCAGGATTCTCGGTATAGTGTTTCTCATATTCGGATTTATGACACTCATCGGGAGTTTGCTCTATTGCGTCCACGTGTTTCGAAACGCGAAACACCCCCATGACGTAAATCCGGAAGATCTCTATTGGACGCGTTACTGGCAAGGTCACGTTGGCTCGGCACCGGAAATTCATTACAAGGCCGAGGGAAAGTACGCAGACGACGAGGCGAGCGATCGTTACAGCAAATACTCGACGAATTATTCCGACCGTCATCACGGTCAACGATACTAAAGAATTATTTTACGCTGATTTTTCTCCTGTGCATTGGAAAGAATTGCGACAACCGAAACTGACGACTAGCAAAGACGCGCCAAAAAACATTCCTCTCTTTTAGACATTACGCGGGCGGCTTTGCAACTAATAGACTGCCTTCTGACGTGCCGTGACGACGGGTGCCTATAACGATAGCACATTCTCCGTCCTTTTTCTAGCTCGAATTCGGCCATTAATTTCCATACCTCACACGCCGCTACAATGCGTACGCACGTGCAGACGGGCGAACCGATTCTTTTACGTACGATTTGTTACCAACCGCTGTTTATGCTAATAAATTAAACAAAGATTTTTTTCGTATGAAAAAATATATATAATTTTTCTTGCTCTCGTTGCAACATACAGAGCGACCCTCGCAATTGAGTGCGACGATTAAAAAATAGCTTTACGATCCCGTCTTACACGAATAAATTAACTTACTAGATCAGAACTTAAATGGTTGTGCTTATCTATTACACGTGTGTGTGTGTGTGTGTGTGTGTGTATGTGTGAGTTAAATGATACCAGAAAACGTGACGTTATTTTTCGCCTGATTTTTTTTTGCTTCAGACAGGCGTCTTAACTGCTCGCACGAAGCTTTGCGAGCAGTTCAGGCAATGTTTGATTCTGACATTACGCTAATAGTTGGTAACGAGCTATCGCTCCATTCCGCGTGTGGATAGTCCCGTGGCGGGCTCTGCACGAGAAATTTGCTCTGCCGTCTGATATCTTGGAACATTATCTCGAATTGTTCCTTTATACTGACCGGATCGCCGGAGCAACGTTCGACTTCCGGTTTCTTGCCGTCCTCCTGATTCGCGGGACGCCTCGTCGCGTCCTCGCGATGTTGTTTGTTGTCAACGTTCGAAGATGATTTTCGTGTTTTCGACTTTGATAAATGATCGCAGGTTTCTTTGTTAACGCGACGCGTCCCGTCTTCCGTGTCTCTGCACTCGAGATTCGGCGCGCTGATAAATTCGTCCAACTTCCACTCGGCCTTCTGCACCGGTCGTTCGTTCTCCGTATCTGAACCAAATAAGAACGAAATTTATCAGGTATGCAGGAAAGTTATCGCCCATTGCGATACTTAGGGCACGATGAATGAGACTCTTACTCGCAGCGATCGACGACTTTGGTTCTTCCTCATTTTGGTGATGTGTCAAGGACATAGTGTGGGAGGTTTCCTCGCCAGGAAGACTGATAAATTCCGACTGCGCTCTGTCCGTGACACCCTTCGGCTCGAATTCGTCGGTCGAAACGTTAAACGCGCTGTCCATTTGCGTAATCGATTTTGGAAACAAACCGTCTACCGTGGACAAAGAAATTTCGGATAGGTCGGGACATGATTGTGGACTGAACGAGTTTTTCGAGGACGTCGAGGTTGGCGACGAACAGGCAACACCACCGTGTATCACGGAAACTTGTTGATTTCCGGCTTCTCTTATCGTCACCAATTGTTCCGAAATGTGGTTTTGCAGCTCTCTGAATCGGAGAATGAAACAAAAAAATTAGAGAACCATAACTCTGCGTACCGAGAGAAATTTTCAACCGATGGGCATTACTCACTTCAATTTCTTTCGTAGCTCATTGAGCATCACATCTTTGTAGGACGATAAAGCGAGAAGTTTGTCTTTTTCAAGCTTCAGATACTGGACCTCCATGTATCGTTGTTCGGCCAATTCTATCTGCTCATTCAGCTCACGTCTCAGATCCCTCGCCAACTGTTGCGATGGTTCGACACTCTTGTTTTCTTCTTTGAGGGCCGCTATTATTTTTATGTTCTCAGCGTCAGTCTTTAACCTCTCGTTCAGTTCCATTTTTAATTTTTTAATCGTCATTTCCGCGTTTCTATCGCGTTGCTCGCCCTCCTCCAAGAGAATTGCTTGTTTCGTGACTTGCCTAAAATGTAATAGCACAAAGTAGCAATTTTTGAATAATCATTGTTCCATTGGAACGGTATTGACGTTTTTTTTGTTACGTTCCTTCGCATGCTCTTGCCGGTTTTTACGACTCTATTCGTTTCACTTTTATTCCACCGTTATTACTTCGCCATTTTTAATTCTTTAGACCACCCCTGCACCCCACTCATTGCCCAGAGCTACACGTGTCCTATTGCACTACTGTATAGCGTTTGCACGAGAGCACAGGGAAACTGTGAAAGACCTGTGCCATTTTAGTCGTATTGCTGTTAGCTTAACGGTCAATCATGTATTGGCCCAGGCTAATGCTACTGAACACGAGAGATCGCCGAAACCGCGCTCTGACCGCGCGTCCATGACGATCGAAACGTTGTAGATTTAAAATTGATAAAGAAACACCATATCTTTCAACATCGATTGCTAAAACTTTTAGCTGTCGAGAAACTCATTCATGTTGTGCGTTTTTTGACAACGCAGCCTAGGTAAATACGAATACATACTGCTGTAAAGACTCCTTTTCTTTGCGGAGCCTCGTGGATGCCGCGTCAAGTTCCTTGCTGGTAGTTTCCAATTGTGTCATACCGGCCTCCAGCTTGGTGCACAAAGCAATCTTTTCGAGAACCTATGTCAAAAATACAAAATGAAATATGCGGGTGCGTCGATTGCAGTCATAAGAACTCACATCTGGCGGGAGTTTTCCCGACTCTTTGGGTATCCTAAGGAGCGCCTGTTCCATCTCGGTCAAAATTTTGCTGGATCTTTCGTCCCGCACTAATCCTTCCATCTCCTGCATCAAGATTCCAAGCATTCTCACAGGATTGTAAATGCCGAGCCTGTCATTGGAACAATCGAATATTCCACCGCACTGAACTCCTCTGTCCGTCACCTCCACTGACTCCAAGCTACTGGCTATCGTCGTGGCGGAAGGCACTGTGGAACTCGACGCAGTCTTTATTTGCTCGGAAGACTTCTTTGCAATTTGCTTGACAGGAATTTCGTCAAATATCCTGCTGTCTTGCTGAAAAAACAGAAAGGGAATCGGTGTTTAAGTGGCTTGGATTTGTATGCGCTTCTACGTTAGAGAGACAGAGGCTTACGCGAATATATTTGCGAGACTGGTGGGTTTCCATTATGGTTCGTATCTCCTTTCGCTCGTGATTCTCGTGCCTGGGATGTTTGTTCGATTGAATGTGACCAGCTAGTTGTTGCAATCCCTGCTTAAGGGCCGGTCTATTCTGTTCTCTCAAGGTTCTGCTCCAATTGCTCGTGTGAGTCTCAGTCGTATTACCGACTTGAGTTTTTTCTTCGATTACTTTAGGAGGGTTAAAGCTGTTGCTGACCATGACCGAGGTGTTCTTGCGACCTTTCGTCTTGACCGTAACCAAATCGATCACCAAAACGTCATTAGTCGTGGAAGATTTCAACTTCTATGGTATAAAAATCTTATGTCGTTTTACATATTACTGGAAAAATATGATATTGGAAATATGTGAGCAGACCTTGTTACTTGGCTTTTGTACTTGTTGTTTGGCAGGTACATCCGAATTATCCTTTTTTGGCCTCGAAGCTAAAGACTTACATGTCGTATTGACCTTGCCGATCATTATGCTATGGTAAACGTAATGTCCGGATCGTAAATTTTTCTCCACGGCACACTATTTACTTGAACTTTTCGATTAAACGTGACGCGTACTCAAAAATAATATAGTCCCGGGAGTGTGAACAAAAAAATGTTTCTACATGGAAGGTAGGTTACAATGTGTGACGAGTCAAGATTTTCTTTGAGGATCGATACGTGGTTTCCGGTAACTACTGTCGTTACCGAAAAATCATGTTCTCCGTAAGAAGTAACGGTTCTTGAAAATAAAGATCATACCGTCGATTAGACCGTAGAATTTAGACATATTTTTCCGGTTTCCCCGACTCCTAATGTCGTGACAGATCGGGTAAACATCGCATTGGTGGAAAATCTCGCGCCACACATATTTGGCCTAAATCCATACAGAATTCTTGATTTCTTTGAATAAGATATTGTATTATTCTTCAAGTTGAATTTAAGAACGAGATTGTCGTTTAAAAAACTGACGCTTAAATTTACAAATTTTTTTAATGTGGCAAATAAGATTGTAAAAATAAGTGAAATCGTCCAATTGTCATATTCAAAGTTTTGTCAGCGCATCGACTCCCGTCAGCTTTCTATTCGGCTATCGGCGCTGTTTGACATTTCCATGATCACGAATAGAATCTCAAAGACATGGCGCACACGTCCGGTCGGTAAAAATCCTACGGTTAAGTTTTTTCCTAGACGGACAACATTTCGGGCGAAGCGAAACGACGAGAAGAACGTTGTTCGTCGTTTAAAAGAGCGAAAGGTGTTTCTTTTCTGTTTTCCCCAAAATGTCCGCCGTTCGGAAAACACTGGGAATCTGCTAATCAGCTATCTCTCTCGCACTCATGGCCGCTCAGTCGGTGTGACACATGGCTATAACCCGACAGCACTGCTGCTAGATTCATACCGACGGACGATGTTTTTTCACACTGCCGGATAGAGGGCAGATACGGCGCGTCTAGGCAGACCGACTGCGTTGTCTCTCTAATCGAGTTAGCATACTCGCGCCTCTACGGTTGAATTTGAATTAACGTCTTGCGATGCGTCCCTACCAGTTACACGCGTTTCCTGCATGTCTCCAAGCTGACAAGTGCTGACAAGGTTGTTTGACAGCGTATTCAAATTATTTAGTGCACTGAAAGTTTTCTAACGTTATCAAGGCACCGAGTACCGTGAACAAGATGCGGAAGAGCTCGACCGGTCGTAGCTCGGCCGCGAATCTGGTCAGAATGTCGGTGTACGACCGGGAGGATAAGAGCGTCGGGCGCTCCGAACCGAGAAGAACGCTTCTCTCGAAGCCCAAGGGACAGTCACAGATAGACAATTCACACATACCGAGGCCCCGAATAAGGTCGTCCTCAAGCGAGCGTAACAGCATTCGAAAATCAAATTTGAAAACATCAGGCAAGCAAAAGATTGCTGGGTTTTTCGATGCTCGGGCGTGTTGATGACGCCAGTCAAGGAACGAATTTGAAATGTTGCACTTTTTCTTGCAGCGAAAACTCCACTCAGTCAACTGCACCATGGTGTATCGCGCATCTCTGTCACTACCCCAAAAACTCCCGGAGGAAGTTCTAATCGTATTCATGTGGAGCCGTCTTCCGCAAATCGTCACAGATCGCCATCCGCAGATCGTGCCAGTTGCTTCGGTGCGAAAGGGCCTCGGAAGGATACGAGGCCCATAAACGATAAGTCTTATCAATTAGCTATGCTCAACAAGATCGACCAATATTTTGCCGATATCCATCGGAGTACTCTGCTCAATTCTAGCGGTAGCTTGAGACCTGTAACGCTGAAAATCTTCGTCGAAGCTACCAGCTGTCTTCTCAGACTCTTGGATATCAAGCAGGAGGTAAACATGAACAATTACACCGAGGAGCTTCCCAAGATAGCAAAGAAGCTTCATTATCCAGGCACAGTGACAAAGTCCTGGCTACAGACCGCCAACACCATGCACTCCTGGCCCCTGGTACTTGCCTGGTTGAGTTGGCTAGTCGAGGTTTGCGACGCCAGGGATTTGGCTGCTTGTGCGTTCGATATTGAAAAGCTGCCGTTCGTCGATGTGAATGGAGAAGGGGAGAAGCAGAGGAAGACCTTTTTGGCAATGTTGAAATTGTATGCCGCCTGGAATGAGGAAGACTCGGTCAAGGAGGCGACTCTAATGGAGCAGTACGTCCTTGACCTGAACGGTCAGCAGGGCGACATTGATAATGACATAGCGGAAGCGACCTTGCGGTTGGAAAAAGAGAAGACCAGCTATGAAGTTATGGATCAACAGTCGAAGGAAATCAATCAACGCGCCCATAACGCTCGACTCATTTTGGATGGCCTGAAGCAAGAGGACACCAAGGAAACGGAGTTTATACAATTCACGGAGAATGCTGTACAACGTGTCGTGCTGGAAATAAATCAGCTGGACTCGGAATGTAAAATATTGGAGGATAAAATACAGGAGAAAACCGCCGAAAATAACAAACTCAATCTTCTTATCGAGAAACAATCGATGTCTGTTGAAGAACGAAACGCGATAAACCTACAATGCTTAGAGATTCAGAACTACATACATCAATTCGACAATCACATCAAGGATATTGAGAATGAGCTCTACTCGATGGACATGAAATTTGCAGCGTCCAATCAGAATCTCTACAAAGCTATTTTGGCTTACAATAAGGATATAATCATCATGTATCTGGGATGCGCCACTGGTGCTGATTTGCAAGAGTTTAAAATGCCCGAGGCCAACATGCTCAGTGCTGATTTCATGCAAACCTTGCGTACCAGGGAAACCGCGATGTTAAACATCAAAGAGCACATAAGGGAACAGCTCAGCCAAACGGAATCCCACATCGAGTCAAATGCCAGTGAATTGGAGTCCCTGAAGGAAAAGCACCGATCTTTGTGCGAAAGAAACAAGAGCCATGTGGAGAAGATGAGAGAGCAAAAGATTACGGTTCAGCAAATACAACGCAGAGCCAAAGAGACTGAAATTAAACTCAAGGAACAGATAAAAAATGTTGAAAACGATGTCGCCCAGTTGCAACGTTCCATGCCTGATCTAGAGGTCGTGTTCAGTGAGTTGTCCGAGGGAAAGGACAAGTTTGAAGCAGTCGTCCGTCGGCAAACGTTTTTGGAAAAATCGGCTGAACGATTTTTTCATGAATTCTACCAAATACTCGCTAAGAATAAAAAGGAACTTGCAACTCTTGTAAAAGGGTTTCAACGGTTGGATGGTTGAAAGTTATAATAGTATTTACTTTTTTAACTGTTTCCCGTTTACGAGATGTTATTTGCGGCATAATCGTCTCAGATCATCGTGTGTACATTATTGTAATTATTATTATTATAAAGTAATATTCCAGCTCAAGAAACCCGTTAGCACCGCCTCATCTGGCGTAACGTTCAGTCAAACTAATAGTTATCGGTCTTTAGTGAGAGTGCAGTAAATCTAAGAAGAATGGAGGATGAATATAATCTCGTCAGATTTTGCAAACATTATTTTCAGAGATTGTTTCTATTTTGAATCGAAGAAAAGCCTTAGCCTGAAAATTTCAAACGTTCCGCGTATCATGTGATGGTCGTTGGGAAACAGTTCGTTCGGATGCAGTCCGAATTGCGTTTACAGCGTATATAACGTGGGTCTGTCGTTTAAGCTACACTTTCACCAGATACCATAATAGAAAGTACACAGAAGCTGTAAGAAGTATAGAAAAGTGTAGCTAAAACGAACAGACCCCGTGCTTACTGTCGATCTGATTGGTCCAATGGCGGTCCTAATTGCGATTTGTGCGCTTACAGCGCAATTCTGAACGCACTCTATATAGATAAGACTTTCGATTGAACATAAATTTGAAAGGAGAGAACCTAAATGTAAATAAAAAGTCACTAAGTACATGACATTTGATATCTTTTCACAACTTGCCGCTACGAGAAAACGGCGCTATAGGATTTTGTGTTTTGCAAGATGGCCACGCTGTGATTCTCCCGCCCAAATCCAGGGATATTTCACTGTCGACGAACTTCACGATTCTGTGTCCGTTTTGTTGTATCTAGTTGTGTCCAAAATGTCCTTCGTGGACAGGTCGATTTGATTGAAAACGATAATATAAACATTAAAAAACCGAAACCTTTTTCTCGACAGTGATTTTTACGATGTACATCAAGCAGGTGATGGAATAAAGCATTTATCGTAACAACATTCGTAAGAGAGACTTTCTAATTGCGCTTGTGTCGAAGGACGCTTGCTCTTCATTTTCAAAACATCCGGTTCCTTCATTACGAAACAATGTTTTTTCCTTTATCTTTCCCTCTCTCGATTTTTCAAAACATTTACAATATCTGGCTAATTCGTTTTTCATGACGACGAGGCACAACATCACAACATTCTTCTTTTCCGAGAGGTTATGTTTTGTTTTTTTTTTATTTGCTAATTTTGGATTGCGCGCGTCAGACTGAAGCAACCTGGAATAGCCTGGAATGCATACGAGCCAATATGTTTTGCGGCCAATATGTATACGATACAATGTTCACATACTTTCTTTGTCTGTCTTGTCGCAGGTCATCATTCAAGGATTCAAGTCGTATCGGGAGCAAACCGTGGTGGAGCCGTTCGATCCTAGGCACAATGTAGTCGGTACGTATCTATTAGATTTTTTCTCTATCTCGGACAATCTCGATTTTGATCACTTGTCTTTCAGTTGGAAGAAACGGCTCTGGCAAGAGCAACTTTTTCTATGCCATCCAATTTGTTCTGAGCGACGAGTTTTCCCATCTGAGGCCGGAACAGAGGCAGGGTCTCTTGCACGAGGGTACCGGGCCACGCGTAATTTCTGCTCATGTTGAAATTATATTTGACAATACGGATGGTAGATTGCCGGTAAGTGCACAACCTGCTTTCAAATCACATTGAGTATAAAATGATTTTGTAACGCGACTGTTCCATTTGCAGATCGACAAGGATGAGGTATACTTGAGACGGGTCATTGGATCCAAGAAGGACAATTATTTCTTGAACAAGAAGAACGTTTCAAGAACTGATGTGATGAATCTACTGGAATCAGCAGGTTTCTCCAGATCGAATCCTTACTATATAGTGAAACAAGGAAAAGTAAGATGAAATTAATGAACTTCATGAGATAAACTATTTATGTAGATTGCATCAGCCACACGTCAAGGAAAATCACTTCTCATGTATTGAGGAGGGTTGCTCTTTAGATACACGCATACTTGTAATATGGCGCCTTAATTGCATAGGAAAAATTTGCAAATTTAAGTATTGTTTATATAACAGCGGTACTTTAAAAAGACCGATCGCTATCAATACTCGTAATGCCAAATTTTTTTTCGAATAGTATTGAAAATATGGGAGATCGGATCTTGTCAAATTAAAAGCGGTTTTCTTATTTTCTTCTGAAGCTAATTGTTTGACAATGTCTGTGGTACTTGAAAGCACTCGCTGGATGTCAGTTTTATGAATTATGCGAAATTTTTAAACCAACGGGTTAGAGGAATGTACCTAGTGGCTAAAGAGCCCGGAAAAATAGCTCAAACCGCAAGAATCTAATAATTCGTCACGAGCCCGCGATTGTTCGGCTACCAGCTGAAAAAACATTTCGTCCATAAAATTCTCACATCCATTCCACATATTCTTGTAGATCAATCAAATGGCAACAGCTCCGGACTCACAGAGATTGAAATTGTTAAGAGAAGTAGCAGGGACTCGGGTCTACGATGAGAGGCGAGAGGAGTCCAAATCAATACTGAAGGAAACCGAGGGGAAGCTCGAAAAGATCGTAGATTTTTTACGGACGATAGGTAATTTTGGCCAAGCGATGAGACTATCGTGACGTCGAGGGGCGAGTGTTTTGATCAGTGTGTCAATTGGGTACTATCTCGATTGCAGAGGAACGTCTCGCGACTCTTGAAGAGGAGAAAGAAGAACTGAAGGAGTATCAGCGTTGGGACAAGCAACGACGTTGCCTCGAGTACACGATTCACGAACGCGAACTGAAAGAAAATAAACGAAAGTTAGACGAGTTGGAAGCGTCACGAGCTAATAGCGGTGCTGAGCAAGCAAAACTCGGGGCCGAAGCTAAGACCGCTCAAGAGAACGTACGCTCGGCAACAAAACGGCTGAAGGAAGCGAAAAAAGAGGTCCAGGCGTCCAAAGAAGAGAGGGACACACTGAGGTACGATTTTTAATCTCGGGATCATGCACATTTTCACAGCCCTGAAACTTAATGCATACCGTTGCACACAGCGCGGAGCAACAACAGTTACTGAAAGAGAAGACAAAATTGACACTGACTATAAACGATCTGCTGGAAGAGGTCAAAGGTGATAATGACAGTAAGAAACGGGCTCAGCAAGAACTTGAAAAACTCAAGATAACCATCGACGAGAAAGAAAAAGAACTCGAAAAAATACGTCCTGCTGTAAGTATAGATAAATCAACTAATTGTCAACATTCAATAAAAGTTTTTCTGAATCGATAGTAGTGGACGCGCGGTCGATGTGCAGCCTCACCGACCGCCTATGTCGAGCAGCGTTGGCCTGAACCAATGTCTGTATGGGTGAACGGTTCGCTGCACGCCGATTTTTTTTTCTCCCAAGAGTACTGAATTTTTAATCGCAATACATTCGTTAATTTCACTGCAAACTTTATTTCGATAGACAGCTTTTTTAATTCTCCTCTGAACGGGAAATTTCGTTGCGTGACGATCCCGGAAATCTTCCAATTAAACTTTCGGTTATACGAACGTGAATATATTTATTTTTACAGTACGAGGAAATGAAACGTGTGGAGGAAGAATGTACGCGTAACTTGGCACTCAAGGAACAAAAGCGGAAAGAGCTGTACGCTAAACAAGGCCGCGGCAGCCAATTCAGCAGCAAAGTAAGTTTTTCCCACACGTGCACAATCGCAGTGATGTATTACAAGGATTCAGCGATAATATTACGAATCGATACGAAATCTTGCAGGAAGCCAGGGACGAGTGGATCAAGAACGAGCTGAAACAACTCACGAAACAGATCAAGGACAAGCAGGAGCATCAAACGAAGATTATGGACGATCTGAAAAGGGATAGCGACAAGCAGGTGGCACTGGAGAAAAAAATTGGCGAATACACGGTAGAGATGGAACGCCAACGAGCCTTGATCGACGAGCACAACAAGCAATACTACGAGATGAATAAAGCCAAGGATCAGTGCCAAGCTATGCGCAAGGAACAGTAAGCTTAGAATTTGCTCATAAATTTCTGATTCGATAAACAAAAAAAGCATTGTTACAATTTGTGATCTGTTCCTGGAAAGATATCGCCAAGAGAGCGTCTTGCAACTCAATTTGTCCGGTTTGAAAGAGGACCTGGCGAAAGCTGATCAGAGCTTGAGATCCATGGCTGGAAAGCCCATTCTTAACGGACGAGACAGCGTGCGCAAAGTACTGGAGACCTTTCGGTGAGCATTCGTTGAGCCCTTAAAGTAGTTTTCGCGCGATTATTTCTGTCGATAGAATTTATTGAAATTTATAGTAGTTCGAAAGAAAGATAATATCTGTTTCCATAAAATATCAAGGACCTTTATTGTTGCAAATTAGATTTTTCAAACTACTAGTGTTCTTCACCTCGTCAAACAAATTTTTGCATCAAAAGATAATTATTTAAAAATTATCGAGCCGAATTTTGTTTTTTAATCATTGATATCGTACAACAGTGTTTGCAAAAATTCGATGGCACTAAATTGTACACGAAAAAAATACTTATATTTAACGAAATAAAGATAAAAATGGGAAATGAATAAAATTGAAAGCTCATTTGCACAAAAAATGCCTCATTTGTGTATAATTCTTCTCGCTCTTTTCGGGGGTGTTCAATGGAAGCTTCTTTCCGACAGGCAACGTCCAGACATGGCGCACGAAGTTAACAGCTATTACGGGCCCGTTATCGAGAACTTTGATTGCGACAAAAGCGTGTACATGGCGGTTGAGGTGACCGCGGGGAACCGTTTGTTTCATCATATCGTCGAGACCGACAAATTTGGCACAAAGATACTCAAAGAGATGAACAATCAACGTTTACCCGGTGAGGTAACTTTCATGCCGTTGAATCGCCTGCACGTAAAAATTCAGGATTATCCTAAGACGAGCGACGCGATTCCGATGATATCGCGATTGAACTACGATTCGAAGTATGACCGGGCACTCAGGTAATCGAGTTCAACTGTACACGTAGTTTCAAATAAAATCACGATTTTCCGTGCGGCTTTCACTATTGGATAGCCCCTTTTTTGGAGGAAGGTCGTAGGAAAACCACGTAATGTCGATAAGGGACTGAGCATTGCTATTTTCACGATGTCGCAGGTACATTTTTGGCAAAACTCTAATCTGCCGAAATCTCGAGGCCGCGACGAGTCTTGCTCGTGAGTCTGGCCTCGATTGCGTAACCTTGGAGGGTGATCAAGTGTCTTCCAAAGGCTCCCTTACCGGTGGTTACTTCAACACATTGAGATCGCGCCTCGAAATTCAGAAAACACGATCGGAACTTATGGCCCAAATCGCTACGCTTGAGAGCCAACTAGCGACTCTCAAGGAGGACATAAGAAACGCGGATCAGAGCATCAGTTCGTACGTAAGCGAGATGCAACGAACGGAAACGAAGAACAGCAAGGCCAAGTGAGTAAGAATTATTCGGACTTCTTTTGTCACATGCATCGCTCGTTTCAGATTATGCTTCGGTTTAGCTATTTTGAAAAACCCAGGGGTTAAATTATGTCGGTATTGAAAACCGACAGCAGTGAACGTCCCGTTGGGGCGCGGCTTCGGCGATCTCCCGATTCAAGCCGCCTTGACCCGGGTCATTGACCCGGGTCAAGGCTTGGATGGGTGATGACCGTTCAGCCACGTACTGGCAGTTTCACTGGTTTTTCGATGGTAGTATAACTGAAAATAGTAAATTGATAGCTGTGGGGTAGA
This sequence comes from Ophion ventricosus, assembly GCA_963932345.1. Taxonomy (NCBI): domain Eukaryota; kingdom Metazoa; phylum Arthropoda; class Insecta; order Hymenoptera; family Ichneumonidae; genus Ophion; species Ophion ventricosus. The sequence goes on along the minus strand of OZ010715.1, from coordinate 23,013,428 downwards.
AGTGAAAGGGATGACGTCGTAAAAAGACCGTAAGGGTCCATAAAGGAACATCCAAGATAATTTGAATGTATATCAAGACCTACAAGATCGAGAAATGTGGAGGTACGGTAACTGCGCTCAATTATTCCCGCAGAGATATCAACGACAAAATGAAGGCGGAAATTCGCATGATGAAGGAGGAGCTCAGCGCAATCGAGAGATACCGGACGCCGAAGGAGCGAAGTCTTGCTCAGTGCACGGCAAGTCTCGAAGCTATGAAGGCTACGAAAGAAGGCCTCGAGAGCGAACTGCATCAGGATTTAATGGCCCAGCTGTCGGTGGCCGATCAGGAGCAGGTTGATACACTGAACGACGAGATACGGGCACTCACAAAGGAGAACAAGCAGGCCTTTGCCACGAGAATGCGACGCGAAGCAGAGAAAAACAAATTGGAGAATCTGCTGACGAACAACCTGATGAGACGCAGGGACGAATTGATACAGGCGCTTCAAGAGATTTCCGTTGAGGATCGACAGCGTCAATTGGACTCCTGCAAGTCTCAACTTGCCGACATTGAGAAGAGACTTGTTAAAGTGAACGCCGATTTCAAATCTCAGAACGACAAGGTCGCGAACGCCTCGAAAAAGGTAAATATCCTACGGTTCTTTCGATTTGTCGCTTGAAAACAAAACAAAGAATACATAATCCCCTAACGTTTATAAAACTATATAATCCCCGAACGTTTGAATCTTCTGCACACAGCAAAAATCCGAAGCGCTGGAGGTTGAAAAGTGGAAGGCCAAGGAGAAGGAAGCCCAGGAGAAAATCGAGGCCGATGCTAAAGATCTCGAAAAATTGGCCAGCAAGCAAAATATATTGCAACAAAAAATAGCCGAATGCACGCAAAAGATCACAGAACTCGGTGCGTTGCCCAGCCCCGAAGCGTACGCCAAGTTCACAACAATGTCGACCAAACAGCTGTTTAGAGAAATGGAGAAGGCGAATAACCATCTGAAGAAATACAGGTATGCTTGTTACAAATATGGTTACGATTTCTGCATCGTAACTCCTCTGTCGCTGCAGAGCGCGCGTCTCCTCCCCTCATTCCTGCAACTGTGGTCTAAAAACTTTAAATATAAGGTGTGTGCATTAATTTTGAGGGATTTTCGAGAGATGACGTAACCAGTACTATATCGCATCGGATCATATTGTTACTAATTTTATGTCAAAGCATCATCACGTGGCTTTGTCGAAGGGTAAAAGACATTTTCTTGAGCGTTTAATATGTCAATTGGCGGAAAGCTTTGTTTTTTTGCTTCAATTTGAAGAAAAGTGCTGCTGAAAGTTAACGAGTGCTGTCGAAAGGTTAGGATGATTATGCTTAATTGATTTTAACATGTGAGTACCGGTTTCGACGTTATAAAAAAAGGTTTAATACCGAAGATAAGGAACGTCCAGGCCACCCAAAAAAGTTTGAAAATGAGGAAGTGGAAGCTTTACTCGATGAAGACCCGAGTCAAACGAAAGAAGAACTCGAAGAATCATTAAATGTTGATCAATGTTAAATGTTATCAACAAATTGATGCAATTGAGCCGAGCATTGGAGCAGAAACGGCCAGATTACGCGAAAAGACACGAGAAAAGTGATTTTCCAGCACGACAACGCCCGGCCTCATGTTTCTGTATTCTCCAGATATCGCTCCTTCCGATTACAACCTATTTCGATCGTTGACGTATGGCTTGTCTGAGTAGCGCTTTCATTCTTATGAGGATACCAATAAATGGGTCGTTTCGTGAACAGCCTCTAAAGCTGTGTCGTTCTTTCGTCGTGGAATTCACCTATTACCAGAAAGATGAGACAAAGTAGTGGTCAGCGATGGACAATGTTTGAATGATCAATTTGTAACCATTTTTTCATAATAAAGCCATATTTTTTACCAAAAAGATCCCTTAAAATTAATACACACTGCTAATAATTAATCAAAATCTCATCTCAATTATTTTTATCTTTGTTCGCTTTCTTCTCATTGTAGTCACGTGAACAAAAAAGCGTTGGACCAGTTCATGTCGTTCAGCGACCAGAAGGAAAAGTTGGTAAGACGGAAAGAGGAATTGGACCGGGGCGACGAGAAGATCAAAGAGCTCATGTCCGTTCTCGAGCAACGCAAGTACGAGGCGATACAATTTACGTTCAAGCAAGTGAGCAAGTATTTCAGCGAAGTCTTCAAGAAGTTGGTACCGTCGGGTCACGCGCAACTCGTGATGAAAACTGCCGACGGCGAGGAGGGCGACGACGCCGGATCGGAGACAGCGGACTCGGATCGTTTCACGGGAGTCGGTGAGAATCGACGCTAAATTCGTTGATCGGACATTATTAAAAGAATTTTATCCGTCGTGCAATTTAAACGAGAACTTTTTTACGCAGGTATTCGCGTCTCTTTCACCGGACAAACCGCAGAGATGCGAGAAATGAATCAATTATCCGGGGGCCAAAAATCTCTCGTCGCTTTGGCACTGATTTTTGCAATCCAAAAGTGTGACCCGGCTCCGTTTTATCTTTTCGACGAGATCGATCAGGCACTTGATGCACAACATAGAAAAGCCGTGGCCGATATGATTCACGAGCTTAGCTCCGATGCGCAATTCATCACGACGACCTTCAGGTAAGTTTCTTGCCGGTCAGCCATGCGAGGAGCTTTATTTCCGATGAAAGAATTTTGTTGAGCGATAATTTTGATGGAACTATGGTCAGAATATTCCGAACCACTGAGAAATAACGTAAAAAAATGATGTAGATAATTTCCGCAGGTATGTGTGTTTGTACGAATTTTCTCGTTCGCGCTCAAATTTCCTCAAGTTTTACGATATCAGACTGATGTTTTTTTTTTTATACTTGAAGAGTACTGCGAAAGAACGGTTGGCTCGGAATTTTGCGAAAACTGTGCTAGTTTGGATTTCCTAAAGTTTTGAATTTTTTTTGTTCCCTTCGGCAGACCCGAGTTGCTTCAACACGCTAACAAATTCTACGGTGTCAAATTCCGCAACAAGGTATCGCACGTGGAGTGCGTAACGAGAGAGGAGGCCGCAGACTTCGTCGAGGACGACACGACTCACGGATAGCCGAAGTTGAGGTTGTCCATTATTGTATCACGGTCACCGATACAAATTGCGATTTTGTACATCGTGAATGCGGAAATATTTCTATCTATGAGACAATGCCGTCTCAGATCCGAGACTCCGCCGACGTTCGGATGGAAAATCTGTCGTGCTTGATCAACGCACGCGAGAGACCCAGAAAATATTTATTTGTAAAGTTGCGCAAAAGTTTGTATCGTTGGAACGCAACGAAAGTTAATTTTTCTTCCATTGCTCACGTTTTTTTTTTCACGGATTTAAGGTACGCAATTCACTTAAACGGCGTTTCTTACCCTCATGAGATCCACGATTTTAATTCATAATAAAAAAATTATAAATTGTCATGAAAACAAAGCAAAAAAAAACTTTCGTTGCATTCCAACGATGCAAAACTTCAACGCCCTAGAAAGTCGGAAATTTTGAAGGGAAAAGCAAAGCAACGAAACAATTCCATAAAATTGCTTGATGAGCAAAAAAATCATTGATTTTATTTGTGTGACAAAAAAAGAATATAGAATTATTAAAAACTCTATTTTTCCTTGCGTTGCGATGTCAGACTGTCGTGCAGATTTGTGACCACTGCCTCGACCGCGTCGAGATTGATCGTGCCGTTAACGTCGATGAAGTTCGCCACCGACTTGACCACCGGAGCCTCGTTGAACATTGCGGTGCCCTCGCTTCTCAGGGACAATACGAGGTTGTATTCGTCGTCGTACTTCTTCAAATACGAACTCGCCTCGCAAATCAAGTCCGGGTCAAATCCAGCCGGATCCCTGGAACAAATATTTTTAAGGAAGTCCTCTTTAGTTCGCAAGCTTTGCAGTTGACCGTATCAAATTTTCCATTGGTATTTCGAGAACTGCCGAATACACGCATCAGTTTTTCTGGATATGATGAACCTTACGGACGACTACAAATCTAAAAAACGATGTGAAAATCAACACAAGCAGTATTTTGGGGATATGTTTCCATGACAGTTACAACTTGGAAGCCATCAGAGTACTTCGTACATGCCTGTAAGAACATGTGTGATTCATCCAATCAGTAAAAACCCGACAGCCACAAGCTTTCTCCTAGATGGCTTACATTTCCCCGAAACAAAGACATAGATGTTCGTTTTCTAACAAAGCAAAAAGCGTGTCTTTTTTTCAATATATCAGTCGTTTTGGAGAACACTCGGAATCTGCAATTCATCTATCTCTCTCGTACTCATGGCTGCTCGGTCAGCGTGACACTGCGCCTTAAGATTCCAAGCGTTCTCCAAGGCGTCAGTTATTTCGGGAAAAGGTACACTTTCCTCTGCTGAAAGGCAAAAATACGAGCGCCTACCTTCCAGTTTGCTAAAAACGTCATCCATCTAGGAAGAAAGGCCGCAGGATTATTACTTACCGGATGTGGGATACCTGGTCTTATGGTATTTCTTCCGCGAAGGGCCTTACTTTGCGGGCGCATAAGCCAGGGCCCTTTCGAATCATTAGTAGATTACAGTAGCGCTTAATAAAAATGAGTTACAATCAATTATTATACCCAACGATGAAACGGAATGAAAAAATTTCGCATAAATTTTGTACATTTAGACACTTTTACATGTTCTCTGAGAAGTCGCGGTTACGAAAGTTCTGCTAGTCACATTTTTCTAAGATTTATCATTAATATTTTCTTTAAACATTCGGTGAACCCCTGTTTTCATTGTCATTACGGAATCTTCAGAATTATTACATGCTTGTAGCAGTTTACATCAGACATTTAGAGTTATTGAGGATATAAATTATCAGATAGAATTGTGACTAGCGTGTCATCTCCGTATAATGCTGCATAAATTAGACGCTTTTTAAAGTCGTAATTTTTTGTTAAAAGTTCGGTAACTTGAGTTGAAATTTTACCAGTATACTGGGATATCTTTTTACTTGTCGCAATCGTTAAATGTACCGATTCATGAAAGCAATACCTTAAGGTGACAGGACCGACGGAGGATGTATTCCGCCTTACGTTAAGGCAAAAAAGGAACTGTTCTCTATTCTAAAAATTAGCTTTCTTTTTCTCCTTTCCGAAACAGCTTGCGTTGGAGATTTCTACCAACTGAGTGTCTTTAACGTTGCTTCCAGGTAGGTTCACAATTACAAGTCTGATACCCAAAGAGGAAGATATAAATTGTAAGCTGTTGAAAAAAGTGACAACGAAAAAAGTGACAACGAAACACGATGCGTTTTGATGAAGACTCCATAATGTGTCTTTCCTCGGAGTTTTGGTGTGGCAGGAATATTAGGATAGCAGCATACCTTTGAACAGCCACGACGAAGATCCCTTTTTCCTTGTACGTTGTGTACAGCGTGAGCAGCGCCATAAGCATGAAGTATATGGAGACGCATGCGACCAGAACCGGCTTGGATGTGGGAAAAGGATAGAAGTAATCCCAGAGGAGGGCAACAGCTGCTACTCCTACAGTGACACCGCAAAGAGCCAGACGACCGTCCAGTAGTGAGAAATTCTCCTCGTAGTCGTACTTCCTCAGGAGAACTTCCTTGACTGCATCGTCCAGGGCGTTCTTCACAGCCGAACCGTCCCACTTGTTGGTCACTTTGATTTCCTAAATCAGCCAATCGACCGAGAAAGAAGAAAAAGGAGAAACACTTCGTTCAGAGAATGTGATCGTGTGAAATAATATTACAGGAAGTAAAAAAATTGGAAAAAACAGCATTGAAATATATTTCGGAAAATTTTATTGTGAACTAGAACTTTTCACCGTTACTCCGTTTTCTTTCTGATCCTTTTTCGATGCCATCTCGACCATATTATTTGCACACAAAATAATATCGACTGTATCACGATACACGTGAATTTCTTCGATTTCTCCGGGAATACACGTCAAACGTATGTATTGGTTGGTTACGTTGAAAATCGTTTCTCGACGCGAGCCAATGCTTACTGGCCGGAAAAATATTGCGCCCGGCGCCACGCAACAAATTTTTCCACCACGAATGGACGCGCGATGGCGCTTAAGTCTCTGGCGAAACTTTGCTCCGCCGGTAACAAAATCGTAAGGAGATGTAAAGTATTTTGAAAGTTCTGTGTTCCAAGGCTACAGTTTTTTTTTTGAGGAGATTCTCGCCCAAAGATTATCGATGCGGTGACATCATGTAAGGAACTCTGTTTCAGTCGGTAACGAGACTTGCCAAGTTTTCCGCTACTCGTTTCTGTCAAATATTTTCTATTTTGGCGAATAGTTGCAGTAATTATCTCTCTTGTTTACAGTAGCTCGGTCAGTACACCTTCCCTTTAAGGCCATGTGTCACACGTCCAGTCGGTAAAAATCCTACTGCCAAGTTTTTTCCTAGACGGATCATATTTCGGGCAAAAGAAGAGAAAGCGGTTGTTCGTCGTTCAACAGAACAGAACGTGTTTCTTTTCTTTTTTCCAAAAAATTAACCGTTTCAGAAATCATTGGGAATCTGCAAATCAGCTATCTCTCTCGCACTCATGGCCGCTCGGGTGGTGTGACACCTGGCCTTAAGGCCATGTGTCACACGTCCAGTCGGTAAAAATCCTACTGCCAAGTTTTCTCCTAGACGGAACATATTTCAGGCAAAAGAAGGGATAGCTGTTGTTCGTCGTTCAACACAGCGGAACGTGTTTCTTTTCTTTTTTCCCAAAAATCAACCGTTTCAGAAATCATTGGGAATCTGCAAATCAGCTATCTCTCTCACACTCATGGCCGCTCGGTCGGTGTGACACTTAGCCTTAAGGCCAAGTGTCACACTTCCGTGCAGATTCCCAATGATTTCTGAAACGGTTGATTTTTGCGAAAAAAGAAAAGAAACACGTTCCGCTCTGTTGAACGACGAACAACGGCTTTCTCTTCTTTTGCCCGAAATATGTTCCGTCTAGGAGAAAACTTGGCAGTAGGATTTTTACCGACTGGACGTGTGACACATGGCCTTAAGATTGTGGTCATTTCGATAAAACTTTGAAATCGACGCGCCTGCTATATTCAAATTACAAATTTCGTTATCGTCAGCTGGTATACGATATAACCTCAAAACACTAATGGCTTTATTGGAGACTTCTTTACCGTGCGTGCAACCGACCATCGGCCATCGGGCCATCAAAACACGTGTTTCGAAAACACTATCGAACTTCAGTGTTCCAATTTACTCCATTTCCTCATTTAAAGGTACAACGCGAGAATATAGTTTTGTATTTTATACGAAAGATTGCAGTACTACGCTTACTTCGACAAAATGGAACTGATGGAAAATATCGAAGAGCCTCTGCAGAATACTGCCAGAGTGTAAGTTTTAACCTTATTCAAAAACGTACAAGATTTTTAACATTTCACTGTAGAAATTCACTTTCATTTGAACATATCCATTGGAAAGAAGTTTCTTGTAAAACTCAAACGAAACATTGTCACTCGAATTGAGCAGACTATGTTGCCGATGCGGAGTCGTTATCGAGCCGAATCCAGCCAACATGTGCGTGGCGTGTCTTCGCTCCGAAGTAGACATCACTGAAGGGATCCCTAAGCAAGCTACGCTCCACTTTTGCCGCAATTGTGAGAGGTAAGCTCGTTCAATTCTTGCTCGTATTACTCCTTACAGAGCTCACATGGCTTTTGTATTCTTGAAGGTATCTGCAGCCGCCTGCCGAGTGGATACATGCCGCTCTGGAGTCACGGGAGCTTCTATCTCTTTGCTTAAAGAAACTTAAAGGTCTTCAGCGCGTCAAACTCATAGATGCAGGATTTGTGTGGACTGAGCCGCATTCCAAGAGACTCAGGGTAGATTTGTATACTCTACACCAAATTCCATTCTTAGCAGTTATTCCTTGTAGAGTTCTGATCGCAAAGATTAATCGATCGGCGACGCTCACTCATCTTCGATAGTTCTTTGAGAATGTAAATTTCCATGGTTGAAATCTTTGCTTTTCTACCTCGTCTTTACTTCGTCTTTCGATGCTTAGGTGAAGCTCACAGTTCACGCAGAGGTTGCAGGAGGCGCTGTCCTGCAGCAGGTCTTTGTTGTCGAGTACATAGTAAATCATCAGATGTGCGACGACTGTCATCGTACGGAGGCTAACGATTATTGGCGCGCGTCGGTGAGTCGCTGCGCTCTCGCGTATCCATACGTTACATTCACTGGTGTACATAGACAATTGTCAGCAGAAACGTGATCGTTCAAATCTAGGTTCAAGTACGTCAGAAGTCTATCAATAAGAAGACCTTCTACTATCTGGAACAACTGATACTGAAGTACAAAGCGCACGCGCAGACTCTTGGTATCAAGCCCATTCACGGTGAGTCGAGCGACCTTTGGCATCGGTACGCACGATAAAAGGGAAAAAAAAAGACACTTTTATTTCCGGGGGAAGTATATTTTACGAGGGACGCTACGAATCGGAAATATTCTCGTTGCAGATGGCATTGATTTTTTCTACGCGAACGAAGCTGCGGCGAGGAAGATGATTGACTTCCTTACGACCGTTTTACCGTGCAGATATCAACACTCGAAGAAATTGATATCCCACGACATTCATAGCAATATCTACAGCTACAAGTTTACATTCAGGTAGAATATTGGACGAGATTCGTTCGATGAACCATCGCAAAAATGAAGAATTTTGCCAACTCGAACGTTTCTTGGTGAATTGCAGTGTTGAAATTGTGCCAATCTCCAAGGACAGTCTGGTCTGTTTGCCGAAGAAATTAACGCATCAGCTTGGTGGACTAAACGCGATAGCTCTTGTTTACAAAACAACGAATGCTCTCCACCTGATCGATGCGGCCACTGGACAAAGTACACGATTTCTTGTTTGGCATATAAATCACGATGTCTTTGTGTATGCACGAAAAAAAAAAAACATTGGCGTTTGTTTTTTCGTTCTGTTGTCAGTTGCGGAAGTCAGTGGATCTCTGTACTGGCGACATCCGTTCAACAGTATCTGCAATCCGAAACAATTGACGGAATATATCGTAATGGATATTGAACCGATGGAGGATAAGGATAGAAAGATCTTCCCTGGCCAGGGCACAATCTCGATGAAGGTACGCAGACGCTTGAGACACCTTTGCAAAATATCTCTCTGAATATTTTTATGCGGCGTTATGAAAACGACGAGGATCCTAAGTGCCGAACCCTTCAGCGACATTTTTACAGCATTGGTCGGCAACTGAGCATCTAATGCAAAATAAAATTAGAAAACGACGCGTTGAATTATAAACTCTTTTGTTTGTTTCAAATTTTTCGTGAAATTGCAAACAAAAATGATCCGACATATCGCTTCGAGGCCGTTGTCTTCAAAACTTTAAACTGTTTGTTAAATGACCACATTTTTGCGCATTGTGCAACATTTTCCGGGAATAGAAAGTATGAGCTAAAAGGCAATATAATTCTTGTCAATAAATAAATAATAATCTTTAAATCATAATTTAAAAAATACATAAATATTAATATAACTTTTGATAATAAATAAATATTTATTAAAAATAGGGAATGAACATTAAATTAATGGTCGACAAATTTTTTGTTCGTTTAGGTTTATTTATATTAAATAGTTATTTTCAATAGTCAACAAATATTAACACTTAAAGCGCACACTTTCATAAAATTATATAAAGAGCACACTGGGTGTTCGACACCCAAGGATATTTAAATGTGTGCTGTGCTGACGGTATTGGATATTTTTTTTAAATAAAAATGACTGAATCAAGTTTAATCTGTCTACTTTAAGAGCAAAAAGGTTTCATAACGATTTTTGAAATTTAAGGTAGTTAAAAAAAATCCTGTTTGAAAAAAAATCTTTTAAATGAATTTTTTCACTCTAAAATTCATAACTTCTCAAGTTTTTGATATTTTTACTCAAAATTTCACCTGAATACTCTTGAGATATGGCACCTGAAAAAAAAATTAGTTCTATAGTTCTCGCTCCAAAAAAGGTATCCTGGAAAATAAACGCGTCGATTCCATGAAAAAGTAAAATACCGTACTTTGCATGTTTAAACTATTTTATTCACATTTAAATGGGCATAAAAGATTATAAACATAATGTGGAAATGATATAAAAAAGATTTGTTAATGTTATTTATTATTCGGCGCAAGCATATTCGGTGCAGATACCTGAACGGTGCTCGTTGTATATAGGCCACTCGCAAGTCCGACAGCGTGATTTTGTCATTCTATCTTTTTTTTGGAGCTCCACAGAGCACACAGAGCATAAGCGTTTGCTATAACACCTTTCCCATCATTCTGGGTTTCTCCTTTTACACCGATTTTCAAGATTCTAGCGCACGCGTATCGGCTGTCTTTGCGCAAATAAGGAATTTTGTATCTCTCCGGTAAGCGTGGAGTGACAAGATACTTTATGACACCCTCCATGCAGTCATGTGCCTTCCATGCGCTTTGCTGAGCGAAGCATTTTCTAGCTCTCCTTCGAACTCTTCTTCCAGCTCATTTTCACTCTCGGACTCTTGATCAGAGAACACGAAAATATTGTTCTCTTCACCATCGCTCACGTCCCTGTTATGCATTTCTTTGTCTCCCTGCTCTTCGACAAGTTGTTCTCGCAACGTCCGGTTTCGTAAATTGCTATCTACAGATCGTAATATGCTATCTACAGATGCGAAAACTATGAAATGTAGAAAAAAAATCTGCCTACTTCTGATAATTCACTTACGTTGAAAGTCGGGTAAATAACGCGAATCAAATGAAAAAAAAAACTACTCCAAAATCACTTTAGCAATCACCAAGGGCTATTTTTCAGCGTCTACTTCGAACAGCTGCCAAACGTACATTAACACTCGGGCTCCCTATCTAACTCAACGGACCTAAACTTGAGATGTAAATTGAACAACCGATGACACCATATATTCGATTTTCTCGAATTTAGTACGGTTTACTAGAGCGCAAAGTGGTCGCTGGGTGTCAAACACCCAGGGTGCACTTCAAGGGTTAATATGCTTGTTAATAATACATAGGTATTCATCAGAAATATGAAATGAATATGAAAATAATTTTCAATAACAACTAAACCTTTTTTAATAATAATATTTTGATTTCAGCACGTCATTGCGGATGTGTGGCTAGTCAGAGCCTCCGAGTTGGGTGTATCGGCAAGTCCGATTCACGCGCGAACGCATCTCGGTCATATCTTGAAGCCCGGCGATTCCGCTCTGGGGTACGGCAAATTCGAATTCCCGTACCCTCAATCACGTACTAATGGAAAAGAGACATTGTTCATATTGAGTTCACGTGTTTTTTTTACTTCGTTGCAGATACGCCGTAGGCGACAGCAACATCAACGATACGAATTATGACAAATTGAATCAAGACTCGATTCCCGATGTAATTCTGGTGAAGAAATTCTACGGTCACGACAAGGCCGCGCGGCGGAGAGCAAGAGTGTGGAAACTCAAGCATCTCGGCGAGGACCTCGTGAGCGCGACCACCGAGAATAAGTAAGTACTGGAAAAACCAAAGTCCCTCGGATATGAACTTTTACACGAAGGCATAGGTCGAGTAATTATTCTACCGCGAGATGACCGTGCGTTGGAAGTAAATTGATATCGGATCAACTTTCCCAAGGATTTTACTTCATATCTAAAAAAAAAAGGAGAAAGATCAGGAGTGAGAGAGAAAATCTCATATTTTTAGTCGTAGCCGCGCTACATGAACTTTTTATTTATTTCAATTAAAATGATTGCAATTGCTGTGAAATAATTATTGACGGAAAAAAAATTCAAACGCTTTTTAATTTGACAAGCTAAGAATAGTTGATTTAAATTGATTAGTTCGATGAAAATTAGTGAATAATTAATTTAGTTTGTTAAGTTTACTGTGATTTAAACTAATTCAACAAACTATTGAAAACTCAAACATCAAATGTCAAATCCAAAAAATCGAGCTATCGGACACTTTCTCCAATCATAATTACGATGCAGCCTTCAAAGCTGTTATTTACCTATCGACTTTTCATCAATTCATTGAGGAGCTACCCGAATTGCGGACTATGTAAAATTTTCATCATACCACGGTCTTATGTATTTTTTTCATTGTCTTTTTCTCGCAAAGTGAGTACAACGAGTTTCTGGATGAGTTGGAGGAGGATCCTGAGCTGCGTCAGAACATCAACATCTTCCGGGACTCGAGCAAACAAATACCGGTCGACACGAGCGAAGTTGATCCGAGCATGCCCCAAATTACACTCGAAGAAATGCTCGAAGATCTCGTGATAGACGATACCGAAATGACCGAAGTTTACGAATGAGCTCCTTCCTCATGGTCCAATGTTGAATTATCGATCCTGCATTTAACCTGTTTTTTTTTTTATTCTACTTCGATTTCAATAAAGTTCGAAAAGTGTTAGATACGTAGCGTCGCGTGTTCGATTGAATCGGTCCACTCGGTTGTGTTTTTATTTTTTTCAGCGTACGAAGATTTGCGCTCTGCAGATAAATTGTTTCATTGCGATCGTGCAGATTCGGGCGATCTCGGGATAATTCATTGCTTGTTGAGCACGCACGGCGGATATCGTTGAAACGCATAAACGGACAAAAAATCCCGATCAAGGCTATGTTTCCTTTGATCGGGATTTTTTGTCCGTCGTCATGACAGGCGTCAAATTTATCGGGCGCGATTGTACGACGAACTCGTGAGAATTTGTAAAACTTCTTTTACTTAAGTATCCCAGCCCCGTGTACGATCGATGGATACGCCACGTATTCTGCATCGCACCGATGATATTCGAATATCACAAAATAAAATATATAAATGTATGATAATCGTAAAAAATTTTTACCGAATTGTGCCTCGGGGGAGGTATATAACGGTTGCCACTTTTACAGAAGCGACGGTCATCGAGGGAAACACGGTTGCCGATATCTTGTGTCATCATGCGATTTCTTGGAGGAATTCTTGCACTGGTGCTGGTGACAGGCGTCACCGTTCGCCGTTTCGGCGATCAATTCAAAGGCCGGAGTAAGTAGTACATTTTTTTCGGGTTGCCCGGTTATCGAATACGCTACGATTGTACACGATTGCTGTATCAGCCGTCTTCACGTATATGCAATGAACAAAAAGGGAATTGTTGCCATCATTGACATAAAGGAAAAGTTTACAAAATGTTAAGAAATTAAAAAAAAATCTACTGGCCGCTGCATATTCCTGTATTTTTTAGTGTGAAGATATTTTTCAAGATCAGCTGTTATGATAAAAATAATAATTTATACTGTGTTAATATTTCTAATTAAAATAACGTATCATAATTATTTGTTATAATTATATTATAATTCATCTGTATATGTAAATTTATAATTATTAATGCAACTATAACTTTAACGATTTGCTATTATAACAACAAATTATTGTATAATGTGAAAATATTTTTCATTAAAATATTTGTTTTTACAATTAAAAAATCATTTTCTCTTATGAAAATTCTTTTTAGGGAAAGAATATTTTTTATCATAATAAGGTGTTCGATTCTTGTTGTCGAGTCTGTGGTATTGAAATACATGTTATCACATCGATTTGTTTTCTCAATGTTCAGTCCCGAGGGAGCATAGCGACGCAGAAACATTCGCCAATGAGATACTCCTGTTTGCGAAAACTGGATATAAAAGTGAATTATTTAGCCATTACATCCATGACCTGGCACTTCCAAAGAAGTTGCCAAATTTGGATTGGCGAAGCTTAGCTGGTCATAACGAAGTGGCCGTTTGCACAATTTGCCAAACCGTAATGAAAACCGTGATGTCCATGCGGCGAAAAGGTTTTTCGACGAATCGAATACAAGCGACAATGACACATCTATGCACACTGTTGAATATTCAGACAACAAATGTTTGCCGAGGAGTCTTGCAAACGCAATTGGTTAGTAAATGAAACTCAAGTGAATGAAAAAAACGGTCGTTTAAAAAAAAAAAGATTTTTTCAATAACCATAGAATTCCCTCAAAATCTTTTGGGATTTAAAAAAATAAAATGATGAACGATTTTTTTCGCTGTCGAAATTTCCGATCTGGAAAAAGTTTCGCTACAAATCACTGCACTTTTATACTTGGTGGACATTTTTTCTTCGCGAAATTAATAATAATTTTTGTCGCGCAGCCGATTATTCTTTACATCGTCGATGCCGATCCGAGGATTGATTTGATGGATGTTTGCGGTTTGTCCATACGAAGCGGATCTTGCTCGAATGTTAGCGAAAGATACAATTGGACGATAGACATCAACAACAATCCACCGAAGACAATTCCACTTCGGGGAACGGCCGGAAGCTTTAAAATCGTGCAATTAACGGACATTCATTACGACCCGCACTACAAGCCAAATGAAAATTCATTTTGCGAGGAACTGATGTGCTGTCGTCAGGGCCAAAAGGCTATGAATACAAGTATCATAGTTCCAGCAGGGCATTGGGGTGATTACAACGGCTGTGACGTGCCTTGGCACACTGTGGAAGACGCACTGGACAATATAAAGACTCACCATAACGTAAGATCTGCTGGATTTTTATTTATTTTTACTTCTAATGTACACTCATCTCTTGACCCAAACAAACTCGCGACTATGAGATCGCAGAACATTACATTGAAGAACATTACATTGACGCAGAACATTACAAAGGAAAAAAAAACATTTTTCAGGTCGGTCTTGTGTTTTTTATCTTGTAGACAGAGTATGTTAAAAAGTTGAAGTGTATTATAATTTTCTATTGCTCTGAATTGGTAGATTTTAAATAAGTTCAAATAATAATCTTATTTCTAATGTTTCTTCTTATGTCCTTGCGGGCTTTCACGAGCTCAGCCCTTTCACTTTTACCCCACGCTTGTCACTTTATTATTTCTAGTTTCGGAGAGGCGGTTGCAAGTTAAAATACCAATTTTGCACTTACATCTTACACCTAAATTAAGCATAATTGAGCTTGATTAAAAAATAAATGTTAATCATAAATCGAGTTCATTATTCGTTATTTTTGTTCCATTATTCATAATGTGTGTTGAAATTGAGCAACAAAAGAGACTCATGGAGCTCGAAAATGCAAAGTGAATAAATGAGAAAAAATAACCATAAATTTGTTTCGTTTAATCGGAACGCGAATAATTGGCTGATCGATTTATCTTGAATTTGAATCTCACAGGACGCGACGTATATTTATTTCACGGGTGACTTGATCGACCACGGTGTTTGGGCAAAAACGAAAGAAGGTAACACTCAGAGCATAACGAAAAGCTACGAGAAAATGAAGGAAACATTTTCGAACATTACGGTTTATCCGATTATCGGGAACGACGAGCCTCACCCGGCCAACCTGTAATTATTGGAGCCTTCGATCAATAATAATCAATGAATTACTTATAGACTCGCAATACATTTTGGCTGTATCTTTTTCCATCTTTTTCTGCAAGTTTCGCACCAAGTTGCGTCACGGAGGAGAATTTCAGTACTCAATGGTTGTACAAATTGATGGCGGATCTTTGGATAAAAAACGGTTGGCTGCCGGAATCGACGAGAAGAACTATCCTGCAGGGTGGATTTTATACGGTCTTGACGACGAAGGGCTATCGTGTGATAGCTCTTAATAACAACGTCTGTTACGCCTACAATTGGTAAGAACATTAAAAATGATCTCGTTTCAATTTTCGCCTTGCGATAAAATCTTCAAACATACTCATTATCATTCACAAATCATCTTCCGTTAACTTTCAAATTACCTTGTAATCATTTAAAAATCTATGCTTTTCTTATTTCCAACATTCCATCACATACCCTCGGGGGCCTTTACGATCCCATATTTTTCGCTTTTCCCTCACACTGATCATGCATCACTATTTCCCGGAGTGTTCCCCAATTCCGCTCGTTTGCCAATGCATTTGTATGGCATTTGCCTGTATGGTATTTGCACGAGGCCACAGGGAAACTGGTAAACCGGTGCCGATAAAGGCGATTAAATTTTCACCAAGTTTCAACTGCGTTCACCATAGGAAATTCAGCTAACTTCGCTCTCAGTAGTGGGTGAACATGCTAGCGCTCAGTTAAAAGGGTCACCCATCCAATCATTGGTCCTGGCCAGCGCTGCTTGACATGGGAGAACGCCGAGCCCACACACCGACCGTGCTTGTGGAAGCACGGTCGGTTGCTTGTTACAAATGCTAAAGAAATTGTAAGTCAATGTCTCCTGTTTTTTTGCCCTCGCCGTTGAGGTGGCTCCTGCTCAAGCCACAAGATCCCAATGGCCAATTGCGCTGGCTGGCCGATACTCTGTTGAAAGCGGAAACTGATAACGAATTCGTGCACATATTGGCGCACATACCGCCAGGAAACAGAGGCTGTTACGCCGTCTGGAGCAGAGAGTATCGAAAGATCGTCAATCGTTTTGCCAACATAATAAAGGCGGAGTTCAATGGACACACGCATTACGACGAGTTTAAAGTCTATTACGATCTTAAGGATCCCAAGAAGCCTGTAACGGTCGCATGGACCGGCGGCGGTATCACACCCTACGCTTATCTCAATCCAAATTACAAAGTTTACACGGCCAATGCACAATCGTCCGTAAGTATATGAAGAAATTTCACATCTCGTGACGTTGTTTCTCCACTAGCATACACAGGGTGGATCACTAGAAATTAGGCACTTGAAAACGAGTTGTTGCAGAGACTCCGCGAATCTCATCATTCGGAAATCGTATATAAAAATATTGTGCGGTTAATAGGAAACATTTTGAACACGTTATCTAATTTAAATTATTATTTTCGGAAATGCCACGTTTGTTACCTGCGCCGTGTTGATTGGTTTCATAAATTCTTTTTAAGTGTCAAATTTAACCCAAGGTCGCGATAAGTCAATGGTTTCGCCTTGAAATTGAATTAGAGCAAGAACTTTAAGAATAGGCATTGCCCTGCCGATTGTAATGTAGTAAAACCTCGTTTATACGTTTTGCACTTACACGTCGCATTTCTCTGGCCCCGGTAGATTCCGCCTACATAGAATGTAATAAAGTTTCATTTCTACGTTTTTCGCGCTTATACGTTATTCATTTTGTTCCTCAGGGACCGTTTCGAGGTGCGTTTTTTTCAGTTACACGTTAAGACGTTTCCCGACAATTGGTAAGGTGTTACCATTTGATTCAAATTTATATAGTAAATTTTTTCTCATATACTGAATGCACCTTCGAAATTTTAAATCGATCGTCCGCACCGTTCTCATAAAATTTGCAATAAAAAAAAACATTTGTTTTTTAACATAAGGAGATATTTTAACTGCCTACGCTTATCGCTGAATGGCAGTTTTAAGCACGAAATAGTGTGAAAAAAATGTTTAAAATGTTATAAAAAAACTGTCAAATCACTCAGTACATTATGACAAATTCGTCATCAGTGTCATAATGTTAAATGCTTTATGTTAAAAAGTGTTTCTTCAATTGTAAATTTTATAGAAACGCTGTAGACGATAGATTTAAAATTTGGAAGGTACATTCAGTATATGACAAAGCATTTACTGTATAAATTTGAATGAAATAGTAGCATTTCGTTAAGTGTCCCGAAACTCCTTAATCAGTGTTCAGTGACACAAAAAAAACAGACAAGTATGAAATAATTTTTGCACCCCATACCTTGATTTTCTTCCACTGTAAAACTCTAGGATTGTACTATGTATGTCTGTACTTAACTGTGATAACATATCTTTTATTGATACAAACATGTTCTATATTTACTTGTCTAAAACTTCAAACCTTTAAGATTGCAAACTCGCATTAAAGAAAAATTCTAAATGAAGATTTAAAAAATTCAGTTGGCTCATTACTTTGTTACTACCAATCAAATGTTCATTTGGAAAACCAAACAATAGCATAATACAGGTACTGCTATTAAAAAAACATTGCGAATTATGCAACAATCGCCATTCTCAAATGCAACTTCTACGTTATTCTTATTTATACGCCATACTTGAACAAATCTGACCCCTTCAAAAACGTACAACTGAAGTTTCACTGTACTTAAAATAGGCCACCCTGTATATCAGTACGTGGGAGCTTTTGTATATATAACCCGTACGAATGAATTCAGGTAATCGAGGACATCGATACGTGGATATTCAACTTGGCCGAGGCAAACAGATCTCCGGGTACACGACCGACATGGTACAAATCTTATTCCTTCAAGGAAGAGTATGGGCTGTCGAATTTATCCACACAAACCCTTCACGATTGGATCGTCAAGGCATCGACAGATTTGCAAGAGTTCGCAAAATATCGCCGGTAAGCAGAGAAGACAATTTTATCGGACGCGGTCTTTCCTCCGTGCTGGCTGCGCATTATTGACACGTTTCTCGATTCGCAGAAATCTTTACAAACGCGCCGAGCCGTCCATGAGAATTCCCTGTGACGAGAAGTGTATGCGCTATCTTCTGTGCTCCATTGGCACGACTAGCTCGAGCGACAAAAATCCGTGTGGTTTTCTTGGACCTTAACAAGCCGGAGAATACATTCGCGATGACGCGGTTACACGGAAACATTGTTTCATTTTCGTTTTTATTCAATGAATTGCGTGGTATCATTTATTGGGGATAGTCAACTAGAATCTAGAATTTTACTTATAGCGACAATAGTCGCCTCACCGTTTACAACAGTTAAACCGCAACGAGCCACCCTGGAATTCGAAGATTTCAAAAATCCAGCCATTGCAAATGCAAACATTTTCGGAGGGAGGGGCGGAGAGGGGGGGAGGGGGGTAATGTACATTGTTACAACCTAAGAAAATCTGTGCGCATGTTAAGCATAAATGGTTCATATACACTATACCGGCGGAAACTATCACACTTCTCCGGGCTTCTCGACCAGAGGCTGTTGTAAAAATAAAATTTCTAAAACTTGTATATTTTTTCGGACTCTAATCTGTTTAGTTTTCATTTTTGTCGTACTTTTTCACTTCTAGATATTACATTTCAAACCCCGTAGTCCTCGAGTTACAGCGGATTTTCGAAAACTGCGATACTTTGTGAATAGGTGACTAATCTTGAGAAAATGAGGAAAAGTACTTTTTAAGGCAAACTGTAGGTGAATATTGTCCTTTCCGAGTAGCTTTTTAAAGAGATTTCTATTGTCACCGCCCAAAATTGACACGCTAGTTTATAGGAGTAGGAAAATTGCAAAGAACCATACGACCACGTTCAAGGCGAGTAAAACCATAGTCGACAATAGGAGGAAAAAAACAGATACGATCGAGCTTGTTTAATATCTTTCAAAAAGTACCTGGAACCTTTGCACCTTTTTTGGTCGATATTTGTAACTGTTTGATAAGATTGAACTTTGCAACGTTGGAATGCAATGAAAATGATTATTTTTCAATTGCTCAACTTTCGCCCAGCTGTTCTTACCTACTGGAGTGCCTCAATAATTTCAAAAAAGTTTGATAAGTGTTAGGTACACAGTGTCGCGTACTCGATCGAATCTGTCTACTTGGTTTTGCTGTTGTCTTTTTTTTTATCATCGTGCGAAGATTCACGCTCTGCAAATAAATTGTTCCATTCAATCGATCTCGCGACACTTCAATGCTTGTTGAACACGTGTGGCGGATATATCGTTGAATAGCATAAATGGAAAAAAGTTCTCGATTACGGGAAAACAAATTTAACGCCGCGATTACACGAACAATATTTATCACGATCGAGATAATCGGGCGCGATTGTACGGCGAGTTTGTAAGCATTCGTAAAAATTTTACTCGAGTGTTTGAGCCCCGTGCACAAGTAATGGATGAGCCACTTGTTCTGTATCGCACCGATGGTATTCGATATCACGAAAAAAATACATTCATGATAATCGTCAAAAATCTTAATCGGATTGACCGCGACTCTCTCTCGAGAGGTATATAACGATAAGAGAAACACAGTATCGCATACGACTGCCGCCGTTACGGAAGCAACAGTTAACGAGGAAGACGGTAGCCGATCTCTCGTGTCATCATGCGATTCCTCGAAGAAATTCTCGTATTGCTGCTCATCGCGGGTGTATCCGTTCATAGTTGGGGAACCTCTTTAAGAGGTAAGGCAAAATACACTAAGTAGTCAATTTTCTCGACTGGCACGGTTATCGAATATGCTGCGATTGTAACCAATTACTGTATCACGCGTGCGCACGTGTATGCAATAAATGTGAAGGAAATTGTTGCCGTTAGTTAGAAGTTATTGACATAAAGGAAAAGTCTACATAAATAAAAAAAATTCTTTTCGACGCTGCATGTTCCTAATTTTTAACTGTGAAAATATTTTTCATGATTGTGAGATTATCTGTTCTACTATGATAAAAGCAATGTTTTAAACTATGGTTATGATTTTTCTAATGGAGAAAAAATAGTAATATTTTTTTCGAATGAAAATTTATTTTCTAGTATGATTTTTTTAATTAAAATAATCAGTGATAACTATTTGTTATAATTAAAATATTGTATGGGGATATTTTTAACTCAAATATTTGTTATTATAATAAAATAATGATTATCTTCTATGAAATTTCTTTTTGCCGAAACAATTATTTTTATCATAATGGTATGCGCGATTTTTGTTCTCTAGTAATATTAAGGGGGCACATCCGAGCAGATGGCCGAGAAAATAGGCGAATTTAGGGAATTATTGTCTCAAAAACTATACGTTCGACTTCATGCGAGTTTGTTTTATTCGAAAGTATAACTATTGAGGTATATTGACAAAATTTTTCATAAATATATATTGACTGGGAGCGCTGTTGTTGTGGCCGACGTAAAACATGTCCCTCGCTGGCACGGTCTGCAGTCCCCATGATTGCATGCATTCGGGTGATGTGAAATAAAAATTTCGAAAAGATTCTCGAAATGTAATTTCAGCCTAAATTTCCGACTTTTCTGGCTCGTAAGAAAAAAAAAGCATCGAGTAAAAAATATCTTGCGATGCGAATGGCAATGCGAAAATATTGCGAATTTCGCAATTTTTGTTTCAGATCAACCGACTGCATGCAATCATGGAGACTGCAGACCGCGCAAGCGAGAAACATGTTTTATGCCGGCCACAATAACAGCGCTCCCAGTCAATATGTATTTATAAAAATTGTTGTCAACATACCTCAATATTTATACTTTGGAATAAAACAAACTTGGATGAAAAGGGACAAATATTTTTTGAGATAACAATTCCCAAAATTCACTTATTTTTCCGCTGTCTACCCGGGTGTGCCCCCTTAATACATATGTTTTTCTATCAATTAATTTTTCTTTCTCCATGTTCAATACTAGGGGATAACGATGTTGACACGAAAATATTCGCCAACGAGATTCTCCGATTCGCAGAAACCGGATATGGAAGTGAATTGTTTGGCCTTTATATAAATGCGCTGGCACTTCCGAGGAAGTTGCAAAATCTGGATTTGCGAAGCTTCGGTGGTGCCAGCGCAGTCACCACCTGCATAATTTGCAGATCCGTGACGAAAACCATCATCTCCATGCGACAAAAAGGCTTTTCGACGGAAAGAATACAAGAGATAATAATAAAGATGTGTACACTGTTGAATATTCAGAAGGAACACGTTTGCCGAGGAATCATCGAAACGCAATTGGTCAGTAAATGTAACATGATTGAATGAAAAAACGATAGTCCCATGTCAGTATTTTCCTTAAATTAAAGACGGAAGAAAAAAAAAACGTTTTTCCTGAATCGATAGGATTTTCCCAAAGCTTTTGATGTTTAGTTGCAGATTAAATTTCAATAATTCAAAGAAAATGTGAGCAATCATTTCTTTTGTTATTGAGATTTCCAATCTGGAAAAGTATTCCAAATGAATCGTTGCACTTTTGTATTTGGTAGACGTTTTGTCTTCACAAGATTAATGAGAATTTTTGTTGTGCAGCCGATTATTCTTTACATCACGGATACCGATCCGAGTATCGATGCAGCCGATTTTTGCGGTTTGGCCCTACAAAGCGAAACTTGCTCGACTGTCGGCGAAAGGTACGATTGGTCGATAGATATCGACAATAATCCACCGACGGAAATTCCCCCTGTGGAAGTGGAAGGAATCTTTAAGATCGTGCAATTAACGGACATTCATTACGATCCTCACTACGAGCCAAATGGAAATTCACTTTGCGAGGAACCGATGTGCTGTCGCGAGGGTCAAAACGTTACGAACACAAGTGGCAAAGTTGCAGGATATTGGGGTGATTACAACGCCTGTGACGTGCCTTGGCACGCTGTGGTAGACGCACTGGATCATATAAAGAATACACATCAAGTAAGATTTTCTGGATTTTTATTTCTTTTGCTGTCAGCGTCCATCCATCTCTTCATCCAAACAAACTCGTCAAGTTGAAATCGCAGAACATAGCATTGACAAAGGAAAAACTCCTTTTTTCAGGTTCGTCTCTGTCTACATGGTAGACAGAGACGATTTCGTGTTACAACAGTTGACGTGTATTATAATTTTTCATTGCTTTGAATCAGTAGACTTTAAATAAGTTCGAACCACAATTTTTTATTTTTTTTCTTCCGCTTCCATTCTTTACACTTTTCACTTCATTACATCCAGTTCATTAAAGACGATTTCAAGTAAAAATCACAATTTTACACTCAACTTTGGCACCTAAATCAAGAATAATTGATCCTGAATATAAGTAATTCTCAATTATAATTTGAGTTGATTATTCATAATTTCGATAAACTATTCTTAATTTGAGTTGAAATTGAGCAACAAAAAAAAATTCCGCGGAGCTGGAAAACGCAAAGCGAATGAGTAAAGAAAAAACTATCATAACTTTATCTCGTTTGATCGTAGCGCGATTAATTGACTGATCGATTATTTTCAAATGAAATCTTACAGGACATTGCGTACATTTATTTTACGGGTGACTTGATTGACCACGGTATTTGGGCAACAAGGAAAGAAAATAACACGAAGGGCATAGTGAGAAGCTACGACAAAATAAAGGAAAAGTTTCCGAATATTCCGGTGTATCCGGTTATCGGGAACCACGAGCCTCATCCGCTCAACGTGTAACTATTGAAGCCTAAGATCGACAAAAATCCATGAATTATTTATAGACTGGCAATACATTTTCCGCATCTTTTTCCATCTTTTTCTGCAAGTTTCGCACCGAGTTACGTCACGGAGGAGGATTTCAGCACCGAATGGTTGTACCAATTGAGTGCAGATCTTTGGATAAATTACGGGTGGCTGCCGGAATCGACGAGGCAAACTATCCTGCAGGGTGGATTTTATACGGTTTCACCGCACAAGGGCCATCGTGTGATAGCTCTCAATAACAACGTCTGCTACATCTTCAATTGGTATGGTCATTAAAAATGAACTGGTGTCAATTTCTACATTGCGGATAAAATTTTAAAACAAACTCATCATTAACTTTCAAATTACCTTGTGATCTTTTAAAAGTCGTATGCTTTTCTTATTTCCAATGGTCCATCGCACGCTCTTCGGTGCTTTTAAAATCCCATCCTTTTCACTTTTACTTCACACTGTTCACGTATCACTATTTCCCGGAGTGTTGCCCATGTCCGCTCGTTTGCTAATGCACTATTGTACGGCATTTGCGCGAGGGCATAATGAAACTGGTAAACCGGTGCTGGCAAAGGCGGTTAAATTTCCATCGAGTTTCAATTGCGTTCACCATCGAAAATTCAGCTAAATTCGCTGTCAGTAGTGGGTTAACAAGCCAGTCACTCATCCAAGCATTGTCCCAGACCAGCGCTGCTTGAAATGGGAGATGGCTGAGGCGCACACCGATAGCGGGTCCACTACCGTCAGTTGTTTCAAAATTCTAATTCAGCAGCTCCTGTTCTTTTTACCTCGTTGTTCAGGTGGCTCGTTCTCGAGCCCCAAGATCCCAGTGGACAATTGCGCTGGCTGGCTGATACTCTGTTGGAAGCGGAAACAAATGGCGAGTACGTGCACATATTGGCGCACATACCGTCAGGAAACACGGCCTGTTATACCGTCTGGGCCAGAGAGTACCGAAAAATCATCAATCGTTTTGCACACATAATAATGGCCCAGTTCAACGGACACACGCATTACGACGAGTTCAACGTGTATTACGATCTCGAGGTTCCCAACAGGCCTGTAAACGTCGCGTGGAACGGTGGCAGTATTACACCCTACTCTTATCTCAATCCAAATTACAAGGTTTACACGGCCGAGGCCCGAACGTTCGTAAGTATGTCACGAAATTCGTTATCTCGTGGCGGTATTTCGTCACGAGCATGTACGGGGTGGGTCAATTGAGACTAGAAACTTGAGAACGATCTGTAGAGGGTCCGCCGATCTCATCGTTTAGAAAAAGTAAAAAAAAAATGTCATGCGGTTAATGGAGAACATTTCGAAAACGTTATTAAATTTATATTATTATCGCAAATGCCACGTTCATTACCTGCGCCGTGTCAATTGCGGTTTTGGTCATTTTTTCATTCGTAGTGACATGACATTGGCTTCGCTTTAAATGAATAAGTGGAAGGACGTTAAAAATAGGCATTGTCGTGCGAAAAAGTGGAGTTAATCATGAAATCCGTGTAACGCTTTCGATTTTTTATAAATTGAGGCAAAAATTGACCGAAATGAAGACGTTGACAAATCATTCAAATTTAATTTCTGACTTTTTTTGGTCTTAAATCAGTTTCATACTTTTTAATTGTATAATCTTGTAGCATACCTCCAGAGCTTTAGAACGGCATTTTTCATTAAAGTCGGTATGTGGTGATTTACGTATATATGACCTATACTAATTAATTCAGGGAATCGTTGACATCGACACGTGGATGTTCAACTTGACCGCGGCAAACGAGACTCCGGAAAAACGACCGGAATGGTACAAGTCTTATTCCTTCAGGGAAGAATATGGTCTTCAAGATTTATCCGTCGATTCCATTCACAATTGGATCATCAAGGCATCGAGGGATCTCACAATGTTGCAACAATATCGCCGGTAAGGAATGAACGGCAATTATCAAACGCGTTCTTCCTTCCGTGTGCGCTGCGGATCCTTGACACTTTTTTTCGATTCGCAGGAATCATTACAAACACGCCGAGCCTTCATTGAGAGTTCCCTGTGACGAACAGTGTCTTCGAGATCTTCTGTGCGTCATTGTTACGACTAGCGCGGATGACAAAACGCAGTGCGGTTTTCTTGTATCTTAACGAGCGAGAGAGAACGAGTATCGAGTACATTCGCGATGACGCGGGTGCATGGAAACATTTTTTTTTTTTTTTTTTTTTTTTTTTCAATAAATCACGTCACATAATTTATTGGGGATAATCAACTAGAAATGTATTTACAGCGACAATAGTCGACTCACCGTTTGAGAAAGTCAAATCGCAACGAGTCGTTGTGCAATTCAAGGATTCCGAAAATCCAACAATTTGACCTTTCTCATCTGCAAAACGTCACCGCCCGATATTTCGTCCAACGCCAACATCTGCGAATGCGTTTTCGAGAAGATTTTAGAGCGGTCTTGGGGGGGGGGGGGGGGGGGGGGGGGGGGCTATACATTGATACAAGTGAAGAAAATTTCGCGCATTTAAGCATAAATAGTTAATGTGCACTCTACCGGGGAAGACTATCGACACAGTTTTTCCGGTTTTTCGATCAGAAACCGTCGTGATAAAAACAAATTCTAAAATTTCGATATTTTTTGGAACTCTGATATGTTCGATTTTCATTTTCATCGTACTCTTTTGCCTCTACATGTTGCATTCAACCGCCATAGGCTTTGCGTTACAGCCCATTTCTGAAAAGTGCGTTACTTTTCAAAATGCCCAATAACTTTGAGAAAAATAAGTTATTTTTCGTAAAAAACGACCATGTTCAAAGTCACCTAGTGAGTAAAACAATACTCGAGGATAAGAAAAAAAAATCACAATGACGCCAGTTTTTTTGTCTCTCAAACAGTACCCTTGCACCTGTCTTCGCCCGAGATCGATAACTTTTTAATGAGATTGAACTTTGCATCGTTGGAATGCAATGAAAATTATTATTTTTTTAAACATGTAATTTCTCTCGTCAGATCTGGGCTATGGAAATCCAACAGCTTTTTACGTTGCTTATTTAGAGATCAACAATGTAAATCTGTAAATAATATTCTGTAGAATAATAAAACGAAGGGGCTGAAAATAAATTAAAAAAAAGAACTTTTTTTGCGGACGAACGATGCAACGTCATCATCATACTTTTCGGATCGATCGAAAGATCGTAAAATCTACCCACATTTCGCTACGGCAGTGTATATCAATGATAACATTAAGTAAATCGCACAAGGGTAGTTTTTCAACGAATAGCACCCCAAATATCGGTTACTTTCTTAACTAATCGACACGACGTTACGCTAGAAAGTGTTACCTGTTTGCGAACGTAAGCGACTAGTTTCTCCACCGACTCGGGATTGTTGCATTCGCATTGCCAGAATCTTCTCCATAGAGCGCCGGCGAGAACTTTGTCGTCGGACATAATGCCCTCATCGTAGCCGATTATTGCAGCGTTGAATTGTTGTGAGAGTATGTTCGACTGCTTTTTCAGCATCACGGGATTGGCTTTCTGCAAAAAAAAAAACGGCGACAATTGTTGGAAAAATGAAAACCGATCCGATAATCGGCGAGTGATTGAGTTCCCATCGATGCGGAAACACTCGTCGTACCCCGAGTTTGGTCTTTCTCGCGTCGACATCCAGCCACATCGCTTCGACGATGGAATTCCTCATGTCCTGGCCCTTCTCACCCTCCGCCATATATCTCGTCATTATCATCCACACGTGCAACTCCGTGATGACGAACCATGAGTAAAATGTGTCGGCCAGCTTAAGATCTGCGGATACGAATAAATTATATCTGAGGTATAGCCAATAGAGTTTCGCGAGCTTCTTGCGACCGAGAAGTTCGGCTATGTCGTACAAAGGTGAAATTGTATGCACCACGTTTAATACGTCCCACTGCAGCTGGACAATTCATATTTCATAACGTTACGTTTTTAACTTGATAAATTATTTAAATGATAAATTATTGATGCTGAGCAATCAAATTCAAATATAGAATGGACATCGGATAAATTGTACCTGGAATAAATTCAACCCAGGTGAATTGAATCAGTCAAAATTAATTCACAAGTAAATTTGATCAATTGTTCACAAGAATGATTTTTCGAAAAGAACTTATCAAACATTAAAGGAGGAAAACCCTTTAGACGCCGGAAAATGAGTCATTTTTCATAAATTATTTTAAAGGTGATAAAATAATCGCATCATTTTAAAATTTTGACATTATCTTATTACAACTTTCAAGTGTTAAAAAAGTTTTTTGTTTGTTTTAAACAAAACAAAATGGCGGCATTATAAGGTATTCCTTTAGTAATATCGAAAAGTGCTCTATTTGTCTGATTTTTTTCTATTGATCTGAAACAGAAATCGAAAATATTTTTCGATTATTGACATGTGTAAGGGAAGGATATACCTATAAAAATATTAAAAAGTATAAAATGTTCATATTTTTTACCATTTTCTCGACAATTTTTACCCCAAAAAAGTAATTTACTTATGCGATAATCTTAAAACTTTAAGTATAATATACCCTTCCGATAATGTTATAGTGAGAAACCTCCCAACATTTCAGCCAGATCCATCAATAACTTTTTGAGCTATAACATGAGCAGTTTTTGAAAATGCAGCTTCGAGATAATCGCGTTTAAAGTTTCTCTAGTTCACAGTGTGCAGTCCCGACGCGCTCTCGACTATGTGCTATAACTTCGTAAATATTTCAGATGTCGATTTTTCGATTTTACAGTACACTCCCAATATATTATACTTTCGAAATATATGAAAAAAAATCGATTTTTTGATCATTGTAAAGGGTTTTCCCCCCTTAAAATAGCGTATCTTCGACTCATTAGAAGTGTAAAATATTTTTTCCCTAAGATCAAACTTTCAATAGTGTCAACTCTGCATACACGGTTCTATCCAGACAAGTCAATATGTGATTCCACTGAAAATATTAAACCTTGTACATAAGATAAAATAAATAATTGACCAGTTATAATAACAATAATTAAATAATAAATCGAATTACAGAACATGACAAATATACAAACGTCCAATGATGAGTCATGGGCTCGATTGTTAAGAACACTCACGTTTTCTTTCTCTCTCAAATCTTATTTATTATTGCTTCAGAATAATGAATCATGTTTGAACATATCACCCAAGGTTTCACTCATTTAGGGATAACATGTCTGAAGTTAAAAAAAAATAAAGCTTGAGATGTTTAATTTACTCGGTTGAAATTCACCATACCATTTTTATAATAAACATTTAAGGGTAATGTTTCGGCGTTTAAGGGTCAAAATAAAGGGTTTAAGGATCAAAGTTAAGAGTTTAAGGGTCAAAATAAAGGGTTTAGGGATCAAAATTAAGAGTTTAAGGGTCAAAATTAAGACTTTAAGAGTCAAACGATTGGGGGCGAAATTAAAGAGTTTAAGGGTCTAACGATTAAGGGTTGAATTGAAGAGTTAAGGGTCAAATTTGAGAGTTTAAGAGTCAAACATTTGAGGGTCAAATTTAAAAGTTTAACAATCATTTAAAATCATTTTAACAGGTCAATCATTTAAAGGTCAAATTAAAGAGTTTAAGGGTCAGATTTCCTGGCACCATTTCCCAAGGCTGGGTCATCCAATTTCAATATTTCCAGGACAAAGTGACCGAATAAATTTTTCTGGCCACTGAAATGAAAATCGAGCTTCTCGGATTGCAAGAACCCAAGGATGAAAAACTGCCAAATTCGGACGAAAAAAAAGACTTTCTAACTTCACAGCCCAACATGCCAAAGAACCGTTCGTCCTGTGAGAAAAGACCTTGATGCGATCTTATAAATTAATGGAGGAACTAAGCAAAATCCTGAAATTCTGTACACCGAACAAGACGTACCTGAAAAAAAATACGGGTAATCGATATGGTGAACGATGTCTTCGTATACCATGGTGGCGTTCATTCTGCGTCTCTGCAAAAATGCAATTATGTGCAAATTGGGTGATGCGTTATGTAACCCATAGAAGCAAAAAGATCACTTACGTATTTTCCCACATTGAGAAAAGGTAATTTGCGAAGCATTTGCCTGAAAAAACTGGGCCGTGGGGACTGTGCGACAAGCGCCCGACTTTGTACAACGAAGCGAACGGGTGGCGTGTTTCGCAGCGACGGAGCAAAGATCGGAGTGTCGACGGTGCCATATCTTGTTGCAACGCAGGACATCGCCTCGTTTCCTGGCATCCACAGCAGCTGAAAATTCGCAAGAGATTTCGTTGCATCGATAGTCGCGCCCGAGTCGAAATATGAAGAAAAAAAATCGAACGCAGCCCTTCTTCCGGATAGTGCTTGTCTAGGTTATTTCGGGCCCATTATGCTTGCAACGATTTTATTTATATTTTAAATACATTCTTGCGAGCGAAACGATACAGAATAAGAACTAGTTTTCCAATTTGCTGAGGTTAGCACCTTTCAATAAGATGAAAAATCCATTACTACTCACTTTTGCCGAGGACATCAATCGTGTTCGAAGCATAATTAGTGTTCGTAAAATCGTGTCGTTTTATCGATGAGAATTAACAGTGGACAATAGGTGATATCTGTGAAAGTTTTTTTTTTTTTTTTTCAAAAGAAGAGAAACAATCAAATGTGGTGTCGTGTGCGATCATGAAATATCGAATAAGTGATAGAACAAAATACACACAAGACTAAAGTGCTGCCTGCGGAAATTTTCGATGAAACGGCGGATACGAGAACTTGTGTACCGAAAAATGGAGGTCACGACCGGGTTGCGATTGAGTTGTTATACTGTAGAGCTCAACCGTAAATTTACAACCGATTTCTTCGCGGGACACTCGAGGCTTTCGATCGTCAACTCGCTAAATAGGTAAAGTTGCGTCTCGTTTATTCATTCTGCGTACGCAAATCCGGCTGACATAAGATGTTCACCGTGTAAATTGAGGGAGAGACTGCGAGATTCGCGTTCGCTAATCAACTTTATTCGTACACACCACCCAGAAATACAAACGCACCGTTTAACTTATCTTTATCCTAATCTTCGATGTTAAGCTACCGAGCTACGATGTAACAACGAACCTCGACGTTCGCGATCGTTCAGAAAATAATTTCAATCCGGTGAAAAATACTTTGCTCTATCTCACGTGGCGCGCGATTTGGGAAAACGATCTTTGGCCCAGAGTATTTATCTTTCGCGTAGAAAAAAAACCGTATGATGTTACATGATAATGGAAGCTTTTCGTTGTTCGAATCGACTCTTGGCCTCCAATTGATTTTAATTTACGTTTGAGTTAACACGGATAACCTGCTGGCGAGAATTCCATAGGCACCATTGTTAAAGATTTAACCAAATGTTAAAGATTAATGTTAAAGATTTAACCAAAAGTTAAAGATTTAACCAATTAAAACAAAACCGCACAGCTCAACAGCAACAAAAACTTTTATCACCACCCTATTTCTTCTCTCCACCCTGTTTCTTCTTTTCTCCCACGCTTGTTGACTTTTGTACAATGATCTTTGCGCAATTCAGGAATTAACATTGCTCGCAAGAGAAATCCGTATTTCTTCTCTATCTAATGGAATATATTGGACCGTACGAGCACAATTGTTAAAATGAAACCCAAGGGAAAAATAAAGAAGAAAGAAGCCAGATTCGGCCTACCGGCCTTGGCAAGCTTGGAAGCTTCCACGAAAAAATCGGACTTGTCGCAGCTTCGTAAACCTGTAGACACCAATCTGTCCAGCTTGAAACAAGTGGTCCAGCTGCTCGACAAGGGAAGCGACGAAGTCAAGGCCATTCTCACTTACGAGTGCGATGTCGTTTACGAATGCAGAGTATGCCGCAGCTTGTTCAGGAGCCTGGTCAACTTCATATCGCACAAGCGTGCCTATTGCCTGCAACAGCATTGCGTCGTGAAGTGCAGACGCGACGTCGAGCCTGCCGAGTCTGCTGGTAGGCACAATTTTTCTAACGTGCGTGCCGAGGTGGAGGATTCGGTTGGTGAAGCGCGACGAGAGTCGGCTGCTTCGTCAACTGGTGAAAGACACGTACCAGAGGAGTGTACGATGGCGATAGATCCGGAATACACGAAGAATTGCACTAACGACAGAATACTCAGGAGTCAAAGTGCCAAAGTCGAGCTCAAGAAGGATCTCACCACCATCGTCGATATGCTCACCAAGAGACTGAAAAATGACGCGGATTGCGAAGTTGGTCCCAAAAGGAAACAGAACAATCCGCCGTTCTGTATCTCTAGCGACAGTGAACAAATTCTCCTGGAGATTATCGAGCCAGAGCGAGCGGCTTATCAGACCGTACTGGGAGTCGAAAACTGTACGAGCGAGGAGACGGATCTAATGAAGAGTCAGGTAAGGCACCGGTACTCAACGTCGACTTTCGACGTCGCTGATGATGAGGTATAGCGGAAACGTTTGATGCGAACGATGCTTGCAGGCACTTGAATTGAAGAATTTATTGAATCGAAACACTGGCGTACTGGGTCCGGACGGTCAACTTATCGAGGCGGACGAGCTCCCGGGTAATGACGATCGTTCGCTCGCCGGTGAGGAGTTTGAGGCGAATCCTTCGCCCAGCGGAAATACAACTTGTACATTATGTGAGCTAATATACGCAGTCACACGTTCACATATCTGTTTGTACGCATATGCACTACCGTCGGGAAATAGGGGCACCCGTAATGAATTTTCGATAAGGACGATAAGTTCCAGGACTGAAAAAAGATGGAAGCTCAGGGTACTATAATGGGAAGATACAGAATTAAGCTCCATTACGACTTTTTTTTTTCTTATTCTCCACTTCTTTTCACTAGGTAACCGTAAGCATGATTTTTTTGCGATTTTCCGCTACTCACAGAAACTCGCGTATCATTTTTTAGAAAATGGCCTTAGAAATTTCTTCTTGGAGGGCTGCAAAGGTGCCGAGGTATACTTACAATTTGCCTTTGAAAAATATATATATTTTTTTTTATTTACGAATAAAATACGTTGAAAAATGGGTAAGTAGTGCATTTTTTTTTCATGCGCTGGTATCCGAGAGCTATGGCGGTTTGAAATAAAAAATTCACGGGGTACTGCCGTTCGATTAAGATGCTCGGAAAATAATTATGAAAATGTAAAAAAAACTGACGCGACTATTAAATATATTAATAATTTTTTCATTTTTCACAAATACATTACAGTTTTGTGAACAAATTTATAAAAAAAACGCGAATAAAAATTTTAAAAACGGCGCAGATACAAAATCGTCTAGTAGGATCCTGCTTTGAAAATCTTTGCCGATGGTCGCATTTTTTCCTCTATCAGGAATCGCCTAAAAAATGTAAAAAATAAACTTATAAAGAAAGGTAATAACTAAAGTGGAGCTCAGGGAAAACATATAAAAATTTCTTTTGTAAAAAGCCGTTTGAAAAAAATACTGATCTTTGCCAAAATTCAGAGTTTTAAAAATTAATAAAAAATGAACGCGGCATCCAATGAAAAAAATCCTATGCTACAACTCAGATAATATTATAAAGACTATGTGGTATGAATTTCATGAAAATCGATTGCGTAAATCTCGAGATATTTTGTTCACCAGTTTGATATAAGGGTCCTACTAGACGACTTATAGCTCTGCTATTTTTTTTATTTATTTTCTTTTTATTTGTTGATAAAACTATAATTTATTTGTGAAAAATAAAAATTACTCTATGTATTTAATAGTCGGGTCTAAAAAAAATTATTTTTATACCTATTTTTCCGAACGCCAAGGTGGTGTAACCCTTTAAATAAAAATTAAACAAATCATAGCTTGAACAAATATCTTTTTGAAATTTTGCTTTTACAGCAGCTTTCGGTTGAACAACCGCGAAAAGCGCTATACATTCCGCTGGTAGTGTATACACGTGTATATAAAAACAATTGGAAGATAAAAATAGGAAAAGCAACGATCATTTTTTCAGGCGATGCAAAGTTTGCCACGAAGAAAACGCTGACGTTCCACGTCAAGTCGAAGCATGTGGCGCATCGCATATGCTACACTTGTCCCTGTTGCACGGGCACATTCACGAACCGTTGGAGCGCTTATCGTCACTTGTTCAAAGGTATTTCGAAGACAAAACGTTGATTCTACGCGCTCGATGCAAATATCGATACGGATGAAATATGTTTCATCCTCACGATCGAGGCGACTCTACCTTTGCAATAACGATTTGCCTATAATGATCTATCTGTTCGGAAAGTTCACAGAAAGACGAACGACCAGGTACGAAGATTGCGTACGCAGATTCAGGCCCGAGCATTCAGGAGGGATTTGGCGAGATTGGAAAGAGCGCCGAGGGCGAGCGGGTCGGCCACCAAGGAAGACGGTACAATCGAGGAAAGCAAGGTTCGTGTATACGCTGCCTTGTGCTGGAATGTACTCTCGAGGCATTCGACTACACGAGAACGCCGCGAATTTCATTATTAGTTACGTTGATTCTTTCGTTTTGTCTCGCTTTC
Organism: Ophion ventricosus; assembly: GCA_963932345.1. NCBI lineage: Eukaryota > Metazoa > Arthropoda > Insecta > Hymenoptera > Ichneumonidae > Ophion > Ophion ventricosus. The sequence continues at coordinate 22,979,768 of OZ010715.1, read as the reverse complement.
TTGCCGTATCCGTAGAACTTGATGATCGCCCGGGAATGGATGGAAAATTTGGAGCTGGACGCCGAATTGCAGCGATGCGGCGGATGCGGAAAGCGTTTCGAGCGCAGGGCCGCTCTAGTGTCGCACTTGCAGATTTGCCAAAAACGCGTTACACTCAGTGCAGCACGGGAGGCAAGGCGCAAAAGGGCCAGAAAAATTTTGCCGCGGCGCGTTTCCGGTATCGTCGCTGATACGGAAACAACATCTGCTGGCGGGCTCGACAACGAGACTAAAGCGACGACGACGATTTCGGAGGAGCCAAGCTCGCTGAGCGAAGAGGAGCGTGGGGGTAACAGTTGCAAGATTCCTATCAGGGCGCCATCCTCGCTTAGCGGAGAGGAGCGTGGAGGTAACAGTTGCAAGATTCCTGCCAGGGCGCTATCCTCGAGCCCGAAATCCCGGTCGTCCCTGAGCGGGCGGAAATCCGAGCGCTGTTCGGTCGATCCAGAATCCAAGTCACCACCGACGAACGAAAGTTCCGAAGTATCTTTGGTGGTAGAACGGAAATCAGAGGTATTCTCAACGGAGCGGGAATCCGAGGCACCATTGAACACCGGGACATCCGGGTTGTCTTTGGCCGATCAGCGGAAATCCGATGCGGCCTTGGTAGACCGGAAATCCGTAGTGTCTGTGCCAGAGCGGCTAGTCGACGTGTGCCTAATAGACACGAATTCAAAGCTGTCTTTGACCGACCGGAAATCCGAGTCGTCTTCGGCCAAATGTAAATCTCAAGCATCTTCGGTTCATCGAGAATCCGATGTGTCTCCACCAGACGGAAAGTCGGAGTCTCCTCTGATCGACGGGAGAACAAAAGCGCCATCTTCGATTCGAGGATGCGACGCGTTGATGACGAATCTTTCGTCGGAGATATCGATTCGCGTCGAGGACGTGTCTAGCCTGAGCAAAGACGTCTGGGACAAAATTGGCAGCGGCAGCGCCGACAGCGCGACCGTTCGGGCGCAACCGTCGGGAGGTTCGATCACCCAGTCAACTAACGCAACAGCCAGCGTGCTTCCGGACATTCCGGAAGTGATATACACGAGTATCGACAACTCCCGACCGGTTGCACTCTCTGTTTTGGCCACGGAGAAAAAGTTGGGTATCCAATATCGTGGCATACGCTTGCCAACGGTGACACTCGAGAAGATAAACGTATCGCGCGCAATTTTAACGGACAAAAAGCAGAGTCTCATCGATAAGCCGTGCATCTCGCTCAACTCAACGACGTCCGTGGACGAGCCGGTCGACACGGAGATCGTGCCTGATCGGTTAGCGTTGCCGATTCAAAAATTACAGTGTCCACGTTGCAATCGTAGATTCTCGTCGGAGGCGAATCTACAAAGGCACATAACGGTACACATGAGGCGTAATCGTTATCGTTGCAAGCTTTGCAAGGATTTTCGATCGTTGCTGAAGTGCGACATTGTCGCGCACTGCAACAAAGTCCACAACGCGAAAAACGATCGATCGATTCTTGCCGATCTGGTGATCGATGTTCCTGTAAACGTTGATGAGGAGCTCGCGAGCCAAACCAGCCAAACCGTGGAAACGAGAATCGATCCTGTTAACGATCTCGAGGTAATAGACGTGGCTGCATCTTTGTCGAATGCCGCGCAAGAAACGAAAATGGCAGGTATCGTCGTTGCGTCGCAGAACATAGCTAACGATGCGGTGACGTCGCCGATCGATCAAACGGCGGCACTCCCGAAGCCGAAAAGAGGCAGGCCACGGAAATCTAAGACGAAACGAAAGAGAAAGCTCTTCGCGCCGAAAACCAAACACTCCAGGCACGTATCACCACCGAGACTACCGGAGGATACGTCCTTGAACGAGATCAACGACATCATTGTCAATTCGACGGATGAACTTGTCGAGCCGAGCAACAAGACCAACGACAATCCTCCAGTCCGTGCACCTTCGCGATCGGGTGATCCTGAGCTTCAAAAAATGATCATGGAAGTGATATTTGGCTCGTCGCAGAAGGAGAATGCTCAAAATTCTCGAAATGACATTCACGATCAACGATCGTCCGCCCTCGATACGAACGATTACGAAAAAGTGCTGGATCACCGGGATAAGTCAATGATAACGACGACGTTGACGAACGAGACGAAACTGATCGATACAGGCGATCCTCATGCCAACATTATCGCTCAAGCTGCCACCAACAATGGCGTTCTTGGCTATTGTCGAAATTACGAATTAAGTACCATCGCTGTGAGCAGCGAGACCATTTTTTTCACGGAGAATCAGGAGGTTCCGAGCGTCTAAGGTGCACCTCGCTCGTCTCGCCGATTGACCGATTTCTAACGCGAGAACCTTCACCATTTACGATGATTTTCTCGAACCGGAAATACATCAACGCTCCTCCGCATTTTTGAACTACAAGTATTTTATTTATTCGGCTTGTATGCGTTTTGAGATGATCAATCGAATTGTCAAATAATTGCGATCACGATGCGACGTTTTGCATAGGAGCACAATTATACAAAGTCTGCTACGATTTGCTAAGATTGTATTTGGTATTTAAAGACAAGAGATTAGGGTAGAAGCGACGTCACTTAAGCTCTTTGAACTTCCAGAGACGCTTTTGTACGCAAGTACATTGCTTCCAAGAAAATTGCAGAGAATCCGTGCATTTTCATTGTTCAACAGATGGATGTTGTCAAGTGCCATGATACGTTAGCAATTGCCTATAAGGCCATTGAGCCAACGGCCCCTCATAGGAGCGTATTTTCATTTCCGTTTTGTTTAGCGTGCACGCGAAATACCTGTTAAATTGTAGCTATAATCTCGACAGGGTTATATAAATTTAATTGCGTTAAATTGTACGTGTGAATTCGACTCATTGACGAGTCATTATTCGTACATCGGTAAGCATCGCATTTAAGAAATGGCAAAGTTGATTTTTGATGGTTCTTCGAAGAAGCACGTCTTTGGATTCGAATCTCGTCAATCTGCGTATATCTGGACGAATGAATGATCACGGTGCAAATTTTACGAGCTCCCGATTGATGTTGTAAAGCGCGCGGCATTCAAACATCAATTCGCTTGATTCGAAATCAACGCACGTAACTTACAAATGGTACGTGCATGAATTTCGATCGCGGCTTATGAGAATCTGTGGATTAATACAAATAAAAATGTAAACTATGTTGATAAACTCTGTTACAACGTAACGCTGAAATGTTCGCATCGTGTTTTTTTTCCTTTCCCTCGAATGTACGCAATACGCCAATTCGAAGAGACATTTGAATTAATCAGAACACGCATGCGCATCGCTTATCCTCGATTGCTGCGCCGCCCTCGCTGATATAAATCTTGCGACGACGTAAGTAGCGCTCCTGCCATTTCTGTTTCAAGTTTTGTGCGTAAAATCCCGACGGCGCCACTTCCCGCGCGCCATCTTCTTTGTTTTGACGTATTCAAAATGGGGAAATACGGCCAGAGTTCGAAATGCGAGAACTACGTGAGAATATTCGTCAAAACAAACTCGCGCGTTAATTTGTAAAATATTTCGAACGGGAGGACAAATGCCGATGAAAAACGACGAATCATCGACCTCGTACTAGTTAGCGACTTCAGACTTTATGATAAATAAGAAGAAAGAAAAAAAAAAAACAGTCGAGGTCCGAATGTCGATGGGACGAGTTTGATCGCGCAACGAAAAAGCTGCCGCGTTTAGTTTCGATCTCGGCGGGCGATCCAAATTTTCGTGTATCTTCGCAAGACGTCGGGGCGGGTGCACTTGTCGCGGGCGCGCGACACCGTGGGTGGGGGCAACGAGAGAAAGAGAGAGAGAGGGAGAGCGGCGCGGGACCGGCTAGCAGGCATGAGGACCACCGATAGACGCCAGACGCGCTTTGAACGGCGCTGAATACGCAAGTGTATTTTTCATCGCGATCGCGTGTCCTCTATCGTAAATTTGTATCTTTGTTCCTGTCGCGTTTCTTTATCCCTCGGCGTTGTCACTTTACAGTGAGAATCGTACCGCGAGTGTAAAGAAGTCCGTACGAAAATACGTTTTCTTTTTTATTTTACGTGTCTCGTCGGTGAGTAGTACGCAAAGCGCGCAAAAAGCCGACGCAGAATCTCGCGTCTACAGAAGGCACACGAGATCCGCGAGATTCGTTAATTCCCCCTCCCCCCTCCCGGTGTTTGCGCCACATATGCCCACCAAAAAGTGTGTTTGTGCGTGACGATTCGACGAGAGACATAACGTATCCCGGATTCACTTCCGCCTGTTTCTTCTCGAGGTAAGAGACGTTTTTTAATTACAAAAAACAAAGAAAAGCTGTCGCGCGCACCCCTCGGTCGAATGGTACACACACACACACACACGCGCGCGCGATAAAAACAAAGGACAGCGCCGCGCAGCGGAACTTTATACAATCTGCGCTCTCAATGAAATTCACAAATATTTTTGTTTACCTACGTTGAGCAACAAAGTCATTATTTTTTAACGATTTAGTGAATTTTTACTATCGGCGTGAAAAAAAAAACCATCTGACACCGTGTAACAATATTCGTGAACGTTGCATTCCAAGGCCCAAAGACGAAACAATAGAAACGCCGAGGTCCGTATACAATGTCACGAGGAACGGTTTTCTATACAAAATAATACAATCTTCGTACGGCAAATGTGTTTTACAGAAAATTGATAAGTGAAATTCTTGTACGCGATGTGTCGTCTTCGAGGCAATACCTGCGTTTTATTTGATTTTGGAAGGTGTAGGCGGTAGAAAAATTCTCGGAACACGTTTCTCAGCCTGTGCATCCGCACACATGTATATATATATATATATATATATATATATATATATATATATATGGTGTGTAAAGGATCGGCATGAGAGAGGGCTTACGTACTGCAAGCGGAAATTGCAAGGTCACTTACCGACAAGTTTTATACACGTATCCTTATGGGGTTAATACCACGCGTGTTATGTATTAATATATATTTACATTTTCGATAATAATTCATCGATCTCCACAATTCCGAAAGCAATAAAATAATGAAAATTACATTTTTTTGGGATTAAAGGGGTGGAGTTCCGAAAGCCAACCCCCTCCGATTGAACTGAAATTTTGCACAGACCTTTTTTTTTAATATTCTAAGACAATCCCTAAAAGATTTTTTCCCGACTCGCAATAGTTTGCGAGATATATGGAATTTTTAAGTTATTTATTTTACCGCGCGCCGACTATATCCGGTAGGTGTCAGTTCTGGCTGTACCTATATATACGTTATCGCGCTCTCCGCTTTGTGCGGATCTTCGTCCAGCCTATGCGAATGCTCTCCCCCACCATCGCTATGGATTTTTTTTAAAGAAGATCGCTGCTCGACAGAGTGATCACTTTTTATCTCTACTCCCTTCGATTTGGATCGTCTTTCGGCACAATTCGTCACCATGGATGCAACGTACAATCTATGCAACCTGCGCCCACCCCAGTGTTCTACGCACCTCACCATTCCATTCACTCATCCGAGGTGCTTTGCGCGCACCCCAGTATTCTACGCACCCCACGATTTCGCATACCCGAGTTTTTTTGGGTTTGTTGGTTGGGGTTGTTTATTTGGGTTTGTTGGTTGGGGTTGTTTGTTTGGGTGTGTTTGTTGGGTTTGTTTGGGTTGGTTTGTTTGGTGTCCTTCCCTCCCGTGACGTCATCGTCACGGGAGGGGAGGACGCTACCGCATAGGCTGGACGAAGATCCGCACAAAGCGGAGAGGGCGATAACGTATATACAGGGTGAGGCACATAAAGTGTTACAGAGCAATAGCACTCAAACTATTGATCATATCCAAAAATGTTTCAGACAAAAGTTTCAGTGTTCGAGAAGGCCGTCATACTGGACCACCCTATTTTTTTTATCGGTGGAGGCGCTGAAGCTACGTCAAGGTCAACTCCACTTTTTTCAATGGAACCATGTATTTTTTTTCGCCCGACATTATTACCGATTTTAAGACGAATTCAGCGACCTACAACACAAGGTCATTCTAGTCACGCAAAGTATGAAAATAGTCGAAAAATCGAAAAATATCGGAATAATCACTTTCAAAGGATCCACTAACCTTGGTTTGGGTCTACCTACAGAAGATGCTCGAAGTGATGACCCCCGACTTGTAAACACTTGTACACACGCCTGACCACGCCTGACGACATGAAAGAAAGGATACGCCGAGCATGTACCGAAATTACACCACAAATGTTGGCTGAAGTTAGACGGCCTTTTCATCAGCGAATTAACAAGTGCTTACAAGTCGAGGGTCATCACTTCGAGCATCTTCTGTAGGTAGACCCAAACCAAGGTTAGTGGATCCTTTGAAAGTGATTATTCCGATATTTTTCGATTTTTCGACTATTTTCATACTTTGCGTGACTAGAATGACCTTGTGTTGTAGGTCGCTGAATTTGTCTTAAAATCGGTAATAATGTCAGGCGAAAAAAAAAATACATGGTTCCATTTAAAAAAGTGGAGTTGACCTTGACGTAGCTTCAGCGCCTCCACCGATAAAAAAATAGAGTGGTCCAGTATGACGGCCTTCTCGAACACTCAAACTTTTGTCTGAAACATTTTTGGATATGATCAATAGTTTGAGTGCTATTGCTCTGTAACACTTTATGTGCCTCACCCTGTATAGGTATAGCCAGAACTGACACCTACCAGATGTAGATATAGTCGGTGCGCGGTAAAATAAATAACTTTAAAATTCAATATCTCGAAAACTATTGCTAGTCGGGAAAAATCCTTTTAGGGGTCGTCTTAGAATAATAAAAAAGAAGGTCTGTGCAAAATTTCAACTCGATCGGAGGGGGTTGGCTTTCGGAACTTTATCCGATTAAAGTTTGCCTCAATCATTTTCTAAGTCGCTTATTTGGAGATCTAGAATTTGAATCTGCAAAAAATATTTTGTGAAATAATAAAAATGTTAGAAAAGAACTTTTGTTGAATTTCAACGATGCAAACATCGAGACCATATTTTTTTGCATTTTGAAAATCGACAAAATTTAATGATATTGAAGTTTGTATCGTTGGAATACACTAAAAAAAAGTTTTCTTAATTTCTATTTTTTTTTCCGGCAGACTTAGGTTACAAAAATCACCTAAACCCTGTAAAAGTTTAATATTTTATTTTTCAATTAATTTTTTTTTATTGACACAGATTTAAGAAAAAATCCATTTTGTTTCTGTAGATTTGCATTATAGGTCTATGATGAGATTACAATGTAAATCTGCTCCCAATTATTTGTCAAATTTTTTTATTATTTTTCACATTTCAGAATTTTTATTATTTATAAATTTTGTTTTCTTTCGATTTACACTGTAACCTCACTAGAGGTCGACAACGTAAATCGACGAAAAAAAAAAAAAAAATTAAAACGCATTTTCGTTGCACTTTAACGATGCGAAGTTCATTGTAATTTTTTTTTTTTTTCGTAAATTCGCGAAAAAAAAAAACAAACGATATTGATCCATTTCAATTATAATCAATCATCAGAGGAGCTTGAAAGTGTCTTTGATGATTGTAATCTTTTTCTTTCATTCTCTCATTAGTTTTTTTGTACAGTGCCAGTGGTCTTTTTTCCTTTCGATTTTGCACCCTCGCTCTTAACACATTAACTGTTATAAAAATGATTGATTATTTTACGCTCGTTCGCGTCGAACACATATAGATGTACAGTGAGGAATAAAACATTTGCACACACTGAATATATAAATACCTAGCGAATATTATAGTTCGTTGAATTCGTAGACAGACGCATACAGACAAACGCTTACCCGATGAATCCGCTTTCTCTTTGGTTCTACTTCTTCATACGTATATCTATATACGATAAGCCAGTGGTTGACAAAACTCCCTGGACGAGTTTCAGTCCCGTTTTTGAGCTTCTCGCTACGGGCGAATAAGCTCGAAACACGAAAACTCGTTTCTTACCGGTCTTATTATCGGACAACGTAAAACTCGCTTTGTTTCCTCTTGTTTATGTATGTCTATATATCTATACATATATATTCGTTATTTTTTTTAGTCGATCTTTTGAAGTTGTCGCCGAACCCGTTGTCACGAAAAATAACGATAAAAACTGCAATATTTATATATAGTAGTGCTTATTCGCAATTCTTGTTCCTGTTGGGCTTTAGAATATTTACGACGTTGATGTTTGCATCCTTGGAATGCAACGAAAATGATTTTTTTTTTTTTAAGTTTTCAAATTTCCTGTAGCAGTTTTGAGCTGCGATAAATCACGCAAACCTTTTTTCGGATTCTTTTTTTTAAAGATCTGCAAAATATGAGTTTGGATAAGAAATAAAAATGAGAATATTGAAAAGAAGCTCTCCTTGCATTCGAATGATAATGTTGAAGTTTGCAACTGGTTAGAAATGATTAAACTAGACTAAATTTGGCGGGCCTTATCGTTTTTTTTTTCATCGAAAAACCCCTGCATAACAAAATTACAGCCGTTTGAATAAAAAAAAAACTCTATTTCTTTGCCCGGTTTTTTTTTTGTTCTAACGGACGAAAGAAATATTTCTAAATCAATTTTTGAGAAAAAATTCCTTCTTGATGGCCCCGTAAAAACTGAATTTCCTTTCATTTGCGCAGAGATTCGTGTGAATTGGTTCATCCGTTGAAGCTGTAGAGCGGCCCGCGCGCCGAAAAATGCTGTTTCCAGAAAAGTGCAATTAAAGTTTAACGTTTAGGCTGTTTAGGCAATTCTAAAATACTTTAGATATACAAATATCCTTTTACCCATGTGTAGGATGCAAATTATGTATAAAAATCCTTTTACCCGTGTGTAGGATGCAAATTATATATAAAAATCCTTTTACCCATGTGTAGGATGCAAATTATGTATAAACATTTTTTAAATCCAAATTATATCCTTTTACCCACTTGAAGGATGCAAATTATGTATTAAAAAAATCAAATTTTTCACTGTCATGAACGGAAAACTGCTCTTAAAGTTTGTCTGATTGGTATACAAAGAAAATTCTTTTGAATTCTCTATTTTGATTATGATCAAAAATCATATTTTGTAGATTCAGATTGTAGATCGTTAAAAAAGTATCCTGAAAAATGTTCGCGTGATTTTCATTGTTTGAATCTGCCAAAGGAAATTTGGGAAATCCGGAGAAAACAAAAATTATTTCGTTGCATTTCAGCGATGCAAACTTCAGCATCATTTTTTTTCTGACACGCACGCCTACACAATAGAAAAATTTCCCACTGAATTTCCGGTGCCATTACCCAAAATTTCGGGCCAACGTGCTCGAAGGCAACTTCAGAAGATCGCACGAAATGGAGAACAAACAGATAACAATGAAATCCAAAAAAAAAAGATAAGTTGCCGTATACAACGTATATACAGGGTGGACCATTTAACGTGACCACCCCAAATAGGGTGACCGCTATCACACCAGAAACTATTCGAAGGTCAAGAGAATCATTCATCCGACGTCTTCAAAAATGTGTCGAGGTTAATGGCCATCACGTCGAACATTTGTTACAATAAATCTTCTGCACAGATTTCAATAACCTTATTCGGATATTCTTATTGTCAATACCGTCACGATTTCCCGTTTTTACACGTGTATTTTGGTGAAAAATCATTTTAAGGTCATGATATCATAGGTCGTTGGATTCGTCTGAATATCAGCTACAACGTCTTAATAAAAAATAAAAAAACATGTTCCCATTTGAAAAACCATTGATGGCCTTGAGAACGCAAAAACTATGACCTTGACAAAAATGTATTTTTCACCACTGTATCAGCTCTTCGAAATCAATCAAATTACCTCCTGACATTTTTTTCGTCACTCCAAAGGCAACGGAGATATTTGGGGCGGTCACGTTAAATGGTCCACCCTGTATATTTACAATAACTGTCTGATAAAACGAAACAGTGCTTGGTGCTGCACGTTCCGCGTGTATCTGTGTGTACATAATAATACGCAGGTATAGAGCTTATGTAACCCGCAACGAGCGCGATAGCGAGACTAGAAAAGCCGAATTTTTTTTTGGGTGTCACGTGCCTACGTTTGAGGCGAGATGAGTTGAGTGACCGATATGTGACAAAGAATGCAGAACTTGCAATGTCGTAATTACATATGATGTTGAAGTTTACGCCACATTGGAATGCAACGGAAATTCATTCCTTTTGATTGGTAACATTTTTTTCGCCGCGGATTTAGACTATGAAATTCACTCGGACGGTTTTGCGCATCCTCATTCGAGACTTTCGACCTCAATTTGTAAAAGAAAAAAATGCTTTGAACGATAATAATAATGGGGTATTGAAAAAAGAAAAGACAAAAAAACATCGTTCCTTTCCAACGATGCAAACTTCAACGTCATGATATTCGAACTATTGGCAATAAGATAGCGACACTACACGTGACGTCTCATGCGAAAAAGTACAAAAACAATCAAATCAACAAGAAAAGTCTGGAAAAATAACTGCGGGTTTTTTATTCTCGTCTTTTTTCATCCTGCTTGCTGCATCCGGTAACGATTTTGCAGGGGGCGCGACTGGGAGGACGGACGATTTACTACAAAAAAAAAACGTTTTTTTTTCTCTCTTTGCTTCTCGCCAAGTCTTCTTCGATTCCATCACGGTCGTGTGCTATCGAAAATACAGGCTTGCTTTGAAAAAACTAGAGGTGACGCTCATTGGACTTCGGCGCCGCCACCGGCGAATACGATGATATCCGTACTAATTGGGACTGGACATCGTTCGGATAATCGAAAATATATCTCGGATTTCCGGGAAAATCAACTCATATAATATAAATAGTATCGAACATTTTCTTTATTAAGGCTTTAGGCTACTCTAGAGGCAAAAAAAGGACATATTTGATGATTTTTTTTTCAGCGAAACCATAAAATAAATCGGAATTACAAAATAGGGGTTTTATTATCCACGTAATTGACTATAGAAAATTATTTTTTCACAGCGATACATGTCAAAATGGCGACTGTGCAGCATTTTTCCGATGACGCCTTTATTTCTGGGAAGTCAACGGCCGGACCAACAGCCCCTATAATTTTTGAGTTATGATGAGACACTAAAGTTTTTTCGATTATTATATAAAAATAGCTATAGAAGTACGTAGGATTTTTTTGATATATTGTTTTTTGTCAAAATGATGCATTTCTAAAACAAAAAGTTTAAAATGCCATGAGAAAATTGTTGATAAAAAAGGAACTATGCAATATAATAAAAAAAATCCTACGTAGTGCCTCAGAAAATGTAATTCTATATATACAGTTAAAATTTCTAGGGAATCGGTTGAAATTTGTTTGAGTTATGAGTCCGGCCGACGTGAAAAATGTAGTTTTGAGATAAACGCGTTTAAAGTTAGTAGAAGGTTACGACACGAATCAAGAGGGGTTGATTGAGGCGCTAGAATTCGAAAATCGAGTACTTAGGGATTTTTCACGCCCATAATCTTTTGGAATATAATTTTATAGGTACTAACAAGGAACATCACTTTGGTGTTCCCCTCCGATTTTGTTGAAACTTTTTTATGTGGAAGAGTATCAAAAACTAAGAGACACGTATTTTTTTTTATCGGCGGAAAAACGGTTTTAAGGGGTGAAACGCACCCTCAAAAATGGGGATGTTTTCCGTTTTTCGTCGATAACGTTTTAACGGTACGAGATATAAAAAAAATTCAAATTGCAACAACCTTTATTTTTTCGTGTACTATACATTGGAGATGAAAACGATGCAGATAACGACAAATTTCATATTGTTTATTGCAAAAATGCAATTTTTTCATACATATCTCCGAGAATTTTGAATCGATTGGCATGTAAGTTTTCGTACATGTAGAGGATGGAAAAGTAGCGGATACGTGTTTTTTCTTTTTCCGATATCTCATAAGTGAGGGATTGAAACTGCCCTTCCATTTTTTAGCCAAGAGCATCGTATAATCAGCTAGCCTTTTGACATTCCGGGCTAAATTCACGTCAATATAAACTTGCATATTTATTTGGGATTGCATATTTGTGAATTCCCCCCGTATAAAAAAAATTAAGGGGTGAGCCACCCCTGTGTTTATCTTTTTCCCACCCTATATTAGAAAGGGGTGGACCTAATTGGAGGCCTTACAAGGAACACCAAAGTGATGTGCCTTGTAAGGTACATTTTTATAAAAAAAAATCGATTTTTTGGAAAATCCTAGAGTGGCCCAAGGCCTTAATCCAACGACGCTAAATTCTTTATTTGATAGCAATTAACAATGAATGAAGTTTCGATTTTTATACCACCACTACTTATGCAGTTAGATCACAATTGCGGCTTGAAATGATGATCAATTTTTTGCTGTCTCATAGTAGTTGTGATTTTTTTGGCCACTAAGTTGCTAATTCGTTTAAAGAACCGCAGCTGTGTGAGACTATTTTCTGGTTAGGTTTCAAACCATTCCAGGGCGGTTTCTAAAGCGCTGAATGCTTCGCTGTGAAACAATTTTTATGCGCTTCCGAGTCAGATAAATCGCCGTCAGCATGATCGTTGTTACTTTCATTCTCTTGAATACCTTGCACTAAAGATATTAATCTCATGGTCATCCAAAATTTGTAAGCCAGGATCAAACTGCTGGAAGACGCTGCCGAAATACGCTCGTACATATAATATTTTTCGTATAAACATCCAATGAATATACGATCTGATGTATGAAGTTACATATAGACAATAATGGATTTTGAAAATATCTCGAAGTGTTAGGAAACAACTTTATTAGAGAAATGAAGATGGGGATACCTTAGAGCGATATACCTTAACTGAGAAAAAAAAGACCATCATTTTGTGTTTCGATGATCGAACGTTCGGATAAGGCACTGAAGCGTTCGAATAATCGAGGTTCTACTGTATTGAAGTTTGCATCGTTGAAACGCAATAAAAGTTGCGAAGCACAAACGTTTTTTTTTTGTTTGGCAAATTTCGACCACAAAAATTACTGAACCGTATTTTATAGGATCCTCATTGCAAATCTAAAGCTCGAATTTGCGGGACGAGCTTATCGATGCCGAAGAAACTTATGAAATAAATACCTAGAAAAAATTTTCGTTGCATTCCAACGATGCAAACAGCATCGTGTTTAAGTCTCTCTCCTTCCCCCGCATTAAGGAACCACGCCAAAACCATTTTTTTTTTTTCGATCGGTAGTACACCGTTCTTGCGATGTCCCGCGTGTTTCACTCGTAGCGGCACACCCAATACGTGCGTATATGTACGTACATACGTTGCACATCAACTTCACGAGTGGATCGTGTTTAATTAACTCGACGCTGGCCAAATTTACAAACGCGCGCGAAATAATGTCCCGCGTACACTACTCTATATATATATTTACACCCACACACACACACGTAGTACATAATTTACACACGTACGTTATATTCGTTGCTATCCATGTATGTGACCCGAATGAGTCCCTAATAAGTCGACCTATTTACTCATTACTCGCGGGTTGTCCTTATCTAGGTTACGGAGAGTCAACACTTTATTCTTACGCTCTTATTATTATTATTATTACCATTATTGCAATGCTAATTTAAATCATGATAAAACTAATAGTGAAAATAACAGTAATGATAATAATCACACCAGCAATAATGTAATGAATTATTATTTCGATTAATTATGTCACTGCTGGTAGATATTAGTGGCATATTAGTATATTTTTTTCCTTCCATACGTTTGCGAGTTTTTACACAGTTCCCCCCTCTGTCCATTGATACCCTTTTACAAGTTTCTCTATCTTTTTTTGTCAATATTTATCTTTCGTCGTTTTTCTTCTTTATGCTTCCCTTCTTACCATGCATTCGAAGACTCTTACATACTTCCACATTTCTTCAATCGGTTTCCTTTTCATTTCCTTATGAATTTTTCTTTTTATTGCCTCCTCCTTGCAAACCATCTACCACTTATTCATTTTTTCTTTCATTTTCCCGAATTCAAGTATGCGTTCCAAACTTTCTTCTTCCTTTCTACAACACCGACATAGATTATCTGTCAGTTATTATTATTACTATTTATTATTATAGTAGTATGGTTCTTTATTTTCAAGTATACCCATGCGGGTTTTTCACACAGTTTTCCCTCTGTACATTGATACCCTTTGGTACCCAGCACCTAATGGGGACTGATTTCATTTATGGAGATGCTGATTGTAGAGCTTGCAGTGTATTTATTATACAGTCGAACCTCGATATAACGAATCTCTGGGGAAGAGTAAAAAAGTTTGTTATATTGAGGTTTCGTTATGTCGAGGTCATGTTCCAAAAAAATCATTATATTGAGGTTTTAATAAAAAGGACAAATAATAATTGCTCTAATTTAAACCTTTCTTTCTTAAAAAAATCTATTAGTAATATAAATATAGGGATACTTTTTAAAGAAAAAAAAAAGGTTTAAATTAGAGCAATTAGAGCATAATGTATATAACATTCTATTTTTAAAAGTGGATGATTTTATAAATTAACAAATATTTTGTTTTATTTTGGAAGTTTGCAAGACTAGACAGTCTCCGTAGAAGCATATAGGGGGGAGAAAGGAACGAAAAGAAGGGAGTTCGTTTACCGAGTGCTTCGTTATACAGAGGTTTTGTTTACAAAAACTTCTTGTGTAGACGTTGAGGGCCCTGAAAATAAATTCGTTATATCTATAGTTATGTTTTTCGTTCTACCAAGATTTCGGGTGTCTATCGGAAGGGAATGGACAAATCTTCGTTATATCGAGGTTTGTTATATGGAGGTTTGACTGTAATATACGTGGTCGGGTTCTACTGCTAAAAAAGCACTGCTAAAAAAGAACTGCTAAAGGCTCTACTTCTAAAACTGTACTGCTAAACGGGCTCTACTGCTAAAACTGTACTGCTAAAAGGCTCCACTGCTAAAAGCTGTACTGCTAAATGGGCTCTACTGCTAAAACTGGACTGCTAAAACTAGCTTCTGACAGAGGGCTCATATAAGTCCCACTGATGGAGGTTATACTGTACTTTTTGCGGTTTTTTGACGATTTTTTGGAATTTTTCTGAGAAAACTTACCTTGCTATCGGCGCCATTGTGCTGCACTCGGCGGGAGGTTATACTGTACGACGATTGTCTCTAGTCGTCGCGGCCTTCTCCTTGATTTCTGCCATGATCTCCTTCCTCTCCGCTTGCGCAGGCTCAGGAGCACCGCAGGTGTGCATGTTTTTTGAAATTTTTCTGGAATTTTTCTGAGAAAATTTTTTGGAATTTTTCTGAGAAAACTTCATGTCATTTTCCGTTTGTTTTCAATGTTCTATTAACTTTTCAATGATTTCCAATAAAACTTTTCAAAAACATACCCTTTTGCGTTTTACCAGTTGAGACTCTTTAGCAGTGCTGCTTTTAGCCCATTTAGCACAAGAGCTTTTAGCAGTACAATTTTAGTAGTAGAGCTTTTAGCAGTAGAGCCCGTTTAGCAGTAGAATTTGAGCAGTAGAATTTTTAGCAGTTCTTTTTTAGCAGTAGAGCCGTAACATATAATAATAATAGTTTGTTATCATGATTATTATTCATTGTTGTTTACAATGTTGATTATCATGATTATCATTATTTTTCCTATCTTCTCCGACAATATTTTGTGTCTACGAATTTATAAATATGTGCATATCTGGATGTATATATATCGATATGATTTGTCATAAAGATTTTGCATACGCTTTGCCTAAATAAAAATGAATTTGATCCGCTGTTTCATCGGGAATTAATAGTGCATTCGCTTATACACGCAGATATGCGAATGAAAAAGGTCAAGTCGTGATTACTATTATACAAGAATGTACGTGTATGTGTGTGTGTGTGTGTGTCTGTGTATGATAGTGAGCTCTGATTTCGCAGATTGAAACGTGTAAACGCTTGCGTTCCGGTTTTGGTGCACCGGGACTCCTTATCTATGATCGAATCTGTGCGATTAAAGAGAAAAGTGGAAATACATAATACATTTACAGCTATTCCGTAATCACGTTTATACGTATGTATCATGGGGTTTTTTAAAATCACAATATGTGGAAAACCGGAAAACCGTATCTTGGACTCTCGAGAGACGGGATTCTCGTAATGCTGATAATGTCAAACGCGAACTTGCGCTTATGTTAATTGAGTGACAGAAAGTCACTATCAGTTTTGGAATTAGTGGTGATGGGCATTTTTCTGTATTTGCATCGATCATATCGAGGCTTATATCGTTGATGATGTTTTCGCGAAAATTGTACATTGCTCTTGTTCGAGCTCTGCGGATGAGATTTTATTGAAAATTACACGGAGAGAATTAAATGTTAAAAATTACCGTGCAGTAACGGTAACCAGATGACAACCCTGAAACTTCGCTTATTATTACTGAGTAAAACACAGATTTTTAAGAAAATAAAATAAAATTTCTTCAGATAGAAAATTTTACCAGATTTTCTAGTAAATTTTGATGTGTAACAAAATACGCAAAACTTCAATTTAAAAAATATATAATATCAGCGAAATTTTACTGTGCATTTTATTATTTTATGCCTTTATAAAAAATGGCTATAAAAAAGTATCGTCTTTATAACAGTTATTTTAAGATTTATTATAAAATTTAATGAGTGTTATAGGAAAATGTATTGCGCTCTCGGTAAAAATTATCGTCCGCGCTACCCTTCTTGCATAGTCAAATTTTAGCTACGTATTTGAAATTTTCTGTAACGTGAGTTAAAAAAAACTTGTCGCATACGAATTATTATGCTTTTCTCTCTTGTCACCACATTGAAATATATCACGGTAATTTTTACCGTGAAATTCACGGCAAAAATTACTTTTTAATTCTCTTCGTGTATTCATCGTTTCTCTCAGTGCGAAGGAAGAAATGTGTGGAGAGAAGTGACGAAGCCGTCGTCGTATTCACTTTCTCGTATCTCGTAAAGTGAGTCACATTCGTTTTGTGACGGCAGATTTCCGGGGATTATTGCGGTACCCTTGACATCAAGCTCTCCCGTTGGCCCACTGCAAGACCCCATGAATAATTTAGTCATAGTGCCCTTCCGACCAACGCCTCCGCTGCCCTCTCTTTCTCGCAGAGCCAAGGTCGCCTCTTTCAATCGCGAACAAAGGGTCGCCGTCTCGGGCCAATTTTAAACAAAACAAATATATACGAGCATAATTATTTACACCTAACTCCTTAATCCGATACTACGTGGAAATACAGTGGAAAAATAATTTCTTCTTTATCTGCAAATGCTATTTGAACCGAGGAGCTTTTATTAATGGTAATATGGTAATACGTTTGCAATGATAGTTACTCATCGGGTGTCCCTCTCACTGAAATGCGTGAGAATTGTCATTAAAAAGATGAAAAAAAATCGACTTTTTTAAAATGTTTTGGACACACTTTGGTTTACTGATCTGCATAAGCTTGGGGCTGAAATAACAGATGATGTTGGAAGATTGTATCGTTGTAACGCAACGTAAATTAATTGTTTATAATTTATTTTAAAAATTTGATCGTTTCAGTCGATTAAAATCACTTGTACGTGGTTAACGTATTCTTGTTAGAAATTTGCAATCTCAATTGGCAAAATAAAACGTTTTAAGTGATAATAAATATGAAGAAATGAAAGAACAACGATGCATTCGAACCATGTAGGGTAGGGAGAGGCATGTTGAGCAGTCGGGTAAGTTGGGCAATCGAAATATCTTGAAAACTAAGCAGCGCACGCGGGTGCATCCTATGGCGGAAAGAGAGGTATGGGGGAGGGGAACACATCATGCCATCGCCCGTTGCTATGCGGTGCAAGAGACGTTAACACGGGATGTGTCATTATTTTTGCACCCAGAGGTAAAAAAAACATGATTGAAAGATTTTCTTCTACCATTGTATGAGAAAAAATATTTCAAAGTTCATTGCGATTAATGTTAATGTTTCAAAACCTAAGTAATTAACAAGCAACTGTTGGTTTATTACTGCATTGTACCAAATCATGTTGCATACGTCTGATTTTTTTATGCAATTCTTACTTTGCCCAACTTACCTCATACTCATGCTCAGCTTACCCCACTATCGGGGCAGGTTGAGCAAATATGGCCTTAGTCATTTGAATGCGATTATCTGTGAAACAAGGAAAACAGGAATTTCGTTTACAGACTTTTTTGTCCCAGATAAATTTCCTATTGAGCAAAGTAGGTTTCATTTTTATACGGCAGACTGTTAAGGCCTTCGGCCACTTTAGGATTTTCCAAAAATCGATTTTTTTTTGTTCAAAATGTACCTTAGTACCTATAAAGTTATATTCCAAAAGATTATGGGTGTGAAAAATCTCTAAGTACTCGATTTTCGAATTCTAGCGCAACCCCTCTTGATTTATGTCGTGACTTTTTACTAACTTTAAACGCGTTTATCTCAAAACTACGTTTTTCACCTCAGCCGGACTGATAACTCAAACAAATTTCAACCGATTCACTTGAAATTTTAACTGCATATTCAGAATTACATTTTCTGAGGCACTACGTAGGATTTTTAAAATTATATTGCATAGTTCCTTTTTTATAAACAATTTTCTGACGATTTACTTATGGCATTTTATACTTTTTGTTTTAGAAATGCGTCATTTTGACAAAAAACAATATATCAAAAAAATCCTACGTACTTCTATAGCTATTCTTACATATAATCGAAAAGACTTCAGTGTCTCATCATAACTCAAAAATTATAGGAGCTGTTGGTCCGGCCGTTGACCTTCCAAAAATAAAGGCGTCATCGGAAAAATGCTGGACAGTCGCCATTCTTACATGTATCGCTGTGGAAAAATAATTTTGTATACTCAATTACGTATATAATAAAACCCCTGTTTTGTAATTCCGATTTATTTTATGGTTTCGCTGAAAAATAAATCCCAAAATGTGCTCTTTTTTTGGCCTCTAGAGTGGCCTAAGGCCTTAAGGAATTACAGGGCGATAATTCCAAACTTGTTCAACATGCCCCTCCCTACTCTACACTTCAGTGTCATTAAAACAGGTCGATTTTCAATGTTTCTTTCCGATTAGTGTTGGAATGTTGAAGTTGGCATTTTATACACAATTCATAACCAAATCTTTCCAAGTTTAACTTTTTTGTTAATTGAAAAATATTAATAAACAATAAAGATAATATTATTTAAACGAAGTGCAGTCATTGGCTGATCTGAAATGAAAAATAAAAAATGTACTTCTGTTATAATAAGAGAACTTTCGTATGACCGAGGAGTTTTTTCAAAATTTTGAAAATTATGAAACGAGAAGTTTGATTTTCGACAAAAAAAATACTTTAACCATTTAAATATTAACCATTGAGATAAACATATAAAAAAATCATCGGGCCGTACGATAGAAAATGTTATTAAACTATGCGCTGCATTCGACGTGAATCGAACGGATAGATTTTGACATAAGACTTAGACCCTTTCATAAAATGAAGTTTTGAGAAAAACGCAAAGACGAAAGGGTAAATCGCCGAGGAGTGAATCGCCAAAGCGCAGTGGGCGACTCGACCCTAATATTTTTCCCCCATTTTTTTTTTGGAATTTTTTTTAATTGACCCTATTTTTGAATTTTGTAGCTTACGCAGACCCCTTAAGGATGTATGAGATTCTTTTAGGGTTCGCGAGGATCCAGTTCGTGCGCGCAAAATTGTGCTCTAATCGTTCGTGTGAACCGGCTCGGATCCTTTGCGTCTCATAAAATTCGTTGGTCCACTTCATCCTTAGCACGAACGTCGTCCGTCGCGTCGCGGATACATCCGTCCACGCTGAGGGCTTGCTCGCGCGCGAATCCTTTGATGGACCGACGAGCGACGGAGCACGTTCGTTCTTTCTAAACGTAGGCGCGCATCATATTCGCCACGTCCTGACTTGAAAGTTTCTTCGCGAAACAATGCTCTAGTGCGCGTACGTAGCTTAAGACTGTACGCCAAATTTGGAATCGTCCTAGTAATCCTTTAAAAAATCACAACGCTTTTAATTTGCAGAAGATTTGCAAGCGTTCTCACGAGACGTCGTTTCACAATCTCGGATATGATAAGAAAAAGCGAGATAAAAAAAATAGCACGGAATGTTATGGTGTTGAAATCTGCATCGTTGTAATGTAACGAAAGTTTTATTTAATTTTATATTTTTATTCCCTTATTTTTGTTGTTACGCGAAATTCGTTTTTGCACATTTATATTGTAGATGTTTAAATAATTGTCTTCACAAATAATTAAGGGATTTCAGTAGGCGAAATGTGCTGAAAAAAAAAAAATGAAAAGAAATTTATAAGTTTTATTTATTCGTTGCATTCCAACGATGCAAGCTTTCATCTTAGGGAATGTTTTCTATTTCTCGTGTGGACAATTTATGTACAAAGTTCTGTAATTTATGCAGTTATTTATCTAATTAATTGCAGTGTACCAACATTCACGCATGTTTGTAAGTTTTCTTTTTATAATTTTTCATAATTTTATTCATTATATGCTCTGCTTTATTGTAGAGAAAGTAAAAAAAATAGTTTTTTTTTTAAATATTGAGAAGCAGAAGAGAGTAAAAAGCGGAGACAAAAATAGAAAATTACTATAAATACAGATGAGACTGCATCGTTGGCATGCAACGAAAATTATTATTTTTCAATTCGAATTTCTTGTGGCTGATTTTCGTGGAGGAAATCCATCAATTCTTTTTTAAACCGTTTATTTAGAGATCTCTAATTTTTTTCTGTAAATAAAACATTTGTAAAATAATTTAAACGAGGAAATAAAAATATGAGAAAGAATTTTTCGTTGCATTCCAACGATGCAAACTTCAAGACCATAAATACAGAACATTTTCAATCAAAAGTACAATTTCGAAAAACCTTTGTACAAATGGACTATACAGAAAGATAGAAAATTATTGATTGAAAGCAAAATAAGAGAAAAGTAATAAAATTACGAAGTGGCGTAAGCCTCGTATCGATCTCGAATTGCCCATACAATAATGCAACACGTCCATGTCCATGCGAACATACGCAGGTGAGTGCGGCCAAGCCCCCCTCCCCCCTCTCTGTCTTTTTATTGTTCTCAAGGTATCGAAGTACCGAATGGATCCACTACTAGGCCAGGAGCCCATTGTGATCGAACTGGCCCGATTTTCGTCTCGATTTTACTCTCGTACATTCTTAGACCGTCCACCCCATATACCTGTGTGGGAAAAAAGGTCTTCGGCTCGTGAGATTTTTCCGTTTTTTTTTAAATTTTAAATTCTTTCCCCTGACTCGCCTTTGCCTCTCTCGCCCTCCTCTTGCATTCCTGGGAACTACTGAGATTTTCATTAATTCTTCAGAGCCCGTGCGCAAACACACGTGCACACTCAAACACAAACGCACGATTATGTTTGTGTAATTTATATACGTGTACGTGAATTTGTATACGTATGTATAAGTGTGTATGATATACTGGACCGGTCAAAAGTTTTCGATCCCTTTGGATAATTTTGTTATTATAGCATAATAATATTAGATGAAGTAAACATTTTTGAGCGTTTTTTCGCTTTATTTTGACGATGAAATTAACATAGGATTATCCGATTTAGATAAAATATGCACCGTTTTGTTCGATAATTTTTGTCCATTTTGGAGGCAATTTTAGAATTTCGCGATTGAAGAAGGATTACGGAAAACTTTACCATGGAATCCACAAACAATTCCTTGAAGGCCTCGAATTGTATTAGAGATGCCCTGCCAATTTTCCCGCACGCGTTTAGAACGCAACGAAAATCCCCTTTTATGATTTTATTTCTTTAATTTCATTATTATCCAGGATATTTTCTTGTAAGTTTATATTGTAATTTTCTAATAAAGATTCTAAAGAACTTTTGACTGATTTTCCCAGTCCAAATTCGCTAGATATATATTTGGACAATTAAACAAAAAAAAATCGGTGCGTTCCAACGATGCAAACTTCAATATCTTTACACCCACAATTTTATGGGTGTTTATGTGTGTATATATGTATGTTCAATATCATTATATTAATGCATATATGCAAGTGTCAACGTCTAAATGTATATATAAATGTTTGCGTGTGTGTGTGTGTGCGTGCGCGCAAGCGCGTGTGTGTGCATGAATCTAACAATAAGTATGAATGCACGTACGTACGATTATACGTTTTCATCTTCACCATACAGTAGTACCAACTTCATTCATTCATGCTCGCACGGAACGCATCGTAAATCTTGAATCAACGGGGTTATTGCGCCCGACACTGACAATGGAGTACGCGTTGGTGTCTCGGACATCCTCCCGGAGTATGCATAACGACCCCTTTACCGCGTATGCCAATTTCTTCTCTCTTTCCCTCTGTCTTTCACTCGTTCGTGTGTTCTTTTTCTCTCCTCCCTTCGTTTTTTCATTTCTTTTCGCGGCCTTCGAGAAGAGATAAAGTCTCGTTGACGAGAAATCTGGAGGGAGTTCGACGATCTCTGTACGAGCGCGCACTCATTCACACACACACGTACAGGCACATACATATGAGTCCAGCAGTGTTCGACTAGGATGTAATGTGGCGAACGAATCTTCATTGCCCGGCTAGCTCAGTCGGTAGAGCATGAGACTCTTAATCTCAGGGTCGTGGGTTCGAGCCCCACGTTGGGCGTTATTCTTTTTTTTTTTTTTTTTTTCCTTTTTTATTGCGTTACTCTTCTTCTATTATATTTATTATTCTTAATTGTATTTGGATTTGTTTGATTTTTATTATATTTGTCATTTTATTCTGTTCGTCTTTATTCTCGTGCTCTTTCTAAAAATCTTCTAAAAAAAACCCAAACAAACCCAAACAAACCCAAACAAACTTCACGTGCGTTGGAGATTCTTTTTGCGTTTGTGGTAAACATTGTTTTCCCACAATCAAATAGACATGAATAAACCAACGAAAAAAATACTCCTTTTTATTTTATTTCTTGGGATGATACGTCAAAAATAATATAATAGTTCGCTTTTTTTCATAAAGTCATTCGTGTACATTGAACTTATCGAGGAATTGTTGTATGATTGGCTGAATTGGAGGCAGAAGATAGAGAGAGAGAGTGTGTGTGAGAGGGGGGGGGGAGGGAGAGCAGTTTTCATATTACATACAGTAGAGCGTCGATTATCCAAATCAATTGGGACCGGGCGCCTTTTGGATACTCGAAAATTCGGACAACCGAAGCAATTTTCCGGGGGAGAAAAAAAAAACGTTGATTCTTTCAATATGATAAAATATATATATTTAAAAATGCAATGAACATTAATATGTTAATAATACAAGTACATTTCTAGTGAATTGCGAATAACCATTGTATCATTTAATGATGTAGAACGAAGTTAAATATGTATTAAAAAATAATCAACATTCGTACATCTTTGAGTTCTTATCTATTTATTTAAAAAAACGTCGATGATTCTCTTCTGCTTTACAACGGAAGCTCGTTTTTTTGCTGTCAAATCTCGCAATCGCTTTAGAAGAAGGAGTTGCATTGAACATTCAGGCTGCGTTTCGTACCACTCCATTGCCGTAATATATAGGGGCGTAATCGTACAAATAACTGAGCATACGGATGAACAAAATTATTGTTTAGATAATTGATATTTTGGATAACCCAAATCGCCATTCGGATAATTGACGTTTCGGATAAATCAAATCTCCATTCGGATAATCGACGTTCTACTGTACTCGTCGCGTTTCTTTTTTTCGTCAATCTATAATTCAATACGTAACAACGTAATCGTAATAAATTTACCATCAGTTTTAAGATATTAGTCTCGAAAGTGTCTTGCGTGGATAGAGAAAGAGTCGGGAGAGGAAAAAAGCAGAGATAACACGCCGTGCATCCGATACAGGGACCATGGTAATCTCCGGAGGTATTACTTTCGCCTGGAGCGTGAGAAAGCGAAGGGTGCTTGAATTACGAGGTCCACGCATATACACACATACATACATACACATATATATATATGTATGTATGCATATATATATATATGTATATGTATATATATATGCATATATATATATATATATATACATGCAGTACCGACGTTATAGCCGATTCGTCGTTGTAAGCAATGTCGTTATAAGCGATTTCGATTGTGTGTGTATATACACTACCGACGGAACGTTTCCGGACAAAGATTCAAAAAAGTTCCGGAACAATTTTTTTTTGCCATTTCGCCGATAGTTAACATAAATGAATTTAATAAACAGCATTCTGAAGGGGAGGAATTCACCTTCATTCCGTTTTTTTTTTTTGAACATTTTTTACTATTTATTTTCTTTACAAGTACCCTTTTTCGAAAACGACCTGTTTTCGTTTTTTTTTTTGTTTCTTTTCTGGTGAACCCCGTTTACAGACAACATTTTTTCATGCATTTCTTTGACCGGAAATCATAAAGAGGAAAGCTCAAGCTTCAATTTTGTTTTTTTTTTAAAGCTTCCTACGATTTTTTTTTTCTAAAGATTTTTTTTTTTTTAAGAGACAATTTGAAAAATAACCCGTAACGCGAAGACGCCAAGGATTCAAGGAAAACCTCAAGATAGTAAAAAGTTCAATCGGTTTTCCTTGAGTTCGCGAGAATTTTTTCAGATTTTTCTTTGGACATTTTTTTTTCACCTATTTTCGGTAAAAAATCAGATAATTTAATTACCGTAACTCGAGAAAAAAATGTCGAAAAAAATCTGAAATAATTCTATTGCGTTGAAAATAGAAAAATAACATTTTTTCCTCTCTTGAAATTTTACGACAAACCCCTTAGTTCTCGAGTTCTCGAGATTTTTTGTCGAATTATTAAAAGAGAAATTATTAATTGCTCTTTTAATAATTCTTTTTTCATTTCGAATTATCAAAAGAGAAAATTATTTCCCGATTAAAATAATAAAAATCTTCTTAAAAAAATATGATTGATTTGCAAAAAAATAGAAGAACAAATAGGCCCACGATGAGACTAGTCTTAAAAATCATAGAATGGGTCACTCTAATTTAGAGAATTTTTTGAAAAAAATAAAAAATGGCAATCATCTTTAAAAAAATAGTTTCCACTTTCGAAGCGAAAAATACGTGGTCCAGTATAAATGATAATTTTTTTTATATTTTTTTCATGAAAGTATGCTTCAAAATGAAAAAAATTATATATGGACATTTGTCGATATCTCAATTAGTTCAGGAGTTATCAGCATTTAAACGTTTCCAAAACTTCCAAAGTCGACATTTTTTGGAAAATTATAAATCCTAAAAGAGAAGCGATAAAAATCTAGAAATTGGTGTGGATATTCATTTCATGGGATAGAATTTTACAAAAAAAAATTAGGTAAATAAAAAATGGTCGGGGTCACGGGCTAGGTGAAATGGCGTGGAATACCTCATATATATATATATATATATATATATACACATATGAACAGGCATATATGATACTGGGCATTCGCGATACCAACGAGAGGCAACCCAGGGCAACGACAATAAAATATAAACGACCAAACGGCAATCTCGAATGACGTTGATGTTTGCATCGTTGGAGTGCAATGAACAGTTTTTTCTCCCTCAAATTTCCTTTAAAAAATATTAGCTACGAAACTTACTGAAAATTTTTTCTTGGGTGGTTAGACATTATAAACCCAAATCTGTAAACAAAGAACCTTTTCCATATTAATAAAATTAAACCAAAACTGGTAGATGAGCGGTCAGGGTTTGGTTCTGGCGGTACTTCGAGTTAAGCAGCATTGTGCATGGACAATATTCGGAGCGGTGACCGCTTAGCCGTGCACCGGCTGGCGCAACAACCACTAAGCGGAAAGCCAATACTACTGAAACCTTGGTGTAGATACTTGAGTTCAAGTCCGTGCATCAGTGAATCAGAAGAACATGGGGCCGTCTATACCGGTACGGGTTTTCCACAGTTTCTCCGTACCCTCGGCGAATGCGGTATAGTGTAGCTTAAGACGGCTGTGGACGCAACGGAAGTTAAGATAGATTAGCGAAGTGCGGGTAGGGAGTGATAGGGCAGGGTAATACGTAAAAACCCACAAGGGTATACGTTTGGAACTCAGAAGAAACAAAAATAGTAATAAAAATAAGAAAATAAAAATGGCAAAAAAATGTGTGCATTTAAATTGCTTTGTAAAATAATTTTATACTTAATTCTCTTGGCGAAAAGGGTTGCGTTCAACGATGCAAACTTATGAGATGATTTAAATTACATAGTTGACCTATTACACGATTGAAATGCAATGAAAATGATTACTTTTGAATTTCTCGAATTTCTTTTGGCAAATATTCGTGAGAAAAATCCCTTAATCATTTTTAATTCAGAGATCTAACATTTTTATCTGCAAATAAAGATTTTATGAAATAATAAAAATGAAGAAATAAAAATATAAAGAATTTTTCGTTGTATTCCAACGATGAAAACTTCAACACGATAATTTGCAACGATTTTTTAAATAATTTTTTTAATATCATTATCCAAAGCATGGTTGAAATGCAATGGACATTATTACTTTTGAATTGCTCGAATCTCTTTTGGCAAATATTCGTGACAAAAATCCCACAATCATTTTTTAAATCGCATATTTAGAGATCTAAAATCTTTATCTGCAAAAAAAGATTAAAAAAAATCATAAAAATTTCGTTGCATTCCAGCGATGAAAACTTCAACACCATCCCGACTAGAAATTTTCATAGGGACAACCTTATACGGCATAAGCACCTTTTCAGGTGAACCCTAAATAGGGAATGCCTCTCAAGGTCCTGATAAAGATAGTATTGGGACAACCCTGCGATGGGAAGTACCGATAACGTCCTTATAACGTTTTAACAGGGTTATCCCATCTGGGGTTTGGATAAGCTAATGATGTAAGGTCCCAACAATGTTTATTTAGGGGTAACCACATGAGTCATAGGTGAACATATAAACCTTATACTTCGCAATAATAAATAGATATACAAATACATTTTTGATAGATACTGCAATAATAAGTGGATCTTATGAGATTTTTTTTTCATTGTAGAACTTTTCTTATTTTTTTATTCGGATTTTTTTTTTTTTCATTTTTATTCGGAATTTCATTTTTCATTTTATTTTGTTGTGCGGTGTTTTGTTTTAAAAGTAAACAATACCTTAAAATTTTATCTTACCTATCTGTGGATTGGAGGAGATGGGGATGAAAACTTGAAACGGCATATATATAGAGGAAGAGAGAGAATCGGTGTACGCATAAAATGTTGAGAGCCAGGCAAAGCAAAGCATTAACTCGATTACGAGTAAGAAAACATCGTTCCCTTCGCGGTTTATCAGCAAAAAACAATCGCTTATCAATTGAAACGTCTAATTGGGAGACTGAAGAACAGTCGAATGATGAAAGACCGGAAGATTTTGGGGCTAGGCACAGTGACAATGATTTTGAGGTTAGGCACAGTGACAGTGATTTTGAGGTTAGGCACAGTGACAGTGATTTTGAGGTTAGGCACAGTGATAATGAACAAACCGAAGAACAGCCAAGAGAGGAATTTAATCGTGTAGTAGTGGAAAACAGTGATGAAGATAACTTTTTCGACGATGATAATGTTGGGCATCATGAAGATGATAACGACGAAGAAGCAGCGAGTGAAAATGGAGAATTCGACACACTCGAAAATATCAAAAAATGGGCTCTGCGAACCCAAATCCATGCAACGCTACTGATTTCAGTGGGTTAATGATAGGACCGGTTAGGGTAGCCCGATAAGAACCCAACAAAAAATTGGGCTTACCCGAGGCAAAACCTGACAGAACCCAAAGAAAACCCTAGAAGATCGTTACACACCTTATAAGAACCTGATAGGGAAGCCCGATAATGACCGAACAAGGAATTGGGTTGACCCAGCAATGAATTGTATAAAAACCCAACGTCAATTTCTAGTCGGGATGGTTTACAACGATTTTATCATTTTTTTTTATCTCAACCAAAAATATGAATTTAAAAAAAGGTTTGATGATTTTCGTAGCCTGAGTCGTCTGAAAAAAAAATTAAGCAATCAAAAAGAATGAATTTCCGTTGCATCTTAACAATGCAAACTTCAATATTGTAATTTCGAACGGCTAAGACGGGCGTACTTCACATCATCTTTGCAAGTCGCTTGTTCGTCTTCTCCGTGACTCTGTATAACGTTCGCGCCCGTGAGATGTGCTGCATCGGCTTTAATGATGCACCACAGCCGCCCATAGACTCGCGCGCTCGTGTGTTACGCTGAAAAAGAGAAATTCTTTATTATCATTGACGCATATTCGACTCTCTCGCATTTCAATGGAGGAAAAATCCTTTGAGAAAAGACTCTTCTTTCCTTTTCATCGAGACAAAATACGTATTATTTTTTTCCTCTTTTGCCTCACGATCCTCTCGGGCAGCAAATTATGAATCGTTTTATCGGTTTTGGGAAGAAAGTGCGGTAATAGTTATCGATGGACCGGGATATTTTTTGATATTGCTTGCGCGATATCTTGTGACTGTTGTTTTTTTCCATAGGTACTTAACGGGTTACACCTAGTTCGCGGCCGAAACAAAGGAGGTGTTTTCGTGAATTCAAGTATCTTTGACATTCAAGTATCAACATTTCAAGTATCTTTGATAATTTTTTTATTTGGAAGTATTTATAAACGACGGAAAAACTGTAAATTGCACAGACCGCTGGGCCAAAAAAGGTCCTTCGCAGTGACCACTCCTGCTCCGGAACAAATCATCTGAAATGAAAAACACCAAATGAATTTAGTTTTTGTACCGTATTATCTAGTCTTTAATCGAAGGATTCAATAAAATAATGATTTTTTGAAAAATCGTCGCCGATCGAAAGTGATCGTCGAAATTTCGGTGAAAAAAAAACACTATTTTCCTTGATATAAGAAAAAGTATGTATTGAAAAAAAAAATCCTTCGATTAAGGACTGCCTTTTGAGTTGTTTTTGAGATATTTTGGTCACCCATTCTGAAAAAGTCATTCCGAGAAAAACGCGTTTAAAGTTTTACGTCAGGTATATACGTAGATAAAATACCTACCTGTAAACGCTCATAACTCCCCCAATTTTCAACCGACCGACTTGAAATTTTCAGAGAATATTTTTGAAAGGTCATATTATAAGAATCCGTCGAAAACGAAAAATCGATTTTTTCAAAAATTCCAACTAGGTGTAACCTCTTAAGAAATTTTGGGTCGTATGATCCTTGGCTTGTACACGGGGAGTTGAGAACCCGATAGTCTCGGTTGCAACTCTCGCGTAAGTGCTTTGGCTTTGGGCATAATCGATAGCTCTCGTCGCGTGTACTATTAAAGGGCTCTTTACCCCCCTCTCTTCTCCGTCATATATATATGGGAAGGGATATTTTTAACTCTCTATATCTATGTAATTTTGGCTACCAGCACATCCGACTGTTTTCCGGACGCTCCTTAGCGGACCTGCATTAGCTTCATCGGGACCAAAAAACAGGTCGATTTTCAATGTTTTTTTTCTGATAAGAGTATTGGGATAACGAGGTCGGGATTTTACACACAATTAATACATAGCCTTGCCAAGTTAGTTTTATTTTTATTGACGAATATTCATAAACAATGAAGTTATTATTTAAACAAAGTGCTACCGTTGCTGCATGGCCAACCGTCACAGTTGGTTCTGGCAACTAGGATCATCTGGAATGAACAATAAAAAAAATGTACTTTTAGTATAGTAATGAAACTCTCGTATGACCGGATACTTTGATGAAATTTTGAAAATTACAAGTTGTAGAAAAAATACGATTTCCGAAGGAAAAAAGAAAAAAAAATTCATAATTTGCTATTAACAAATGGATAAACGTATTTAAAAAAATCCATCGGACCATACGATAGAAAATGTTATAAATCGTGTTCTGCCCGAATTTGAAGCGGATCGGAAGAATAGATTTTGAGATACGGCTTACACTGTTCCATAAAACACCGTTTCGAGAAAAACGCAAAAGACAAAAAAAAGGGTACGTCGCTGTGGGGTGGTTCGACGTAGAGCAGTGGGGGAGCTATCTGACCCTTAACAAAAATCGTCATAACTCGGTCAATTTATGATGTTGTAGTTTGCATCGTTGGAATGCAGCGAAGCATTTTTTCTAAAGTTTCCAATTTTCCTTTGACAGATTTAAGCTGTAATAATCACGGGATCTTTTTTTAGGCTCCTCCACTTAGCAATCTACAACCCAAGTCTACAAAATATGATTTTTAATAGTAATAAAAATGAGAAATAAAAAAAATCGTTGTATTTCAACGATCCATACTCGTGTCAACGATCAAGCCCGTGTCAATTTTTGGAATCTTCACAAAATCATTGTTGCAAATTGAAGTTATGGAGTTTCGGGACGAGTGACGCAACTTTACCATTTTATTCAAATTTATACAGTAGATTCTTTGTCATATACACCCTCCAAACTTTAAATCGTTCCTCTACACCGTTTCCATAAAATTTACAATTGAAAAAACACTTTTTTCCTCCAGCCTTGAGCACCCATTTATTAAACCGAAAGAATGATTTATGAATGGATTTCCAATGAGAAATGAGAAATTTTGTCGTTTTTATTTTTTTCCAATGTGTTGCAGATCGAATTTTGAGACTTTTTTTTTTAAATGTAGGGAATGAAGAGTAAAAATCATGTCAATTTTTGTCATAATAGTAGAAAAATCTCTTCGCTACAAAATAATGTTTTTAAAGGAAGATTCGATGATTAAAAATAGAGTTTAGCATTTAAAAAAAACGAAAATAATTTTTCCATTAACATTGACATGTTTCTGATTTTTTAGAGTTTTTTCAGATTTTTCGGTCGCCTCTTAGTATTTAATAACTGCAAAAGTGGAAAAAACACGTTTTTTCAGCAGGAAGACCCCACCGAATCGATGTAGAAAGCTGTAATTTTGCACAACAATTTTTTTTTAGGTTAGAAGCTTATGAAGAAATCGGCGCCACAAAATACGGTGGGGGCAGATTCCCCATTCTTATCCGGCTAGACCCTTTATCACTTTTTTCTTTTAAATATAGAATAATCGAAAAATACAAATTGATGTAACATTTAAAATACGTCATTAATACGCTCGTATAAAAATAAGAAAAATATTAAATGGAGGACTCGAAATTTATTACAGCATTCGTGTCATTTTCGAACGAAATAACGGTGTGTAGAAGTTGGCGCCCTGCTCAAGAACGATAGAACTCCCCCCTCTGATTCCCCCTAAAGATAAGCTGTCCCGAAACTACTTAAGGTATTCCTTTCACGAACTCGAATATTTATCAATTAAGGAGGTTGGAGGGCAACCCACAATCCAAGATTTAAAAAAAAATTAGGTGTAGTAAAAAGAAATCCATTATTTTTGCTTGAAATTGAAGGCAAAAATAATGGATTTCTTTTTACTACACCTAAAATATATATATATTTTATTGTCCAGACTATACTGAGTCTTTGCGAAATTTTTGAAATTTTTTAACCACGAAACACCGAGCTAAAAAATAGTTTAATAACCGGGTGTTGGGAACTCGCTATATTTTTCGTCTTTCTACGTGAAACGAGACACCGTGTATGCGTGCGAATCTATCGATGCTACTAATTTCCACCCGGGATAGAGACACGCACATCGGGGTGTTCTCATGCAAATCCAATGATCGGTTCGTTGAACCTATAGTAGTCACCCTTTAACGTGACTACTATCCACGCTGCTCGACTCATCAGCGTGCAACCCCATGTAGACACGCAGTCCATATACGATGGTCAAAAGTATCATCCCCTGCTGGACGCCGTCCGCCCACTCGTCAGCACGGACATGGTAACTTGCGTACAGGGAAATAAGCGATTCTTCAACGAAACCCTTTTTTCTCGACCGTTCTTCCTCTCTCTCTCGCCCCCCCCCTCTCTCTCTCTCTCTCTCTGCCTTCCATTTCTCTTGTCCTTGCTCCCCTCCTCTCGAATTTCATAGACGTATCGGACGAGCAAGTACGAGACCAAACAAATGCACGGACACGTAATGCAAAGGGGCAATGGCACAATGTGCATGTCCAGTCTCGTGTCCAGTAGCCGGACGACTCGCTGTCGTTATGGTTACGCCAGGACATCAACAGACAATTACACTTTTTTTCCCTTCTCCCCAATGTGCATGAAGAAATTCGATAGTCATCTTGCCCATGAATGTGTATGCATTTATTATATACCCTGTATATATATATATACAGGGTGACCCAAAAAGTGACGTCGAAAAGAAAAATCTAGATGAGATTGAAGTTTGCCTCGTTGGAATACCATGAAACTTCATTTTTCTGAATTCCTTAAATTCCTTTTCCCAGATTTTGCCTAAAAAAATCTCGATTATTTTTTATGATGTCCATTTAGAGACCAACAATCTGAATCTGCGAAAGAAAATGTTGTACAATAATGAGAATAAGAAACCAAAAATATCAAAAAGAACTTTCGTTGCATTCCAATGATGCAAGTTTCAACACCATAAATCTAGATGACTCGTATCGATACCGACCCGAATCATCCCCATCTATGTGCTACGATCTTTTTTAGTTTTCGAGACAAAAAGCAGTTTTCAATTTTTTCCCTCAATCTTCTTCTTGTCTTTGTTTTTATTTGTTCTCTTTTGTGCATGTACTTTCTTCGTAGAAGTTTTAAAAAGCAATTAGTAGTTATTTAGACTAATAGGAGGGCGTTTTTTTCATCATCTGAACTTTGGCCTTTAACTTTCGATCAAAATCTAAGACGCATACGTTAGTGTTCAGTTGGTTATTTATTTATTGCTCAACAGTGCACTTCATAACGATAACACAAGTAAAGAAAAAAGAGAATAATAGAAAACGCTTTTTTCTCGAAAATAAAAAAAAAAGATCGTAGCGCATACATAGATGTTTCGTTCGGACATCACTTTTCGCACCGCGCCATATACAACGAAAGGATATTTTGAGCCCATATCTGTTGCTTGACCTGACAGCACATCTGGCTGCTACCTAGACGGCCCTTAATATTTTTCTGAAACAAACCGTTAATTTCAGGGACAGGATCGTCCTTGAAGTCGAATGTCTTCAATAATACTATTTTTCCCTTCCTCTTTACGACTACAGGCTACTAAATTATTAGGTCTACCGAAAAGTTCTGTCCACTTGTTTTAAACAAAAGAAAATAATGGACTTTCAATACATTTATTAATATTTGCTGAACGCTATAACTCTATCGTTACTAATGATCCCGCTCGCCGAGAACACGTCAGTAAATATTAATAAATGTATTGAAAAGGTATTATTTTCTTTCATCTACAAAGTAGACATTCAATACAACGGTTTTTTTTAAATAATAATTATCATTGAAACAACCAACTAAGATGATGCCGATAATAATAATAATGGGGAAAGTTATTTGTATAATTATTTTGTAAGTGAAGTGAGAGATGCACTCGCACCTCGTTCTCAGAGCCGGCGACCGGTGAATTTTTTCCATTCACGCGTCATTGATCACGCTAATAATCCCCGTTTATAGCGCGCGGTTCAAGTTCAATAGATCCTTCGTCGAGGCCGCAGAATCCCACCGCGCATATGCACGTGTGTGTGCCTCGCGTTCTGGTCATTTTCTCGGATCGATGAGCCGAGAGAACGTAAGGCTCCAAAGATTCGTACGGTGGATATATATATATATATATATATATATATATATATATATATATATATATATTTGGACGCGTATTTTTTTGATACTTTGTTTTTCTCACAATTTTCGTTATCTCGGGAGAATCGTTTGTCCGCGTCGAAGGGGAGAAGAACGCCTGCATGTGACTCTCCGATGTTGCCACGTAAAGTGGCTATACAGAGAGGGAGAGAGAGAGAGCGAGTAAGGGAGAAAGAAGTAGAAACCGAACGAGTGAGAAAGGGGCAGAGAAATCCCTTTTCGGAGACCCTCGATTTTCTTTGTTCCGTTATGTATGGGAGTCGAGCACGCGTGGACCAAATTGTGATACATCGGACTTATCGATTATATATATATATATGTAACCGAAGTTCGCGTCCCAAACTTTTAAAACGCGCAAGACATTGTAAAACGTACACAAAAACTTATCGGTCGACATTCTTTTTTCTTATATACGTTTGAAATTCCGACGAAACTACTGTTATGAAAATAAAGCAAAAAATATATGCAGTGATGTATCTTGTCGTAATTATGCCGTTGAAGTTTGCGTCGTTGAATGTAATGAAAGTTTTTTATGATATTTTTTTTCATTCTCATTATAATGCAATGTTTTTTTTTTCATTGCTTGAGGTCGTTAAAGGTCATAGGTTTACTAAAGATAGAAAAAAATGATTTGAGTGATTCTCGTAATCTAAGTCAGCGGCGTCTGACACGCCGGCGCAACGGTACATCTACCGACTACAGCAGCACCGGCATTTCAAGCCAAAAACATAACCTCAAACGTAATAAAAATTATGGAAAACGTCGAAGCGAACGACAATCGTCCTACGAAAAGTGCACGATTACGCTTAGAAAAAAAAAAGTTGGTTATTTTAAGAAAGATCGACGATGGTGGAAAAGTTATTGCAATAGCCGAAGATTTTTCTAAAAAAATGACGCTACGTTCAAGTGAAGAGGTTATGTATTCGCTTCGGCGCCGGGAAAGAATCAAATATTTCGGCGGTGATGCCGCAGAAGAGGAGGACAACGTCGATTGAAGAGGAGTGTGTGAGTTCTGAGAAGGAGTGTGACGATTTCGAGAGTGAAAGCGGAGATTCGGATCTTCGCTTCTAATTCATTTATAACTTCTATTCATAAATGTATTTATTTCCATAATAATGTTAAAAAATAATTGTTTAGTTAAGAATTGAATAAACATTATAGACAAATGTCATTTTGTGCGTGTAAAAGTTTTTCCAAATTTCCCTTCCTTTAGTAACGCGTATACGGCGGCCGTGATATAGGCATTTTTCAGGATGAAAAATAAATATCCGATTTTAACGCTCGAAATTTTTCAAATTTTTTTTCCAAAAGGATGTCACTTTAACTAAAAAATGCCGTTGGATTTTTTTTACTTTGAGTTAAAAACAATGGGAGATATGATTGTTTAAAATATTATCGTGTAAAATGCCTGCACATCTCCGTATTTTGCAAAAAAATATTATTAACATTCTTTTTTCACAACTTACACATTTTTTTAATTTAGTTAAGTGTTCAAAGAAGATCCATATTTTTTTTTTCAGATTTTTTCGAACGTTTTGAAATAATGAAATAAGCGAACTGCACGAACGACTCACCGTTGGGTTTTATGAGTGCTGAAAACAGCGTTGGGAGACGAGGGTGAAGGCGGGAAACCACTTTAGGAGACCGAAAAAATTAGATGTTTTTTTGGATTTTTTTATTGTGAAAAAAAAACGGTAATTTCCGCAACTGTGACAGTAATTTATTCATATTTTCGTACATCTGTGGTAATTTTTTCAAGTTATTTCATGCATTAATTAAGGTGTAATCCGCTGTGTCCCTTGGCGTGTCCTCGTCGTCATTGTCGATTTGCGGGAATTGTGCAGCTCGCAATTCGCATCTGAAATAGTCCAACAAATTTTTATACATTCTTGAGATGTTTTTTCAAGAACATGAACCTAAATTTTGAAAAAAAAATCGAGTATTGAATGTTGGAACTCGTTTGAAAAAAAAGATCAATTTTTAGCATTGTTTCCCGGAATTTTGCAATAGGAAATATGTTTTAAACAATGTAATCTTTCCAACTTTAGGCTTATGTTTTAATAAATTATATTGTGTAACCGTGTTCCAAATTTGAAGATGGTCCATCAATTAGTTTTTTAGTTATGATTCCCGCAAATTGAAAAAATGTCGTTTCGAGAAAAACACGTTTAAAGTTTCACCAACGAAAAACTCAAAGTCAAATGTGTTTAATCAAATGATAAAGTGTCTTATCGATTAATCAGCGATTCCAGCACCATACAGAAGTCCTTCCTCAAGCAAACCCAAACACACTACTTAATTGAGCGCTCGTGGATACCTGTGCGCGCTTGGGAGTCGAGCGGAGAGTCTTTATCAATTATATACATACCGTTAGAAGGAATCCGAATATCGTTTTGAAATTTTCAGGGTGTATTCTTAAGATATTTTGTTAACGATTTATGAAATATAAAAAATTGGTTTTTTGAAGCATCTAAAGTGGTTGCCCGCCTTAAGACACCTTTTCAGAGTTGTACGATATATGCAAAAAAAAGGATTTTGCGTAATGATGAAGATAAGGAAGTTATAATATAAAAAAGAACTTTTGGTGCATCTCAACGATGCAGTAATGGATGAATGAAAAATAGACCTCGAACTGTGTATGTAAGACACACACCGGCCACTGAGGGCAAGTTCATATTATTCGATTGGGTTCATCCAGACGCATCCGGAGTCCTGTTCGTTGCCACGCTTTATTTGTAAGAAAAAAAGTGGGGGGGGGGTAAGAACGAGCGAATCCGTCGGTCGGCACGTATGTGACGATCTCGGATCTAATATATTAATGCAAATGATTCATCAGCAATTGGAGATGACCGAGTGATTATCAAAATGACCAATTAAAATTTACTTTTTTCGAAACCCACGTAGGAATAACAGCAAGGAATTCAAATAAACGGCAAACAAATAATAAAAAGTAATAAAAAAATAAAATAATAAGTGAAATGAAATAATTAATAAATAGAATAAGAAACGAAACAAGTATTTCGGCTTCGATTGAACGTTCAATTTGGCGAGTGACCTAATTTTTTCAAATTACACGTAATTCTCTCACTTTTCGCATTGTCTTTTGCCTCGTAGTTTCTCTATCTGTCTGCCTCGCTCATTTGCTCGTCGTTGCGATAACGCTCGTTTCAATCCCTCGTGCTATCTAGTCATTCGCCATAGATTAGTTTCTTCCGGAAGAATTACAAAGTTTATACGTGACTGAATACACTCCCACTACTCCTTTGCCTCGCTCGCCCCCCTCCCCCGCCCCGCCCTGTCTTTGTTTCACATTCGTTCTTCTCTGTTCCCTATTTTTTCCGTTTGGACAAATGATTTAATTATTTATGGCACGACGAGTCCCATTGCTGTGCCGATCGTCGACGTCGAGAACTATATGACGAGGAAGAAGTAGAGAAAAAGAGAAAAACAATACTAATAAATGCCAGGCGAAATTCATGCTGTTAGAGATCCGATGGTCATTCTCTCCCTAGTTCGTTCTCCCGCTCTGTTTTTTACCTCTCTCTCTCTCTCTCTCTCTCTCTCTCTCTCTCTCTCTTTCTCTTTCTCTTTCTCTCTCTTTTTTCTGGCTCGCTCGTATGTGCCTTTTCTATTTTGCTCGTCTTTTTATCCATTCGTGTCCTTCGAGAGGCGATAGAGTTTTTGTTGATGAGAAATCTGGAGGAAGTTCGACGATCTCTGTACAATCGCATATACAGGGTGAGGCACATAAAGTGTTACAGAGCAATAGCACTCAAACTATTCATCATATCCAAAAATGTTTCAGACAAAAGTTTCAGTGTTCGAGAAGGCCGTCATACTGGACCACCCTATTTTTTTATCGGTGGAGGCGCTGAAGCTACGTCAAGGTCAACTCCACTTTTTTTAAATGGAACCATGTATTTTTTTTTTTATGACATTATTACCGATTTTAAGACGAATTCAGCGACCTACAACACAAGGTCATTCTAGTCACGCAAAGTATGAAAATAGTCGAAAAATCGAAAAATATCGGAATAATAACTTTCAAAGGATCCACTAACCTTGGTTTGGGTTTACCTACAGAAGATGCTCGAAGTGATGACCCTCAACTTGTAAAGACTTGTTAATTCGCTGATGAAAAGACCGTCTAACTTCGGCCAACATTGGTGGTGTAATTTCGGTACATGCTCGGCGTATTCTTTCTTTCATGTCGTCAGGCGTGGTAGGTGCTACCGCCATTACGCGTTTTTTGACAAAACCCCATAATGTCATCGAAAAAAAAATACATGGTTCCATTGAAAAAAAGTGGAGTTGACCTTGACGTAGCGTCAGCGCCTCCACCGATAAAAACATAGGGTGGCCCAGTATGACGGCCTTCTCGAACACTGAAACTTTTGGCTGAAACATTTTTGGATATGATCAATAGTTTGAGTGCTATTGCTCTGTAACACTTTATGTGCCTCACCCTGTATATATACCGCACCGCTCCGCCAGGCACTACTACACGCGCGTATCGCTCACCGACGTAAGCCCGCTAATCGGGCGCGCCTGGTGGCCCGTCTTTAAAAATTAATAATAATTCAGGGGTTGATCTGGGGACCATACATGCTTATATCAATCGACTCAGAATTTCACCCCCAACCCCCCATTTCAGGGATGACATTCCGTCCTGGGACACCCTGTATATATGAGTCCAGCAGTGTTGAACCAGTACGAAATGTGCCGAGTGAATCTGCATTGCCCGGCTAGCTCAGTCGGTAGAGCATGAGACTCTTAATCTCAGGGTCGTGGGTTCGAGCCCCACGTTGGGCGTTATTTTTTTTAATATATTTTTTTTTTAATTCCGTTACTATTCTTCTATTATATTTATTGTAAACAAATCCACATATTATTAGCAAACAAATATAAACAAATCCAAGCACAATGAAGTATACTGTCGGCCAAAAGTTTGAATACACTAGTCGAAATTTCTCGCCGCACTAAAAGTTGGATTGGGGACTCAAAAATAAAGATAATTGAATTTCCCAAGTGGCATTTTAAAGAGGACAAATTTACCTTTATATTGCTTTTTTTTTTAGAACATTCTTTACAATTTTTTTTCGCCCCGGTATGCACTGTTGAACGTGGCCAATTTTCGGCTATTTTTTGGCCGTCGACAATTAACTGCAAAGTTTGTAGAACATTTTTTTCTCAGTTTTTTTTCCACGGTAAACTCAAAAAGGATATCGAAACCTACATTTTTATTTTTTAGAAAGTCTCGTACGATTTTTTTCGCTTCAGTATTGCATTTTTAGCTAAAAAATACATGTTTTAGAAAAAAAGGCGTCATCGAAGAACTATAGGGTTTCAGGGGAAATGTCAAGAGGGTAAAAAGTTGTATGGGTTTAAGACTGGAGTGGCTAGAATTTTTTCAGAATTTTTCTTGGACATTTTTTTTTACCATTTTTGGTTGGAACTTTGATGAGTGGAGAGGCTGCGCTTGGAAATTATAGAGTCTAGGACAATTAAAAAAAGGAAATTGGTTTATATTTTCATTTTCAATTAACTACAATTTTTCTAGATGGTTTTTTTATTTTTTTAAATTAAAATGAAAAAAAATGTTTTTAAATTGTAGTTAATTAAAAATAAAAATGTAAACAAATTTCCTTTCTTAACATATTGTCCTAGACGCCTAGAATTCCCAAGTGGAGCCTCTCTAGTCATCAAAGTTCCAACCAAAAATGGTAAAAAAAAAATTGTGATAAAATTCTAGCCACTCCAGTGTGAACCCATGCAACTTTTTACCCTCTTGAAATTTCCTTTAAAACCCTATAGTTCTTCGATGACGCCTTTTTTTCTAAAACATGTCTTTTCGTAGCTAAAAATGCAATACTGGGACGAAAAAAAAATCGTACGAGACTTTCTAAAAAATAAAAATGTAGATTTTTATATCCTTTTTAAGTTTACCATGGAAAAAACCGAGGAAAAAATTTTCTCGAAAACGGAACAGTGAATCCTTTTGAAATTTTGCAGGTAATCATTTAATAGTGTCCTGAATTGGCCCTCAAAATAAATAAAAAAATCTATAGGAAAACGCTTTGGCGAGACTACTATCTTAAAGCAACCTTTATTTAGGGTTGCAACGGGGTGTCGAGGTCTGTATAAGGGAAATCGAATTTCTTTTTTTTATCTCAATCAAATTCCGAAGATATATTCCTTAAAGGGCGTAGAGGTGTACTAAGGATTTTTCGAAAACCAACCCCTGAAAGCTTTAAATGGGATGTCAAAGTTGATATGGAAAATTGTATTCCTTGCGTGTATCAACTTAAAACTTGGTATGAATATTCTTCAAAACAAATAAAAAACCGCATAATGTACGATTTTTGAAAAAAAAACCCTAAAAAGGGGTGCAACCTGTAAAGTTTCTATGGGCTAAATTCTATGCGGGCGAAGCTACGGGCGAAAGCTAGTAATGTCTTCGGCGCATTATTAATTCGCCCCACTGAATACTAGAGCAAAAGCAATTGATCTACCCCCCCCCCCCCCCCCCCTCCCCCTCAGTCTGTCTTTATCTAGCACTTTGTCTTTTATTAATGATCTTGCTTTTCTTCTTTTTCTGATGCTAATCTAAAATTCTCTCTCTTCTCCCTTCTGCACTTCCTCATTCCACCTACTTCCAATTGCTTCATCCCTCGATTGTTGCCTTTAACCTGACTCTTATTTTCCTCCAATTATGATTCTTCTCCCTCGTCGTCCTTCTCTGGCCCCCTTCTCTCTCTCTCTCTCTCTCTCATACTCTCGCTCTCTCCCTCCCTCCCTCCCTCCCTCTCCTTCCAATGTTCCAGGTTCATTATTCGTCCTTCCCAGTGTTCTTTTCCTCTTATTCCCAACCTATCCTTTCATTTTCCTCGCTCTCTCTCTCTCTCTCTTCCTCTCTCGCTCTTCCGTTTGGTAGCCTTGCCCGTAAAGTAGCGTACACACGAGCACGTATTATTATTCGGTGTACGGTACGAGTGCCTACACGCACGCACGAGGTTCGTGCAATTCATCCAGTGAATAAAGTATACGGTTAATTCCGACAGAACCCACGCATACTCCTCCCCCTCTCCTTTCTCCCTTCCTTTTTCCATCTCTTACTCTCCCAGTCCCTCACCTCGACCATGTCGCGTCGTTTCCGTTTCGCGATTCCCTCTTATGGCCCTCTTAAAAAAAAAAAAAAAAAAAAAGAAACGCCTCCTTAACTATTTCTCTCTGCGCTCTTTATCTCGATTACGTATATGGTCTCCTCTTTCTCGTTGTCGCCTATTCTCCCTTCGAGTGTGTATAGCTAGCAAGCTTTCGTCTCTGCGGCAAAAGCACCGCACGTGCGCGGATGCATCCTCAATGGTTCGCCACACGTATTACGCATGGAAGAAAGAAGAAGAGAAACGTAACGTCCTTTGCGTCCCCCTCGTACTGATTCTCGAGCCAGAGACTCGACTCCGACGTGCAGTGAGACACGAAGAAAGAAACGATCTCTCCTTTTTCCCTCTCTCTCTCTCCTCCCTCTCTCTCTCTCTCTCTCTCTCTCTCTCTCTCTCTCTTTTTTCTCTCTCTCTCTTTTCTCTCTCTCTCTTTTCTCTCTCTCTCTCTCTCTCTCTCTCTCTCTCTCTCTCTCTCTCTCTCCCTCTCTCCCTCTCTCCCCCCCCCTTCCCCTCCCTCCCTCCCTCTCTCTTTCTCTTCACAACTACGTCACTTTATGTGTCACGTCAAACACTCGTATCCTCAGTATGCACACACGGTCTGGCACACTTCTGCAGACTATCTGTAAACGCAAAAAACTCCATGGGACTTCCCACTGTGATATTGCAGTCGGGAAATCCGCCCTGGGTATTTTTTTTTGTTTTCAAATTACTGAAAACTTTGTTTCTCAGTCATTGTAGAAATTCTTTTGAAATTCCAATGAATTCTCGATTTTTTGAAACATTTTTATTCAATTATCCCAAAATGCTGTTCACTTTTTTTTTTCTATATTATTTGAAACTCGTTTCAAGTTTTTTCCTCGCTGTTACTTCGATTTTTTTTTTCAAATCGCCCAAAAATTTTTCATTTACCGTCACGACAGTTTTTACAATTTACTTTATTTTTTCTTCATCCCGAAAGATTATTGTTCGTAATCTTACCGAAATTTTTGTAATTCTCGACAATGCCCGAATTTTCTTTATCAAATTTCACTTCGACGATACTCGTACTCACAAAATCTTCTGAATTTTTGTTTTTCAACTATCCGCACCATTCTCTCTCGCCTGTTTATTATTTATTTTTCGATTTATGTTCCTTTACTCCCATGCAGTTTACCGCTCACAGAATTGTCTCTGTTTCTTCAACGTCGCTGATTTCGCGAGGTTGTTGTTTATTTTTCTCTCTTTTTACTTCGTGAAATTATTCGATTTTTACTTCTCGCGCGGCCGAGTCGGTGTCTTCGCCGAGTCAAGTTCCATTAAGCAAGCGAAGAAAAACCTGTTTTCATCTTTCAGCGCCGAGTCAACCGATTCAACTTACTCGACTACATGCGTGTACAGTAGATCCTCCCGAAAGTCAACGCATCCTTTACTATACTATTTCTTGAATCAATAACTATTGCGATATATATATTCATATGTATGGTGAGTCAGTAGAAATAAGAATCGCGAAAACGAGACGTTGCAAAAGTTGCGTCTTTCAGAAATCATAATTGATCGAAATTATTATTGATTGAAAAACGATCGCGTTATTCAATTTAAAAAAAAATTATGATTTGCTTCCGGAAGTGCGTCGCTTATTATCCGCCTCGAGCTAACACCCGTTTTTATACATTTTTCAATATTTCAAGGTCATCCGAAGGTCATTTGATTTCATTGGGGCAAAAAACGTGGAAGAGCAGGTTTAAAAATGCGGCCTCCCGTTTGAAAACGTGGTCTTGACCTTGAATTGATTTTTGACGCCTTTACTGAAAGGAAAAAAAAAACCAAGCGGACCGAAATGTAGAACTTGTCACGAAATTGGTAATTTCAAACCAAATTGAACTAAAAAAAAATTATCTATTTACCCGAAAATAGATCACGATAAAGTTTGCATCGTTGGAATACGACGAAATATTCGTTCATTTTTCATTCCTTCATTTTTGATCATCATACAAAGCTTTTTTTTCGCATACTGAAGTCGTAAATCTTTAATAAGAATACGTAAAAACGTTTGAGTGACTTTCACAGCTTAAATCGACAAGCATAAAAAAAAAACAATTGACTCAATTAAAAAGAATTAATTTTCGTTGCAGTCAAAATTTTGGCGACGACTTTATTGTTTGTTGAAAATGAATATTTATGCGAGTTTTCGAGTGTCTGATTTCTGGCGACTCACCCGGTACATACACTCACATACGCACACTCAACTGAACG
Source organism: Ophion ventricosus (assembly GCA_963932345.1). Taxonomy (NCBI): domain Eukaryota; kingdom Metazoa; phylum Arthropoda; class Insecta; order Hymenoptera; family Ichneumonidae; genus Ophion; species Ophion ventricosus. Next base: position 22,936,622 of record OZ010715.1, on the reverse strand, counting down.
GGGTTCTCGACCATCTGCATCCCGGGAGAAAAGATTCCGACATTCCACATTGAAATGCGATCGTCCCCGCCACGTCCACCGCGCTCGCGCTATTTGCTCCACCGATGCTCTGAGGATCAATTCGATTTTTTTCTTTTTCTTTTTTTTTCTTTTTCTTCTTTTTTCTTTTTCTTTCGCGACAGCAGAACTCTACGGCTTCTTATGCCAACACGCGTTTTGCACCTGCCGTGTGCGAATCTTGCGCCTCCGGCTGTCACACCTCCCCCTTTTTTTTTCTTTCATCTCGTCCATCCACGTTTCGAATTGCAACGTCTCGATGCTCTCGCTCATTTCCCGCGCGTATTCAACGCACACTCGTTCGATTGAACCCAAAAAACCGGAAGTTTTTTTTTTCTTTTTTTTTCGACGGCGGACAATCGGCGAAAGTTCGAAGCGGTGAAGGGGAGTTATCGAGGATTAATCGAGACTCAAATAATAATAATAATAATGATTATTATTGCTGGCAGTTGTTTGCAGGGGATCTGCATTTCCCTTGTTTCCTCCTCAGCCTCCTCAGTTTTCCTCACTCCGTCTGTTAGCCTATGTTTTTTTTTTTTCAAATGATCGATCTATATATACCGCGTGAGACACTGCAAAATTACATTCGACAAATTCTAAAATTTTTTATTTCAGACGAAAAAGTTTGAGGATAAAAACTTTGTTGATTGGCCGCATGGTTGATGCGCCAGCCGGTGCACGGGTAAGCGGTCACCACACCGAGTATCGGCCTTGCACAAAGCCCGTCCACCAGTGCCGGCTAATAAATAAATTAATTGAAAAATTAAGGATTATATATATTAGATGAAGTAAAAAGTTCTGAGCGTTTTTTCGCTTCATTTCGACGATGAAATTAACATAGGATTATCCGATTTAGATCAAATATGCGCCGTTTTGTTCGATAACTTTTGTCTATTTTGAAGGCAATTTCATAATTCCGCGATTGAAGAAGTCCTCGTCCCTATTAATAAAAAACTTGACCAGCTCATTTTCAAAAGCCTCTCTTGAGGCCAGTTTTGTACCATCAAGAAAATTTTGCAAATGCTTGAAAAGGTGATAATCGCTTGGTGCCAGGTCTGGACTATACGGCGGGTGCGATAGAACCTCCCATCCAAGCTCTCGGAGCTTCTGGCGCGTCGTTAAAGATGTGTGCGGCCTGGCGTTGTATTGATGGACAACGCCAGGCCCTTCCTATTGGCCAATTCTGGCCGCTTCTGGTCGATCGCCTGCTTCAATCTGGTCAGTTGTTGACAGTAGAGGTCCGAATTGAGTGTTTGGCTCGATGGGAGCAGCTCATAGTGGATGATTCCCTTCCAATCCCACCAAACACACAGCGAAACCTTCTTGGCCGTTAATCGGGGCTTGGCGATCGTTTGGGTCGGCTCACCGCGATTGGACCACGATCTTTTTCGGCTGTTGTTCTCGTATGTGACCCATTTTTCATCGCCAGTTAACATCCGTTTCAAAAATGGGTCGATTTCGTTACGTTTCAGCAAAGAATCGCAGGCATCAGTTCGGTCCAAAAGGTTCTTTTGCGTCAATTCGTGTGGCACCCATACATCGAGCTTCTTCTTGAGACCAGCCTTATGCAAATGGTTCCAAACGGTTTTCTGGCTAATCTTCAGTTCCTGGGCAATGGAATAAGTGCTCACATGCCGGTCCGACTCGACGATTTCCATGATTTTATCGACATTTTCGACGATTGGCCTACCAGAGCGTGCCTCATTTTCGACGTCCATATTACCTGAACGGAATCGTTGGAACCACCGCTTTGCTGTTGCATTCGATACTGTATTGGGTCCATAAACAGCACAAATTTTTTTGGCCGCCTGCTCCGTCTTTTCACCTTGATCGTAGTGGTACTGAATAATGTATCGAATTTTCTGTTTTTTTTTTACCTCCATTTTGGAACGCTGTAACACACAACTGGCTTCACCAAACACAAAACTGTCAAAGAACTTTTTTTGAAGCGTAATGTCACCTTTAAATCGCCGTATAGTATGACCCGATGCGATGTATACATCGTGAGATATGGCTCACTAAAGGCATCTAGCGGAAAACGCTCAGAACTTTTTTACTTCACTCAAAATATATCGCTAATTGGCCCGTTTTCCGCGTCCTCGCTCAATGTGTCCCACACGAATGCGTTTATACGGAGGTATATACGTACACTTCACGATTCAGTTATGCGAAGACAGGAAGAAGAAAGAAGAGTCTCAATACGAGTCTTCCGCGTTCGCGGTTAATTCCCACGTTAGTTATTTTTTCCCCGTGGTTCACGCGTGCATACGATCCAATCACGATCTGGCCCGAGACCTTCCGATGGAATGCACTTTCATCGCTCTTAGCGCGGACTACATCAGTTCTCCCCGTTGTGCATATACGTATATACCATTCGCGAATGCATTGTGCATGCGATCGTACCGGCTAATGCGCACGGAGATATTCTTTTGCATGTGTGTAGGTGTGCATTTTTCTCTCTTTGCTTGCCTCCTCTTCTCCCTCTGTGCCTCTCTCTCTTTCTCTCTGTCTTTTACCTTCTCTCTCCCTCTCTCTCTCTCTCTCGTCCTCTGTCTCTTGCTTCCTCTCTCTAATGCTCTGCTGCTGTCTATCTCTCCTTTCCTCTGGGAGAGTGTGCATTAGATGGGAATCAGCTGACGCGGGGTGCGCGAATAATCAGGAAGCTATTACGTCGATTCGTCGTGGGGTCCTGTATATGTATATATGTGATCGTAGTGAACTTACGAGCCGTAGAAAAGCTTTCTCACTTCATGTGTGTGTCTGTGGGGGATGTATTTGGACACGTCTTAAATATTTTAAATAATTTGTCACACGGTGTTGAAGTTTGTATCGTTGGAATGCAACGAAAATTCTTTTTTGATCTTTCGTTTCCTCATTTTCATTATCACCCAAAATCTTTTCTTACACATTTAGGCGGAAGATCTCTAATAAGTATCCCGAAAAACGTTTCGGTGATTTGCGAGGCCGAGATTTGCACAAAAAAAAAAAAAATTCGGCTACGAAACTTTGGTTGCGTTTCAATGATGCAAATTTCAATATCATCTTGTCACGGTGTTTCGATCAAAATCATATAGTATATTTAAAAGAAGAATAAAATATCTATTAGTAACTTTTTTATGGCGTTTGCATCATTTAAATGCACCGAAAATTAATCCTTTTTTGAAACATTAACTTGTTGAATTTTCTTCGACCGTTTTACGCTACGAGAATAACATTTTATAGGTTTCTTTTTTTTTTTCTTCTAAATTCTACAACCTACGTTCGCAAAAGAATATGTTGAGTCATAGAATGAGTGAAAAAAAGGGTTTTCGTTGCATTCCAAAGATGCTTTTGGTGTATTTTCTGGTCTCTGTTCTATACGTTTTGTGTTTTATCTTCTGATACTTCACTTTAAGCCCTCGAGGCCTCGTGTTGCTACGCATTCTTCAAAGACCACACTACTGTAAAAAATGATGGGGTTGAAGTTTGAATCGTTGGTATGCAACGAAAATTCTTTTCAATTCTTTCTTTTTATTATAATCAAAAATTATATTTTGCCGATTTAAGTTGTAGATCGTTAAATATGGATCCTAAAAACTATTCACGTGCTTTTCATAGCTCAAATCTACCAAAGGGAATTTAGGAAATTGAAGAAAAAAAAATACTTCGTTGCATTCCAACGATGGAAGCTTCAACGTCATAAAACATGTTGAATAACTACGAAACAACAAACAAAAATGGCCACGAATTATATAGAAGAAAGAAAAATTGAAATCGCGCATTTTTTAAATAAAAAGTAAATTACACACAAAGCATTGAATTTAAGATTGATGGAAAATAATACAAATGTTCGACTAATGAAAATTGTAGTTTTATTATGAAATCACGTAATATTTCGCTGCTTTCGCTTCTTCTTTCCCTCCGCTCTTCCAAAAAAAAAGAACCTGCACTTGGTCTTTAGATTGGTGCATCACTTTCGTAGACCTCCGTGTGGAATGATGTTGAAGTAACGCGACGCGAATGAATTCTTTTTAATTAATAAAAAAAATAACCCTCGTACGTGTTGACGTATTCTTGTTAGAGATTTACGACCTCAATTTGCAAAATAAAGACATCTTTGGATGATAATAAAAATGAAGAAATATAAAAAAAAAGGTTGCATTCGAACAAAGACAACTTCAAGGTCATCGTGTGGCGATGTAGTATTTATTTTTCTTCCTTACAATTGAGATTTCGTCTCGTGAAGATTGTTGTCCCGCGCACATAGGAAATTCCGTACCTCGACAGAGTGCAAGTTCCGTTCGATAACGCCGCGCGCAGACGTTATGGAAAGATCGTACAGGGGAATGCAATTAAGTATGTACGTCTCATTGCCTGTATACATATCTGCACTCGAATTATAAGCCTTGAGACAGCTTCGTTGTACCTTTGCTCATCATCGTCATTCTCTTTTCTAGATTCGACGGAATTTACATCCTCTCTCTGTCTCTTTCTCGTCTCTTTATTTCTCTTACTTCCTCTTGCCTCTCCCTTTTGTTAATTGCAGATTACGATTCCCCATCTTACACTATTGCAGTGGCGTGTGAGCGGTCGCAATTGCACTCGTGTATCACGTGGTTGAAACGGAATATAGGCATTTTCAACGATGATGATGATGCCGTAGTAGTCGTAACACGTTTGTATAGCAGTTACGTATGTGAATATATAAAAATAATTGTGTGAGAATCGAGAGGTTGAGGCGTGCCCATACGTATTTGATAAACGCTTCCTGTGTCATCATCTTCGTATTTGTATATGTGCGTCTGCGTATACAGGGTGTCCATTTTATCTCTGCCACCCGAAATAACTCGGTAATTATCGACGTCACAAAAAAATGTTCCAGACAACAGTTGTACGGTGTGAAGGGGGCCATCAAATGCGACCATTTTTTTTTATTTCGGTGGAGGCGCTGATACACAGTGAAGGTCACCTCCACTTTTTTAAAGGGAATGGTACATTTATTTTTCAACCATCTTGTGGAGCACCTCAAGCCGCATAAAAAACATTTGGGAGTCAAAGTCGTTCGAAGTCATTCAAGGTCAGTATCGATGATACAAATCTAAATATCTCGAATCACTGCCAAATATTTAGTAGTGATCCGAGATATTTAGATTCATTTTTCATTTTAATAGGTGTTCGAAATTAGCTTGAAATCAGAGATATCGGAGTTCGTAGTCATCGACAACACTTCGAATACCTTCTGTTTATTTACCAACCCGCGTTAATCTGTATCGTATGTAGCTGAATCGAGGTTGTCGTTCAGTTTGATTTTGAATTTGGATAAGAGCTATTCATAATTTGAAAATGTACCGGTAATTCGAAAAAGTGGACATGATACTGTGTTACGGTGAGCCAAGAAAAAATTCCACAAGAGCGCGTTTGTTGGATGCTGAGCAATACACGGATCATCAATGCGTGTAACAGCATCACTCCGGAAAGCATTCTACGATCGAAACAGTGTCTGACTGTCCGACTGCAAAAATGTTTGGAGGCTGGTGGAGGTCATTTTGAACATCTATTGAAATAACATATAAATTTGAAAATATTTTTGGTATCGATCCGATTTTCATCGATACTGACCTTGAATGACCTTGAACGACTTTGACCCCCAAATGTTTTTTATGCGGCTTGAGGTGCTCCACAAGATGGTTGAAAAAAAATGTACCATTCCCTTCAAAAAAGTGGAGGTGACCTTCACTGTGCGTCAGCGCCTCCACCGAAATAATAAAAAATGGTCGCATTTGATGGCCCCCTTCACACCGTACAACTTTTGTCTGGAACATTTTTTTGTGACGTCGATAATTACCGAGTTATTTCGGGTGGCAGAGATAAAATGGACACCCTGTATATATATATATACAGGGTGGACCACGCAACGTGTGCACCTCTTTTACGACCAAAATATGCGTTGCACAAAAAAATGTTTTATACAAAAGTTACATGGTTTATAAGGCTACACTATGTGGTGCATTTATTTTTTTTTATAGGTGGAGGCACTTCGAAGATTTGAAGGTCAACTTTATTTTTTCAAATGGAATGCTATATTTTTTATAGCGTAATATGATAGAGTATCGAATTCTGAGTAAAAAAGTATAGACCTTTATTAGCCCTAGAGTTAATAGCTAACGAGTAATTTCACTTTATTACTTTACATTTTCTTCACGTAATATCAAGTTGGAGATTCAAATCTACTACAAATTTCCGAATGGCAGTGTTTACATCACAGTGTTTATCAATATGAACACATTTACCACATCACACACACTTATCATGATTCACAATCTTCCCAATGATCGTAACCCAGTATTAAAGTATCTTTCGGTGATTGTGCGTGATTATTATCAGAAAGATAAAAGTGAAAATCAATTTTTCTAATAGTGATACTATTAGAGATTGATATTACGTGAAGAAAATTTTAAAGTAATAAAGTGAAATTACTCGTTAGCTATTAACTCTAGGGCTAATAAAGGTCTATACTTTTTACTCAGAATTCGATACTCTATCATATTACGCTATAAAAAATATAGCATTCCATTTGAAAAAATAAAGTTGACCTTCAAATTTTCTAAGTGCCTCCACCTATAAAAAAAATAAATGCACCACATAGTGTAGTCTTATAAACCATGCAATTTTTGTATAAAACATTTTTTTGTGCAACGCATATTTTGGTCGTAAAAGAGGTGCACACGTTGCGTGGTCCACTCTGTCCACTCGGTAGGTAAATATGAAACCGGAATTTTTGTATAGCAAATACACGTTTATTGTATGAAAATGATGAAAAATATTTTATTCGAAGTATTGTCCATTGCCAGCTATACATTTTTCCCACCTGTCTGGCAATTTGTGGATGCCACGCCACATAAACTGTAGCTCTTTCGAGACAAATTTTTGAGTCATCGAGTCATTTTCGTACATTTTTGTAAAAAGTTAAGCGTTGCTCAGCAAGTGCGTGTCCCATCGATGCAAATAAGTGGTAATCGGACGGAGCCAAGTCTGGCGAGTAAGCCGCATGCGAAAGTTTTTCCCAACTAAACGCCTCAATCGTTTCCTTGACCAGTTTTGCTGTGTGTGATGGTGCATTATCATGAAGCAAAATCACTTTGTGTTGCCGTTTTTGATATTCTGGTCTTTTTTCGCGCAAGCTTGATTCAAATCGATCATTTGTTGTCGGTAGCGTTCAGTATTAACAGTTTCGCCAGGTTTTAGCATCCAACAATGCTTGCAATTCGCTGTCTTCAAATTTTTTCGGTGACCACCCACGTTCTTCGTTTCTCACGTCAAAATCAGCATTTTTGAATTTTTTAAACCACTCAAAGCACTGTGATTTACCAAGAGCATGCTCACCGTAAGCTACGACAAGCAGTCGATGCGATTCTGCAGCAGTTTTCTTCAAATGCTAACAGAAAATTAATGCTGTCCGCAAATCGTAATTTCCAGGCACAAAATTCGACATGATCAACGCTATAACAAAGTATGTTGGGGTATGAAACTTGTATTGTTGTGAATTAAAAATCTTTGTCAGATGTCGACTAAGCAAATGGCGCCAATGACGCGACTTGACGGTAACTACAATGACAGCTAGGGCCATGTATGGGCAAATTTCGGTTTCATATTTACAGACCTGGTACATACAATGTATATGCTCAAAATCTATACAAAGAGTAAGGAACAAAAAAAATTTTAAGGATAATGAATGCACTTGTCCGAACGTGGATTCGAACCCGCGTTCAATCCAGCTTGCACGTTCCGCACGTGAGCAACTAATGTGCCATTGTTTACCGTTTGCATTTTGAACGCAAATATCTCGGTTAATTATTGTCGCACGGCATTTAAAACACGCGTTTAGCTCGTAATGACACACCCCATATGCTCGCAAAGGGAATCCTAATAGTTGTGGATCAGCCTGTATATGTGGAATGGCATAAATAATAGGTAGGTTTTCATATGCTATAGGGTAGTAGGATCATAGTACCTATTATTTCGGCTACCACCTACATACACGAACATACACGTGTACACACGCTGAATGTTACGTGCATATGGACGTGCACACAACGAAACAGAAGCGGTCTCGAAATTCAGTGACGAGAAACGGCAAACGAGAAGGCACGAACGCGATATCCATCCCGACACTTTGGTTCTTTCATCGCGGAGAGAAGAAGAAGTTCACCAGTTCCCTCGCGTTCTCTCGTGTCCCTCTTTTTGTCCACGCTTGAAGCTCAACGACCTCGCACATCGTCTCGACGAAAGAGACAGCCGGGACCCTGATGGGTCGACCCGGACATACAATCGCAATGTGCCACATAGCCAGATACGACGTCCGACATGCTCGTAATACGGCTGCGTTGAGAATTCAATTCACATTATATTCACAATTCTCTACATACCATTAGACATATATATTAGATAACTTTTCCGTCCTTACGGTTATTTCGAACGCTATTTATTTTATTGCAATATCTCAATGAATTATTATTTTTCTATGCACACAATATGAAAATGGAATAAAATAAAATAATTTAAAAAATACGAAAATATTTTGGAAAGACACTGGACTGGGAGCGGTGATCGTTTAGCCGTGCACCGTCCGGCGCATCGACCAGTCAGCGAAAGGCCAATACTTCTGAAATTTTGGTATAGATACTTAAGTAAAAATATGGACACCAGAGAATCAGAAGATTAATTTTTTTTAAGTACATATTATCATCGAATGAAATATGATTTAGGGGGCGTCTATACCGGCACGGGTTTTCCACAGTTTGTACTCTTTGCATATATGGTACATTGTAGCTTAACTGATAGTTAAGGCCTTAAGCCACTCTAAAGGCCAAAAAGGGCATATTTTGTGATTTTTTTTCAACGAAACCATAAAATAAATCGGAATTACAAAATAGGGGATTTATTATACACGTAATTGACCATACAAAATTATTTTTTCACAGCGATACATGTCAAAATGGCGACTGTGCAGCATTTTTCCGATGTCGCCTTTTTTTCTGGAAGGTCAACGGCCGGACCGACAGCTTCTATAATTTTTGAGTTATGATGAGACACTAAAGTTTTTTCGATTATATATAAAAATAGCTATAGAAGTACGTAGGATTTTTTTTTTGATATATTGTATTTTGTCAACATGGCGCATTTCTAAACCAAAAAGTATAAAATGCTATGAGAAAATCGTCAGAGAATTGTTTATAAAAAAGGAAGTATGCAATATAATAAAAAAAATCCAACGTAGTGCCTCAGAAAATGTTATGCTAAATATACAGTTAAAATTTCGAGTGAATCGGTTGAAATTTGTTTGAATGATGAGTCCGGCCGACTTGAAAAATGTAGTTTTGAGATAAACGCGTTTAAAGTTAGTAGAAAGTCACGACATGAATCAAGAGGGGTTGCGCTAGAATTCGAAATTCGAGTACTTAGAGATTTTTCACACTCATAATCTTTTGGAGTATAATTTTATAGGAACTTAAGTACATTTTTAACAAAAAAAAATCAATTTTTGGAAAATCCTAAAGTGGCCTAAGGCCTTAAGCTACACTATACCACAGAAGTGATAGGAAAGTATTCAATTGGGAAAAGTGATACGTGAAAACACGCAGAGCTCTGATGTTGGCATCTTTGGAGCGCAACGATTCTATTTTCCATTTCTTTATATTTATTATTTTCCAAAACTTTTTCTTGTAGATCGAGATCGTAAATGTCTTATGAGTATGCGTAAAAAAGTGCGAGTGATTTTCATAACCAGAATCGGCAGAAAATCATATTTCAGCAACATAAAAAATATTTCCGTTGCGTTCCAACGGTGCAAACCTCAACGTCATCAAGGGGGTATACGCTGGAACTCAGGAAAATAAAAAACAAAAAATTAATTCACAGGTGTAAAGAATTACAAAGATATTTTGGAATTTTTTTTTTCGTCCCCTTGTACTTCGGTATGTCATTTATTTTATAGCAATGCCAATGATTTGTTTTGATGCTCTAAATACGAAAAATAGGATACGAATATAGTAGTAGTAGTTTTATTCCCAGGGAGATCCCTTTAAGGTTTTTTTTTTCACATAATCCCCCTCACATATTATTTCCCTTTACACTTGTGCTTACACATTATGTACACGCGCCTACATTTTTACAACATTTTATACAGTGACATTTCTTTCTCTTTGCGCTACATGCTTCACCAAAGCCTTGAATTCTTTTATATGCGCACATAACTCTTTGACAGGATTATTCCTAACCAGGAATCTTCCTCTATCTTTTGCCCTAGTTCTTCCCCCTCTTTATACTACAAAAAGAAGCTCGATGTATGGATGCCACACGAGTTAACGGAGAAAAACTCCATGGACCGAATTTCCATCTGCGAATCGCTGCTGAATCGCAACAAAATCGACCCATTTCTGAAGCGGATGGTGACCGGTGATGAAAAGTGGGTCACTTGCGACAACGTCAAGCGAAAACGGTCGTGGTCGAATCGCGGTGAGCCGGCGCAAATGGTGGCCAAGCCAGGATTGACGGTCAGGAAGATTATACTGTGTGTTTGGTGGGATTGGCAGGGAATCATCTACTATGAGCTGCTCCCCTACGGCCAAACTCTTAATTCAGACCTGTACTGTCAACAGTTGGACCGTCTGAAGAAAGCAATCGCCCAGAAGCGGGCAGCTTTGGCCAATAGGAGAGGAATTGTGTTCCATCAGGACAACGCCAGGCCTCACACATCGATAGTGACTCGCCAGAAGCTCCGGGAGCTCGGTTGGGAGGTTCTTATGCATTGTGAAAATCACCTGTTCCTGTTGGGAGGTTCTTATGCAAGTGATTACCACCTGTTCCTGTCTATGGCGAAAGATTTTGCTGGTGAAAAATTCGCTTCGAGAGAAGCTTGTGAAAATCGACTGTCCCACTTTTTTGCCAATAGGGACGAGGGTTTCTATGAGAAAGGCATAATGAAATTACCTTCAAAGTGGCAACAGGTTATCGATCAAAACGGTGCATATTAGACCTAAATCGGATCATTCTAACTATGCGAAATAAAGCCTTCAATTTCATGCAAAAATAATGGATTTCTTTTTACTACACCTTATATTTTTACCGTATCCCTCGGGCGACCTAGGTTTACGGTCGTTGCACCTATATGCTCTATCTCTCTCTCGCTCGTCCGGATTATGTAGCAGAGAAATAGAATCCAGAACGCATTTTAGGTCATCCGAATCGAGGTACATGTCACGTTTCCTAAATCCGTGGATGCCGCAGCACAAACGGCCGAGTGAGAGAGAGAGAGAGAGAGAGAGAGAGAGAGAGAGAGAGAGAGAGAGAGAGAGAGCGGGAGGGAGCGATGGCAGAGAAAGCACAAAGTGCTTCAGTGTTAGAGAGCCGCCGAGTAAACATTGAACAGGGTATCTTTATCTGAAAACCATCTATACTTATATTTCATTCTTATGTGTGTGCGTGTGCGCGCGCGTGTGTGTGTGTGTGTGGGTGTGTATTAGATGAAGTAAAAAGTTCTGAGCGTTTTTTCGCTTTATTTCGACGATGAAATTAACATAGTTAGAATTATCCGATTGAGATCAAATATGCGCCGTTTTGTTCGATAACTTTTGTCGATTTTGAAGGCAATTTCATAATTCCGCGATTGAAGAAGTCCTCGTCCCTATTGGTAAAAAACTTGACCAGCTCATTTTCACAAGCCTCTCTTGAGGCCAGTTTTGTACCATCAAGAAAATTTTGCAAATGCTTGGAAAGCCGATAATCGCTTGGTGCCAGGTCTGGACTATATGGCGGGTGCGATAGAACCTCCTATCCAAGCTCTCGGAGCTTCTGGCGCGTCGTTAAAGATGTGTGCGGCCTGGCGTTGTCTTGATGTAACACAACACCCTTCCTATTGGCCAATTCTGGCAGCTTCTGGTCGATCGCCTGCTTCCATCTGGTCAGTTGTTGACAGTAGAGGTTCGAATTGAGTGTTTGGCCCGATGGGAGCAGCTCATAGTGGATGATGCCCTTCCAATCCCACGAAACACACAGCAAAACCTTCTTTGCCGTTAATCCAGGCTTGGCGATCGTTTGGGCCGGCTCACCGCGATTGGACCACGATCTTTTTCGGCTGTTGTTCTCGTTTGTGACTCATTTTTCATCGCCAGTCACCATCCGTTTCAAAAATGGGTCGATTTCGTTACGTTTCAGCAAAGAATCGCAGGCATCAATTCGGTCCAAAAGGTTCTTTTGCGTCAATTCGTGTGGCACCCATACATTGAGCTTCTTCTTGAGACCAGCCTTATGCAAACGGTTCCAAACGGTTTTCTGGCTAATCTTCAGTTCCTGGGCAATGGAATAAGTGCTCACAGGCCGGTCCGACTCGACGATTTCCATGATTTTATCGACATTTTCGACGATTGGCCTACCAGAGCGTGCCTCATCTTCGACGTCCATATTACCAGAACGGAATCGTTGCAACCACCGCTTCGCTGTTGCATTCGATACTGTATTGGATCCATAAACAGCCCAAATTTTTTTGGCCGCCTGCTCCGCCTTTTCTCCTTGATCGTAGTGGTACTGAAGAATGTATCGAATTTTCTCTTTTTTTGCCTCCATTTTGGAATGCTGTAACACACAACTGGCTTCACCAAACACAAAACTGTCAAAGAACTTTTTTTGAAGCGTAATGTCACCTTTAAATCGCCGGATAGTATGACCCGATGCGATGTATACATCGTGAGATATGGCTCACTAAAGACATCTAGCGGAAAACGCTCAGAACTTTTTACTTCACCCAATATATATCCGGAGGGTGTCCTGTAAATACCGAGTCATACTTAAGGGGATGCTGGCTTGGATCATGACCCACTACAATATCAAATTTTCTCCCAAGGAAAAATCCCACCTCTTTTTTTAAAAGATTTTTTCGACTTTTTAAAAATGTTCTATAATCCCTGACCTTGCATAATCTTTTTTCTGCGTTTTCCACAAATTCACTTTTTTGTATTTCTCTTCGGTATAAAAATAATATTGAATAGTTGCTTTCTCTATTGCATACAAAATGGTTTGAAGAAATGTTAGAGCTATTCCAAAAAAAAAGTTTGTTTACAGTCTTTTTTCTCGATGAAAATAATTGTCTCTAAGACTTCTCTAAGAGAAAGCAACTGATCAAGACTATTTTGTCACCAAAAATTTAATTTGTCGAAAACGCAGCAAAAAGATTATGCAAAGTATTTAACAAAATATTCAAAAAGTCCAAAAATCTGAAAAACGTCGGGTTTTTTTTTTTACTTCGGGCAAACTTTGCTATTTTGACGCGTCATCAAATGAAATTTGATGACACCCTATATGTATTAAAACTGGAGTGGCGCATTTGCAAGAAATGCGGAGTCAAAGTCTTTGGCGCCGCTCCAAAACGTTGTCTCATGTGTGGGATGAGCGTTCCCTCCTTTGCCTGTTATTCTTGTACGACACCATACATACAGGGTGTCCCAATTCAAGTGCAACGCTTCTGATATCGCGACGAGTGTACTTCTCCATGGAAACTTTTTTCGTTCGAAATTTGAAATATCGCAGAAACATTTTTGCGATATTTCCCCGTTCTACTTGGAATGAGACACCCTGTATGCACACATACACATATAAGGTGATTCTGATGACATTGGATTTCGAGGACCTTCCATACAGTAGCCAATTATCTCCACGTTCAATTTATCAATTACATTCATATAAAGCTCATTTCAAGTCACCGTCCAATGTCCCCAAACTCAATTATTGGTTTTACACGGACCTTCCTCCGTACAGCCAGATATGCTGACATAGCCACACAGATATAACGGGTTCAAAATATATTTTTCCGATAATTTGTGGTAAGGGTCAGAGAACCGGGAAAGGGGGGGGGCGATATAAAGGCTTCAGGGATGACGAACTGCTGTGTTGAAATTTTTTGTCCTCCGCTTACGTAACCGCTCCCGTAGCTGCGACATTTCATTAAAAAGACGAAATTGAGATTGCGGTATGACAAAACCTCATGCTGAATCAGCGTGCCGAAGTTTATAGACCAACGTTGGGGAATTTCATCTCTGATAATTTAATTCTCGAGTGGGACAATGTCGACGAGCATATCCGAGCGATCCATTCGTATGCGGGAGAGGGGGGGGGGGGGGTGTAGCGGTTGTCAAACCTTTTTTTTCATTTCCAAACTTGCTAGGATGTTTATCCAGCCCGGTAGTGAGTGTTTCATTTTTTAACAATGGTTTTCAAAAAAAAAAAAATAGAATTGTTGCTGAAGACGCCGGCTACGATTTTTTTTTTATTTCCATTAACCTAATCAATACTTTTAATAATATAACAAGAACAATAATAACGAGCTAGGACATATTACACAGCAACAAGAAAAATAATACATCAGGAATTTGCACTTCGTTACCGACTCATTTAAATTCGCTCACTATAGTACAAGTATGTATGGATTAAGTTTACATACATACTTGTTCCATACATCGGAAAATAATTGAAAACCAAAAGGACATGGTCTTGTAAATCCGAAAGGCATATATTGAAGTAACGAATATACAGGGTGGACCATTTAACGTGACCACCCCAAATATCTCCGTTGCCTTTAGATTGACGAAAAAAAATGTCAGGAGATAATTTGATTGATTTCGAAGGGCTGAAAATTCCGAAGGGCTGAAAGGTGAAAAATTCATTTTTGTCAAGGTCATAGTGTTTGCGTTCTCTAGGTCATCAATGGTTTTTCAAATGGGAACATGTTGTTTTTTTTACTAAGACGTTGTAGCTGATATTCAGACGAATCCAACGACCTATGATATCATGAACTTGAATTGATTTTTCACCAAAATACACGTGTAAAAACGGTAAATAGTGATGGCATTGACAATAAAAATATGCGAATAATGTAATTGAATTTTTTGTGCAGAAAATTTATTGTAACAAATGTTCGAAGTGATGGCCATTAACCTCGACATATTTTTGACGACGTCGGATGAAGGATTCTCTTGACCTTCGAATAGTTAGCATATAGGATCTGCCATTGCGAACAAAACGCTTTCTTTTTTAATTTCGTGCGATAAAAATTGACCGATATATTCGCGTTCAAAGTCCAAGCGGAAAGCGCGAAACTTGCAAGCCGGATCGAGCGTGGGTTTTTAATCCATGTTTAGATAAGTGATTTTTTTTATTTCGATAAAAGCTAAAGAATCCGGAGACTTGCTTTGCACATCGATAATATGATTCAATCATTTTCTTTTATTACCTAATACTTCAGGAAAAAAAAATCGTCTTAACTTCAAATAATTAGAAAACAAATTTCAAAAACAACTATATGCATGACGTTAAAGTTTGCATTGTTGGAAAGCAACGAAAACTATTTCCATTCAATTACTCAAACTTTTTTTTCGCCCATTCACGCTGCGAAGATCGCTCAAACGTTTCTACATATTCTTATTGCAAATTAACGATATTAAATTGCGAAAAAAAAAACTTTGAATGGTAAAAATAAAGACGAAAAAAATATCGTTCCATTCCGATGATACAACTTAAACAAACTTTAATGTCATATATATACTCGCTTCATTAAAAGTATGTTTGGTTTCATCTACGTATGGATTTACGAATTATATATTTATTGAAAAAAAAAAAAAAAATAACGCCCAACGTGGGGCTCGAACCCACGACCCTGAGATTAAGAGTCTCATGCTCTACCGACTGAGCTAGCCGGGCAATACAGATTTTTCAGCCACATCTCATCCTCATCATTGAAGATGGCTGGATCCACACACACGCACTTACACACATACCCAGACGCGCACACACACACACATATATATATATATTAGAGTGGCCCGAAAAAAAAACTCTCCGATTCGGGCTCTCACCGTTTGAAATATTGCTCCATACTGAAACAAAGAAGCTCGTGAAAGGAGTAGCCTGTAGGTTAATTCTAACAGGTGACTCATGAGGTTTTTTTGATTCTCCATTTGATTTACACGTGATAAATTAACGTTTTCTGTATCAATGCGAAACATTTTCGTTAGATACAATCAATGAGTGGTCTGGACCAATCAGTGGGATTATTATATATAGTAAACGGATTTATAACCCCAAATTAAAGCCTTTGTAATCATGCATCCTTTCTTTGATTGTACCATGTGCAATCAAAGCCCCTAACTGCGATTTGTCGTTGATGCAAAATTTGATTAAGTTTCAAGCTATCAATCCCGACGTTTCTAAGGCGGCTGCTAACAAACTGAGACGATATCTATGGTATTTATGTGAAGAGCTCGCAGCTATATCCTTCTTCGACCCGGCTATTCCGCTCAACGTGAAACAAAAAATGATTCAGGCAATACAACGCGAAAGTCTGAATGAAAATGTTAAACGTGTAGTATTGAGTGACGACGAATTCAAGCGCATAGTTGAGATGTTGATATCAGTTATTTTATCACCAACAAATCACTACGCTTGTTTGAACTCTGCGAATTGCCATACGATTTTCTTCGTGAAAGCCCCGACGAATGGGAACGTAGCCTGAGCTTCAATTAATGTTTGGCAGTTTTTAAGGAGTTGAAAGTTAATGATGTCGCTGAACGAGGTGTCGCCCTCACCGAAGAATATAATGGATTGTTAACAAAAAATGAATAACAGAAGCAGTATCTTCTGAAGGTGGTGAAGAATCACCGGAAGCAATATTCAAAGTGTCACAATCAGAATTTTGTAGATTGATGCTTGTATCCAGGTAAAAAGTATATGGATATAAAGTTGACATATTAGTTATAGAATAATGAAGCCATTTTAACGTGTAAAAATCTTGAAACATATTTTCCACAACTGTATCTGTAATTATTATCCACAATATATTGGAAAAACATATGTGCAACTTCATTGGCTATAAAAGAACCTCGTCGACTGAATTTTAACCCCCATTCCTCGTATTTTTTTGAGAATTCGCCGTACCTGAAGAGCAGACTTGAATTATCTACGTGTAAATCAAATGGTGAATAAGAAAACCTCATAAGTCCCTATTAGAATTAACCTACAGGCTGCTCCTTTCACAAGCTTCTTTGTTTCAGTATCGAGCAATATTTCAAGGGGTGAGAATCCGAATCGGAGAGATTTATTTTTTGGGCCACTCTAATTTATACGGGGCATTTCACGCCAAATCCACCACTTTCTGGCCCGACCCCTTTCGATTTGGCTGAAACTTTAATATGTTATTGTTTTCATCTTAAAACGCTTGTGATTTTTTTCAATTTTTTTTTACATAATCACAAATACGTAGTGAATTTAAAAAAAAAACGCCCGTATTGTTTTCAAATGCTCATAACTTTCTGAAAAAATGGACCGATTAAGATCTTTTTTTTTAAATTCTTTTTGAAATGTTCTTTATGAAAAAAATATTTGAAAAATATTCAGTCTTCTTCGATATGATTTTTTAGTTAAAAAAACGCGCTTTTGTCAAAAACGCCACTTTTGATTTTGGTTTTTTTTTGTAAAAAAAATTTGATAAATTTTGCAATTTTTGCCGTCAGACCCATCGTGGTAAGATTTTTCGTTCTATTTTTTTGTGTAAATTGAAAAAAAAATTTACATTTTTTTCCAAATATAGCTGTTTTCTATGATTAAATCATTTTAAATGGTTAATTCTATCGTACTCAATACTTTGAATATAATATTAACTCACTTAAAAAGTCTTCCAATTATGTTAAATTATTTTTAAAGGATCATTTAATCGGCAATGAAGTAAATAGGTATTCAATTAATTGTTTAATAGTAATTAATGATGAATTATTCATCTCTGTGACGTTTGAATAATTTATATAATTAGTGATCTCGTGAATTAGAGAAATTTTTAACAATAAGACCACCATTTGTGTCAGGCATCGCACGGTGCAACTGCTGAGTTCCTGAAGTGGTTTTGGTTTTCGCAAATCGATCGCGGAGACCGCTCACAGCATTGTTGTAGTCTTCCGACGATGAAAACAGTCAGTGCATATCAAACAAAAACGATTCAACTGGAACATTTTTTTAACATTGATAGATGCTTGCCGTTTAATATAAATATTGCTTGCCGTTTAATATAAATATTAAACGGCAAGCATCTATCAATGTTAAAAAAACATTAAACGGCAAGCATCTATCAATGTTAAAAAAACGTTCCAGTTGAATCGGTTTTGTTTGATATGCACTGACTGTTTTCTGCATTAAATATGCGGCAAAACTAAATGAAGTAGTACTCTGCATTTTTTTTTTTTGAAAACCTTAGATCTTATTAATGGACATTATGGCGTCATAGGAAATAGCTATAGGTGGAAAAAATGAAGAATTAACATTTCTTAATTAGAAAAAAAATAGGAAGAAAAATCTTACCTAGCAAGTTTGAATATTTTGATAATTTTGTCCAATCAGTCCTTTTTGCAGAAAGTTATGAGCATTTGAAAAAGAACGGGCGATTTTTTTAAAAATTCACTACATATTTGTGAACATGTAACAAATGTTGAAAAAAACTACACAAGCGGTTTAAGATGAAAACAATAACATATTAAAGTTTCAGCCAAATCGAAAAAAAGGTCGGGCCGGAAAGTGGTCGATCTGGCGTGGAATGCCCCATATATATGTATATATATATATATATATATATATATAGAGTACAGTAGAACCTCGATTATCCGAACTCCCATGATCCGAACCCTCCAATATCCGAACGGTGGTTGGCTTCATCCGAACGTTCTATTATCCAATTGATAGTCCGAAATTTTATACATTTTTATCCACTGGAGCTACATTGTTGCTTACACACGCGCGATCGGGCATGCACGCGCTCGTACGCGTCGGTTTGCAGGTCCAAGCACGAAAATTTCGCATTCCGAGGCGTTTCCGACCTTCGAAATCGGTCTCAAGTGGTACGAAAAACAAGAAGAGTGCTGTCCTATGCAGCTTCTTTTGCTCAAGTGCCTGCACGATTTGGTTGTTAAAAAAAACGCGTAGTATCCGTACGACAAACAACGATTGAGCATCTCCTGGTTTAAAAAAAGCCTTACAGCAGTCGTTGAATATTTATATTCAATATTTTTATTTTTCATTTTTCCAGTGTTCCAACGGGTACCCTTGTGGGTTTTTACGTATTACCCGTCCCAGTTGAAGCCTTTTCTTATCACTCCCTACTCGCACTTTGCTAATCTAACTAAACTTCCGGTGCGTCCACAGCCGTCTTAAGCTACGCTATACCGCATTTGCCGAGGTTACGGGAAACCTGTAGAAAACCCGTACCGGTATAGACGGCCCCATATTCTTCTGATTCTCTGGTGAGCTATACTTTACTCAAGTATCTACACCAAAGTATCAGAAGGCGCATCAACCAGAAGTCTTCCGCTCACTGGTTGATGCGCCAGCCGGTGCACGGCTAAGCGGTCACCCCTCCGAGTATTGAACATGCACATTCACCTGTGTCGGTATTTTGAATATTTATATTAAATACCTGTCCTTTTTATTTTTTTCCGTATACAATATGTAAAACTGCTCCCCCCGACTACACGTTTCGATAATCCGAACTAGACCTGGTCCGGATGGGTTCGGATAATCGAGGTTCTACTGTACAGGTAAAAACTTTTTGATCCCTTTGGATAATTGCAAAATTATATTAGAACAATATAATTAATTGAATTTCTTATTTTACGAAGATACTATTGTATATAGCAGCTCTATAAAATTAATTATATTTTTTTCTAGATAATTTTGCAATGATCTAAGGTAATCGAAAAATTTTTACCGCTACTGTGTATATGTGTGTGTGTGTGTGTTTGAGAACAAACACATATGATTTTTCTCTTTTTAAAGTAATTTAGTCATTTTTTTGCTAATGTTTCATTCCTTCAATTACAAATCCATTTTATAATTGTTCTTGTCGTTGCCGTTTATTATTATTATTATTATTGATGTTATTTTTACTGTCGTTATTAGAGCTAAAAATTGATGCCGCGTGTCAATAAATACGTTGAAGTTTTGTCGGCCCACATATTTCGGAAACCCCGCACACGTGTGGGTGTATACATACGTGTATGTGATACAGAGAAGAAAACAAAATCCGTATAACGCGACGTGTCTCGTGTTTGACACAGTAAATCGTGTTTATAATGCACGAGGAAGCACGCGGCGCGAGCAAGATTTGTCACGTCAATCGAATGCTAAGTATTGTAAGATCGCAAAGAATGCACGATTAATAGTACTCTCGAGAGCGCGCATCGACGCGAAGCGGATCGGCGTACGTTGCGGGGAAAGGTGTTTCTCTCTCGCAGTCGGAATGTAGGAAATATTCCAGACTGGAGCGGATACGGCAAAAAGACGTCAATTTTAATTTAATCAATTTTGGAAAAAACGGCTGAACAAAGTTTTTTTTTGAGTAATTAAGAAGATTCAACTTCCGTTGCATTCCAACGCTGTAAACTTCAATATCATAAATTTATGGTGTTGAAGCAAGCTTGCATCGTTTGAATGCACCGAAGATGCTTTTTTTTCTTTAAATATTTTGATTAGCTCATATTTATCGTTATCCGAAATCTTTTTTGCACATTTAAATTGTCGATGTCCAAACAAGCATCTTGAAAAATGTTTGAGGCATTTTTGTGGCCAAAATTTGCCAAAAGAATTTTGAGGAATTCGGAAAAATAAATGTTCATTGCATTCCAATGGTGCAAACTTCAATCTCATCAAAGTGTATCTTGTTGAACTAAAGAAAGGAAAACATTTGCAGCTTGTTACCGTCTTAATTTTAATTAAAACTTCCTACATATTTTCTCGTTACTAATTATACACACGCATATACCTAACCAAACAACGTCAATGTATATACGTGCTTGTGTGCACATGTGTGTGTGTGCGCAAACGCACACACACACATGTATATGTATTTCTGTGCGTCGAATCGACGAGGGAACTCCGATTCGCATTCAGCTCGAAATAGCCAGGATTTTGTCGTCTTAATCGTGATATGATTTGTCAAAGCTTCGACGATTCTTCGACGTAGCGAGCTATAAGAATAGCACGTGTATGTGTTCATATATATATACAGTGACTCGCTTTAATATTCGGACCCCATTGTTTTTCAAACATAGTTGCTCTGTACTCTTACTTATAGACGAGTTAAGGAATTCATGCTTTTTTTTTACCATGAAGTACCATTCTTCTGATTGACAGAAACATTCATTTTATTCATTCAATTAACGTAATTATTTATATAGCATAAGACAAAAGAAATAACACTTCCTTTTGGTATCGCAAAAAAATATTCGGCCATCTGAGAGAACAATATTTGTAAACAAGTTATTAATAAAAATAAATTAGGATAATTCTATTGCAATCGCTTTGGCATCTTCAACATGATTTTTTTCAAATAATATTCATATATGCATCCCCATTCTTCTCTTAAACGTGTATTTTCAATTCTTCTTTTGATCTGATCGGTGTTTTTCGTTTGTGACGATCGAACTCATCGCACAGATTTTCAATTGGGTTCAAGTCTGGGGACTATGGTGGAGGGTTCAAAACTTTTGGATAATTATACAACGGATATTCTTGAACAATACGTGATTTACGCTTGGGATGATTGTCCTGGTAAAATTTGAAACGACCACGAATGTTCGTTTTTTATGTACTTTGTATTGAAATGTTTTTCAAAAGATTCAAGTATTTGTTTTTGCCCAAAATGCCTTCGATACAAACTAACTCGCCCACTTCTGCAGTTAAAATACAACCCCAAACCATCACAGATCCACCAACATGTTTCATGGTACACGCAAACCAATTTGCGGCTAATCGGTCACCCATCCAAGTATTGGCCCAGGCCAACGCGGCTTTACATCGATGATCGACGACATCGTCCATACTTTACTGTCGATTTTTCAAAATTGTACTGTTAATTTTCGAGGATGAATATTTTTATGAGTTTGCATGAGCGGAGAGCGCGAGGGACAAAGATATAGGTATAGGTTTTTTTCTTTGAGCGTTGAATGAGAGTGAAACATCGTTTGATGGTGTTCACTTGGATGTCGTTGTTTGTTCTTGTCGCTCTTACCTCCTACGCTACATGCATATACATATCATAGATATATTCGTATATTGCTTTTGGACGATCGCCAAGTGGAATGTTGATCAACGGAAGAACAAGCCATACTTCCGGCAACAACATTTAACACGTACTCGTGCATAAATAACATAAGATGCTAAATGATATGTACGTAGATACGAAAAACATAACGAAGATAAAATTCGTACGGAGACATCATCGATCCTGCAGTCATGTTCCACAGCGCGTCTATTTAGCATGTCGACTCAACTTTCAACTCCAAGTGAGATTAATTAACGTAAACGTGTTTACGAAGTTCTAACACTCGAATGCCTCGTTCTCGTACAGTAGGATCATTCATAGGGATGGCATACATGGGAATGCGTTTGTGGCACGATCGTGTCATGCGATAGAGTAATTAAGACGCGGGGAAGAAATGAAGAGGGTGTGATTACTACCATGAAAGAAAATTTAAGAATCGCTCGTGAACATAACTTATTTTATTTGGAGGATGTATGGGAGATACAAACGTAGGCAAGAGTAGTTGAAAATTGACATCTTCAAATGTGTGTCCAATAATGTCTGAAATTAGAGGGGGTTTTTTTTTTATCGAAGGCTTGGTTCACTTGCATTTGTTGATATTCAATTTTGTTATAGCTCTGAAGAGTGAATATGCTGCGTCTCATAACTGCCGCAATTTTTAAACCGCTTGATTTCTCGCGATGCTATTTGGTTTGGTCAATATGTGTGAGGGCCGAACAAAAAAAAAAGATTTTTCGGATGACGAGGTCGAGATTTTACACACAATTAACACATAGTCTCAGCAGGTTTGAGGTTTTTTTCTATATTAAAAAATATTTTTAAACAATAAGGTTATTATTATTTGAACAAAGCGCAGACGTTGTTGGATGGCCGATCGGTGTAGGTGGTTTTGACAACTCGGATCGAAATGAAAGATAAAAGAATGTACTTTTAGTATTAGTAATAAAACTTTCGTATAAGTAGATACCTTATTTTTTATTTAAAAAAATTACGAAAATGGAAAGCTGTACAACAAAAAAGTTCGATGATCGTCCGAAAAAAAACAACTTTAATAATTTCTTATCAACGAATGGCTGAACATTGAAAAAATCATTTGGTCATACGATAGAACATATTATAAACCATGCTCTGTCCGAATTTAAAGCGAATCGGACGAATAGTTTTTCAAATAAGAATTACACCGTTTCATGAAACATCGTTTCGAGAGAACCGCAGAAGAAAAAACGGTCAATCCCATTGAAATCGCAGTTTGTATCGTTGAAATGCAATAGAAATTAATACTTTTCATTTGCTTGAATTTGTTTTGGCAAATATTCATTAAGAAAATCCCTCAATTATTTTATAAATCGCTTATGGAGATCGAGAATTTAAAACCTCTAAAAAAAATATTTGTTAAAATAATAAAAATGAGGAAATAAAAATATAAAAAAGAATTTTCGTTGCATTCCAACGATGCAAACTTCAAAACCATCAATCGCGACAGGGTGGTTCGTCGTAGCGCAGTGGGCGATCTGACCTTGGACGAAAATCGTCCCAACTTGGTCAATCTTTGGAATTTTTACAAAATCTTTGTTGCAAAGTTAAGACCCTAGGCTTTAAAACAGCACGCAAAAAGTCGTATTTTTTTTTTAATTTCAAGCTTACGCAGACCTCTTAAAAGTATTATAACTCTTCAACGGGTCAATGGAAATCCTAATTTTGCGTAGATCTGAAGCAATGGTAATAATAACGCATCTAATTCTTATCGCTTTGCCAGAATTTCTGTACGACTTTCACTCATCTCCAAGGACTTTAAAGAAACACCGAGGCCTCGATGTAGACACATTTAAATTAATTCATTTTTTGTTCATTTCCTTTGCAGGACCATCAGCCAAACACTGGAGAAAATATGAGTTGCGCGTCGCTGTGCTCCAAGTATTTCCTCTGCTTCTTCAACTTTGCCTTCTTCGTGAGTACATAAAAGTCACATACTTACATAATAACATTGTAGCCAACATTCTGATTCTATCCATGGGCATTTAAGGTATTCCTTTCACAAACTCAAATACTTAACAATTTAATTCGAAATCGAATATTTAACGATCGAAATTTATATCACCGAGAGATTAATTTGGGATGCATTAACTATCCAAAAATAATTCAGATTCACAACATAATTGTGCAAATGTTTAATATTCAAGTTGAACCTTTATCCATTTATAAGACACATGATACCTCGTAAATACTACTTATAGGGCTGAAGGGACAAAAATAATGACGAGATGCAGATTTTTAAAAACTGAGCTAACCCTGATTAGGGGAAGTTCGTTAATTACGTGAGGTGTTGTTTCTTCAATTTGCACCCCTCCTCCCCCCTGGTGAGATTTGGTGAGACATGGCGCCCCCCCCCCCTCCGCCGCACGTGAGGTTTTCCCTATAATTTTTATATGATTACATTTGTTCGATATATTTATGTATTTTGCTTCATACCACTAATAAGGACTTACTGATAGAGTTCTATCAAATAGATAGTTTTCTGTAAATGAAGATGAGAAAAATGATACTACATCTAAGGTGAGCTATAACGGATTTAGTTTAGTGTTATTTAGTTAAAAAAATAGGGTAGGGTGGTGCTCCGACACCACCTTCCCAACTCGATCCATGGGCAACGTGACTTCAAAAAGTATATTAAGATAAACAGAAAAATATTTGATTAAAATTAATGAAGATCATGAAGGAATAACTTAATTAATGCCTAAGAATAGAATAAGAAGATTAATAAGAAACTTTGATTATTTTTATTTCATACTGTTAATATGGACACGTGCCTGTCCATATTTTCAGACCAGTCTGGAAATAAAATTTCACGAGTTAAAAAAATAATTTATTACAAAGGATATATATGTATATAATAAGTCTGATTGTTACCAAATATAATAAAGCAATTACAATGGCGTTATTATTCTTGTTTTCTTAAAATATTTTCCCTTTTAGAATGATTTAAGCCTTAAAGTGTCCATATTTGTACTCTGTACCTTACAAAATGTTATAATAGTATATTTTCTGAATTACAAAGTTGACGTGAGATTTTCATTGACCCTCACCTCCGACTAAATGAGATTCGGTGAGATTTTGCCAGCCCCATCTCCCCATTTGGAGCTCACGTAATTAATGGACGTTTCCTTATAGTGCTAAATAATCAAGTGGTTTCTCTCCTTCGTTCATTATTAATACTTGAAAAAAGATCCAAGTTTTAAGGTGGAACGATTTGTTTTTCATTCCAGTTCATCGTTGGGTACAATAATCGATAGTATCTTATTTTTTTTTAAGCGCCAGTCTAATGTACTAATGATTCGAAAGGGCCCTGACTTATGCGCCCACAAAAATACGGCCCTCCGCGAAAGGAATACCTCTAATGTACTTTTAGCCCCCCCCGTCGTAATTTCGTCATGTCCGTCCGTCTCCCGCAGCAGTGTTTCATCCTCCATTCTTTCTATTCTTGTAACCTTTTAGTTTATTAGACACGACTCTCCTCTCGGTGCAATTGATTTCCAATACAACATTGCAATTACGTGTGTACTGAACGATCCACGTAACAGTACTCCAATGCGTGCTGCAGTTACTTGACCACTGTTTTCCCTTCCGAATCCTCGTCTCGTCACTCCCAAGTATCGATCAGCACTTTGTACACAGTAATACCCACGAATGGAATAGAATAAAAATAAAAATAAAGAAAATTGTTGGAAGTGCCGAATGGGCCGTCAAGGGGATTCCATTGTCCCACGACGATGAGGAGCTGGCGATTCACCACGAGGCAGTTTCGAGCTCGAACGATTTCTCGCCTTACAAAGCCATTTAGAATCGCGAGCCTCGTGATCCTCGACGTGAAAATCAACGAGGCGCGGTGCATACTCGCGCAGCCTTTTTTTCCCGCTTCTTATCCCCACCGATCTTCACACTGAACATTTATCGTACTGGCAAAGTTGGGAGTGACTCTCTGACTCCGTGTCCTCGAGATCGGCGATGCGGAACGGGGAACCGCGCATCGGCCGCATATTGCATATTTCCATTTTCACGATACTTGCAGCATGCGGCGAACAATAATAATCCGTCTTGTTTTCAGCTCGCTGGTGGAGCGGCACTCACCGTTGGACTATGGCTACTGATCGACCAAACTTCCCTCGCGAATCTCATCAGCAAACTCGACGAGACCGACACGTTGGTGAGTGTTCGGCTTTCCTTTGGCCTTTTTTTTTATGCCACCATTAGATTTTTGCCGTGATCCAAGTGATCTCCAGATACGTGGGATCGGTCGGGAGCTCTTGACTGTCTGAAGAATAGCATGCTCTAATGGAAAACATTAAATCCTCGACAGTAGCTTACAATTGGAGCTAACATGTTTTATCACCGGTCGGAGAACAGCCATGCTTCTTCTGGATAACGCAGATGATCATGTCACAAAGGATCGATGGCTGTGCATCCTTTAGAAGATCCATACTTTTTAGAGAACCGCCGTGGATCCCTATTTATAATGTTGGTGACGTCGACAGAAGGATCCGTGGCAGTTCTTCGAAGAGGATTCAATAGCTACTCTCTTGAGGTTAATAGCGTCGTCAAAAGGATTCATAGCTATGTGCCCTTTGTGGAAAGCAGTCATGAATCATGTGGCTGATGTTTTGATGACGTTGATGAGGTTATCAAGAGGATCCATTGCTGCGCATCCTTTTACAGATCCATTCTTTTTGGAAAACAGCCATGGATCCTCTTGATAACATCATCAAAGTTGTTAGGAGGGTTCATTGCTGTTCTTCCGAAAAGATTCAATGGCCGTTCAATCGATGACGTTGGTGACGTTATCAAGAGGATCCTTAGCTGTCGATGCTTTTGCAGATCCATTTCTTTGGAGAAAAGCCATGGCTCCTCTACATATCGTTGATGATGTTATCAGGAGGAAACTGTTTTCGAAAAAGAATTCAATATCTGTTCTGTCTATGACATTGATGGCGCTATCGAGAAGCCTGGATTCATTTGATAACGAACCCAGAGTTAGATAAAAATATCGAAAACGAGCTTTTCTTAACGTAGTAGTCTCGCCACAGTCACGTTGAAAAGTTTATTCCCCGCTCAATTGATGAAAGCTTCGAAATATTGCGAAATATCCTTATCATTTAGGTTGTACATCTTATCGAGATGGAAAAACTTTTAAAGTAATGATGCTTAATCTAATTTTTACCTAACCCTCGCGTTTGTTTCAGACTATCCATTCCGGCTACCAATACGTAGATACTCTGCGTATACGGATATGCACACACTACTGTAATCTAGTTCTAGTCTGCTCCAGTCGCTTCGTAGCGCTAGCGTCGGTAGACATTGCTTAATTTGAATCGCTATATCTCTGAAACTAGACGGTCAAAATTCATGATTTTTTTTTACCCACTTCGTCATGTGTTCCTCTGTAATTGACGGTTTTTTAAGAAAAATCTGTAAACATCTTTCGTAGTTATTGCGTGAACTGTGAAATTTTGGACTGTTCCCCATAAGAACACGTGTAAAACCGTGCAATCTGTGATTGCCAATACTTCGAATACGCAACAGTATATCCTTTCGAAATTTTGCAGGTAATCATTTAATAGTTTCCTGAATGGGTCCTCAAAATTAAAAAAAAAAATGTATAGAAAAACGCCTTGGCGAGACTACTACCTTAAAAGGCACCCTGAATTTTTTTGTTTGTGGTCATCAAATTTTCCACTTGGTGGTCTTCAAGTGGAAAATAAAGTCCCCAAACATATCTTTTCAATGACCGCTACAAGTCTATATAATTTTTCGACGTGGGAGTAAAATTTTCTACCATAGCGAATTTTACTCTCCCCCACATCAAAAAGGGGCATTTCAGGGTAAAACGTTTTCAGCTACCAAGCTATACAACGCGAAATATTCACAAAGAGACCCCATCAACCGTGATATTATTTCGAAGCAAACACGATTCCTCCTCTTCTCAATGCGTATTACAACCGTCGAACGCTGTGACGTCAATGTTGGAGAGCGAAAATGACTTTGGCTTGAAAATTCCGGAATGAAAGAGCGACTACGGCTATATGGATTTGCCTGGGGAAAATGGTTGTGCGCCCAATATCCCATGTGGGTCACGGGCTATACATGTGTCTTGGTTACCGAACTAAGCCCTCAGGGAGGCGACTCAAGTATTATACAGCTGGGTAATGAGAGGGTAAACAGAGACAAGGGTACCCAGGGGCTGAGTAGGATATTCTAACGGCACCGATAGCTGCTAACCCAGATGGTCTTCGAGCAACATCAATATGAATTGTACTAGAGACCTTAACCCGAGCCAACCAACTATATACTTCGTCTAGAACAATAGTGTACTACTGAGGATGTTTCGTGCCCAATGGAAACAAACTAAAGTCAATTGCATATCCATATAGTATTGTTGAAACGCTTTTGCTGTGTAGAATGAACAGTTGGACACTTTCACACCTGCCTTTCGTGGGTGGTATCGATCGAGAGTTGCACGGACTCTGCTCATAGAGCATTCACCAGGCAAAAAGTCGTTCGCCGTAATTCGTTCGGGTTTTCGAATTCCAATGAACGATGATGATCATGATCGTTGTTTCAACGTGCCTACTTTCGAGGTTTGACATTAATTTTTCGGTGTAGAAATAATTTCTCGGCCTTTTTCATGAAATTAATGATTTATTTTCTTAAAATGAAGGTACCATTTAACCGCAAAATTAATCTATGCTTGCTTCCATATATTTATCCCCCCTGTAAGGCAGATTGTGAATTCCTTGGCGGTAAAAAGATGGTAGTTCCGAGTCGATAAAGTCGGTAATGGAATTTTTTTACTTAATCGAACGTTTTGAAGTGGCGATTAGCGAAATGATGTTCGAGCAATCGGAACAAGTGGAAACCCGATGGAGCCAAGTCTGGTGGAATACGCCGGGTGTGGCAAAACATCCCAGCCCAACGAATCTAAAGGGTCTCTGGTCCTCTTTGCTGTGTGTGGTCTGGCTTTGCCATGCAGCAATATGACCGGCGATAGGTCCTTTGCCTGGGTAAGACCGATTGCGCTCAATTTCGTCACTTAAACGCTGCAGTTTGTGTTTATAGCGGCCAGCAGTGATAGTGTAACTAGGTTTGAGCAGCTCAAAGTCCGGAACACCCTTGAAGTCCCATCATATGCACAGAAAGAGTTTCTTACCGTGAATATTGGCTTTAGCGGTCGATTTGGATAGTTCACCCGGATTAACCTACGATTTACGTTTTTTTTTTATTGTTTGTCATTTTGCTCATTGTGTTCACGATGTATATTTGAGGTTATGTTAAGCTTGTTGGTTCGGAAAAATAGTCAACTAGGTCGGTATTATATGATAGCGAAGCTGGGGAGAACATTTTCTTTGTTCAAATATTCAATAAAGCTGTTTTTAATTTCAGGCCAAAAACTTATTTGTGCACCTGATAGCATGACAATCAATAAGATTGAAGTTTGGATCGTTGTGGGTACTTTTACATTTTTTGTTATTTAATTCATAG
The DNA here is from genome assembly GCA_963932345.1 of Ophion ventricosus. Taxonomy (NCBI): domain Eukaryota; kingdom Metazoa; phylum Arthropoda; class Insecta; order Hymenoptera; family Ichneumonidae; genus Ophion; species Ophion ventricosus. The sequence continues at coordinate 22,906,930 of OZ010715.1, read as the reverse complement.
CAACTAATTGAACTAGAATTAAGGAAAATTGTTAACGATTTTCGAAAGTCGATTAATTGTAGACTAATCTCAGATGATTGTTTTAATTTTCTCTATTATACATTATCGGCAATAGTCACGGAAAGCTTAAGGTGTTCACTTTGCCCGGACCTCCCCTACTGTCCCGTTTCTATGTTTCAAGACATTTATCTAGATTCAATGTCATCGCCATCACGTCTCATAATAACAGGTGTTTGAACGTTCCCAGTTTCGACGTCAGGCCTGAATTATCATCACTGGGATCATCATTGTTATTTAGATGTTTCTAGTTCCGAGTTCCAAAGTGGGCTATCATCATCATCATCATCATCGTCATAATTGTCATTGTTGCTCGCAACCATAAAATGGGCTTCGGGCAGGTCAAGGAATGAAGTTTGTTGGCGTGGACGACACGAAATTGCCTCTTTGCCTTGACCATCGGGCTAAAGAGACAAACCCCTAGCATTCTCTCTGCCTTTCATTCCAGTTCCAACGCTCCAACTCTCTCTCTATCTCTCCATCTCCCTCTTCGCGGCCGTTCTCCTTTTCGCCCACCTGTTAGCTTCGTTATTTCCTGAACTCACGGAACTCCTGCGATTTGGCGATGCTCCAAATAACTTTGCCTCGCGCGGATATACATAGTCGCGCATTTCTCACGCAAGTACAAACTCTGACAAACTGGATGTGTTCTCGTTACGTGGTCTCGGCGAATACGGCATGTTTCTCCGTTTCGCAACGGACCGGAGGCTGCCACTGTTGAAGGAAAAAAAAAAGAGAACTAAACGCCCGGAGGGACTTCTCATTCTGCTTCCTCTCCTCTCTTCCTCTTTTACCTCAAAACCCTGGGACTCGTGCCACTTGTCACGCACTTTCCCGGAGGGTGGAAAAGCCTCGTTTCTTTTCCTCTTCGACACATTCTTGGCCTCCTCTCTCACTTTTTCAACTGGTAAACAAGCCACGTGTCTTGAGAATCAACAACGAGCGAGAATTTCTCCAAGTACACTCGAAGAATTCTCATTCGAACAATGGCCAGCTCCCATTATAATTCTTATCCATATTTCATGATGGCATTTCCCAAGTGTCTTCAGGATACTCCGGATCAATCACTTCTGTGACGAATTGCAATGGCTGCACATACTCGTAGTTGGACAACCGTTGGTGGATGAAAGAAAAAAAAAAACAAAAGAAACGAAACCGGAAATTCAGCAGGTGTGTATTGAATCATGACGCTCTGAAAAGCTGACTGATTGGAGTGCAACTGCGTGTACGTGTATGTGTGCTTGGGACTTGCAGTACGATTAACAGAAGGCGATGGACTCTCGTTAAAACCGATCGAGCGAGTCATTTGGGGAGAGGCACGAAAAGTGTGTCCCATTTCTCTCTCTCTCTCTCTCTCTCTCGCTCTTGCGAAAAGAGTGCCGCTGATGCAATTGCAGCGCTCTTATCGATGCTTGCGTAATTCGACTCGTTCAATTCGTCTTGTTGAGATCTCGAAAACGATTGACGAAGCTGTTATTTTACTCCTAAAGGAGCTTTGCCTTGTGGAATAAATTTCAGTTTCAAGCTTCTATGCCTGCCAATGAAACATGTTTGTAACAGTCGAAATGAAGCAGCAACGAGACTTTTTTTTATTGTCGTTATTGTTTAACAGTAGACCCTCAATTATCCGAGTCGATCTTTTTCTGAAGGGATAATCTACGACAGAAATTGAAATACACCATATATATATATATATATATATATATATATATAATCTTCTTCAAACATAAAATGCTTATTTCACTTTGGTTTTGTATAGTCGTCCATCGTCGAGAGTGTCAAATTCTCTTTATATCAGAGATCGTGGGTTTTCCAACATTCATAGAGGTTTACTAGAACTGCGCTAGTTTCACTCTTGGCTAACTTCGGAATAATTTCCCGTTTCTTTTCTAACGTAAGGACATTGCGTTTACGCTTTGGAATCGAAGAATTCGGACTTGAAGTTCTGACACATACGAACTGCGCAAGATAAACGAGATTTCAACAATTTGCAACAATTCACATTTATCCGTGCGCGCTACAAGTAACAAATTAAAATTGCCGGTAGAAGCCAGTGTGCAATAGAACTAAGACTGGAAGATGAAAAATGCGTTCAAAAATGCACGGTTCTTATAATACAAGCAGCGTATATTCCGAGCGTTATATTTCGCGACTCAAAGTATATTTCGCGCGCAACGTTCGGATAATTGAGCGTTTGGATAAAGCAAATCGTGGTTCGGATAATTGAGGGTTCGGACGATTGAGGTTCAGATAATCCAAGTTCTACTGCAATTGTTATACTCAATCATATTAGTAGTGTTAGTATTATGAATAGCATTAACGCTACTGATTATTATTGCTAATAAAAAAAATTATTGCCATCATCAATGATGATAATAGTAATAAATATTCTATAATTATCACGAATATTCATAATATAGTTTTTATGGTCTTTATATTTTTACTATTGTTAAATCAAACCAGCGCCTACGAAAGAAGAAAAAACTCTTGAAAAATAACAATTTTTCGTTGTTTTTTATCTTCGAGAATTGTTATTTTTCTATTGCAGAGCTTTGCGGTCATTTTGTTCTCCATCATTCTCGACGCAAGCTTCTTAAAAGTAAAAAAAAATAATAATTACGTATTGTCGTGCAATGTGGAATTTTTCAATGTTTTTCCGTTTAATGTTTTTTTTTTATTACTATGCGCGCTTTTCTTTAAATCTGACATCCGCGAATGAATTATGCGCGTACAGACTCCTCTTACCGCATATACAGGGTGAGGCACATAAAGTGTTACAGAGCTATAGCACTCAAACTATTGATCATATCCAAAAATGTTTCAGACAAAAGTTTCAGTGTTCGAGAAGGCCGTCATACTGGACCAACCTATTTTTTTATCGGTGGAGTCGCTGAAGCTACGTCAAGGTCAACTCCACTTTTTTAAATGGAACCATGTATTTTTTTTTTCGATGACATTATTACCGATTTTAAGACGAATTCGAATACCGATTTTAAGACGAAAAATCGAAAAATATCGGAATAATCATTTTCAAAGGATCCACTAACCTTGGTTTAGGTCTACCTACAGAAGATGCTCGGAGTGATGACCCTCGACTTGTAAACACTTGTTTGATCGCTGTTTTCATTTCTTATGATACCAATGTTTCTTATCGGCAGCAAGTACGCATTTTCTGTTGACATATCAGTTAGTTACGCATTACCTTCTAATGTGAGTACATCGGATCGCGAAAATGAACGATTTTCAAGAATCTTTTGATATGTTGATGATGCTGGGGGAGTGCCGTAAACATTACAGCAACGCCCAAGATTTGTATGCGGCTCGTTATCCGGTTAGGCAACAAAAATCGCACATGGCTTTTAAGCATGTGCATCTTAACATCTTAACAGAGCATCTTCTGTAGGTAGACCCAAACCAAGGTTAGTGGTTTGGGTCCGGTTATTCCGATATTTTTCGATTTTTCGACTATTTTCATACTTTGCGTGACTAGAATGACCTTGTGTTGTAGGTCGCTGAATTCGTCTTAAAATCGGTAATAATGTCATCGAAAAAAAAATACATGGTTCCATTTTAAAAAGTGGAGTTGACCTTGACGTAGCTTCAGCGCATCCACTGATAAAAAAATAGGATGGTCCAGTATGACGGCCTTCTCGAACACTGAAACTTTTGTCTGAAATATTTTTGGATATGATCAATAGTTTGAGTGCTATTGCTCTGTAACACTTTATGTGCCTCACCCTGTATATACAGGGTGTGGCGTAAAGAGTAGTCAACCCGTTACCTGTGGTTGGGGGGGGGGGGGGGGGGGGGGGGCATCTAGACTGATCAGAAAATCAAAATTTGTGTTTAGTAAAAGTGTCATGGTTTTCGAGTTTTTGCCCCTTTTTTAAATTTCATCAATAATTACACACTTGGTCATTCTTTTCGATGGCATGATCACAAATCAAGGTATTTTCTCAGTCTGGTTTTTGAGAAGTACTCTTTGATAGATGTGCTATCCAATGTAAACTTTCGTTTTTATACCGCTAGCTCAATTTTTTTATTATTCAAAATTTTTATGCAAAATTTGTTTGACGAAAAAAAAAACCGAAACTTTGAGCGCCCGCGGTGTAAAAAAAATGTATGGTGACCTGTGTGCCAGGTCACCATAAATTTTTTTTACACCACGGGCGCTTAGTTTCGTTTTTTTTTCGTCCAACTAATTTTTGCATAAAAATTTTGAATAATAAAAAAATTAAGCTAGCGGTATAAAAACAAAAGTTTACATTGGATAGCACATCTATCAAAGAGTACTTCTCAAAAAACAGACTGAGAAAATACCTTTATTTGTGACCGTGCCATCGAAAAGAGTGACCAAGAGTGTAATTATTTATGAAATTTAAAAAAGGGACAAAAACTCGAAAACCATGACACTTTTACTAAACACAAATTTTGATTTTCTGATCAGTCATGATGCCCCCCAACCACAGGTAACGGGCTGACTACTCTTTACGCCACACCCTGTACATATACACACGACTTATTACCGACTATCCCTTGGGAAGTTGCGAAATGCGTCCGGCACTCAAAATTTTTTTTTTCCCTCGTTCAACCTCACCCGAGTATAACACGCGAAGAACTTCGAAAGCATGTATATGCAAATATTTCGCCACGATTTTACGCTTTGAAGGGGATGAGAAATGTTTTGCTTCGAATTTCGTCAAACGACTCAGTCTACACGCGAATCGATAGGCAGGGAAAAAATGTAGATTTCTTTTTATCCAAGTCCGTTGTTAATCTTTCTCGTAGACCCGCAGCATTAAAGATTTAAAAAAAAGCAAGAGGTGGACCGCGCCATTTAGCGAGCCTGCTATTTTTCATTCCCGGTCCTCTATTGCTTCTCATTTTCTCGTGGTTAAGAATTTTCGCGACAATATATACGTACACACACGTGCACAATCGACGATGGGGAATCTTGATTTTTTTTTTTTCAAGTATTATTTGCTCAACCGGTTTTTCTTGTGACGTGGGAAGACGACGCGGAGAGGCGGAGAGAATAAAGAAACCGTTGCATTTTTGCATCGCTCCTGGGTTGGCCATTTTGAAGGAGGCGAGGTTTTGTCGTTGCTTAATATACGAGAGATTGATGGGTGGATAACAATTTTATTACGACGTTGAAGTTTGCATTGTTGAAATGTAATGGAAGTCAATTCTTTTTAGTTGCTCAAACGTTTTTTTGATCGATTTTGATTACGATAATCACTCAAACGTTTTTACGTATTCTCATTAAAAATCGACGATCATAATTTGTAAAATAAAAAGTCTTTTGATAATGAGAGAATGACGGAATAAAACAATGAAAAAAAAAAAAAAGAAATCGGAATAAAACAATGAAAAAAAAAAGAATCCGGACTCATAACTCAAACAAATTTCAACCGATTCATTTGAAATTTTAACTATTAAAATTACATTTTCTGAGGCACTACGTTGGATTTTTAAATTATATTGCATAGTTCCTTTTTTATAAACAATTTTCTGACGATTTTCTCATGGCATTTTATACTTTTTGTTTGAGAAATGCGCCATTTTTACAAATAACAATATATCAAAAAAAACCTACGTACTTAGCTATAGCTATTCTTATATATAATCGAAAAAACTTTAGTGTCTCATCTAAACTCAAAAATTATAGGAGCTGTTGGTCCGGCCGTTGACCTTCCACAAATAAAGGCGACATCGGAAAAATGCTGCACAGTCGCCATTTTGACATGTATCGCTGTGAAAAAATAATTTTGTACAGTCAATGACGTGTATAATAAAACCCCTATTTTGTAATTCCGATTTATTTTGTGGTTTCGTTGAAAAAAAATCACAGGATATGCCCTTTTTTGGCCTCTAGAGTGGCCTAAGGTCTTAAGTATATCCTTCCTATAATGTTATAGTGAGAAACCTCTCAAAATTTCAGTCAGATCGACCAATAACTTTTTCAACTATAACAAGGGCAGTTTTTGAAAATGCAGTTTCGAGATAATCGCGCTTAAAGTTTCCCTAGTTCACTGCATGCGCCTCCACGCGCTCTCGACTATGTCCTATAACTTCGTAAATATTTCATTTTTCGATTTCCCAGTATACTCTCAATATATTATACTTTCGAAATATGTGAAAAAAATCGATTCTTTGAACATTGTAAACGGTTTCCCCCCCTTAATTCGCGATTTAGGGCTGATGAGGGGGCGAGAAAGGACAGGAGGGGGAAGGGTCCTTGAAACAAACCGCATCCGGAGCTCAAGAAAAACCGTCAGTAGGAGAAAAAGAAAATAGAAAAACGTTTGACGTTAGCCGGATGGTACTGAATCCTGGGAACTTCGTACAATTACCCACATATATGTGTGTATTATCTGGGAAAGCCAATTTTGAACTCTTTATATCCACGTAATGTTGGCTATCCACACATCCGGCTGTTCCCAGGAGGCTACTTATTCTTTTTAAACGGATTGATGATTTGGGGACGGGACGGTCCCCGAAGTCGAATGTCTTCGTAAGTCGCTATAATTATGTATATTTGCGTGTGTGTGTGTGTGTGTGGGTCCTGGATGTGGAGATATAAATATGTACTATGGGGCTGTAGTGAAATACATAAATATGGTCTTCATTACTGCAGTCCCGACTTGTCCGCAATGGGTGATCTCTTTTCACTCGTAAGAGTCCAGCGCAGAATTCGCATCGTAAGTAGGTCGTCGGTGCACGTTCTTATAGCGCGTCTTCGCGTTTGTGCGCGTTTTTTTTTCTCCCCTCCTTCCGAAACATAAAAAGTCAGCTTGAGTAGAAAGACAAAAAAGGTCTACACAACTAGGGCGGTCGCGAGAACTGGGTTACTTTGCTGAATGGAAGTAAAGGGATTTTGATGTTCATTTAATGTTTCTGCAAAAATAAAAGAAAAAGCATTCTCAATTTTACTTTTTTTTTTGAGAAGGTGAATAAAAATAATGATAATCCAAACCAACAAATCGTAATAACTATAGTGAGAATAATACGAGAATGTACATAGAATGTAACGAGACATTTTTAAATATTTTTACTGTAAAAGTTGTCTTTTTTGGTCGGAGTAGAAAAAAAATAATGAAATTGTTATGCTTTTCATTAACCCTTTGTGGTGTCACACTTGTAATTTCAATAGCGGTGGTCACACTTGGGTCGATTCCACCCAGTCAGTTTTCAAAAAAGTATTGTGACCAAACTATTCGTGCGAAATGGTTAAAAAAATTACGGATCATGCTTTGAACTTTCTAGATGATGTACAAAAAATTTATTTATAAGAAATAAGATGGCGACATGTTAAAAAAAAAATCATAAAGAGGTGAAAACGCAAAAAATACACTTTTTCGCTAAAAAAATCATAGTTCCGTAAATTTTCGACATTTTTACCTAAAATTTGGACGTGATACTCCTTACATATGCTACTTTTGGAAAAAAATAGTAGCATAGTGCGAGTTCCAAAAAAGTTATTTATTCCGATACGTGAAGAGCGTAAATTTTATGGTATGAGTATACTTCAAACTCCAGGTGAATACAGTCCCATTCGAAGCCGGGAACTATTATATATTTCCGTCAAAAATTGATCGTCGGGTCGATTTTACCCAGGGTGACCACGAAAGGTTAAACGTGTTTCCGCAAATTTATAATATGAGAGTTTTCTTTCAATTTCGTTAATTCATTCATTTTCATTTACATTTAATAAATCTCATACGATATGATAGGCGTCGAGTTTTTTGTCCGTTTTTTTTTCTTCGAATTTCCATTAAATTTCACAAGCGGAAAAAAATTTCTACTCATCCAAAATTTAACTGCGCCGCAATGTCTTGCTGTCTTTTACCTCACGACACAATGGCGAACAATGTGTTACAAAGTGGCGAATGGACTCGCGATGCGAAAAAAGCGAGAGCGAGGAAGTCAGAGAGAGAGAGAGAGAGAAAGAAAGAGGAGACTGTCACTTGACACTCAAGCGTTAATTGCCCGAGAGAGTACACGAGAGATAGCTCGTTATTATCGTCACTATTAATTAAAACGTTCCGAATTACCAATTTTCGTTCGAGCATTATAATTGAGACGAAACACGGCTGAGCGCGGCCTCGTGCGCGACGCAGAAACCTAAGTGTCTCAAATGCGCGTGCCGTAAAGAAATATTTTTTATGTCGTTGCACGTACACGGAAAATTGCGCGCAATAGAGATACGTGTATGTTAACGTTTATGGATAAAAGAGGAAGCATGTACATCGTGACGGTCGGCATTTATGTGAGGTGTATTTTACGCCGAGTTGAAATAATCTCGTGCGATATTAAAAAATCTGGCCGGAAGAATATTTTGTTAAATAAATTGAATATATGACGACTTATACGATAGTGATAGTAATTTGATACAATTGGAGCTCATTATATATTTAAATGTGTGCATAGGGAGATTAACTCCTAATGAGTCTTAAAAACAGGTTGATTTTCGATTTTTTTTAATGGATATATTGGGATGACGATGGCGGGATTTTACATACAATTAATTCATAGTCGTGCCAAGTTTGAGTTTCTTAAATTGAAAAATATTTAGACACATTGAAGTTATTGTCATTTAAATAAGGTGATGCCGTTGCTGCATGGCTAGTCGGTGTGGGTGGTTCTGGCAATCCGGGTGATCTGAAATGGAAAATAAAAAAAATATACTTTTAGTATAATAATAAAACTTTCGAATGACCGGATATTTTTATTTTATGTAAAAAAACTACGAGAAGTCCAAGCTGTAGGAGAGAAGTCCGATTTTCGACCAAAAAAAACAACTTTGATCATTTTTTATTGACAAATGGATAAACATATAAAAAAGTTGTCCAGCCATACAATAGAAAATGTTATAAACTATACTCGGTCCGAATTTGGAGTAAATTGGCCGAATAAATGTTGTGATATGGCGTAAGTTCATAAAAACATAGTTTCAAAATAAAAGCAAAAGGAAAAGGGGTAAATTGCAGCAGGGCGATTCGCCGAATCCTTCACAAAAATCGTCATAACTCCGTCAATTTTTGGAGTTTTGACGTAATCTTGGTTGCAAATCCAAAGTTCGTTCCCTGAGCTATGAAAATCTGCAATAAAAAAAAATCGTTTTTTCGAACTTTCACACTTATGCAGACCGCTTACGTAATAATATAAAAATGCAAAAGCATTGCTAAAATAAAAATCTGCATGTCCCATCGTCATGCATTTCCATCACTTTCGAATTTTTTTCTCCGCTTGAGAGATCACATTTATCACCCATGCGCACGTGCTGATGGATGAGGATTATAGAAAAGTTGCGGAGGATCGAGGAAAATGGTCGGGGATCATGAGAAAGCAATATGTAAATAGGATTTACAGGCTTTGTCATCTGCATTCGATTTTTACATATTGCTCTATCGGCAGAACGTTCTCAAAGAATTTCCGAAAGCCGATAGTAGCCCGAATAGAAATCGAAACGAAAAATAAAAACGCGAATCACAGCTTATTACTTGCGTTATTCCTCCTCTTTTTTCTTTGTTTGAAAAAAAAATGCATCGAACAAATCACTATTCTTTGTCTACTTTGGTAAAAAATAAATAAAAAATATGTGAACAAAAAAGGGATTTTTCGATGAATAGGCGAATAAAGAAATAATGATGATGCGCAGGATTAATAATGATTCGCAGCCTCGTTTATTTATGACGGAATGTCCGTCGTACGTCACTGTCACGCAGGAAATCGTGTCTTACATGCCGAGAGGACAAGAGCAAAGCATGCACCGTAGGAGGAGGAGAAGGAGGAAGAGGATCGAGACATTATTGTACGAGAGAGGAAGGAGCTTCGTGCACTTTTTTTTTTCTTACCGGGATTACACCAGAGTTTCGCAATAGCTTCCTTCAGCACACTGCTCCTATTATAGTCTTCACTTTGAAGTCTTCTTCCCTCCTCGTCACTACACCCCCACCCCCTCCTCGCTTCTTTTCTCATACACTTGTGCCTCGTTTATTATTCCCTGCGAGACACGCATTTCCTCACGAAGGCACTATTTCTACTAGGCATCGTTAAGAATAGTTTGAAAACGAGATAATTGCTGGCTGTTATCGCGTCGATACTTCAATGATTCGTGTCTCCTGAATAATTTTGTTTTCCCGAGTAATTTGAAATAAATTCTTTTTAAGGTTCCGTAGGGAAATAGCGAAGCCTCATAATAAACGTCGTTACGTCCATCATAGCCTCTTAGTTTCTGCCGTTTTTCACCTACATGCATGAAATTTCGAAAGTCGAAACTTCAGATGGAGGTCTCAGTTAAGGTATTGGGGGATGGCTATTTAAAAAATCGCCAAAATGCTTGAAAATTTGAGTAATGATAATTCTTGATAAAATAATAATACATGAGTTATTTTAGAATTTTTCACATAATAATTTAGTAGTTATAAACATATGAATTTAACATGGTCGCTTATGGGAAAATAGCTTCTAGAGACTTCTGTGATGTTTGCAAATCGATTGGAACTAAATCGCCGTAAATTCTGAAAATATTATATCATCAAGATTTAGGATCAAGCGATTGATTATGCTAAGTTTCAAATAAATCGAATGAGTAATTGTCGAGAAATTAATTAAAGTAATGAGGAGTATCGCCTTTTTTTAAACGATCAATTGATAGCAATCATTGGAAAACTCAATATATATTGAGTTTTTGGGTAATTATTGATAATAACAAGATGATCTGAACGTATTAATTAAATTAAAAAATTGAGAAGTTTTTTTGTTGGACAGTTCAAACGGACGTACATTCACTGACAAAACCTCAGTCAAGCACACGCCAACACCGTCGAATTTGACTTTAATTATTATTAAAAGTGGAAAATTAACATTTCTAAGTGTTAATTTATTATTAAATTAGTTATTTGTAAGGCTAAACATATACGACATGATCTAGACTTGTAAATCCACGATTCACCCATTTTGGACTAACTTCTTTACTCGATGGCCCATCCAGTAATATCTTAAGGTAATCCTATCGCTTCACACTAGTCATACGACTGATCATACTTGAGACTTGTACAATTTATATTTTTAACATATGCAAAAAAAAATAATTTGTACTAACTAAAATTTTCCATGTGTAAACTGTTTAACGAATGTTCACATTTAATTAGAACAATGAAAAAATAGTTATTCCAACGATTCGCGCAGTATTTCTAGGTTTGATATTTGGCAACATTGATTTTATCTCCGTCTCTTTTTACTCAACCAGGCGAGTTTAATCTCCATGCTTTTCAACGTCGATCTGTCACAACAATGTCAAGTGCGGAAAATATAAAGCATTGTATCTCTCGAAGTTTAAAGAATAAAATGAATGTTTAATTCACTCACTTCATTTTCATTTAATATAATACTAACAATAGACACAAAACTATCAATGAAATACAGCCACTAGACAGTTCAAAAGTAGGATTAAAAATAAAATGTGTGGAAATTCGAATGAGTGAGATGAGGTTAGGACTACAGACAACTGTTGCCTTGTTATCACGTCTCTTCATCGTAGCGAGTGGTAATAAATAGTGGCTATTACATAAAAATTAGGTCAATAAGCGTAATTTTTTCTGATAGCATTAGATTACTACAAGTGTTGAGTATGTAAATCTGATTATTTTTAAGAAACTGACGGATTTCCACTATTATATACACTTTTGTAGCGACCGGAAATTGGGTTTTTGTGAGTCGTCTCGGAATTCCTTAATAAAAATACGCAATTTTAATATTTTTTTTCTCTGTAATTAGGTCGATAACCGACCCTGAAATTTTACAGAGACGATTATTAATATATTTAGTGAAGCTCAAAAAAAATATATGAAAATCCTATGGATTGAAGCCTGGCGATAGGATTACCTTAAGGAGGCTCCGTCACAAACGTCTCGCCTCTAGAAAAGAAAATAATTTTCAAGTATATCATAGATAAACTACTCATATTCACGTATGCAGCATTTCAGATAACGTTAACGACTAAATAAGAGAGATCCAAATTGTTGAACGTAGAATTTTTAACACAGGGTTCATGGAAGAGTTACACTGAGAAAAAAATCCATGATATTTCCCAAAAAACGCCCATGGTAAAAGAGGGTATAGTCAAATTCCTTATATTGTCAATGAATGTGCACAAATCTGCTGGTAATGAAAATTACAATAATTTGCGTTATTACTGGTTTTACCCTCGCGTTCATATGAGTCAGGACCATGAAATGGGAAACCTTCCATTTATTGTTGGCCCGAACACGGCTAGTTGCCGTGACACATACGGATTGACACATGATATGAGCGAAAGGAAAAAAAGGAGAGAAAAAAAGGGAAAGCAATATAGTTTATTGACACCGTAATCATAATATGGTTAACACAATTATAAGCGAAAAGTATATCTAAACATGCAACTTTGGTGGCGTGTTTGACTTTCTATTATCACCGAAATAACTTTAAACTATTGTAAAAGGCTTGACAATATAGATATGATTAATTCAGTGCTATTACAAAATCGGCACACAAATACTAATGCTGCACAGCGGACGTTGAGTTTTGTTTCGGTTAAACTTCTACTATTCTATTCATAGCATTAGTATTTGTGCGCCTATTTTGTGATGACACTTTCGTATATGCAATTTTAAGAGAGATGGTGAATAAAATTTTACTTCCCTTTTGGCACTTTAGTTTTCTTTTGAAATTTTAGTGCTCCAATAAAATTTGAATCTCTCAGTTGAACTCTCTTAATAACCGATCTCGGAAAGTGCGGCAAGAGAACCGCAAGTGCCTACCTGTTATATTACGTTACAACCAGCTAGTGCTCGTTACAACGAGATTTTTACATATATACAACGCGAAACCGGTCGCCAAGGTTCCTCGTTGTCAGAGTATATTAGCAATAAAATTTTTCTTTCAAAGGCTCAAATTCAAGTGAAACGTATATTCAAGGTGCAGGTGGCAGGTGGGACAAATGAATCATTACATTATGTCCTATTCGTATAGACGATATGTCGGTATAAAGAGTAGAATCTCGATTTGACACGTTGAGCTATGGCCCCGCACCTCTTCACGGGAAAGGCGCACGCCTCTGCGTAGCTGATCATGTAGCAAGTAGCGCTGCGATTGGCCCGGGCTCCCCCCACCCCGCGGCACCGTACGGTGGGGTCAATCGCGTAGTTTTCCTACTCCGCTCCATTCGTAACTATGCGCTACCCAAAAATCAATAAAATTATCTATTCGAGAATTACACCGGATTGCTCGAGCCGTGGCATCTCATTTTTTATTCCCTTTAACGATTTACTCGGTATGTGATAGCATTTACATTTCAATGCGGATGCGATGGAAACAATTACCAAATAGCTCATTTGACTAATTGTAAAGAGCATATACTTTTAATTTAATTTTAGCAAATACTTTAATTTTAATTTTAAAGATAGATTTCACATTCGAGAATTCGATTACATTGTGAATTTTTTTACATTTGTGAACTGAATATTAACTTGATACGCGTACGTACTTAATTACTAGTTCGTGGCGCAATCTTTTGTTTTTAATACTACAGATTCAGGATTGATAAATGAATCAATCACTGCAATTCAGGATTGATAAATGAATCCAGAGTCGAGAGATTTAGCGCGGCTTGCATGAAAAAGGCCGTCATGACTGGTCCCGTCATTTTTATTCGTTTTTCGCAATTAAATAAATATACGATATTGAAGTTTGCATAATGGGGGTAGGCAATGAAAATACATTTCTCTCAATTGTCCCTATTTTTTCTACCAAATTTTCGACCATGAAAATCACTCGAACTTTCTTTCTGAATTATTATTAGAAATTTTCAGCATAATTTTGCAAGTTAATATTTTTAATAATAATGAAAATGAAGAAATCGAAGAAATAAAAAGGATGTTTCGTTGCATTCCAACGATGCAACCTTCAACATCGTATAAATATAGGAACAAAAAGGGTAACGTGTTCCAGAGATTTCGAGGATTATGACATGGTATTGAAAAAAAAGTAGCTGTTTATCGAATATTTTAATGAGAACTCTGCCGTTAACGAGCAGAGAACTCACTCTGGCCCAAGATGACACTGTGGCCACGGATTTATATTAGTAATGCTAAGTTTTACGTAACGTAAGAACGGCGGCTCGAAATCCGTGAAATCCGTGAAATTTATGCGACAATAAATCATTTGCGAATTTATAGTCGATCATAAAATTATAGTAACAAATTTGCAATGTTTAAATACATTTCATAGGTTATTGTTGACGTGTTAAATTTTTCTGCCGGTCAATTTATGGGACACGAAATTAGTCCGGTCCTAATATTTTAACGATGTTGAAGTTTGCATCGTTCGAAGGCAACCAAATTCTCTTTTATTTTCTGATCTCTTCATTTTCATTATCATCCAAAATCCTTTTTTGACAATTCAGACTGTGCATTTTTATAAAGGATCCTGAAAAACAGAGGAATTTTCGTAGCACTAGATTGCCAAACAAAAATTTGGTTTACGATATTCTTATGACGAAACAAGTAAAATTATATTTTACCATGATAATATTTTTTTACGATATCGTTGGAACGCAACGAAAATTGTATAGCCCACATTTTTTTCCTTATTTTGAGCTACGAAAATCACCCAAACGTTTTTCAGAATCTTTATTATGAGATTGAATGTTCCGTCCGTTGAATGCAACGAAAATTATTACGTTTCAACTGCTCGAATTACATTTGGCAAATACGCGTTACGCAAATCCCTCAATCATTTTTTAAGTCGCTTATTTAGAAATGTAAAATTGTTATCTGCAAAAAATAATTTTGTAAAATAACAAAAATGAGGTAATGAAACTATTAAAAAAAAAAGAATTTTCGTTGCATTCCAACGATGCAAATTTCAAGACTATATTTTTTCGATACCGAAATAGATTTGTTCGAAGATTTTCCTAAAGAAACTCTCACTCGACTAACGACGTGTTGAAGTTTGCATAGTTGGTATGCAACGTAATATTTTTATTTTCGCAATTTCCCAAATTTCCTTCGGCAGATTTGACTCCCGAAAATCACGCAAACATTTTTTTAGGATCTCCATTTAGCGATCTCCAACCTAAATCTACAAAATATATTTTACGATAATAAAAATAAAGTATTGAAAAGAATTTTAGTTGCATCCAACCCTATATTCAACCCCATCTCAACCAGTTATTGCTCATAAAACGAAGAAGCACCATAGATTTTTATTCGTTTCAGCGTTCGCTACGATTACGAAACTCATTTGTATAAATATTCATATAAGAGTGCCGCACGATTGAAGAAGAGCCTTGAGTTTTCCGTTCTCAGCGAAATGTAATGCGAAGGGTGGGTCCTGTACACCTACTCTCGATGTTACGTGAATTTCATGTCAACGATATGAATATCATTCGAGCTCTCGTTCCTATATGTACATATATTTAAATTACTGCCCACACATACGCACACACGTAAATATATTTGATGAGTCTTGTGACCTCGTAGGATGAATTGTATCGTGTAACCACGCTCGGTACGAGTCATGAATCCCAATCATGAGATCCCTCGTGCACCGATCGCCAGAGAACATTAACCGTTGTTTGCAGGGCCGAACATTTGCATTCCAAGTGTGCTTATCATGCACCCACGAGCGATACTCCACATCGCTCATGGAACAATATAGGACGAGGCTTGGCCCCGGATTGTTTTATGAACTCATTCGTTATTTGCTTTTATTATAACGATATAATGATTTGATTATTGTTGATGTCATCATTATCATCATCATCATCATCATCACCATCGCTATAGTTTTTTTTTGTTTCATCTTGCTACCGTCGTTACTATTGATACAATACAATAATTATTATTCTTAAAATTATTACTAGACACTCGTTCGTACACGGTACGACGAATTATTTCGTCGTAAATCTTCTCGCACGATATTACGCCCAAACTGAATGAAGAGGGCGATGCGATATTCGACCACGCAAACACAGAGAAAGAAAAAGGGAACGAGTGCGCTCATCAATTATCGGTACTTCGCGCGTCTCTCGCGAAGATATTACTAGTCGTGTTCTCGATACCGTTGCACGCAACGTGTGTTGTAGATTTTTGTCGGTGCACGAGCACTGAATGGATTTTTTTCTTCTCGCCCTGCATCTCCAATTTATAATTTTTTCCGAGTGACAGCGACGCAAGAGTGCGGGGGAGGGGGGGGGGTGAATCTTGATGAGTTAGAGGTTCATCGAATTAAGAATTGGTATAAAAAAAAAAAAAAATGATAGGTAATGCAAGGCATGAAAAAAAAATCATGTTGACGTCTTGAAGTTGGCTCAAGGCGTTACACCACCCTGAAATTTTCGAAAAATCGATTTTTTGTTTTAATTTTTTTGCTCATAGTTTGAACCTTAAATAAAATTTTCAGCTGAATCCGAAGTCTGTACCTATAATATTAACAAAGATATATTTTTTTAGATAGATAGATTCACCCTTCGCTTCTATGAAACTAGTACCCGAGCATAGATTTCTTCTTGGAAGCTCTGATTCCACTGTCAATTGGAGGTTTATGAGGATATAACCAAAACTGTAAGGAAAGCATAAACGCTATGATATGGAAAATCGCACCGAAAATAAGTTTTAGTGGTATGAAAATAATTGAAATAGCTACTCATATCGCTATATGTATTTATAATGATGACTATAGTAATATTTTATTAACCCTAGAATGGTAACCTTATTTTTTTTGACCTATTATGGTAACCTGGGGTGATAAACCACCCCAATTTTGAAAAATTCATATCTCCGGTAAAATTTCACGAAAAGGGTTCAACTTGGGCTCATTCTTTTCGTTTTTTAATGCAGAATCACGTAAGCCTACGGTGATTCCGCTTGAAGTAAGAAAAGTTAGTAAAAAATTAGGTAAAAGGGTGAAAAACATGAAAAATTCGTAAAAATGACTTTTTTGTTTGAATTTGCAAATCTCCGTTGATTTTTAACGAAATTGAATAAATCCAACGGCATTATAAAGTTAAAATATACAGTTTTGAGACAGGATGGTTAGTTTTACTCGATTTTCGAAAAACTCTATTTATTCCGGGAATCGAAGTCCGGGAATTTAAAAGAAGTCACGAGGTACTAGTCTGGGAATTTAAAAGAAGTCAGTCGTAAACGTGAGGAAGGGAGAAAGGGCGCGAGATTTAAACTCGCCTGGGGTGGTTTTTCACCCCAGGTTACCGTTCTAGGGTTAATATTACACGTATTAAACATAACAATCGGAAGTAATTGTTATGACGGCAAAAAATGCTAAATTTATCATATTTTTTTTACAAAAAAAAAAAAATCTGAAGTGGCGTTTTTTGAAAAAATGGCGTTTTTTTTACAAAAACTAAAAAATCATTTCGAAGATGACTCAATATTTTTTCAAATTTTTTTTTTTCATAAAGAACATTTCAAAATGAAGAATAAAAAAAAAGATCTTAACCGGTCCATTTTTCAGAAAGTTATGAGCATTTGAGAAAAAAAACGGGCGATTTTTTTAAAATTTTACTACGTATTTGTAATTATATAAAAAAATTTGAAAAAAATCACTCAAGCATTTTAAGATGAAAAGAATAACATATTAAAGTTTCAGCCAAATCGAAAGGTCGATTTGGCGTGGAATGCCCCATACATATACAGAAAGTATACAGATGTATAATTAACAGGAGGAACGATATTATGTTATATTCATACGGAGAGAATTAAATGTTGAAAATTACCGTGCAGTAACGGTAACCAGATGACAACCCTGAAACTTCGCTTATTATTACTGAGTAAAACACAGATTTTCACGAAAATAAAATAAAATTTCTTCTTCAGATAGAAAATGTTACCAGATTTTCTAGTAAATTTTGATGTGTAAAAAAATACGCAAAACTTAAATTTTAAAAATATATAATATCGGCGAAATTTTACTGTGCATTATATTATTTTATGCCTTTCAAAAATGTCTATAAAAAAGTATCATCTTTATAACAGTTATTTTAAGATTTATTATAAAATTTAATGAGTGTTATAGGAAAATGTATGGTGCTCTCGGTAAAAATTATCGTGCGCGCTACCCTTCTTGTATAGTAAAATTTTAGCTACGTATTTGAAATTTTCTGTAACGTGAGTTAAAAAAAATTTGTCGCATACGAATTATTATGCTTTTCTCACTTGTCACCACATTGAAATATATCATGGTAATTTTTACCGTGAAATTCACGACAAAAATTACTTTTTAATTCTCTCCGTGCAATCAATTACAGAATAATAATTATTATAGCTACAGTAGTTGTAACGATAAGTGGCATTTTTGTAACAATAATAATAATAATAGTCGCTATTATTACGTCAGCGGTCGTAATAATGACATCTTCATAGCGACAATCGAATCAACAATAAAAAAATAAACAGTGTAAATCAGTGGAATGATTTTTTTAGTAATCTTTTTCGAAATATTTTTTCCATGTGATTGAAAAGCCGAAGTACTTAAGTTCTCATGTTGACTCTATTATTAATTGGCGCGTTCTTTTTAACTTCCGTACCAGAATCTCACCGCGCTCGAAATCACGAAAATATTCTTCTTTTTTTTTATTACAACCTTTTGCTCTTTACACGTCGTCGAATGAGGCATTTGATAAATTCTTTCGGCATTTCAGAAATTCTAACCCTCGCGTTTGCCGAAGTTCCCATCGAAATACGAAATGAATATACACATTTGCGGTAAAAAAAAATGAAGAAATAGTCAACAGTTTTCGATGCGTAATGATCGAGTGAGGAATTTTATCGTGGCTTTAACGATATAATAAGTGCCGGTTTGTTCACCCTGTTCGGCCACGAGTCCGCGCGGGCGCAGCGAATCGAAGAAAGTAAAAGTTTTTACTTTCATTCGTGACCACGCAGACTCGAAACGTCAAGAATTCCGTGCTCGATGAGCGTCCGTTACGAATGGACAAATTTTTACCGAGTTTTCTCCTACGCCCCCGCTCTACCTCGCTTGTATTTGTCTTTTAAAAAAAACCGTAATAATACGAGATAGGAGGAATCTCGAAGATTTATTATTTTGAGAGCACACACGGCAGCCTGGGGTTTGTTCGGCTTTGTTTTTTTCGTCTGGCAACCGAATCGTCATGAATATTCCATTTTCTTACGAAAAAATGATCCATTTTCTATATCGTAATTTTATATACATTTTGGCGGATGAATAATTATTGATATTTATATGAATGTAAAAAAATCGGAAATTCAATAACTCTGAGGAAATATTGTATTTATTCATATTTATTTGAAAAACAAAAGGGGAGTTTTTCCGTCAAGAATTGTAATATTATTTATTGGCACACACACACACACACACACCCACATTTAATTAACTTAATAATTATTTTATTTTATTTAATAATTTAATTATTATTAATAAATCATATTACAATCCTTTACGAAATCTGTTTTGTTTTTTTTTTCACATAAACATGAATAAAGATTTATTTCCAGTTAGTAAATTCCCAATTTGCTAAAATTTCAATAAATTTGAATAAATATTCATTTGCAAAAATCTATGTAAAATTATGATTTGGAAAATGTATAACTTTTCCGCAAAAAAATGAAATATCCATGACAATTCGATTGCCAGACAAAAAAAACAAAGCACATATATATATTGA
Source organism: Ophion ventricosus (assembly GCA_963932345.1). NCBI lineage: Eukaryota > Metazoa > Arthropoda > Insecta > Hymenoptera > Ichneumonidae > Ophion > Ophion ventricosus. The sequence continues at coordinate 22,887,162 of OZ010715.1, read as the reverse complement.
ATAAATATTCAATAACACATATTTTTCTTTTTTTTTAATCTTCGAAGATTGAGGATCTCGGTAAAAAGAGCGTTCGATGCTTTTTCGAGATTGTATTTATGCGGAATTACGTGGTCCAGCGAGTCCGTCCAATCGAATCGGGACACCCTGTACACGCGGTCAGTGAAGTGAGGCTGCGGCTGTGTGGTCGACATATCCAGTAGTCGACACACCTGTTTCTCGGTTAAAGCCTACCCTCGATCCCGTTTGCGCAAGCAACTGAGAGCAAACGTTAACGGTGCCTCGGAGAACTCGGTATATACGAACGAGACGCACTGTTGCGTAAACATGCGTCTGGACGCAAAAGTGGTCCGGATAACCCGCACTCAAGGAGCCTCCGTCGTTTCACCGATTAATGTTAAAGGATACCGATTTTTTCTCTTTCCGACGTCGACGCGTCCGATAAAAAGTTCAACTTTGAAATTTTCACGAATACGGCTTCATCGTGTTTTTTTTTTTTAGAAGAAAAAAAAACACATTTACTTTTTGGCAATTTGGCAGAATTTTTTTATTATCGTGAATCGCGTGACAATTTTAATATCGCCGAGGTATATATCGAATTTATTAGTATTTAATAATGTTTCGATTTTTATCTATGTAGCGCAACTTTACGAAAACTTAAAAGCTAAAAAAACAGCATAAGTATATTAATTCTCATTTAATTTTTTTCGTTTCATCATTTTTTTCAAATGATAGTGCGATGCATACGTACAAATCGGAAATAAAATCTCAATCTCCGTAATGCTTTTTTTTTATCGTCGAGAAATAATAAATCTCGAGACTCATTCATACGGCAATAAAGTCGCGGAACGTGTACGCGTTTGTCTGTTTGTAAGAATGACGTGATCCGTCGTCAATTAGGAGTGCCTCGATATTGCGGAGGCAAGCCTAGAAAAAATCGCGAAATTCTTATCTGACAATTAGGTGCAATACGACACTAATTTCTCGCGTTTGAATCTTGCGACAAAAAAAACAGACTATCGTCTGACATTCTTTTCACAATGACGAGACGATAAACTGTGAGTATCATAAATTTCGATTGCATTCTAGATTTTTCTTTGTTTCTTCCTTCAAGTTCTGTTTTTCTTTGTTAATATGATTTTTTTTTACGTTCTCTCCTGGCCCGTCAATTGTTTTTCCGATCCAATACCCACTTTACCTCCTCAAATATACATAGATATTGTTTCTTCTTTGTTTATGCTCTGCGAAATCGCGAAAAGTTTCACCGCGAAATTCATCCGACCAACAAGTTTTTTCTTTCGTTTCGGAGAGTTTTTGTTTGATATTTGTAATTAAAAAAAAATTAAATACCCATCTTATTGGGCGCTGTACAACCTCGATTGCGCTTTTGGCGCAAATGTGAAAGGGAAGAGCTCGCGCTTGTCTCGACTCTCTTTCGCTTGTAACGACTTTCACGCCATAGATTCTTCCTAATAAAGCAGTTACGAATACAAAGTATCCACGGCTGCGTTTACTTTTTTCATAAACCAACGTAGTGTATATATATAATAAATGAATATGTAATGTAGTGTGAAAATTGGCTCAATTCGCGATTAACATGCCCGACTAGAAATTGACGTTGGGTTTTTGTACAGTTCATTGCTGGGTCAACCCAATTCCTTGTTGGGTCATTATCGGGCTTCCCTATCAGATTCTTATAGGGTGTGTAACGATCTTCTAGGGTTTTCTTTGGGTTCTGTCAGGTTTTGCCTCGGGTAAGCCCAATTTTTTGTTGGGTTCTTATCGGGCTACCCTAACCGGTACTACCATTAACCCACTGAAATCAGTAGCGTTGCATGGATTTGGGTTGGGAATTTTTTAGAACGTTATAAAAATTTGTTGCATGTAAAGTCGTGTTCACGCACTTTATAAGATTTTCTCTGATGCCAAAATATACAAATTCACCCCTTCCGTCGACGCCGAGTTGTTCGATGACGCGGTTCGTTTTATTCGTACCTAGGAATGTTTTTACACTCTTCGGTAAATTCGGATAGTCCTGTTTTCTTAAATTATTGAGCAACAGTTGTAAGCGCAAGTGGGGGATTGCTGGGGTTCGCAGAGCCCATTTTTTTTATATTTTCGAGTGTGTCGAATTCTCCATTTTCACTCGCTGCTTCTTCATCGTTATCATCTTCATGATGCCCAACATTATCATCGTCGAAAAAGTTATCTTCATCACTGTTTTCCACTACTACACGATTAAATTCCTCTCTTGGCTGTTCTTCGGTTTGTTCATTGTCACTGTGCCTAACCTCAAAATCACTGTCACTGTGCCTAACCTCAAAATCATTGTCACTGTGCCTAGCCCCAAAATCTTCCGGTCTTTCATCATTCGACTGTTCTTCAGTCTCCCAATTAGACGTTTCAATTGATAAGCGATTGTTTTTTGCTGATAAACCGCGAAGGCCACGATGTTTTCTTACTCGTAATCGAGTTAATTCTTTGCTTTGCCTGGCTCTCAACATTTTATGCGTACACCGATGCTCTCTCTTCCTCTATATATATTGCCGTTTCAAGTTTTCATCCCCACCTCCTCCAATCCACAGATAGGTAAGATAAAATTTTAAGGTATTGTTTACTTTTAAAACAAAATACCGCACAACAAAATAATATGAAAAATTAAGTTCCGAATAAAAATGAAAAAAATTCCGAATAAAAAAATAAGAAAAGTTCTACAATGAAAAAAAAAATCTCATAAGATCCACTTATTATTGCAGTATCTATCAAAAATGTATTTGTATACCTATTTATTATTGCGAAGTATAAGGTTTATATGTTCACCTATGACTCATGTGGTTACCCCTAAATAAACATTGTTGGGACCTTACATCATTACCTTATCGAAACTCCAGATGGGATAACCCTGTTAAAACGTTATAAGGACGTTGTTGGTACTTCCCATCGCAGGGTTGTCCCAATACTATCTTTATCAGGACCTTGAGAGGCATTCCCTATTTAGGGTTCACCTGAAAAGGTCCTTATGCCGTATAGGGTTGTCCCTATGAAAATTTCTAGTCGGGTTCCAGCTTTGGTTTATAGCTATTCACATTTATAGCTATATCTATATTTAGATAGCATTTATTATATTATGTAGTGTCCGTATATGTATGTGTATATATATACATTTTTATTTTTACATACATTTTATTTAATTGAAATAAAATACAATTGTGTTGTGTTTAGCTTGTAAACTGAAAATGTTGAAATGTCTTTTACTAAAACTTGATGCGAACGTGACACGCTTTCTCAATATTACCATTATCAAAATGAGATCTTTAAGGAGTTTCGATACCAAAATCGAAATGGAGGTAGGCGATTGAAATTTATATCACCGAGAGATTAATTTAGGATGCATTGACTATCCAAAAATAAAGCAGTGTTACAACATAGTTTTGGAGATTTTTAATTTTCAAGTTGAACCTTTATCCATTTGGTAATACATACGACACCTCGTAGACGACAGTTTGGTAATACATATATACCTCGTAAACAACAGATAGGGCTGTAGGCCCAAAAATAATAGTGATAAGCCGATAAAAAACTAAGCAAACCGTGATTATAGTGTTTCGGAAAATCGTGTTAAGGCGGGCAACCACTTTAGGAGACGGAAAAAATTAGATGATTTTTTGGATTCTTTTATTGTGAAAAAAACGGAAATTTCCGCAACTCTGACAATAATTTATTCATATTTTCGTACATCTCTGGTAATTTTTTCAAGTTATTTTATGCATTAATTAAGGTGTAATCCGCTGTATCCCTTGGCGTGTCCTCATCGTCGTTGTCAATTTGCGGGAATTGTGCAGCTCGCAATTCGCATCTGTAATAGTCCAACAAATTTTTATACATTCTTGAGATGTTTTTTAAGAACATGAATTTAAATTTTGAAAAAAAATCGAGAATTGAATGTTGGAACGTGTTTGAAAAAAAGTGATCGATTTTTAGCATTTTTTTCCCGGCATTTTGCAATAATGAATATGTTTTAAACAATTTAATCTTTACAACTCTAGATTCATCTTTTAATAAATTATATTATGTAAACGGGTTCCAAATTTGAAGATGATCCATCAATTAGTTTTTGAGTTGATTCCCGCAAAATGAAAAAAATGTTTCGAGAAAAACATGTTTAAAGTTTCACAAACGAAAAACTCAAAGTCAAATGTGTTTAATCAAATGATAAAGTGTCTTACCGATTAATCAGCGATTCCAGCACCATACCGCAGTCCTTCCTCTTCCTCATGCAACTCATTTGAAGCTTGCATTTCCTCTTTACGAGCATTTCGAGCTTCTTTTGTCTCTAATAAACTTTTTCTACTTTGCCGAGCCACGCGCATCCGATCTATTTGCTCGACATATCCGTATACATACCGTTAGAAGGAATCCGAATATCGTTTCGAAATTTTCAGGGTGTATTCTTAACCCCTTCGTTGGCAGAGAGAATTCGACAAAAAGTGCCCAAAATGGCAGGAACATTTTTTTATCCTGAAAACTTGTACTCTGGGGTTTTTGAAAGTGCTGATTACGAATCTGAACTCAACATTCAGGAATTCACAATGACGAACAAATATGGCGAATGAAAATACATATAATACAGATTGATTTAGATGAAACTCGGTACTCATAGGTTGTGTAGGTCACTGATTGAAAATTTTAAATTTTCAAATTTAAAGTTCAGATTCGTAATAAGCGACCTCAAAAATCCCGGAGTACAAATTTTCATCTAAATCGAGTAAAGTTTTTGATTTTAATCCGCCATATTGGCGCCGCCATTTTGAATTTCCAAATTTTGACTTCAAATTCGGAATTCAGCGAGCCCAAAACCCACCGAGTGAGGCTCCGATTTCAAATCAGAGCAAGTTAAATAGGGAAATAACGGTTGACGCACTATTGCGTCAATGCCACACAGGGCACGGCATTATTTGACGCACTATTGCGTCAATGCCAATGAAGGGGTTAAGATATATTGCTAAAGATTTATGAAATAAAAAAAATTAATCTTTTAAAGCATCTAAAGTGGTTGCCCCCCTTAAGTAATTAAGTGGTTTCTCTACCTCGTTAATTAATAACATTCGAAAAAAAATTTGATTTTGAGCTCGACCGGATTGTTTCCGGACATTAACGAAACTTGTAGGTTAAACGTGGCAACACCGCATTCACATGCTCTGTCTAGTGAGCCACTCCGGTCAAGCATTAACTGGTGGGAATTTCAAAATCGGCGAGTATTTGAAACGTAAAACCAAATGTTTTTTCGTTATGAAAACTATGCCAAATGAATATTATAATTATATTAATGTTACAGATAGAATAAATAAATATATCTTGCAAGAAAAGTCACACGCGGAGGATAGAAGAACATGATATTTATTGAGGTAGAGTATAAAGTCGCGTAGCGTCGCGTATGTTCTCTTTGTAAAGCACGTATGGATAGAGATCTACGATTTTCCGGGTTTGGAAGTCTCTCGAGAAGTGATCGTCACTTCGATGGTCGAAACGTCGATCCCTTGGCGAGCCATGGAGCACACCAGCCCCTTTGTACCGCTCGCGTAAGCAGTCATCGTCTTTGTCTATACAGATCGGGTGACCGCCACCCGAACTGAGACGTTGATAAGTACGTCTCCTTCGTTAAATGCGAGCGCCAAAAGAACCGTCGCTTTCAATCTCTCTATAAAGTTCGAATGCTGTTAAACTATGTACGTTTAAAACACTCGCCGATTTAGAAATTTCCGCCAGTTAATGCTTGACTGGAGTGGCTCACTAGATAGAGCCCGTTAATACGGTGTTGCCACGTTTAATCTAAAAGTTTCTTTAATGTCCGAAAACAAACCGTACGAGCTCAAAAATTCACATCTTTTTTTGAATATTATTTCGAACGAAGTGGAGCAACCACTTGATTATTTAGCAAGCCATTCTCAACACTATAATCCCGGTTTGCTTATTTTTTTTTTTAATCGGCTTATCACTATTATTATTGGGCCTGCAGCTTTATAACTGGTGTTTACGAGGTGTCGTATGTATTACCAAATGTATAAAGGTTCAACTTGAGCATTGAAAATTTCCAAAACTATGTTGTAAAACTGATTGATTTTTGGACAGTCAATGCATCCTAAATTAATCGCTCGGTGATATAAATTTCAATCGCCTACCACCATTATGATTTTGGTATCCAAACTCCTTAAAATGATTAAAAAATTTCTTATCGATATATTTTCTCATTCGCCTGTTTTTGAGAACTTGACGAAATTCGATGAGACTGTTTTAATGATTTTGTACCTATAGGTATATCGCAGTCATCCGTTTTTTTTTCTCGAAATTATTTTATTACTAGAATCGTCTGTCACACTCGTTTTCCGATGGTCATGTTCTTGAAATTCGTCAGTCAATTCTTTTCCATTGGTCACACATCTAAATTTCGAAGTCAGCATCTTTGCGATAATATATTATCGCTTAAATGATCTGCCGTTCGTTTTCTAATAAGTTAATAACCAAATGGTCCTGACGCTAATTTATGGATGAAGTTATCACCTTATCCGCCACGTATTGTAAGCGGTTCCTTTTTACTTAAGAAAAATCATTAACACTCGACATCTTTTTGTTCCATGCGGAGACGCAGACATCCGTGTTGGGTTCGTTGCTCACATATTCACGATCATACGTTGCTTGCGTGTATGTTGTCCATACGTTGGTATAGAGAGTGAGGGGGAGAGAGAGCGAGAGAGAGAGAGAGAGAGAGAGAGAGAGAGAGAGAGAGAGAGAGAGAGAGAGAGAACGAAACTGTCCAGTTATCCTTTCCATGTGTACATACATAGAGAGGAAACTCGTATGATTGCACAATAATTTACGATCGTGCCCGCGAGTCCAAGCGAGAGCAGCAGTCGCGGGATGTATAGGTGTCATAAAAATATATCACCGTTCGCATAGTGAGTGACAATTAGTTGCTATTATAACGTGTTCGCAGACTCCGGCAGACTGGCCGGTGCATTATATTCGCTTCGATGCGCATATGAATGTATGCTTGCATTTTTAACACGATTTGATATACGATTGCGAGCATATAACTAACGCCTAACGAAAACTGCAATCGTCCATTTTCGAATATGTGTATATATTTATATTTATATATTCATTAAAAATCCTTCAGCATTTATGAGGAAGCTTTTCGCTCAATGCTCAACGTAAAACAGTTTCACTAGCTTTAATCAATATCCGATATAATTTTTTATTGTCCTTTTTTCCGATGATTTTATATTCTATTATATCAATTGTAGCATTGAAAATGCTTTTAAAGATGTATATAGGGGGTCTGATTTATCGAGATGTCACACGAAACTTGCGCTTTCCCCACTCCACTGCTGCTGTCTTGTAGCAGGGTGGGGGGAGCTGCGACATGCTAAATGCTTGTGATTTGTTGAAAAATGCTGCATTACATGTAAAGTCATTTGTGGTTACAAGTTGTAAGTTTCAATTTTGGTGTGTAGTTACAATGTTGGTGGGTTTGGGTTGGGTCTGTTTTTGGATTTAAGTTGGGTGTGTTTGGGCTTAAGTTGGGTGTGTTTGGATTTAAGTTGGGTTTGTTTGTGTTTAAGTCGGATTTGTTCGGGCTTAAGTTGGGTTTGTTTGGTTTTAAGTTGGGTTTGTTTGGGTTTAAGTTGGGTTTAAGTTGGATTTATTTGGGTTTAAGTTGGTTGTGTTTGGGTTTAAGTTGGGTTTGTTTGGGTTTAAGTTGGCTTTGTTTGGGTTTAAGTTGGCTTTGTTTGGGTTTAAGTTGGGTTTGTTTGGGTTTAAGTTAGGTTTGTTTAGGTTTAAGTTGGGTTTAAGTGGGGTTTGTTTGGGTTTAAGTTGGGTTTGCTTGTTTGGGTTTAAGTTGGGTTTGTTTGTTTGGGTTTAAGTTGGATTTGTTTGGGTTTGTTTGTTTGTTTGGGTTTGATGGATGGATGTGTGGATAGTGAGAGAGTGAGAATGTGTGTGAGAGACCGCGAGACTGAGAATGTGAGGAGAGAGTGAGAGCAACTCATATTATTTGCATGTACCTTTTTTTATCACCCAAAAAATCTGATTACATTTTCAATGCCATGATATACTTGCACTTTGTGTAATATGTGTAGATTTTTATAATAGAATATCTATAGATTGCAGGGGTTGCTTTTTATCAATATAATTACAAAAAAAAAACGAATACACGGCGAAAAATATAAAATATGTTATAAGTAACGAAAAAAAATTAAGTCTCGAGAAGAGTAATGAAATGTATATTTTGTAGATGAGCCGTGCATACGTCAATAACGAAGAGTATAATTATATTGCTGTGTCAGCACGTGGGATGTTTCTCCTTCGTCGAAAAACCTACGTGTTATTATGTGTAACGTCATAAAGCCTCGAATTAATCGCGGTATACTAATAAATATGCAAGTCTCGCGAGCAGCGGGGAGAATATATGAATTGCGAATGATAATTAGAGTGGATACATTTGTGCTGTTGCTCATTCTCATACGTGCCTTTTAACGTCTCTCTTATAATTCCGTCGTGTTTGTCTGCCCGCCTGTCATAACAGAGACACCCCTCCCCCCCCCCCCCCCCCCCCCCCCCCCTCCCCCACCTCAGCTGCTTTCTATTCTTGCAACCCTTCGATTTAAAAAATCGGATTCTTTCCGATCGGAAGCAAACAATTTTTATCCGTTCGAAATAACGAAATATTTAACTTTGAGACACATTTACCGCCTGAAGTTGGAATTCAGAAAATAAATAGAATTGTAAAAAAGTACGTAAGTTCAATGAAAAACATTGAAAAGAAGTACTTGACTTAATCGTAAAACTCATGACTCATTTTTTTTTACGTTCAAACGCATGACTGGGGATGGCGTTGAAGTTTGCATCGTGTGAATGCAGAGGAAGTAATTCTGTATAAAATTTTTTTTTTTTCATTATCATTCCAATCCATTTTTTTTCATTGCTTAAGGTCGTAGAGCTCTCCTAAAGATAGAAAAAATCATTTGAGTAATTTTCGTACCCTAAATAAGCGAAAAAAAATGTAAGCAATTCAAGAAAAGTTATGTTTCATTGCCTTCCAACGATGCAAACTTAAACAGACTGGGGTCTATATACACCCCGCGGTTTTCTTGATCATACAACCGATCCTACCGGGATAAATGGACTTTATCATACATGAATTTCTTCGTTTTTGCATAAGGAAGAGAAGGTGTGCGAGATATCTGATTTAATTAACATTAAGATACTGAAAAAATCCATAAAAATACGGAAAAACGGAAAAATGAGCAAAAACCTTATTTTTCGAATAAAAATTGGAGTGCGAACGGACCCTAGTCGTGAGTTTCATGATTAGATAGATCGTAGATTAATCAAATTAACTTTTTAAATAGTAAACTTTAATAATGTGCGTGTCTGTGACAGAGGTTGCGGGAATCCTCTACTTCATCGAGTGCGTGATCCAGCAGGCGAATGTGACTTGCTTTTTTCTTTTTTTTTTTTTAATACGTAATTTACCTAAGTTATCGAGAGGCGCGATAAGAAATATTCGTGATTGTAATGACGACAACGAAAGCATTGCGCGAATGTGGCACGAGGCTTGATCATATTTGTATATACATACCTCGTACACTTCAGAAAGTGTAAAACTCATCGGAGGGCAACTGACCTACCCTACCATACTCGTGACGATCCCTCCCGGTGTATAAACCCAACGGCGAGCTTTACTTTTTCATGAATCGCTATTTTTCGACGTCTATATTCGCTCGTACACGCGCTGAGGTGATTGCCTGTCAATAATTCAGTCTCGTGTCCCAGACTTTGCAGGGCAGGCAGACAATTTTCATCCCTCGCGCCGCCTCCATCATTTCTTTTTCTGGCACAAGGTCCACAACACGGGTTGTCGACCTGCTCCTATACGGCATACGCATCACGATCGATCACAATACCCTTGGCACGTATTTCTTCTTATTTGGACGGCACGCGCCGACTTTTTCGGACTTTAAGACGTGCGAGGGAGAAAAATATCTCGTTATTCACGGCATGTCCCAAATATCGAAGATTGATCGACGTTTTGCCAATAATTGCGCTCAGCTTGTAATGGCAAAGAATAGAGAAAACTGCATCGATCATAGTGAGAAAAAACGTTTCAATTTGGACATGTATGCGTGGCTGGTTGAATTCATGCTCCGATGTTTGAACTTTTTTTCCCCTGAATAACAAGAAACTACAAAAGCAATGATAATAATCATCATAAAAATAATACTAATAGTAACGAAAGACTAATAATATCAATAATAATAATCGCAATGATGTGATGATGAATCCAGGCAGGGTCGTAAAATGACAATGATAATGATGACATTTGAAGTTTGCATCGTTGGGACGCAACGAAAGTTTAGTAGCCCGAACTTTTTTCTGGCCATTTTTTTAGGCTACGAAAATCACTCGAATGTTTTTTAAAATGCTTATGAGAAATCCAAAAAGATTGTGGATAATGAATGAAATGAGGAAATAAAAATGGAAAAAGAATTTCGTTGCATTTCAACGATGCAAACTTCAATTGAAGAAAAAAAAAAATAATAATAACAGACACCTCATTTTTCTTTTTTGGAAAACATTTCAGTAAAATTTGTAGCCTAAATGTGGAAAAAAAATTGGTCAATTGAAAAAAATAATAATTTCGTTGCATTCCAAAGATGGAAACTTTAACAATATTATTATACGTCGTAAGTATCATCAACCAATTTGAACAAAAAAAGTTATGATTATTCAAGTGGAAAAAACTGGTCATTTGAAAAATTCGGCTCCACGATTTTTCAAACGTATTCAATCGCGCAAGTCCATTTTGGTTCCTTCGTATTCTACAATGTTCCAAAGATGTTTTATAATTTTCTGCTAGTACTATATCATTCAAGATAAAAATGGGAGAAATAAAAAAAAACTTCAAGGCCGGTTGTGTCGACCAGAAAATCGCTGACGTATCATCGATCGTTCTGGAATTAGAATATTTTTCTTTTGTTCTAAGTTGAGGCGCCGGTAAATATCGCTGTGGCAAATCTGTCACAGTGTCCGAAGAGCTGTTACGCTGAGGCCCTCTTTTATCGGGGCTAACGAAACACTCGCGGGGGCGATGGAAATCTGGTGCCTCGATAATACCTGTATACGAGTATACTCCTTGCGTGACACGTCAAGCAGGTGTCTAGACTCGGAGAAGTCTCGTTCAACAGGTGCTAGCGAACAAGAAACGTTTTTTCCTACACCTTCTCTACCCCTCTTCTCTTCATTGATCTTCTCAACCGCCCACAAACATTACATCTATCAGAATTTCCTAGGTAATTAAAGATCCAAGGGAAAATCTCGTTCGAACAATAATAATTTTGTTACTCCAATCGCTAGATGCACGAAAAAAACAATCGTTTCGATCAAATTTGCGCTTTTGCTTGCGCGCAATACAAAGGAATAAAAATTAAAAACTTGAAATTTTGTGAATTTACACTACGATTGAGCAAACTCTTAAAAAAAAAGTTCAATTTTTTCCGCGATAAGATATTTACTTTGCCAGTCAAAATACATATATAGATACATATACGTGGGGTGTGTGTGTGCGTAAAAAGTGAGTCACTATAGAAATTGGACACTTGAAAACAAGACGTAGCAAACGGTTAAAGCATGATTAAGAAATTGTATAAAGAAATATCATGAGGTTAAAGGGGATCATTTTGATCGCGTTATTCAATCAAAATCATTATTTACTTTCGGAAATACCAACTTCATTACAAGCCTCGAATTAGTTTCCGGTTTATACATCTTTGGTGTGTCAAATTCATCCCCAGTTTATAATCGGTTTTCTTTTAAAAAAATTAATGGAACAGACGGTTTCAAGAAAAAAGAGTTACCATTTTGGAAAGTCTAGTTGACCTTGAAATCAGCTTGACTCCTCGTGAAAAAAAATCAAGAATATCGAAATGTAGGTCTTTTTATATATATGTCTATATATATATAGATATATATATATATATATATATATATATACATATCTGAAATAATGTTGGGTTCTTCGGAAAGTAATTTGGTTTTTTGTCGACGACACTTGTGGGAAAAAACGAAATTACTTGTCGAACAAAACATAGGTATTCGGAAAAATGAGGCGGACATATTGTGTTCCCTATAATTTACAACTCATTATTTTTATACGTTCTATTTTCGCAGCACTGTTAAATTGTGTTATCTGAGAAAAAGTTTTGGCGAGAGCGCGTTATTGACTGGAAACATTTAGCTTATTGAATTTGGGACGGATCTCCCGGTATTTCTCATTTTTATTACTAGAATGCTCGGAGTATTTCAACTCTCGTCGTTTCTCGTAAGCTCGCTCTCTCTTCTCTCTCTCTCTCTCTCTCTCTCTCTCTCTCTCTCTCTTTTTCTTTCTTTCTTTCTTTCTTTCTCTCTTTCTCTCTTCCCCGTTGCTCGGAAAAAACGTTTTAATACTACGTTCGTAACATGAAATCTGGGTTTCTCCATGCCAAAGCTTTCTCCAACACTTCGCTATTTCTATTGCGTCTCCGAAGAAATTAATTAAATATTTACCCCCTACCCAGGAGGAAGGAACAGAATATTATCGCGAACATTTCGTTCGGACGTATGCGAACGACAGTTCGGGATATTATTAACTTGCGCGGCAGGGAACAACTTTGTTCTATTGTCGGCTCACAACGGAATTGTCTACCAATGTGCTAGTCAGGCTCACTTTTTGATACTGTGCTACTCGCACTTGAGGGATTTTCCACTCTTCCCCTTTTCGTCTCATCCTCCTGGCCCCCTTCCTCACCTTATCATCAACCGCGTGCTTGACACTCTAATGAGATTTTGCCGAGTTGGACTGGTACATACAGCCCGTTTAGACTTCGCGGGGGGGGGGGGGGGGGATGAGAAATTGCAACACCGCATGTTCTTGGCGATGTTAATAACGAGGTTCAATTTTCTTTACCTCGGGTCTATGACCGCACAGAGAGCTCATCACATTTGTGCCGACTCCTTACGTTTGCAATCCTCGTCGTCGTCTTCGGGATTCGTAATGGCTCGGGTTCCGATGTGGCCCCCCTTCAATGAAAAGCCATCGGGGTATCTCACGAAGTCTGGCTCATTGGGTATGATGATGGAAAGATCACCCGGTCGAGCAATCCGCATACCTAATGCGTTCGTGAGGCAAATCGCCGGAACTTAATTGACTATTTCGTGGGATTCTCTACTTTCGTCTGACATCACGTTTCCTCATGACGTTGAAGCTTGCATCGTTGGAGCACAACCATTGGCGTAGCCAGAGGGGCTGGGGTGGGCACGCCCCACCCCCTCATAATGCCCAACGACCCCCCCCCCCCACAAAAAATCGATCCAAAATAATGGAAGTTAAATAATCGATTAATTTTATTTAAGTTTTACCCAAGCAAGCATAAAGAAATAATTTAATAAAACGTGAACTATTTCCTTCGTCGTAATTTCTTAAATAAATTCGTAATAAATTAAATAGATATTGAAATTTTGCAATTAAGTCGACCGTGGGGAAAAGCAATACATTAGAACACTTACTACCAAGTAGTCGATAATATCATTGTAAATATAAAACGCCAATTTGAGGATCTACCGTTAGCTCATGCATTTCATATCCAATTTTTGAAATTGGATATGAAGAACGGAGAGGAATTCATCAATAATTATAGAAAAATCTTAATAATTGATACGTCAGCCTTAGAGGCTGAAGCGATGTTTATGAAAAACAAACTTCAATTTAAAAATGACGAATTAAACGTTGAAAATCTAAGAAAGCATAATAAAAAGGAGTACTGCCCAGACTTTACAAACTTTACCAACCAGCAATAGTACTCCCAGTGAGCTATGCCGGCTGTAAGAGACGTTTTTCTGCCATGAGGCGCATAAAAATGTGGGTGACGATGAGAAGCACAAGTGGCTTCAGGAATGATTCTCTCATATGTCACTGCTATATATGGAGAATGACATTGTTAAAGAAATATTCCAGCTGAAAAAGGGTTGGGCCGATTTGCAGAAAAAAAAAATAACAAACTGCGACTTATTTAATTGAGTACCTACTGAAAGTAAAATTTCAAGACTGATAACTGGAATAAAGCAGGAAAATTAGTTGATTATTTCTTAAGGTATTCCAATTAATGTTAACGTAAATGTGTGATAAAAGCACGTTTCATATTTCATGTGTGTAACGTGATTATTGCCGATTATGTAAATTAAAAAAAAAAAATATGATCGCTAACAAAACCAGTTCTTGTTAGGGCACCCCCCCGGCAAGAATTGCTGGCTACGCCAATGAGCGCAAATGATATGTTTGTCTTTTCATTTTTTATTTCTTCATTTTTATTATTTCCAAAGCCTTTCTTTTACGAACACTTTCTTTTACTTCATTTTTATCATTTCTGAAGCCTTTCTTTTAAGAATTGAGATCGAAAACCTCTAATGAGAATACGTGAAAACGTTCCAGTGATTTTCGTGGTGTAAATCGACGAAAGAAAAACTTGAGCTGTCAAAAATAATGAATGTCCATTGCACTCCAACGATGCAAACTTCAACAACATTCCTCGCTTGGTTTTTTGGTTGTTCTTTTTTTTGTTTTCTTCGTTTTTTTTTTTCAAAATGCCACGATTCTCGAATGCCACGTATAATTGGATTTACGAATTCGACTGTTGAGTAATTGATACTGAAAAGAAGAGGATTGGGTTACAATTGACAGTAGTGTAGGTGCTATCTGCGTGTGGCGTTGGCGATCTTCCATGTTGAGCACCATTGGCGTCAACTAATACGTGGTTGGGTGACCGCTCAGCTGCGTTTGGCCTGAGCGCCGATTGAGCGGGACAACTAAAATTCTGTAAAAAAAAAAAGTAGTTATTGTGAGGTGAACGCGAAAGGGATGGAGTCGCTAATGCCTGCGTGGGCAAACGAGAGAAAATTAATTTGACTGAACCATTTGAAACCACACTGATGCGTCGAGTGATTCAATGTAGCAGTGTTAAACATGTTTTGCTGTGTTGGGTCGTTTATAGCACAATGACCCAATTTGTTCGGTACTCCAAAAATGCGTTTGCGATCACCCCATTCAGATCGAAGACTCGTGAAAGTTGAGAATTTTTACGTTATAGCGATTCACGATCAGAGGTAATATTCGAAAACTTACCGAGTTCGGTAGGTTTTTCAAAAATTAATTTGGTAGTGACTCGAAGACGAAGACGAGGATGGACTAACTCGAATATACAAGCTCGTTACGAAACATTCCCGTCTTTTTCCTCTCGCTCGTGAAGTCTTTCATTCGGAGTCTCATCCTTCTCCTGTTAGTGGCCGCGTATACCATATCTTGCTTTTGCAACAAGTGGCCGCTGCCATGAGGCGATGGCGTGCCAGCCTCTACGTTTTTCTATCCATGTATAGTACGATATTATACGTTTGAGTGGACATACCATTTGATCACACTCGTCATTCTTGAATCGTATCGTTTCTTGCACGTTACGTCAGGCCGAGTGAAAGAGAGAGAAAGATGGAGAGAGTGAAACAACTTTATGCGATAGATGAGCTCAAAAGATTCATTTATATAGTTCTGCGATCGTATCCATCATTTTGTTTTTTTTTTCAATTAATTTTTCTCACAGTAAACAATATTTTATATACGTATACGGGTGGTACCAATCGCGGAAGAAAAATTATATGAATAATAAAATTGTGAGCACCAATACTGGTGGACGGAGTAAACAAGACTGTGTTTGGGTTTGTTTGGGATTGATGGCTGGATGGATGGATAGTGAGAGAGTGAGAATGTGTGTGAGAGTGAGAATGTCAGAAGAGAGTGAGAGAGTGAGAATGTGAGAAGAGAGTGAGAGAGAGAGAACAACTCATTATTTGCATGTACCTTTTTTATCATCCGAAAAGTCTGATTACATTTTCAATGCCATGAAATAGTTGCACTTTGTGTAATATCTGTAGATTTTTTGTATTATTTATTAAAAAGTCAATGTCTGTATCAATTTATCGTAAAGTTAATATGTGTACAGCGAAAACTCGTTTATACGTTTTGCACTTACACGCTTTCATCATTTATACGTCAAATTTCTCTGGCCCCGGCAAATTCCGCCTATAAAGAATGTAGCAAAGTTTCATTTCTACGTTTTTCACTTGTACGTTTTTTTGTGTTTATACGTTATTCATTTTGTTCCCCAGCGCCGTTTTAATGCTCGTTTTTTCTCAGTTATGCGTTAATCAGTGTTCTGTCACACAAAAAAAACCGACAAGTATAAAACAATTTGTACAACCCGTGCCGTGATTTTCTTCAATGTAAAACTCTGAGATCTTACTATGCGTACATGCAATCAACTGTGATTACATATCTCTTATTAATAAAAACATGTCTGTTATTTACTAGTCTAAAACGTCAAAGCAATTAGCATAATACAGGTTCTGATATTAAAACAACATCGCGAATCATACACCAATTGCCATATTCAAAGGCTAAAGAGTTTCAGATACATACTGTATCTCACTTCCACATTATTATATTCCACGTTCCACAATTAAATCACTGAATTTAACTGTAGCCTAACTTTTTTTTATAATAGCTTACAAAAGTATCCAAATAAAAATTGAAAAATTGTAAATCTCTTCTGCAGAGATTTTTCTCGCAGTGATCACAATGATACGTGACTCAATGGTTCGTATCCTTCGTCTCGTTGCAGCAAAAGACCGATGCAGAGGTTATACGGCTGTTAGCTTACATAATCATCGTCGCTGGAGCTTTGACATTCATAGTCAGTATCCTGGGTTACTGCGGTGCCATGTTCGAGTCGAGGATCCTCTTGAGCGTCGTAAGTCTGTTCCGATCGGAAATACCGATTATTCTATTGTTCCGACGATACTAACATTTCTTGAAGTTACAATCTTGTACTTCTTACATTTATTTTACTGCCTCGTTACGTCGGAACATCGAGCAAGTTATTCACAATTTGCAAATTTTGTTCGTTTGCTTCTATTTCGACGATAGTACGGCAGCCTCATCCTCATCGCCTTGATCCTCGAATGCGTCGTGGTTGGACTCGCCTTTGGGCTCAAGGAAGACGTGAGTTTTAATCTCGACGAAAAAAGAATAACGAAAGTAGAATTTTGGGGACTCAAATGACAATTTCAGTTTTTTTATTTTTTTTTTATACTCAGTGGAGCAATATTAGAGATTTTTGTATAACTTTAACTCCAATTTTTAAGAGGTCGCTTCTTAGGCAATTCAATTTTTACGCGTTTGCAAAAGGTATACAGTTTTGACGAGGAAAACGATGCATTCTATATTATCTATTTATATTCATTTAATTAAAACTTGAATGTCAATTTTTGCACAGGCTAGATAGCGACAAAAAAGATATACGTTTTTTTTGCCAGTCACATTGTTCTGTTCGTTATTATTTCTTAAGCTCTTATTATTTTTTCCAATTTGTATGCAGACTAAAAAAAGGTTCAAACAGGGGTACACTTTCCAGAGACAAATTATTGATCATACAACATTTAGTTTGATTTATTTTGGTTTTAGTTTTAAATAATTATACACCTTCAATAGTGTGCGACAAAAACAGGGAATAAAATAATCTATATACCACATTTATTTATATCTAATTTGATATTAATCCTGATTTTCAATTCTTATGCGAAAGGCCTCAAAAAACAATATAAGTAAATTCATTCATAGGCTATTGCATTATAATTTGATTAGCACGTTATTCATTTACATGCGCACATTATAAAAGGATTGTCAATTTGCCATAGTATATTATTAATAGGTACTTTATTGATTGTTATCTATACCGTTATTAACATGCATTTTGGATATTCACGCAGGCTAAAAAAGGCAGCCAGGACTTTTTGAAATCGACCATAAAATACTACGCGGCGAGTCAGGACACGGCCGAGACCGTGACAGTCGCGTGGGACGGAATAATGAGCCAGGTAAATCCTCTTCTCTAATTAACCGTGATTATTAAAAGCTCGAGCCCGACGAGGAATGCGTTAACGAGCGCGTCAAGAAGGTTCACTTCCGGTTTGCTCGAAATATGCCGGGGGCTCCGTTCCACCAGCGCCGTATTACACCATACGCGGTTCTAAGCCTCAATGCAATAACGTCCGTGAATTCCTTCAAACCCGGGAAAATTATATCGTAACTGCGCGTTAAGAGTCCCTCCTCGACATTGTGTATGTAACCCGCTTGATTTATTTATTTTCAGCTGCACTGCTGCGGCGTCGAGAATTATAAGGATTTTCAGGACCACACAAACTGGACGGCCAGTGGAAAAATGGTTCCGGACTCTTGTTGCAAAAAAGAAAACGGTCTACTAATCGACACGTCGTGTCCGACGGCGCCGACTCTTGAGAATTCTTACTTCAAAACGGTAAGAATCTTTTTTCATTTTTTGTTTCCATAAGAATGGGAGTAGAGTAAAAACAAATTTTTGCAATTTTTCAATGTGACTTAGCCTCAAGGGCTTGGCAATATTGAACATCGTGCTTATTCTCGACGTGGTCGAGGTAGTTGCATTTTTTCACTTCTTTCGGGCTTCCGTAACGGCTAGGGATCCCTTAACGTTTCTTCATGATCCTACTTTTCACAGCAGAGCACACCTCCGCCATTGTTTCTCACAGAAATGGCAAGGGTCGAAAGAAAAGTTTTGTTTCACAGAAAAAATGTCATAAAGAATTGCTTATAACGTAGAGTTCTCGGCGAATGAGGAAATTCCCACGTATCTCTTTGGGAATATTTAGTTTCGAAGATATTAGGAGAATTTGAAGTGAATTCGATAAAATTTGTCCGAGTTTTTCTGCAACGCAATTCACACAACTTGCTTCGCGAAAAACACGACAGTGAAAATTTAGTAGTTCATTCAGTATTCTAGTCTAGAGGCCTAAATTTCGGGCGCGTTTTCAAACTTAATAATAAAAAAAAAACAAAGTATTTTTGGTATTCATTTTTCAGTCTTTTTTTATTAATGTTTCAAGAACTTACAAACGAAAATTTTGTGCAACAAAAAGAAAAATTGAACAAGTTGTGGGCCTCTAAATATGGGTGTGAAAAATACAAGGGTTGAGGCGGTTAACATGATTTCAACGCTCCCGTTCATCTGAAACAGAACTAAAAACAATGTTCCTGATCAATAAGAATGTCATTATGGCAGATACCAAAGGGAATATATTTTTTTTTAATGGCGATTCTCTGAAAAAGAACTTAATTTTTCGTCCTATTTTTTTCAAAGTAAATTTTTCTTTTAATAGTAGTAATAATAATTTTGCAATGCTCGAGGTAGGGACGTTACAGGGATATATAATGAAGATCTATAAATTCGAAGTCAATTGGTTGAATAAAACTCGATATTTTATGGCAACCAGGTTGAAAAAAGTATTTTCGAGAAAAAAAAGCGTTTAAAGTTTTGAGTAGAATTTCAGACAACCGCAACTATTTAAGTGGTATATTGGCATGTTATACTTACGTTATATTAATCGGCCATTCCTGTTTCATAAAGTGTACCTTCCTCGACTTCGAAATGATGATTTTCTGAAGCTCGTTCTGCACTGCGAGCAGTTCCAGCTTCCTTAGGAATCTTCTTCATTCACTGTTCCATTCGCGTCGGTGCGCCCTCTCAATCCGGCGGTATTCAAATCGCTATAAATTAGTAAATATTCCGAAATTTCCTGCGGACATATTCTTAAGAGTCTGTGCTTTAAGAAAATGCAAAAAAGTCGATTTTTTTTCAAATTTCTAGACTAGAATATTGCCTTAAGAGGTCAAAATATGATTCGAAGTCGTTTTCTTTTTCGTCTTATCGTCCGAACTGGCGTTGCGTCGTAATTATCGAGCTCAACCACCAATCTACTTTCGATTCGCCATTTTTGAAGGTGCTTCACGGAAAGAAAAATATAAATAAAAAACAAACAAAAATTCTTCATTCAATGCTGCAAACTTTGAGTAACGTCTTGTTATTTTGTGCTCGGCAGGGTTGCTACAACAAAATCATCGAGAGCATCGAGGATAACGCAGTGATCGTGATCGGTACCGCTGTGGTTCTCTTGTTTGTGGAGCTGCTCGTCATAATAATGGCACTTTACCTGGCGTGCTGTTACTGGCGGCCGCAACATGGTAGGCTCGGAATTAAAGTTGACTATTAAATAGGCTATTGTAGAACCACAAACGCGGGTCCATTTGTCCGAAACGCACAAGAAGAGGCAAAAAGTAAATTGATCAGAGAGTAAACCCAAAAAAAAAAAAAATAAGAAAGAAACGAAATAAGAGCGAGAGTAAAGAAAAAATCGTGCCAAAGATAACGATCGAGTCGCGTGTATTGATCGACGCGGATCGATCGCACGCCGAGCCCAGATATGTTCAATCCTAGCCTCTTCTGCCCCCGACGTTGCCCATATGATCCGCAATACCCGAACGCGCTTTTCACACATTGCCAAAATTAAATTTGCAGTTTATCGATGCGTAGAGCCATCCGGCAACGAGTAAACCCCGCTCGACTCGAGACAGAAAAGAAAAAGAGAGGGAGAGAGAGAGAGAGAGAGACAAATAGACAGAGAGACTCAGAGAGGGAGGGAGAAAAAAATGCATTTTTTTTCTTCTTCCATCTCGCAATGAACGCGTCACGGACGGGCATTGTACACTTGTTGCGGGCCCCACAGATTTCGGGGAACAGAAATTCGGCCGTAACTCACACGAGTCACGATAACGCAACGCTGGCCAACGTGACGGAACCCCCGCCCACCCTCCCAGTCCTGTCAATTCACATGCCAATTTCTTCCGTATTACGAATATATATGTACACAGGATAAATAATATCGCTTTGTTTTTTATATAAATATATATATATATATATATATATATATATATATATATATATATATATATATATATATATGTACGTGTATATTGATACGAGTGTGTTGTTATTGCATTCAGTAATTTCCATATATTTTAACGAGTAATCGACATTTGTGTATCGCTCGTGCATGTCACAATTTCCTGCTGTTCAGAAATCTAAATATTGATAGTATTCGTATTGTTATTATATTGGTTTGCATTCGAGGCGAAGAAAGTTTTCCGCGAGTGTACGATAATTGCAGTAATTGGTCGGTCTCTCGAGCATTTGCGAAGCTTGCATTTCTAACGGATTGGATGCGTAAATTTCCTTCTTTACAGTTCGGGAAGGTCGAGACCTTCACCGATGAATCTTAAAGGACACTGATTTTTTGTACACGTGGAAACGCGAGCAAAAAGTTGATTAATATATATATATATATATAAAGTTTATATCCATATATTTATGTCCCTTTGTATGCTTTTCTATCTACAAAGTTTCCATAAGTTCTGCTCCGTTTTCAAGACTTTAAATAATTTAAATATTAATGTCTAGGCATCTCAGCGCGGTTTTTTAAATGAAACATCATGAAGTAGACGGTTGCATCGTTGGAATGCAATGAAAATTCTTTTCCATTTCTTCCTTTCATTATTATCCAAAATCATATTATGCAGATTTAGGTTGTAAATCGCTAAATAAAAATCCTAAAATATGTTTGCGTGATTTTCGCAGCTGAAATTTGCCACAGGCAATTTAGAAAATAATAAAAATTGATTTTCCGTTGCATTCCAACGATGCAAACTTCAAAGTCATGAAAAATCGCATATTTCGCCACGAGACATTGACGTCGAAAGTGCAGCGCAATGCACGATTTTCCACTAGACTTTGCTAGACTGCCGAGATATCAACGTTTGAATTTTTTTTTCTTTCTTTTCTTAAAATCGGTGCAATAGAACTTGCGGAACCTCGAGATCGAGTTTTCATTGGAAATTTCTTCTTAACAAAGTAAAATAATGTCCTTTCAATTTCAACGGTGCAATGCTCGAGTCTCCTTAACGTGCGATTGAAAGCGGGATGCTTCCGACAATTGTTCAAAAACGCTTTTGTCTTTTTTTGTTCCTTGTCATTCGTTACCCAATTTTGAAAACGCGAGTAGACCCCAAATGTGTAGTAGCTATGCTCAGTTTATGGATATTGGTCGAGTCTCTTGTTAATTGCATTTCATGTCAAATTGCAAACATATGTCTGTCTCTTCCTTGTACAGCAAGTTTTTCTTATCTTCCGTTAACCCACCATCCCCCTGTACGATCCGAGTTCACTCATTTACCTGCTATTTTCGGGCTAACTTTATTGTTTCCCTGCCTATTGCTGCGAACGTACACACTGTCAGGGGAAAAATTGATACACTTTTCGATTTTTCGAACGGAACAGGAAGTCACATTTGTCAGTCAAAGAAAGGTGCGAAAGCGTGTTGAAGGCACTATTTAAACAAATTTTAAACAAGCTTTATCACGCTATCTTTTTTACTCTCTCTAGTACCCAAGAGGTTTTACTTTCTAGGTGATCTTGAACGTAGTTACTTTTTAGTCATTTTTCTACTCTTATTAACACGCGTCCCATTTTTTGGAAAATAGCAATACGAATTTAATTCTCAGAAGGAGTCGCAGAAACTAAGATTTACCTTTAAATTGCTTCAAATTTTTCGGAATTTTAAATTCTTTCCGCAATACAACTTTTTGCAAATTAGTGCAGTTTTTGGAGGATGCGATCTAACTCGACAACAGTGAGGTTGAAAAAAATATATCCAGGGGCAAAAGCGTTCGATAACAAAAAAAAAAAAAAATTAAACATTAGAATTTGAAGGAAAAGATAGTTTAAAAATTGTTTTTTGTGACTGCTTCCGGTCGAAAAACCGCAAAATGTGCATTCGAACTTTTCTCTAATAGTGTGTACGTGAGGGTACACATGAAAAAAAGGCTCCTTGTCGATTCAACCGACAAATTGAATGTGGACAAAAGATGAAATATCGTATTTGCACGAAATCAATTGATGTAATAAGACTTGTCCATTATATAGAAATGGTTTCGACGACTAATGTCCATAAACAATTTTTAAAAGAAAAGAAGAAAAAAAAAACAAAGAAGTAATCCATTGACAAAGTACGTTGTTTTAGCTTGCGTTGACATATCGTCGAGACAGGCCTGGTGAATCGGTGCTATAAATGCGGTGACGGTGAATTGGGAATGACGGTAAATGAGCGAGAAGAGGTATTGAAAAAAGGAGAAAAAGAAAGAAAACAGCGTAGAGTACGAAAGAAGGTGAAGGTGTCAATTGGCATTTGACCCTCTCTCGACGGAGCTATTGGACCATCGCGCCGTCTCTTCTAAAGCATCGCAGATCTCTCTCGCCCGTCACCCACGCCCTCTGCCCCTCCGATCCCCTCGCCCATTACTTCCCTCGAGGTCTCGCATAACGTGAAGCTGCCACGACGAAATTAACAGTTACCAACGTTGACACGTAAATTCTAGGCATGAACTTATTCGCTTCGCTGTGAATTCCCGCATGCCAATTCTGTAATGTTTCGATGCCTCGTCCTTGACGTATTTTAATCCAAAATGTTATGCTCTCACTCTCCTTACTTCCCTTTGCCTCCTTTGACAACCGGAAATCGGCAATTGTATCATTATTTCAAAAAGAAATTTTTACAGAATTTATCTTGTTATTCCTTGGAATTATCTGTGATTCCCACGACGTAATATGGCTACTCGTCCCTCGATACGCACGATGTAAATAGTCCAGATCGTCCTGAAACACATACTCCTCATGGATGTACACGAAAAAAATAATTACTCGATTTCGTTGACTTTGTCTCTTTCGCGAACTTACATTTATTCTCACTCGATGGAATTAGTGCAACTGCGATGAGACTAACTGAACAAATGACGAGCCAGTTGATTTTTCTCAATTAGCAGCATTAACGATTTTTTCTCGTGGGATTGAAAATTGCATCGTTGGAGTGCAATAAAAATGATTTTTTTTTTACTTTCTGAAATTTCTTTCAGCAGATTTTGGCTACGAAAATCCTTCAATCATTTTTTGAGATGCTTATTCTGAGATTCGCAATTTAAATTTGCAAAAAATATTAAATATAATAAAGATAAGGCAATAAAAATATGAATATGAATTTTCGTCGCCGTCCAACGATGCAAATTTCAATATCATCTTTTCTCAGTATTTTGAAACTTTTTTTTGTTATTTTTTTATTTTGTTTTATTTAAAGTGTTTCAAATTTTGGATGAATAATTGCATTAAGAATGAATGTAATTGTTTCTGTAATAATTTATTTTATCATAAGAATAAATTTTGGATCCATAATTGTATAACTTGTAGGACGATAAGCGAAGGGAGCGTTAGAGGGGGAAAAAATTGCCAATGTCCGCTCTCCAGACAATGACGACAGCTTCGTGTAACGCAGAATATCGAGATATCGGAAAATTCCGGCGTGGTTTGTTCGCGCGGTCGGTGGCGCCGAAGCCCAGGCTTCGGAGCCCTTGAATTTGTTTTTTTTCACGCTTCAATAAAGTCACACAACCTGTACAGGTTGGACCTTTGCCCAAAGCGCGAAAGAGATGGTTGCAACCGATTTGTACTCTATCCCCGATGAAAAAAAAAACGTGTTATAAAACTAAAATATCATCACGTTGTGATCGGGTGCAGGTTGGGATGAATGTCTTGTAGATAGAAAAAAAATTGCTTCAAACGGGAAATCAAACTTTGACGAGATGCAACAAACGATCTCTCTTTGCGACGTTTCTTTTTCACGACGAAATTTAACAATCCTAACTCTACCGATCGCTTGAACGAAACTGTCGTCCTCTTCATGTGTTTTTTTTTTATGCCAAAAACCAAATTTCTCGACGAAAATCGCATTCTTGAATGATTGTCAAATGCACCCTTTGTTCCATCGTTTCTTTCCTTCTGCTCCCCTCCCGAGTTGATGTATGCAGGAACGTTTTTTAGATTCATCAAAAAAAAAAAAAAATACCCGTACACATTTTCCGGAAGATTTTGGTTGGTCCCTCCTTGTTTTGCACGCATCATATTTTTCGTTCCGGTGAAAGCGAGGAATTCATTGAAAATGTGTGTAAACGAAGACTATTGGTCCGTCCGTTTAAATTTTTTTCGAGGGTACAGATAGTCGAGAGACGCGGAAGCGTTGTTTTGGGTCCGATTGAAAGAGAATGAGGAGCATCGGGCGTTTTATCGATGAATATTTGAGCATACTGATTTTTTTTCAGGCCTTGATATTGTACATTTAAATTTTAACCTCGAACTGTTTACAATTTCCGCTACATCGCTTATGAGGGTAAAAAAAAATTAGCACTCTTTCTTACGGGAAGTCGCGAATTGCGCTAGTACTTTAGCATCAAGGACAGCCTTTTTTTGCGAGATATATCAACTGCAATTACATTAATGATCTTGTAAGAGAACTTTGAGGCGGAGCATGTGTAAACGTCGAAGTTAGACTTTAATCGAACAATTTTGCTAAAAAAAAGTCAGTAACTTCAAACGTTTCCCGCTAAGAAAAAATCGAAGGCCCATTCGAAAAAAAATTAAAAGCCCTTGAAAAGGACGTCACCGCGTACTCTTTTAGCGCATACTGTACATTCCTGAATTCAATGAACGAATACACGAAAGAATCCGGACTCTTCGGGTCGTGAGAGCTCCGCAAAGAATAAAATTGGGGGGAAAAAAAACGATTGGTCATTCGGCAAGAGGACGAATAATCGAGCCGTTTTTACCACAGTTCCATTTTACACCACTAGACAATTAAGGTTACACATCTCGCAACGAGCTTACTTTATTTACGGTGCACCTTTCCTCTCAGTATCTAACAAGACTCGCGTTCTTTTGCTCTAATAATATCGATCACACTGTCAGAATAACAACCGAGAAAGGGCACTCTCTTCGTCACGCGGGTCTTTCCCGGGTAGAGCGGAAGTGGTAAAAACGGCGGTTGTTTGCGCAAAGTCATCCCAGTCTGGAAGAATCGAGTCTGATGGATCAGTCGATATTTCCAGTCAAATTGAAAAATGCTTCCTCTTTCAATTCGCAGTCAGTCTTACGAACGAAAAAGCTTATTACGTTCGCACGATAATTAATAAAGTACGATTTTTAATCGTCCGGTTTAAAATGAGCTTTTCTCAAGAGTTCCGTACAATCGACGACGGCATACAAACAAAAACTTGGATCACGTGATAAACGTAAAAAGAATTCACTGGTAAAAAAATTTCCAGAGACAAACTTTACTCCGAATGTAATTTACGGCTTTTTTCCGATGTAACTTCACTGCCAATTGTTCAATGAATCACGAGATATCGGAAATCTTTTCGAAATACAATCATGCAAATATCAATACAACGCTAAAAAATGCCCATTCCTCTGATCCGACTACGTCGATTCTTCTCGAGCGAAACAAAAACTTCCTTCTTAATCATAAATGGTTGTCTATGCTGTGCACTCTAGAGATTTTCCTTACAGTGTTAACCACTTGGTGCTGCTGCTGCTGACGAGGCGTTAAGAGCATGGATCTGTTGAGTAGTGCCTCCTAGCATTCGCACGTTGAGAGCCCCTAGTGGTATCCTGTGCCTTGCTTGCTTGAAAAACAAAAACAAAAAACAAACAAAAAAGAAACACTATGCTAACCGAATCCCGAGGCTGACCAGAGCCTACAAGGGAAACGATGGTCCTCGAAAAGACAATGGAAAAAAAAAAATAGAACAAGAACAAACAGAATCGCTTTCGGCATTCTTGTCGGATCGCTGGAGACGACACAGATCAGAGAGAAAAACAAAAAAGGGTGACGCCAAATTTTCGGATAAACGAGACGAGTTCAGTGAACGCGTTCGCGTGAGTGCCAGCTTCGCTAATGAACGTTTTTCAACCAGAGTCGCGAGGGGGGTAAAAAACGACGTTTTGACGATCCTGCGAGATAACAGCTGATCTTTGTGTAGTTGCGATACAGTCTAATAATTATTTTAAGGGGAGTCTGTGATCTGTATCAGTCGTACAGACGTATACACACACATACATTCATATATATATATATATATATGCATTTCTTTTCGTCAGTTGTATTCTGTGTAAAATGATTTGATATTAAAAAAAAATATATATATATATATATTCCTATATGTATAATTGTTCGGGCGACGAATTTGGGCACACACTTATACTTCAGGATTGAAGTTACGATACGTCAAGTATCGTGATACAGCGTAGATGTGCCGAGGGCCCCATCTTCGGCATTGTATAGGTCAACATTGGCTATGGAAACGCGTACATGCTAATTACCCCCGTTCACGTTTGCATGAAATTGCACTATATACATATTGTAACTAATATTTATCTTTTTTTTTTTCTTCTTTCCCCCGTCCCTCAGTTCTTAGACCGATATTTTACGAGAAACCAACACAAGTGTACAAAGAAAGTGCTGTTCTTTCATATCTCATTGGATTACGTTGGCTCTCGACGATTATCATCGCACAAATGGCTTTTTTTCTCTCTAGTATTGGTTTCCAGTTTTTCAATCGACTTTGAAGACTGAGCCTAAGATTTGCAAGTAAGAGAGAAAAAGCTTCACCAACGATCAAAGCTCATTTAACCGTTTCAAAATCTTTCTTCACGTCTTTAACGTTTGTACTCTCGTAAGATTGATAATTGTTGATTTTTTACACCCTTTTTTTTTCACTACGACGAAGGAATAATCCGCGCCATGACTGGCGTGTTCTGTTCGGAGAAATTTGATTTTTTCACATTGTTTTTTTTTAAATCTTTGAAGTTCAGTGTCACAAAGTCAAGAGTGTGCGAATCAGTGCGAATTTATTATTAAGAACTTGAAAAACGACAATGGTTGAAGTAACGGCGTTTTTTCATACGTTTCTGTATGCTTCTTTTCTTCTCGTTTTTTTTGGCGTTTACTATATCACAAGCGTGAGATTCAATAAAGAGAAAGCCGTTTGAACCAATGGGACACAACTGACGACTTTTCGCGTATATCGATATATTTACTTCTATTTATTGTAAGCCACGAGTTCGTAGAATGTAAATCAATGAGTTTCCGTGAAAGTGGAAAAATAAACGCTATCACGAGTAGAGCCAAGTTCACACGAAATACAAGGCGGTCTTAGGATCGTTGTATATCGTAATTGGCGAGATAAGAAAAAGGAAAAAACAAAACAAAAAGAAGAGCCGAACAAAATACGCGTATTATACGGAATATATTCACATCTTTATACAGAGACTGATATCCCGACCTAAAATGTATATATTTTACACACGAAAGGAAAAGAAAAACCAGGAAGCAGAAAAAGTATCAGGATCGCGCACTACGATCTATGATGAAAATATTATAGAATTAGCGATTTTACGATATTATACCTTACAAATAACAAATAGTATCATTGATTCGTTAAGATTATTGAATGTTCTTTTTTGTAAAAACTGTACACATGGAAAATAAAAATGAAAAATTTTATATTCTGGAACATGGAATTTCATAATTCCTGGCAGCGACCGCCTTCCCCCCTCACCTTGTTTGAATCTACGCCCGTCATCATTTCATTCACATCCGACGAGATTCGTACACGTTTCGGATAAAAAACAACTATGAAAAATATATAATCGTTTTATTTTTATCGCATTTTGAAATTGCTTCTCTACGATAATACGATCAAATCATAATTAATCTTAATATCGAACGGACAACGCCTCTGGAAACCCGAGAGGCTCGAAACATCAATATGTACACGTAACATCTGTGGCTCGAGTAGGGTATTGCGAACGTTTTGATCGGAGTTTCTTGCCGTATTACAAAAGAGATCCATCTAGCGGATTTCCGTCTTTTCGGCCGCGAGAATTGTCAATAGCCGTCGTTTCGGTATAGCCCGAGTGAACGGGTCGATCTTTGCGAGTCGTACGAGCCCTATTGCGGCGGTCCACCCATCATACCAATCGAAGGCATTCCCTGAATACCGTAAGGTCCTTGCGGAGGACCCTGACCACCTGCCATCGGCGAGTGCATCTGCATCGCCGGGCTCTGTATCTGTTGCGTTGGTGTCACTTGTCCCCCAGCCGGGGAGGCTACTACCTGTTTACAAGGAAAAACGACATGTACGCGGTCTTCTAATGAACTTTACATGAACTAAAAAAATAAGGGGAATCATCGTGAGTTACGTTCGAGTCTTTGTGCAAGAAATTCCAATCGTTTTGGAAAAAGTATTGTAAAAAAAAATACAGATGGAATCGTGTGGATACATTCTTTTTCGTAACTTTCCAGTAAAACAGAGTTTCGCCATGAGCATTTTTAAATACCCCCATTTTTATACCATAAAAGTCAGAAGAAGTCTCAACTGGTATCAACTGGTCCAATGACTGACTGGGAAAAAACTGAACACGTGAACGTAATCTGTCAGGTATAGAAACATAGTAAATTTATTGCTATAGTTCCCCGATCAAAAAAATGTTTACCATAGTTGGTCTCGATTATACATTATTCTTTTGCCACGCGCTCATCTCGAACAAATCTTGAAAATTGTCGTTTTTAACGCGGTGAACGTACCTGCGAGATGCTAGGCGGCTCTGAGGGCAAAGTAAGATTAGCGAGGAGATCTCGAACAGCGGGGAATAACGAGCACTCTGATGGATTCGCCCCGTATTCGGCGAATCTCTTGAGCTGCATCGAGGCCGCAGCGGTAGCCGACGCCGGGCCGGGATCTCGTTTTTCCGCTAGCTGCGTCAAATTCGTGTTCACGTCGTAAATCAACGGGAGAACCAGAGATGGTGGCTCTCCTTGGTACGGGACACCGATACGTGTTATTTGAAGCTGAAACACACGAGAAGGGTATCTATTGACATCTCTGATAACGATTAAGGTCTAATAGGCGAAAAGGGATCACTGGTGAGTATGCGTTAAGAGCTGGAACCTGCTGGTTTTGGTAGCGAGTACAAAGCAGAGGATTTACTTACGAAGAATAGAATCTTGTTTCGACAAACGAGAACAGCCGCCATTCCGGTGGGTACAATCGGCGTCGCCGAGGGTGGTATCCTCAGACACCACTGCACCGACCACTTAAGCTGTTGCTGCTGAACTAGACCAGGTACCAACTCGAGTTTCATTATCTGCACGAAATCCTTGAGTACGTTGAACGGAACGTTCAACATTCGCCCGAAACCGGACAGAGTGTTCGGCTTGTAGGGAGGAGCTGCGGCTCTCGTGTCGAAAAACTTTTCTATCACCTGGAACGTAATTGCCACAATTTCGAGTTAGTCGTTAAAGCGTCGAGTACGAATGCGCCAATAACTCGCCGCGAGTCCAGGTATCGCACCTGAAGTTCCTCCAGCGTCCATTGATCGCTGTGCTCGGGCAGCGGTTGCACTTTGATGTGAAGCGATTGCAAGTGTTGCGGATTCAAGCCAACTCGACATTGCAGCGTCTCGACCTTGAAATGCACCATTCCAGGCTCGGTGCTATTCATCGTGGTCAGCTGCGATATGAGAAAAACAATGACAATTTTTACCGAGTTCTGAAAGTTGCTTAACAATTTATCCTCATACATTGGTCGTGAACAATTGAATCTATGAAAATTCAAATATAAAAATTGAACCTCGGGAAAATTGAATCAGTAAAAATTGATATGCGAGTATATATAATCAATAGTTTACGAAAATAATTTTTCAAGAGAAAACTTACAAAAGAATATATCCTACCCTTGGTAAAAGTGTCAGATATTTGTTTCTACGAGAAGATCAATCTTTTATTGACGATAATTCTAAATATATGCTCAGTTCTATGCAAACAACATGACATTATAAAACTACCTATGAATTATGTAGATCTTTGTAATGAAATATTTAAGTTTACATACCTTCAGGTCAAGATAACTCATCTATTACAATAGTTTTAATAGCAATGATAATAATAATTGAATACTTAATCGAATTAGACGATATGGAAAGACAAAATCCACAAAGCTATGCAAACAATTAATGATAAGTCATAAGACTGACTGTCAAGAATATTCAAAGAAAACGTTTAAAGTAATTGACTTAGGTTCAACTGATCCAGGGATCAAATTTATGAAGTCGAAATTAGCTAAAGCTCGAGATATTCAAAGGGCGAATTTATTGCGTTGAAATTGACCAAGGTTGAAAATATCCCAATTTTTGAGGTTAATTGCACCAGATTGAACTTCCAGGCTAGAGTATGTGGTGACCATATCTTGGAGACTCAATCGAGCGAAGGATGGTGGACAGATCGTTCAAAACATGATACTCACACAATCGTCGGTCTGTATAAACCGCTGCAACTGCCGTCTCATGTAAACGCATCCGAGAAACCTCTCGAGCGGCGAAAGATCGGGTCCTGGAAGTCCCGATGGATGTGGCGAGGGACAGCACAAAAGCTCGAGTGCTTCGTGCGTGAGTAGGGTCGGCACGGCTCCCGCCCACGATCTCTGGGGCAAAACACGCGACATGTGACTGCCGGATCTGTGATCGGAAGCCTGGGGACTGTGGAGAGCCGCGTGGCCGGGACTCTGACCGGGCCTTGCGGGCGAAGGTCGTGGTACACTTGGCGAGCCTGGCCAGTTCGAGGCGGCGGGTGAAGCCATGCTCTGCGACGAGGGGAACGGGCTGCCGTCTATGTGGCCTGTTTACGTTTATAAAATACGTGCTATAGTAAAACAGTAGAATAAATTGTGTAGGCAAAATTTTTCAATGTGCGGCCAAGTACGAGTACAGAAGTAATAATAACAAGGATATTGAAATAAAACACACTATTCATTGGATGCGACATAAAGGTCTCAATTAATTTACTCCCTAAGCCAGTTCTGAATCCGACAAAGGTAATGTAATTAGGGATTGCCCGTTACAGTATATTCTTTTACACTCGAATCTGCGCGAGTACGAAGATATTGTCACCTGTTTGCATGAAAGAGCCAGCCGGCGAGTGTCCAACTTGAACGTTGCTGCAAGGCCCCGGTGACGAGGTTGGCATGAGGCCGGCCGGGCTCGGTACGTGCATAGGATTCAACGGGCTGTTCGCCACGAGCCCCGAGCCTGGCGACGGATGAGGCAGCATGTTTGGCGTGTTTGGGGGTAAAGAGGGCGGTGACGCAAGATTGAAAGAGGTAGCCGGGCTGCTACCGAAACTCTGGTGCTGGCTAGCCTGGGATATATTGGCAGTGTGTGGACTCGCGGGTGTGTGAGGATTGCTGCCGGATGGTGGTGTCAGAGGTGGATGAAATCTCAGTCCGTCACGCTGTTGCGCCGGTGATTGAGGACCACCCCGATGATGGCTCATAAAGCCAACGCCCCCGCTGCCGTCACTGTCCATCGTCACTGGTGACGGTGGATTGTCATCCTCGGATTGTGATCGTCGACGAAATACCGCGCTCTCGTCCACGTACTTCGACAGGAAAGCCTGCAGAAATCGTAAAATACTCGATGTAAAGAGGAAATGGTTAACGATTATTCTCGTTAATCTCATACGAAAATTTATCTCACTTTTAGACACTGAGTTGGCGTGAATTCGTCGACTGCCGTACTCCTGTCGAAACGACTATAAGCTCCGTCCCGGAGACTCACGAGACCACCACCGCGCAGTCTCAACTCGAGGCAATACATCCCCTGATAGGCTATTCTTACCAGAGTTACGCACTGGGGCATAATAGTGAACGTCTGTACCGGTACTTGTGGCCGCTGCAATCGAGAATTCGATCAGAATTATCCTGTTCTCGTATCGACATTTCCAAGGCTTCTCGAGTATAAGCGCAATATTTTCAGCATTTCCAGGATCTTTTTAGTAAAAATACTCACAGAGTTGTGAACACCCAGCTGAGGTATCATAGGCAATTTGCTGATGGATATGAGCGGTTGGAGCGTCTCATTGAGAATGTGAATGATTTGAGCGAGATTTCTGTGACGATTGAGATGAGCCTCCAGTTGTTCCTTCATCAGTGAATGAGCGTTTACAGTCGTATTTGTTGGACCTGATTAAAGGCAAGAAAGGACAATCGTTAACCTTAGAACGTTACGTCCGGTGTAGTGGATCGACGGCAGATTTCGTAACTTTGTTCTTTTTCCAATGACACGTCAGAGCACTACTAGCTGGACGGTAAACAAAAACTTTTGGCGAGCCCGTATAAAGGTGCCGTGAAGAATAGATCAGCGAGTACATTGGTAAACGACGCATAGAACATCAAAAGTTCGAAATCTTGTCAGATCATTCTGAAATTCAACTTTTTTTGCGTGAATCGAACCGTTCTATTCTTTTTTTCAGTTCTCTTGAGTGTCTCCTTCAAGAAATTAACGTATTCAATTTTATTTGGATTTTTTTTTGCAAAACAGCATGAAACATAGTTTTGCAAAAAGATTTTGCGTCTGTTGTGTTATAACTTTTAAACAAATGCTTTCACGCTTTGCTACTCTTATTGTCATTGAACAGAGTCTAGTGTTTCAATTTCCCCAGAATCGAACCTAAAGTTGCGCATTTGTTAACGAGTTATAAACGAAACATAATCGACAGTCTGATAGACTATGTGAGATCTAGAGTGCTGAAAATGGTTGACAGCCTACAATTGAACGCCGAGTATCCGATATGTTTGATGCATTCATCAAACTTACTTTTTCCAAAGATCAACTTGAAAGCTTTGTCATTCGTGCTCCATTGAACGGTAACCGTAGCGCCGCGATTGGGCCCGTATGCGAGGACCAACTTGCTGTAGCTGTACGTCTTTATGCTGACCATATTTCGCAAATTGTATTTTTCCACTTTGAAGTACTCGGCAAGATCTTGTACGATGGAATAGAGGTGAACTATTTGGGCCCAGTCGTTGAGCAACGAGTCGACGGTTCTCGACACAGCGTCGGCCGTTCCCATCTCGTATTGAAAGTACACCGGCCTCCGTAAGCCTGCAATCCGATTGAATTACGTTGCAACGTCATAAACAGAGTGCTCAGAATTCTGAGGGTAAAAGAAGAGAGGAAAATTAAGCGACCTTGCTCCTTGGGATGGCTGCTGTTCAACGGACTGCTGTAGAACACAAACTCCGCCATCCACGTTTTGGCCATTCCTTTGCCTTGAACTCTGATCGATACGCTCAGGAGTCTTTTTAAAAGCGCTTGCCATGCACTACCGGATGCGATGTTGGGCGAAGGCGCAGGCAACTGAACGAGTTTCAGGACGAGAGCCGTAGCATTGGCCTCGACCTGAAGGCCCTGATGGGCTATGTCGCGTCTCGTCAGCTGCATAAGTATAAGCGTTATCATGTCTCGAAATATCTCTCCGTCAAATTAAGACGTAAACAATGTGCTGTGTTTATCGGAAAAAAAACCAGAAAATCTCGAGGCAAAAAATTACGCGATGCACTCTGTTCGTTTTTTTCCCGAAATAACAGTCGTTCAACCTTGGTTTGCAACGATATCTCTTTTGCACTCTCAACGAAGTTTCGAGGTGACATTAATGCCGTAATTCTCACCTCTTGAGCCAACGTGACGAAGGGAATGCGTTCGTCGCAAAGTGCAACGACGTGAGCAAGCTCGGGAATAAAATAAGCTGGGTGTTTGGGTCTTCTGCTTTGCGGCGTACCCGGTGCGTCCGTACGACCCGCGGCCCCGGTGCTTCTTCGCTTGTTGCTTCCCTTCTCCACCACGTCTGTAATGCACCCCCCATCTTGATCATTACTCCCTAAAAAATCCACCTGTTAATCCCCTCAAAAAGCAACCATAGGCGACATGGCGGCTTGCCGATGTCACGTGCGAATATTCGTGCCAGATGTTAAACGATTAGTGGGCATGATCATTTTTCGCCGCTGGTACGAGACGAGGCCGAGATGAAATGTTAATAACAATTAGAGAGGTAAAAAAAAATGTGGAACTCATTCGCACACGCGGCTATTTAACGTTTCGTGCGTGACGCTGACTTGCGCGTTAAAACGGCGCGCCAACTGAGCATTAACGATTATAAGTATTATTCAGTACGCAATGTCAGTTCGGTGCTTACCACTGTCAACGCTCGTGAACGGACCGTGCGTCACGACAAACGTGTCGAACTCGATCAGACTCTGAACTTTTAGATACATCTTTGGTATTTCGGTTTCTATACTGTCATCGTGAGGATCGTCTTCGATTGAGCTGTGCTTCACTACCGCGAGATAAAACGAGCACTCAATCTCGCACGGCGACGATTCTTTCTCTTTGAACGCGACGATCTGCAATTCATACGTAGGGATGAAGAAATCACGATGAGGCGAGGCTCGTGGGGCGAGCAGTAACTGTCACTCACCAATATGACGGTTGGATGTCGGTGAAGTTGAACGAACATCCGATGCCTGCTGATCTTCGACATTGGATGATCGGGATGATGGAGAACGGGCAATCTCTCGTGCGGCGTCGCTGGCAAATGTTGCAACGTTTTTTCGCAACGACGCTGCGTTATCCAAAATCTAAATGTATTTGTTCGGCGTTTCAAAAATTGGCATTCGTTTTTTTTTAATCGGTTTTGTTCGTTTCTAAGATTTACGACAGAGAATGTTTGTGATTTTTCTGCTTATTAACCTTAATTCTGAAATGAGAGTAGGTAGACGCGAATGATCACCGTTCAAGGCGACCGTCAACTCGGGAACGAGAGGAGCGTCGTACTGGGGTACGTGACACTGGAGCATACCCGTGTGCGTGTCCACCGTCACGAGGAGAAGCTCCGCTCGCAAGCACGGCTGTAATATCGGCACCGAGAGAATAGCCGGCGATCCAGCCAACGAACCTGCCCGTCAACGATATCATATTACGTTCGCGTGCCATCTCGTACCACTACTCATCCTCCCAATTCTCAAAACTCACATTCCACGTCCTTCAGCATCGATTGGAGTTCCTGCTTCAGTTCAGACAATCGACTCCTTGTACGAATATATATCGTGTGGACGAGCAGACACTCCATTGACAGCTGGTCCGATCTGATAGCACGGTCCGCGATTTCACCCTCCTGAACGAACAATTAGTTTTATCGTGTCGTTATATTCCATTGAGATATTTTATTATATCCGCGGCTTGATGAGGTACCGAAAATCTGACGATGCGATAAACAGGTACACTACCGGCGGAAAGCTGTCATAAAGAAAAACTTTTAAAAAGTCCGATCTATTTTTAATTAAGTTAAATTTAATCCGGCAAGTAAAACATTAGCAGCGAATAAGAGATAAAAAATTCGTAAAGTGTACCCATTTAGTCTGACGGTAGTGTAAGATTTTTGTAAAGATCAGAAGCCCGGAAAGTACGCAAGTTTGTACAATTTTTGTAAAGATAAAAAGTTTCGAAAGTACAGAGAATTTTTGTAAGCATACCATTTGTCTACGGTCTGGGAAATTGACATTGACAATAAGCCAATAGTAAAACATATTAAAGGTTGCAAATTACGCGATGAACTGACCATGTATGATAATCTCTTTATGTATCATTTTCGGATACATATAAATTTGATCTTGACAACGAGCGTAAGCGTTCGGATGAAATGGAACGAATCTACCGATCTAAGCCTTGCTTTCGAAACAACTCATTTGGTGGGTCAAGTAATCAGACTAATAGCTATGAATTAATAGTCTACTAATAATAAAATGAATTCGTTTGCGATTCGTCGGTCTGTTTTCCCAATTTTGTATTCGAATAGTGAGGTCCTGTCTGTGTTAATTGTTTTTTCAAACCGCACAATTTATTCGTTATAAATTGAACTTGCCTTGCTCCCCAGAGACGGTATGTGAACGACCGCGAGTGGTCTCGCCGGTTCGTTCTGATCGACCTGAACGGTTAATCGGTAACCGAGTTCGGATCGCGGATCTTTGCTCGTCAATTCCCTGTAACAATCGCACAACGTTCACAATTTGTTTTAAAAATGTTTTTTTTTTCCCTATGGCAGAGCTCTTCGCTTATCTTACTCACCTCCAATAAGATATGGATAAGCACTTGCCGGGCGTATACTCGTCCACGTGTATGTGGTCGTCGAGTCTGTCACGAATCAGTCGCAACGTCTGGGAGTACAAAACCTCGAGTTGCAGGGACTGGCAGAAATAGTGAAGAATGTAGTAGACCTCGGACAGGGAATTGGAACTCTCGGCAAGTCTCGATTGAACGACCTTGTGTAAATTTAGTGAAAAAAGAAGAATGCGTGAGGTTTCGATGACAAAGGGATGATTCGATTGCGCACCTGAAATGTTTCCGTACTTGATGAACGTATCTCGTCTGCAATGGATGAACAAGAGCCTTGCCGTCGCCGGTTTCTCGGTCGGACACTAAAATCTCAAGTTCCAGAAGACGCCACGGAACGTTCGGACCGTCGCCCATTACGGTCAACGACACGGAAAACTCCTGCTCCACCAGGAACGTTACGCGGCCTGCTTCGATTTTCAAATTGCGCATTTGCGGAAGTAAATTTCCCGTTACCAAACGATGCTGAATCACTTGATTTAATCTTTGAAGAGTGCTCCTTTTCTCGGATGGTGTTATCGGATCGGGCGGAACTATTCTTTCCTGAAAAAATCGGACCATTTTTTATTCACAGCACTTCGCAGACCTCTGTGCGAGAATTGTGCCCTTTGTCGGGCAATTCACGTTACCCTGATGCAGGCCGGCAGACGACCGTACGTCCCTGTAGTGAGAACTTCAACCGCCGCTGGAATATGAAAGTTGGGCAAACGCGCGTGCACCAGAGTTTCTCTGGCCATTCGTGCCAACATGTCTGCCGTGTCCACAAACAGCAGAGATTGCTTGTCTAAGAACGCCATTATGTGCTGGAAAAATAGACGATTCGGGATGCTTGCATTTATTTAATCTTGAATTGCGATTGACTCGCTATATATGATTTTGTGCAAGGAACAATGAATTTTATAGATATATATATATATGCACTACTGGAAAAAAATATAACCAGGAGACCTCGAACATGTTCTTTTTTCTGTTGCAATTTCTGTACTCTCATAAACTTGCATATCTTTCTGCAGGAAAAGACAATGGATATTTTTTTTCAAGATACTCTGAAGGGCAGGGAGAAAACCCAAATTTGTTTGGCAAAAAATGTTTTCATTCAGCTTCTTGTAAAGCAGTGCATTTTTATAAATTGCACTGTTACTTTGAGAAAAATGAAATTTAGATTAAATATCTAGAGGGAAAAAGATCAATTCAATTAAGGTATTCCTTTTGCAGCAGGCTGTATTTTGTAGGCGCA
The DNA here is from genome assembly GCA_963932345.1 of Ophion ventricosus. Lineage (NCBI taxonomy): Eukaryota > Metazoa > Arthropoda > Insecta > Hymenoptera > Ichneumonidae > Ophion > Ophion ventricosus. The sequence continues at coordinate 22,848,978 of OZ010715.1, read as the reverse complement.
TAAGCCAGGGCCCTCTTGAATCATTAGTAAATTACAGCAGCATTTGAAAAAGATAAGTTACATTCGTTATACCCAACGATGAATTGGAATGAAAAAATTCGCTTAAATCTTGTAGATTTAGACATTTTTACATATTCTCTGAAAAGTCGCAGTTACGAAAGTTTTTCTGCTAGTCACATTTTTCCAAGTTTTATCATTAATATGTTCTTTAAATGGTCGGTGAGCCGTGTTTTTATTGTTGGTACGGAATCGTCAGAATTTTTTACATGCTTAGAGCAGTTTATATCAAACATCTAGTTATTTAGTAAATTATTAGATATGAATGTGGCCAGCATGTCATCTGTGTTACCACGGCAATGTGGCCAGCATGTCATGTTAGTATGCAACACTTTTTGCAACATCATAAAGTGTTGCATAAAGTATTTTTATGCAACACTGAAAAGTAATTTATTTTTAGTTAAATTTTGGTAGTTTCGGTTGAAATTTTGCCAATATACTAGGATGTATTTTTACTTAATTCCCTACGAGAATCAGTTAATTGTTAAATACTCGCATTTGTTAAAGAAATATCGTAAGAAATTTTGTTTTCATGACCACCGCTGGTAAAAAGCTGTAGACGTTGGAGCCCTACTTTTCACCAGATACTATATACATATACAGTAGAACCTCAATTATCCGAAGCCATCTAAACCACGTATAGTTCGGATTATCAAAAATTCGGATAATAGAAACGTGCAGTCGTGAGGAGTGGTTTTACATATATCATACAGAAACATAAAAAAGAACGGCTCTTTTGAGCGATGTTACATTAGGCTTGTGTATTTTTAATATATGTTTGAAGGCGGACATAGTATATATACTTCCAATTTAATTTCCAACAACTACTTTAAGGCTTCTTGAATCAGGAGCTGTTCAATCTTTGGTTACCGTATGGATGTTACGCGTTTATTAGCAGCCAAATTGCAAAAATACTTTGGCAAGCAAAATTTTCGTGCTCAGACCTAGAAACGGATGTTTGACCAAAAATGGAACTCATATCGATGTTTTTTAGCAAATTTTAGATGTTTGTTAGCAAAAATGTAGCTCGCGTCGATAAAAATGTATAAAATTTTGTGCCATTATACGGAAAAAGCAAATCACTGTTCCGATAGTAATAGTTCAGATAACTAAGGTTCTACTCTATATATATATATATATATATATATATATATATGTATGTCGATTGCGGGTAATGCAAGATGGTACAAAGTTCTAAAGCATTTCAACTTACAGCTGATTTGTCTACTTTGGAAGCGCTATTGGCCCACTTTACCAGAGCCAACAAACGGACAAAAAGTTGTCGGGTCCTTGCCGAATAGTTGTATATTTCGATCTTTCTTTCCATATCCGTTTTCCTCGGTAAGCTAGACCAAGCAATGAAAAACAGATAAAGCTGAACTAGAGAAGTTGGTTAAAAAGTACAGAGGTGATTGGTGTCTTGTACTTACAGCTCCGCGAGCACAGTGAGCTCGTGATAAGTTCTCTGTATTATGAAGTCTATGAGCATCCCTAGGGAAATGGAACCACCGCGATTACCCTCCTGTGGCATGTTATTCGCCACAGGAGTTTGATGGCCCTCCAATGGGACAGGTGCCATTTCGACTTTTCACGCGTCCTGGCAGTCCCAAAATCCTATTTTCTCGATTCTTTATTATTCCTGAGCGGTAAAGACGAGTCTGCGTAACAGGATTAACGAAGTAATTGGATCATATTCACGTAGAACACTCAATAAAATTTTTCTTTATCGAGAGGAGTGGTTAAAAAATAGTTAATTATTGTTATCGTTTTGAATCGTTTAAAATTTACATCTGCGTACGGCCCAAGGGATCAGAATTTACGTGATCGGCTAACCTGATTTTGATTACGATGGAGAATTATTTTTTAACGTCAAACACATCAATGCCAAACCCGACGGCATCATTACTCGCGAATCCGAAAATCAACTTCAGCGGCCATTACGAAGGTGACCCGTGCCTCGGAGTGTAACTACTGCAATTTTGTTTAGACTGAAGAGCGTGCCATCTGGTGTCGAAAGATCGAACTGCCCGAGAACGCATGGCGGCTTGTCGATTATACGCTGCACGTCATCTCCTTCACTTTATCGTGTTCTCTTCCTCAAGCTCAGCTAACTTCGCACAAGTTGTAAATAATTTGTTGGTGCGTCGGAGCACGTGGTTCGAGGAATAATAGAAAACATGCGCACGCCTATCTGCGGTGGTTATTTTTTGTTCGGTTTAATTGTATCAACACGTGTTTAACCGCGCCGTGTACAAAGAAGAAATAAAAAACATGAGCGATTTCGGTGGGCTCGAATGCTTTTGGAGTGATTTAAGCAAACATCCTATTTGTCCACATGGTAAATATTTTTTAAATCTTCGAAGTATCTTTTATTTTTCTTCGGCTTTAACAGTGCAATCAAATTAATTGAAATTCACCTTTACATTAATTGAGCCTCACAGAAGCTACAACCCTCATTTCAATTCTAATTTTACTGCACATTGATTGTCTTGTTTCTTTGTTTTCGCAGGACCTGCATTACTCTTCGGCAAGTACGAAGGAGACGAGCTTAAGCAATTTTACGCCTGTTCAGCGTGCCGGGATCGCAAGCTCTGTCCGTTTTACACTGAGAAAGATGCCAAGTTGAAGGATGCTTGTTCCAAGCCTCGGAAGGCAGAGGCTAAGAAGAACATGCCGTTCTATAATCATAGGAAGCTCTTTGTTCGCTTCAACAAAACTATGGTACAAAGTCCCGAGAGACGAGCTTACTGTTACACTTGCGACAAATTGATCATGTTCCCTGAAAGAACGCTGCACTCGGATCACGAGTTGCGGACGAATCTAAGCGACGAAGAGATGAACAATCCTACGACTATTCTCAAGCCACTGTCCGACGTCAAGAAGGAAGCGCAGTATCTGTTCTCCAAGAAGGCTACCATCGAAATAACGAGTATGCTCGTGAGAGCCGGTGCCAAACAGGTTCTGTGCGTAGGAGCGCCAAGAATTCACGAGTACATAACGCAAAACTTTGAAAATGAGATGTCCAGCCTCCTGCTGGACTTTGATGGACGATTCGTGAGTTTTTTCTCTCTTTATGAGTATTTTGTTCACGAGTCTTTTACAATTAGTTTTAATGTGCTTTGGTTCATTGATGCTGTTTTTTCGAAATCCTTAGGCTTGTTTTTTAGGATGTATGGGAAATAAGGTTCCAGGCAAAATTAACAGAAGTTAAAAATTTTGAAATTTATGTCTTTGATTTAGAGTAAAATCAGTTGCGATTGGGACAGTATGGAGACAAACCCTTCAATTTTGCAACAGTTGAAAGTATTTTTCTTAAAATATTGTTACACCTGGATATATATACATATTTAACTTAGTTAGGGAAAAATGCTTGAGAGTGAACACGCTGTGCCTTGTTACTTCAGCAATTTTAGAGCCGCTCGACTGTTTATAACCTTGTTGTACAGTATAGTAATGATGTATGGGAAAGCCAATGGCAAAATCAATGAAAATTGAAAACATTAAACTACTGCAAATTGAAAGCTTTAATGGGTTAGTGGATCGAACCCACGTTTTGTATAACGATCTTGGAATATACAAAGTAACAAGGCTTTCAATTTTTATCCCCATTATTATTTGTAATGTTCTTAAGGAGTTTCGATACCGTTACTTGGCTCGTAAATAAAAGGTCATGCAAAAATAAATTATTATTGGGCAATAATAATTGCCCAACTCATAATATTATTGAAAAATATTGCCAAGCCGGGAAATGATATTAATAGTTATCATTTTTGGAATTAAATATAAATATGTTGCAATTTAATCCAAGAAAAAATAATCGATAGACTTGGCAACAGTGGCAGTTTCTGCCATTGGCACGATTGACTATCCCTGAAGCGTTGTCGGGTCCAGGTCATTTATGGTGGAAAACGTTCAACGTTCATTGATTTGTAAAGAGTTTTGCATTCAACGAAGTTGAGAAAACGTTAAGAATGTCCAACGGACGAATTAATACATTTTATTTAAAAGTACAAGTGCTGTAATAATATGTACGTTTTAAACACACGCCGATTTAAAAATATCCACTAGTTAACGCTTGACTGTGGTTGTGGCTCACTCGACAGAGTCAGTTAACACGGTATCAGTAAACAAACAGTTCGAGCTCAGAATTCACATATTTTTTCGAGTATTATTGATGAACAAAGTAGAGAAACCACTTGATTATTTAATACGATATTCTGATGTTTACAAGGTGTCATGTGGAATACCAAATGGATGAAGGATCAACTTGAACATTACGAATGTCCGAAACTATGATGTGAAACTGATTGATTTGTGGACAGTTATTGCATCCTAAATTAATTTCTCGGTAATATAAATTCCAATCGTTTACAAGCATTTCGATTTTAGTCTCGAAACTGCTTAAGAGAAAATTCATAACTATAGACCACTCCGTTGAGAGTGAGTGATTCAATGACGAAGTACAAGTATCTGTAGCTTTCTGCGCGTTTCTCCACTGATCATCACTCATACCGTTGCAGCACAACTTTTTCGGTCCGTTGAGCTATTGCTGGTACAATCTCTTCAACCATCACTTTTTCACGGAAGAAGGAGCGCAGACCTATCGCGACTTCATGACGCAGAATGGTGGTGAAGACACTTTCGTAATTTGCGATCCACCGTTCGGCGGACGAGTCGAGGCGATTTCGCAAACCCTAAAAACTATGGTGGATGAGCACAAGAAATCGAACGGTCTTGAGGCCACGAGTTTGAAAATCTTTTTTGTCTTCCCCTACTTCATGGAATCGATAATACAACGAAAATCCAATCCACCTGGTCAAGAGGGTGGTCTCAAGTCTCTCGTAATGTCCGATTACAAGGTAGATTACGAGAATCATCCGTTGTTCGTAACTGGCTCGAGTGGACGCAAGCACGGCTCACCGGTTCGCATATTCACGAATATCGGTCTAAAGACGTTGGTACTTCCGAGCGAGGACGGTTACCGATATTGCGCCAAGTGCGAGAAATGGATAGCCTCCGAGAACAAGCACTGCAAGAAATGCGGAGCTTGCACCTCCAAGGATGGCAGACGTTACAGGCACTGCGGGCACTGCCGGAGATGCGTCAAGCCGACATGGAAGCATTGCGAGACGTGCGATAGATGTATCCTCGAGAGCCACAAGTGCGGCGAAAAGCCAAGAATCACTGGGCGATGCCACTTGTGCGCTGGCAAGGATCATACTGCGAAGGATTGCAATAAATCCCAGCGTCCAACCCGCGATGAATCACCTTCCAAGAGGCTCAATAAGAAGCGGAAGAAGAAACCCGACAGCGACGTGGTTCCGAAGAAGAAAACAAAATCCCCAATCACCGAGACACGTACTTCTGCGATTGTAGAAGAGCGAAAGAAACTAAATGGAGGCAAAAAAGCAAAAACTTTGGGTTTGAAAAAGGTGAAAAAAGACCTCACGAGCGAGTCCAACGGGCGCTCGATGACGAAAAAACATAAGATACGGGCGACCGCGAAGAAAGTCGTTAAGAGTCGTGAAATGAAGACAAAGACGAAATCCCTCGTGAAGAAGACGAAGAAACAAAAGCCTGCTAGTGAAACGTGACGTGGACTCGTCAGTTTCAGTTTTTCATTTCTCGTTTTTCAGTTTACGCACTTTGTTGTTGAAGGAATAAATGTATATTTGAACAGCGTGTAATGTCGGATAGATAACCCGATGCAATGTCTCCGGAAATAAAAGCGTGAAACTTAAATAACCTAAAAAAAAACTTGGTTCGAACATTTGTGAGGTTATGTTGTTCTTCTACATACTCTTAAGCTCATATAAGAAATTTTCATTAAGTAATGAATTAAAGTGTTATCTTTAATGACTCAATGGATTGATCACAAATGTTGCATGCAGATTTAGAACAAACGAATTAATAATGCATGCAATTTTTATCGCCATGGTCGTATTTCTGTAAGACTCCTATTTGACCCGTTTCGTTTGATCCCTAATTTCAATAATCCAATAGTTCACTCAATCCATAATATAATCGTTATATTAATAACTGATCATCCACACTTATACACCCACATTTATAATTTTTAACGACAGTCTGCCAAAAATGAATGGTCTGATAAACTATGCAGAATTTAAATTCCCCGCCATGTTTGAACGTGCCGCCTATATTGCGCATATCATAACAAACAAAACGCTAGCTTCACAATGTAAATTTTATTTAAGGTTTTCCCACATGGTCTTTTCAAATTTTTTGTGCATAAAATCGAAGCTAATAGTTTTTAAAAAATGGCTCAAGCAGTGCATACGATACACGATCGTGGATGTATTTAAATTCGACCAAGTGGAAATTCAAGACTATCCCTGTTAAATTTACCGTCACGTGACATACCAGAATGCCGAATAACCTTGAATTATCATCGTCAACGTAAAAGATGGCGGCCCCCTTGTGTCGTTTTGTAAAAAGTCTTTCCGCGAAAAGAGACCTGTCGTACTCGCGGTGTGTCATTTTTCTTAATTCGAAACGACATTTCGAAACGAGGAGCACGAAATATCGCGGCCAGAATGAAAGAGAAGAGCATGTGAAGAACGGCAAGGAAATTTTCCTAACCTATGGGATCGTCATCGCGACCGGTTTAGGTTATGCTCTTTACAAGTGGAAAGACGAGCTAGTTCGTTCGATCAATTCTTCGCGAACTATCTTACCGACCGTAAATGCGAAAACTTTCTTCACCGCCGACGTTAGTCAGAACAGAGACAGATACAACTTTATCGCCGATGTCGTCGAGATATCAGCTCCATCTGTCGTCTACATAGAAATTAAGGATCAGAAAAGGTAAATACGAATTTTACTCGTCGTTGGCATATTGCCAATAAGTACTACTGTGGTAATTTCAAAAACTTTTATTGATAGAAAGGTGGTAAAAATGGCGACCGCTTGAAAAAAAAACGGATTTTACGACATCGTTACATTGAGATTACAAGATTTTCCTTTAGAAATTGCTTCTTAAATTTTACTTTGTTTTTACGACCCACTGCCATCAACTTTTTACCTGTCGCAACTTTACTATTTCCGGTTTCGGCCGCGGCTATATGTTCACTGAAAGTTTCGTTTTTCTTCATATCTTCCCAAGCTCGGTGAAACTGCCTCCCCCGCTCGGTAAGCTACGCGCATGCCCAGGGGGGCATATATGCGGTCACCAATCCAAGTAGTGGATCGGTTGTTTTTCTTATGACATTTGAATTGGAAAATATAATTTTTTTGACGTTCTGATTTATTTGAATGTAATGTTTTTTGAATAGTTAGACGGGAAAAATTTAAGTTTTTCCAATCGTTATAAGCGTAAATATGAATGTGAACACATTTTGTGGTACTGGTATTCCATTGGGAACACGAGTACCACAGAATTTGTTTATTTATTTATTTATTCCCAATTACACCTAGTTGAAATTTTTCAAAATATCGATTTGTGGTTTTCGACGGATTCGCAAAATGTGACATTTCAAAAAATATTTTCTGAAAATTTCAAGTCTATCCGTTCAAAATTGAGGAAGTTATCGGCCACGAACCGGCGAACTTCAAACGCATTTTTCTCGAAATGACTTTTCCAACATTGGTGACCACGATATTTTAAAAATCACTGTACCGTTCATGATGTTGAAGTTTGCGTCGTTGGAAGGTAGCGAAAGATAACTTTTCTTTGATGTCTCACATTTTCTATCGCTGACTTGGAGTACGAAAATCAATCAAATGATTTTCTCTATTTTTAGTAGAGATATACGACCGCAATTAATGAAAAAATTTGGATTCTAATGAAAATAAAGAAATCAAACAAAACAAAAAAAGAACTTCCGTTGCATTTCAACAATGCACACTTCAATGCCATTCAACTTAAAATTTTTCAAGCTTTTTTTACACATCGAAAAGTATAAAAGTGCTTGACGTGCTTGAACGAGGATTTTTTTTTCGATGCATAGTTTTTTTTTTATTATCGAAAATAGAGCGTTTTTTTCATTGAAAAAAGAATACGTTTGATCTGTGGCCATTTTTTCAATAATCAATATTTTTTAAAGTCCTTCGTCCAAGCACTGGATAATTTCATGGAAAAACTAAATGCGTTTGATTTTTTTACTTTGGATGATTTGGTACCGACCAGCAGTGGTCACCGCGAAGGACGTTTTTCAAACGGCGGTATTTACAAACCATTGTATCTACGATATTTTTCAATATTTTCCAATACAAACATTTTAAAAGATACCTGAAAGCATACTTTGTAATGTAAAAAAGAAAAGTTGAAAACCTGCACACATTTCCCCGGAAAAATATTCACAAAAATTCCTTTCTTTTTCCGGCTACGAACTAGGTGTAAAATAAATTAAAAAATTAAAATGTTAAACAAAGAAAAATGTCGCACTTCGATGAAATTAACGGCGATACTAATGTAAAACAAAACAGGATAGACTTTTTCACAGGAAAGCCCGCCACGACGAGCAACGGTTCTGGCTTCATAGTGAAAGACGACGGTTTGATACTCACCAATGCTCACGTCGTGATAAATAAGCCCAACACCCTTGTCAAGGTAAACGTAAGTCCAATAGAGGGTGTCCCGTCTCCTTTCTGAAAATCCATACCGATCCCTCGAGGTGCCATTTCCACACGATCTTATAAAAATGTTCTTCTTTGTATTTTTATCAATGTTCGTTCCCAGCTGGTGGTTCCTACAAATGATTGTTTTTTTTTCTCCCAGGTACGACTCCAGGATGGCTCAACGTATACGGGAGTCGTGGAGGACGTTGATATGCAGAGCGACCTTGCCACAGTACGGATCGACAAGGTTGTCACGAAAAGCAATTTACTTCACCCGCTTGCAAACTTTGTTCTGCTCTCCGTTGATTAATTAAGCAACAAAGGATATACTCGATGATGATTGCAGAGAAATTTGCCTGTCATGAAGCTCGGCAGCTCGTCGACCATAAGACCGGGAGAATTCGTCGTGGCGATAGGATCGCCGCTCTCGCTAAGCAACACGATAACGAGTGGTGTCGTGAGTAGCGTTAACAGGGCCAGCGAGGAATTGGGCCTTCACAACAAGAATATGGGCTACATACAAACAGACGCTGCCATAACGGTAAGCTGAGCTGAAAGCTACATGAGCTGCGGTTTTCGTTTAAGGTATTACTGAATGGATATTGAAAAATCGCCAACATTCTCGAAAATTTGAGGAATTATAGTTTTTGATAGAATAATACATGAATTATTTACTAATTTTCTACTAAATAATTTAGTAGTTATAAACACATGAATTTAACACGGTCGCTTATGGGAAAACATCTTCTGCAGACGTTAATGGTTGCAAAACGATTGGAACTAAATTGCCGTGAATTCTGAAAATATTATATCATCAAAATTTAGGACCAAGCGATTGATTATGCTAAGTTTCAAATAAATCGACTGAGTAATTGTCGAAAAATTAATTAAAGTAATGAGGAGTAGCGCCTTTTTTAACGATGAATTAATAGCAATCATTGGAAAACTCAATTTATAGTGAGTTTTTGGGTAATTATTGATAATAATAAGATGATCTGAACGTATTGATTAAATTTAAAAATGGAGAAATTTTTTTGTTGGACAGTTGAAACAGATGTACAGTCACAGACAAAACCTCAGTCAAGCACACGCCAATATCGTCGAATTTGACTTCAATTATTATCAAAAATGGAAAAATAACATTTCTAAGTGTTAATTTATTATTAAATTAGCTATTTATAAGGCATGTACGACATGATTTGGACTTGTAAATCCACGATTCGCTCATTTTGGACCAACTTTTTGCCCGATGGTTCATCTAGTAATACCTTGAGGTATTCCTTTAACGAACCCAAATATTTAACAATTAACTGATTATTCGTCGAGAATTAAGTAAAAATACATTTCGGTATACTAATAAAATTTGAAGTCACGTTACCGAACTTTTAACAAAAAATTACGACTGTAAAAACTGTCTAATTTATGTAGCACTTTATGAAGATGACATGTTGGACACATTTCTATCTGATAATTTATATACTGAATAACTCTAGATGTCTGATAGAAACTGCTCTAAGCATTTAACTATTCTGAAGATTCCCGAACGACAATAAAAACAGCCTAATGTTTGAACAAAATATTAATGATAAAACTTAAAAAAATGTGACTAGCAGAAGAATTTTCGTAACCGCGACTTCTCAGAGAACATGTAAAAATGTTTAAATCTACAAAATTTATGTGAAATTTTTCATTCCAGCTCATTGTTGGGTATAATAATTCATTGTAACTTATTTTTATTAAGGGCTTACATACACCTGGAACAGCTAAAAGTAAGGTTATGTTTAAGATTTTTTTTTGCGTATAAAACTGAATTTTATTGAACAACCATGATATACATTTTAAAGTATGACATTTTATCTACATTGTGTGCAAATTTGGTTAAAAAATTTCAAACGGTAAAAAAGTTACAGTCGTTTTCCTGGGACGTGTTTTTGTTGACAGTGTTTGCGGTATCAGACGTGCCTCTGCAATTTTTTATCTAAAAAAATATTTGTTTCTTAAAGTACATAGATAAAACTAGTACTTATCGAGCCGGAATTTAAAAATTTAATTTTTTCGGGTCATGGCAGTCACTGGAATAAAACAGGCGATTTTTCGCCTTAAAATTGTTCAGTACTTATGATGAAAAAAAAACTATGCCAGGTATCGAAAAAATGGCTCGATAAGTACTAGATTATTGTGTGAAGCATAATTGTGCAAAACTTGATCCCGATCGGTCCAGTAGTTGCGGAGATATTTCTGGTACCGATTTTGAAAGCACTGTTTCGAGTAAAACGCGTTTGAAGTTTTGAGTACACTTTACACTGAAATAACTGGTTTATTTCAAACTTACATGAAATCGTTGAATCCTGGGCCATGTGATGGATATTCCTTAGATGTTGACGCTTTCGTTAGATCTTTTTTTTTTTGCTGTGTCAAATTCATAGTCAAACTCATAGGCAAACAGATGACAAAGGCCGCGTCTACCTGCGCCCGAAGCGTTAGTCGTTGCTCACCCGGTCATAGTTACAAAACGCTATAACTTCGTCATTACTGCGAATTTCCTCATGAAATTTTCAGAGTAGATACTCAAAGGATAGTGCTTTCGAATAAGCACCTTTTTGAAAAATCGATCTTTTTTACCTGCCCAGGTGTATGTTTAATGCGCCACTGTAATCTACTAATCATTCAAAAGGGCCCTGGATTATGCGCCCACAAAATACGGCCCTCCGCGAAAGGAATACTTTAAATAAATTATGAAAAGTTTCGCACCAATGTACGTTCGACCACACATTAAGGGGTAACGCCACTGTGTTTGGCCGAAAAGAGACTCGGGGTCTTTAAAATTGCTGTTCTACTTTTTCTTGTTTAAATTTTGAAGAAGTAATTGCCATAAAGTTTAATATATTTTTTTAAATCAACTTCGAAGTCCCGGCTGGATGGAATCGACGGTGTTTTAAGGTCTCGACGTGTCTACGGAATACTAAAAGAAGTCCAATGGCCTCGACTCATGAGTTCATATCTCGCAAAAATCATCTACCGTGCATTTCTAAATCGATATTAATGCACTCGCATTGCAGTTCGGTAATTCGGGTGGGCCTTTGGTAAATTTGAGTGGCGAGGCAATCGGCATTAACGCGATGAAGGTCACTGCGGGTATATCGTTCGCGATACCAATCGACTACGCGAAGGAATTCCTCAAGAAATCGGAACTGCGACGCAAGAATAAAGGTACGCGAAGGGGAGTGAGAAAAAGTACATCCTGTTCTCTCCGCTACGAAAATTCTCTCTTTCTGTCCCTCACCCCCACGCATTTTGCACCCAGCTGAAAAGTCACGGACTCTCGTGTTGCAAAAATAGCTAGGAACAGTTTTAACTTTCGAAACTTGTTCGGGAGTGCCTTTAAGTGTAAAACCAAAACGGCTCGTCTGTGAATGTTCTTCAGCCGTCATCTTGGAATTTAGTTTTTGCTGAATATATTCGAATGGGTTGATCCTATGACAAAGATGGTCATAACCATTTGTGTAGAGAAGAAAATTTCCTATCATTTGTATTTCTAAACATTTTCTTTGAGAATCAATATTTATCGACTTACAGGGTGTTAAGGTATTGAAAAAATATTTTTTTGAAAATATCTCCTCAACGGTTCATCGCACACTGCAAATAGCTATTATCAATATTTTAGATCACAAAATTCTCTACGATTTCGTCTTCGAACTGTTTTACGTAGGATGAATAGATTAGGACCTATACTGTAATAAGCTTCACCGTATAGACCAACAGCCAGAGACATTTTTTTTTGTAATATCTTGAGCATCCGATTTTTCTCTTGAAACGTGTTCAAAAGTGTAAACCCGAATTGTAACAATGGGGTAAGATGTGCACGCGCTGCCATCTTGAAATTAATTATTCGTTAAATATCGTCCGAACCCAAATATTCTCCATCTATCTCTCCTTCCTCCTTAAAAAAAAATCCTCTTGTTCAATCTCAAACGCAGACTCAGTTCTCGTAGGTATGGAAAACTCGATGGACTCCGTTCGTCGTCGTTACATGGGCATTACGATGCTCACTCTCACGCCCGATATACTGTTCGAGTTGCAACAGCGAAACAGCAATATCCCGAGCTCTGTGAGACACGGAGTCCTCGTCTGGAAAGTAATGATCGGATCGCCCGCTCACGTGTGAGTATTCGTAACAAAAAAACACTAAAAAAAAAGAAATATGACATTGCAACGTTCCTTCGAGAACTTGAATAGGGTCACGAGTAATTCTTATACTTTGTCAATCGATCTCGTGGCATTTCCAATGGATTACAATATTATTGAAAAAAAATTGTGTAACTTTGTGATGTTTCAGAGGGGGTTTGCAGGCGGGTGACATAGTGACTCACGTAAACAACGAGCCCGTTATAACGGCGACAGTCATTTACAAAGTACTCGAAACGCCAGGCTCCCTGGATTTAACTGTCTTGAGAAACGGCGCAGTATTGCACATTAAGATCGATCCGGAAGACGTATAGGGCTCCAGGGATTGATGGCGTATGATATATTTATCAATATCTTACAATAAAAGGCGTCGTATCGGTTTATTTATATATCCGCAGACACACTGGCGATAGTACTGGGCGGTAGGCTGCGTCTTAATTTTGTCTAGTATAGTGAATATATGTACAAGAGTGTGTCGAAAAAAAGTCATCGTTTACCTCTTCAAACAAATTAGGGATGCGAAAAGAAGAAAAAAGAAAAAGAAAAATACCAACATTGAGCTGTCCAACTCGAGTCTACACAGTAGTGCTGGTTAATTATTTCCCCCCATTTGATGTAAATACAGAAAATGCCATGATGTTGACGTTCGCATCATTGTAATCCAACGGAAATGAATTCTTTTGAACTTATAGAAAAAAATGTTGACCGATTCAGGTTATGAAAATCACTTATACGTGTTTACGTATTCTTGTCGGAGAATTACGACCTCAATTTGCAAAATAAAAGGCTTGGGATGATAGTAAAAATTAAGAAATTAAAAAAATATTGTTGCTTTCGAACGATGACAACTTTAACGTCATAAATTGGCTCTTTACGTTTTACCTTGAGTAACTAAACGACTCATTGATACTTCTGAAATCCGCTTGCCAATTTTTGAAGCTGGCCTTTACAGCCTTAAAAATCTTTTAATTTTGATTCTCGATATTATTATCTTTACTCAAATAGCAGCTATATGAAAAAAAATCTTCATTTTATTTTCAACAGAAATACATGCATTGTCAAATATCTGTGATTAGTGTAGAAATAGTGATATTGGGAAAAAAAATTCAAAATTAAAAGGGTCAGTTTAAAAAATCTAAGTTTGAACATAACAAGCTAATGTCCTGTGCCATTAAAATGGGGAAAAAAATACTTAAGGTAAGGGATTCGAATTCGGCATGACTTGTTTGTACATCTTATGATAATGTTTGACGGGGTAAGGGTTATAAATGATTTTTCTTATTTCGGTACTCTCTAGTGTGTGTGTGTGTTCTCATATGCACGCTTATACGAAGACAAGGCCAAAATTATTGTGCATTGCAACTGGAATATCCTTTTTCCCAAATATTTCTATGATAGAAAAAACCAAGCTGATCCTTAAAAAAAAAAATCCGAACTTATACATTTTTCAAGGATCCCTTGCCTCCCTTAGTGACCACAGCAATCATGCTCAAACTCAAGAAATTCCTGCCGAATACTTTCGACCATTACATACTCATACATACATACCGTTTGCAATTGTGCGGTTAACCGCAAGAAGATAATTCCAGGATTCATTTCGCGTGAGCAGACTATGCGCGTTGTGTGTTCTCCATACGTAATATTGCGCTTTTGTAATACGGAATATTGTGAATAACGTGTATACGACCATTACATCGTAATCGTATTAAGAACCGAGAATATATATACACGCGGCTGTACGTCTCTTCCATTGATACGAATAATACGGAATGATAAATGGTAAGGTGATTTTTCAACATGATAAAAGCCCGTGCGGGCACATTACCCGCCTCCCTGAATGTCCCCACGTGTGCACGTTCAAAGGCCGCTTCTTCGTCTCGACAACTTGTTCGCGGGGCGTGTATCATATCGTCGGAAAATAAATCGACCACCCACACTCGTTCGCATACGAGTCATCGATTACAAGGGCGAGTAGTAGAAATCGCGAGAAGAGGATTCTCCTCTTTGACTGGGCAAGTATGGCATAGGGGATGACTATATATACTATGTAATATATATGGGTGTATGTTTATTTATACACATAAAATGCCGCCGTAGGCTTGAACTTGTCCTTAATGAAGGTATCAGGGTGTCGGAGTCCGAGAGTCCGTTGGCTACGTCTCTTGAATTTACGTGAAGAAATATTCGAGGAAAGGGAGCCGGAGAAAGAGTTAAATTCACATTAACAAACGCTGTAAAATTGGTTTCTTTTTATTTTGCCTTTGGTATAAGGAGAGATTGGTTAAGATTTCAATGCATACGTCCTTTTGGGATATCAATTTCAAGGTACACTCCTCGAGGCTGGGGCATTAGTGTATGAAGTTATATTATTTTGTAATTGATAATAACTCGTTGAACTGTTAAAAAAAGGAGTCGGGAAGAGTGGGGCACAATGTGTCACGGGACACTGTGAGCCCCATGCGGTTTCTCGAAGGTTTGTGGCTCGTAAATCCCGAAATTTTATGTATTGGACCACGATTTATATTTGGTTTCGTCAGACCTAAAATAATGTCTATAGCAGCTCGCAAAGAATTATTAAAAATTAAAAATTGATTTGAGGCTTGGAAAAAAATATTTCGCTCGCCGGGAAAACGTAAAATATAACGAAACTTTCTGTAGCGACTCGGGGTTTCGGTCCTAATCGATAGTTTTATTATTTATGATGCACTCAGTGACTTGTGTTTTTCCACTCGTAGTTTAATTAATAGTTATTGTCATCGATAGTTAAATATTTTACTCGTGGGGTACAATGTGTCGCCGAGTTGTGGGGCACAACGAGTCGACTCGTAATGAGGAAACAAAGAAGTGACGACGTTCCGAAGAAGCGCAATGTGTCACGGGCAACTGTCAACCATATGCGATTTCTCGGAGTTTTATAGCTTGTAAAATCCGAAATTTTTAGTGTTGGTCCGTGATTTATATTGAGTTTCGGCTGACCTAAAAGAAAAACAATAGCAGCTCACGAAGAATTATTAATAGAACAAAATTAATTTGAGCCTCAAAAAAAAAATTTCGTTTGCCGGGAAAACGTCAAATATTGTGGGGCAATTGTGTGGGGCACAATGTGTCATCGAGTTGTTGAACACAATGAGTCGACTCCCAATGTTATTGGCAAATAATACCCGTTGTGAAATTATCGGTATGTATGAAAATCTGTTATCTATGTTAGGAAAATATAAGAGTTTTAACCGGCTCGTTGTACCCTACGTTTCGCAGCACTTGACACACTGTACCCACCTATCTGACACATTGTACCCCACCCGTGGGGCACAATGAGCCAATCGGCAAATTTTTTTTGAACACATTATTTCAAGATTTTTAATCGTTTTGCAAAAAAATATACAATCGGTTATGAACGTTTTTTTTTCTAATCAGACTATTTTGATAAGAGTAAAAATTATATAGAAAAAAAGTCACACACTGTGCCCCACCTTCCCCTACCGTTTGAGGATGTATGGGAGATACAAACAAAGGTGAAAGCAGCCGAAATGAAAAGTTCTTAAATATTTGTCCTAAATGCCGGGTGAAATCAGTTGTTAGTGGCATTGCATGTAGACCAAGGCACAAATCTTCAGTTGAAGGGCGGGTTTTAGCATTGGAAATGCTTTTGAAACTGTATATGTTTGTTGAGGTAAGTTGGGTATACGGGTCTGAGTTAGCTGGACGACACACGAAACTAATGCTATCCCTACTCCACTGCCACTGTGTTGTAGTAGAGTGGAGGGAGCTGCGACAATGTCGACACTTCTACCTGGGACTTAAATTACGCACTACACTCCCCACCCAATTCTAATTCTGTTTTTAACTAAAAAATCGTATTACCTCAATGTATCAATATTTATTGAAAAAAAATAAAAACCAACTGATATTATTTACACGTACCTGTTTTTGTTACCCGAAAAGTCTGATTACATTTTCAATGCCATGAAACAGTTGCGCTTTGTGTAATATCTAGATTTTTATGCCAAAAATAAAATATATCATTTCTCTTTAAAAATGCGTTTTATTATTTTATTATTTTAAACTGATCGTTTTTATCTACAAAAATGTCAATGATTGATAAACGGTGTAGACAGCTCATTTAATTTTTGGGCGACATAATTGTCATAATGTACTGAGTGGTTTGACAGCTTTTCGTAACATTCTTAACATTTTTCCACACTGGTTCGAGCGTAAAACTGCCGATCAGCGATGAGTGTAGACATCTCCCTATGTTAAAAAGTATTTTTTTGAATGGTTAATTTCAAAGAAACTGTGTAATTCAGCATATGACAAAGAATCTACTGTATAAATTTGAATCAAATGGTAAAATTTTGTAATTTATCCCGAAACTCCTTAGGGACGTCCTCAAGAGACGTCCTGAATCCCCTTAATTATTTAATTACTAAATTAATTACCTGAGCTTCAAATAGGGGGGGGGGGGGGTGGGGAGGAGTCTGGCAAAATCTTACCAAATCTCATTTGGGGGAGGGGGGTCAATAAAAATCTCACGTCGACTTTGTAATTCAGAAAATATACTATTATTACATTTAGTAAGATTCAGGATACAAATATGGACACCTTAAGGCTTAAATCATCTAGATGGGAAAATATTTTAAGAAGACAGGCACACCATTGCAATTTCTCTATTATATTTGGTAACAATCAGACTTATTAAGTATATATATCCTTTGTAATACATTTGTATTAACTCGTGAAAAGTCGATATTTTCAGACTGGCCTGAAAATATCGACAGGCGCTTGTCCATATTGACAGTATGAAATAAAAATAATTAAATGTTCTTATTAATCTTCTTATTCTATTCTTAGGCATTAATTACGTTATTGCGTCGTTATCTTCTTCACTAATTTTAATAAAATATTTTTCTGTTTATTTTAATATACTCTTTGGAGTCAAGTTGTCCATGGATTCAGTAGGGAAGGTGGTGTCGGAGCACTACCCTACCCTCCCTATTCTTTTGTAACTAATTAATACTAAATTAAAGCCGAACCGATGCATTGGCCTAGTGGTTAGCGTGTTGGCCAACGGATCGGGAGGTCGCGGGTTCGAATCCCAGTCGCGTCACTTTCGTCGTGAAATGTTTTTCTTCGACATTTCTCGGCGATAGACGACTAGTTCCGTGACTGGGAGGCGACGAACTTGGGACCGGCTGTATCGCGGTTATACGTTTTCCGCAGTTTCCCTATGCCCATGGCAGCCATGTCATGGTGAATACGATACAGAGGGGGAAAGTCGGCTGCGGCCGCAAGGTGGGGGTGAGTGGAATGGGTGGAAGACGGGGGGAATTGTGGAATGGAAGATAGGAGGAGACATATGGAAATTGAGGTGGGTTGGGGCACGTAAAAAGGGGAAGACGGCTGGAATAAAGCAATAAAAAAAAATACTAAATTAAAGCCGTTATAGTGCTCTTTAAACGCAGTATCATTTTTCTCTTCTTATTTCACAGAGAAAAATGTATTTGATAGAACACTCTATCAGTAAGTCTTTATTAGTGGTATGAAGCAAAATACACGAACATATCGATCAAATATAATCATTTAAATATTATGGGAAAAATCGCACGTGTGGGGGGGGGGGGGGGGTCCCGCCACATCGCGCCAAATCTCACCAGGGACGAGGGGGTGGGTCAAAATGAAAGAAAAAACACCTCACGTAATTAATGGACGTGCCCTTAAGATAATTTTTGCGTCAAGACAGTGTAACCGTTTTTCGTCCTTACTGAGTTGGAAGGGTAGTTGTATACAAACGCACATATGTGGCGATCCCTCGATCTTTGCGAGTTATTTGCGAGCTGTGTTCTCGTCTCACCGCTCTCCCTCTCACTCTCTCTCTCTCTCTCTCTCTCTCTCCCTCTCTCTCTCTATCTCTCTCTCTCTCTCTCTCTCTCTCTCTCTCTCTCTCTCTCTCTCTCTCTCTCTATCTCTATCTTCCTCTTACTTCTCGTTCCCAACGAGAAAAGATACGCGGAATACTCGTACGAAACTAACCAGAAAATTCAGGGAACATATAGACAGGTTCGCGCGGAGCCGAGGACTATATTATAGTTTGCGGCCAGCCAGCGCGGGCGGAATAGTACCGCCCGTTCTTTCGCGGTAAAAGATGTACGCTCTCCAACTGGAGAGATTCCGTAATGTAAGTTACAAGCAAGTTATATATATGTAAACTTCGGGTGTGGTCTCTCTCTCTCTCTCCCTTGGTTTGTCTCTTTCTCTCAAGTACCGCGGGAGTACGGAGAATATTTCATTCGCCCGCTACGTATAGTATCGCACTGGTTGCTTGTTTACGACACAAGCGACCTCCGCAAATATGTGGCGCGGAACTCCTCTTCTTGCCTTCCCCTCCTCTTTGCCCCCCCCCCCTCCCCCCGCTCTAATAAGGTATACGCGTGGGTGTGTCTTTCGCAGGTTCTTCCCGCGCTTTTTTCTTCTTCCTCGCGATGAGCTTTTACTGCCTGTGCGCGCGCAACGCTCGAATGTTCCGTGCGTGTATCGTCATATCGCGAGATAATTCTCGACGAGCATGCAGC
This sequence comes from Ophion ventricosus, assembly GCA_963932345.1. NCBI lineage: Eukaryota > Metazoa > Arthropoda > Insecta > Hymenoptera > Ichneumonidae > Ophion > Ophion ventricosus. Next base: position 22,829,593 of record OZ010715.1, on the reverse strand, counting down.
GCGACGCGCGGCGAACAAGTCTAATATGATCCTCGTCTGTATTCACTGCGCAAGCGTGCTGGAAAAAAAAAAGGTATTTTCAACAAGATCGCGAAACGGTGTATTCTTTTCAATTGGTTTACATCTCGATCCTGTAATCATTTCTGATAAATCGATGAAATCGAATAAAATTCAGCGCTCGTTATTGCCTTATGAATTTGCATACGCGAGTTTATGGACTTTTTGCGTAAATATGTGTGCGTGCGTGTTCCACCTATCGATTCTCGATCCTGTGTTATTATCTCGTGAGCTTTGCGCATACACGTTGCCCGGTACACCGAGCTTGTTTTCCTGGCTACGAGTAATGGGCAAACCTTCGTTCGGAATATCGGCTTGTTGAAGCCAGTTCGAAATTGACACGGGAGTTCGATCATTGGACAGACGCTGTTATTGTAACCTATAACTTTTCGAATGTTCACAAAATCCTCCTTGGAAATTAAAGTTAACTCTTCGACTGTAAAGGTTTTTTCGTCACCTCCCGTCTGTAAACGTGGGTATCTCACGTCCGGCCTTTTTTTTTCACCCTGTCAATGCAGTCAAAAAATTCCGAAAAAATTCATGCTAATGTCACCTTCAACTTGATATATTAATCATAAAATTGTAGGAAAAGAATTTTTTTTCTTATATTTTTTGTTGACAAATGGAGCAACACGGTAGAAAAACAGTGATTTGATCACAAAATCGTAACTTTATGAAAAATTAAGATAACGTATTTAAAAAAAAACGGCAAATGGAAGGTTAATAATGCAGCTTAAAAAAATATATTCCGCTTTATTTATTTAAAATTAAATGCTCAACTTTGGATAGGTAAAACATGCAATAAATCATGTATTAGGAATTAGTATTCATATATTTTATTATCAAAAATAATTTCTTTCATCGTCTATTTTACAAACTAAATAAGTTAAAACTTTTATTCGTTAACTCTTATGTTACCATACTAAATTCTACATGGTTAAACAAAATTCTTTTGACACAAGTAAGATTATTATATAAAAAAAAATCGTATTTCAGGAATTTTAAACTTATACCCGATTCCTCAAGGCAAAGTGAACGTTCCACGTGAAATACGAGTGTGATCAAGATAGCAATAGTTTACGGACATAGATTTCTCACAAACTGAAGGGTTTGACTACTGTGAAAATGTCAAAAAATCGTTCGTCGCTTGAGGTAACTTAAATTGAAGAGTGACGTCCAACATATGTTGTAGGAATCGCAGATTGAAGGTAAAGTCGTGATTACAACGATAGAACTGCTAGTTAAATTTTAACGCTTTTTTCTCGAAACTGTTTTTCAAAACGATGTACACGATTTCTTGACATCTAATGAACGGATTGACTTAAAATTCGGTACACGTATTCAGTGTAATAGTAGTTTAGTCTTGACCGACGTTTTTCTTCTCAACATTTTTTTTTATTAATTATTAACAATCATGTTATTTTCCTGGAAAAATCGAGAAAAAAATCGCACGGTTTTTTTTATGATTGAAACACGATAACGAAAAAAAGCTCGGTGACGTCCTAGCCAATATTATCTATTCTAAGAAAAAACTATTGGGATGTTGAATAAGTTCTTGCTGCTTTTTCGTGAAAATTAATGCTTTATTTTTAAGAATTAGTAAAAAACATGTCACTGAAAGTATTGTTCATCGCTAGCCACTACTTTTCCCATCTTTCTGGCAGCATTTTAATTTCACATCGGAAAAACGACACGTCTTTCGAGGCTATCCAAGAGTCGACCCATTCATTGGCATCTTCATAAGAATGGAAGTGCTGCTCAGCCAGGCCATGTGCCATCGATCGGAACAAGTGATAATTGGAAGGGGTAATGTCTGGTGAATACGGTGGGTGGGGTAGGACTTCCCATTTAAGCGTTTCCAAGTAGGTTTTCACTGGTTTTGCAACATGTGGCCGAGCGTTGTCATGCTGCAAGATTATTTTGTCGTGTCTCTGCTCGTATAGTGGCCGTTTTTCTTTCAATGTTCGGCTTAAACGCATCAATTTTAGTCGATAGCGATCTTCCCTGATGGTTTCGTTCGGTTTGAGGAGCTCTCATAATAAACTACATCCAGCTGATCCCACCAAATGCAGAGCAGAAGCTTGGAATCATCGATATTCGGGTTTGTCGACGATGTTGATGCATGGCCGGGCTTAACACGATGTTACCCCACGATTTTCTACGCTTAGGGTTATCGTAGTGTATTCATTTTTCATCGTCTGTCACGCTACTATGCAAAAAACCTCTTTTCTGCCGTTGAAGCAGCTGTTTACACGTGAAAAGACGCCGTTCGACGTCTCGCGGCTTCAACTCGTAGGGCATCCAATGTCCTTGCTTTTGAATAATTCCTAATGCTTTCAAACGTTTCGAAACTATTGTGTGATCAATTATTAATGATTCTGCACGTTCAGCTAGCGTCTGACATGAGTCTTCATGAAGTAATGCCTCCAATTCTTTGTCTTCAAACTCTTTCGGTGCGCCAGAGCGTTCTTTATCTTCAACATCAAAATAATTATTTTTGAAGCGTCCAAACCAATCTCTGCATGTTGTTTCCGACAAAGTATGGTCGCTGTAAGTCTCAACAAGAATTCTGTGTGCTTCAGCTGCAGATTTTTTTTTCAATAAAGTAATGCATTAAAATTCCCTGCAAATACTCTTTTTTTTTTCGGCACGAAATTTGACATGTTTAATACTATGAAAAAAAAAGTTGTTTACACTTTGGCGAAATGACATACATTGAATTTCAAGCTTGCTTATAGTACTTCTTTATAGATGCGTTACCATCTTAAACTACACGCACGCAGTTCTGGTAACGCCATCTGTTGGTTAACAGCGAGAACTTATTCAACGTCCCAATAGTGTTTTTTTTCCAGATCAACCGTGTGGCCAAATTCAAGTACACCGTGCAGCCACTCATGTCCAAAGGACCTTCACGACATTGTTCATAACTTCTTTGATTATTAATATTTTTTGAATGAAATTTGGTACATAACTATCTTCATGTACATACCAATAAATGTCAAAACAATTTTTCAATTATCTTAGTCTATTCATATACATTTTTTTCTTTTAAATAATCCTGATTTTCGGATCGTCACAGTAGCATAACTCCTTAATGACATTTACGGCAAAAGAAAATAGGCAAGGTCAGCGTGTGGATTCTACAGCGCTTGACGTTTTCTTTTTCGTAAACAACTTAACCATCTATGAGAAAGTTCTGTCGGAAAAAAATATGAGGTTACGTTGACCTTGTACACACTCAACATTGGTCGGTATCTCGTCGGTCGACCCTCGCGACCTCGCACTTCAAGTAACCCCGGTCTCCCTCAAACGCGATTGTAAACTTTGCGAACAAACGGATTTGTTTTCGAGTTTGTGTTTTTTTTTTTTTCTCCAAATGTATATGTGCATAGCCTGGTCGTGTCTACCTCGTAGAAGGTTTTCTTAAGCACCTCTCTTTATCTCGGCGTCGGGAAGCTTGCTCGTGCTTCTATACCTACACTTTTCGCATCCCCACATTCCCATCGACGTGCTCTCATCTCGCGGCCTTTTTATCTCTCTCTCTCTCTCTCTCTCTCTCTCTCTCTCTCTCTCTCTCTCGTTCGCTTTCTCTCTTTACCGCGGCAGGCAGCGAGATGGAAAAGTGACTCTTGAGTATTCGCGCCTACGGTGTTAGGACGAATCCCACACTCGATTTACTCATACATCTAAATATATGTATCCGTGATATCTGCCAGTACACTCGAAGGAAAAAATTTCCATATCGTCCCTTCATATATATACACAGGGTGGCTCGAAATGTGACGTCCCAAAGAAAAAATGCAGATATCGCGTATCAATATCTATCCGAATCACCTTCATGTATGTTTTACGATCTTTTGCGGTTTACGAGATAAAAGCATTTTTTTAGTTTTCCTCTTTCGCGTATGTAGGATAGGCAGGTGCATGTTGAGCAGTCGGTTAAGTTGGGCAATCGGAATATCTGGAAAACTAAGCACCGCATGGGGGTGCATTGAGTGGGGGAAAGAGAGGTATGGGCGAGGGGAACACATCACGCAAAAGTAAAAAAAAAACGTAATCGAAAGATTTTGTTCCACCATTGTATGTGAAAATATATATCAAAGTTCATTGCAATTAATGTTAATGTTTCAAAACCCAACTAATTAACAAGCAACTGTTAGTTTATTACTGCATTGTACCAAATCGTGTTGCATACGTCTGATTTTTTAATGCAATTTTTACTTTGCCCAACTTACCTCATACTCATGCTCAACTTACCCCACTATAACAGGAATTTCGTCGGCGGGCTTTTTTTTCCAGATAAATGTCCTATTGACCAAAGTAGGTTTCATTTTTATACGACCGACTGTTAAGGAATTACAGGGCGATAATTCCAAACTTACTGGACATGCCCCTCCCTACCCTACTTTCCTCGTGATATTTTCCACTTCTGTTATCGTTATGAAATGCACTTCTGAGGAATAAATAAACGACCGACTGAGCACAACAAATGCTCTAGATTTTGATTAAAAGTTTGAAAAAAGGTTTAAGAGGATTAGTCAGTAAAGTTCACATGATTAAACAAATACTTATACTGGTCTGAATGACTCCTAATTCTTTTAAAGACTTCTAAGCGAAAATTTAACACACAAAATAGAAAAATAGATGGAAACCTATGCTACAAATAAACTCGTATGCTAAAAATTAAAAAAGACTTTGTTCTCGAAAACTACAAAGGTTCGTAAAACATACATGGAGGCAATTCGGATAGAACGAGGCATACAGATTTTCCTTTTGGACGTCACTTTTCGGGCCACCCTGTACATGGTGAAAGGTGATTTTGCAGGCATTCAACTTCCACGACCGTCCTCATAGCAGTCTATTGTCCCATACTCAACAATCTGTAAACATCAACGTCTTAAAAAATACTTTTAGATCAACATAAACGTATTTATATGAAGTTCATATCGAGGACTATCATGTCCCCAAAATCGAAGATCCGCTTGAAAATTAAATTAAAAATCGTCTTCAGAACCCCCAGATGTGCTGATAGCCAACATTACATAGATATAACGGGTTCAAAGGACTCTTTCCTCATACATGTATATAACGCGAATAAACAACTCGCGTGAAATCGGCAATTCAACGTAGGATTTTCTGCATACGTATTGCATTGGTTCTGTCTGTCTGTCTCTGGTTCTCTCACTCTCGGCCTTCTCTTTCGTGTTCTCTTCCGCCTCTTTTTGCTTTCCACGGCTTCTTCCTCTGTAAGTCGCGACGCACGCGGTGGCGCGACTAAAACCGATACCCTACCGATTGCGGATCGCCTACACGCTGACATCGCCCGTAGCAGCACCTTCGTGTCTCTATATCTCGTTACGGCTATCTTTACCAACCACGTGGCCGAACAAGAGAGAGAGAGAGAGAGAGAGAGAGAGAGAGAGAGAGAGGGAGAGCGAGAGCGAGAGCGAGAGAGAGAGAGGGAGAGAGAGAGAGAGAGAGAGAGTGCGACGGAAATGCAGTGGATTCATTTGAGGATTCCATTCTCGCTGCTTCGCATAGTTCTCGTCTCCCAACTTGTAATAGTTATGCGCTAGTAGGCCCGATCTCAACTATGCGTCATCTACCTCCAATCTTTCCAAGCTCTCATCGCTCTCGTCGACCATCCGTTGCGTTCCATACACAGAGAAAAAGAATCACTTGGACCACTCGGATTGAAATGTCGCGATAAAACACTAAAATATTTGATCATTCCGAGTATTCGTTAGTTCGATGGAATGAGGAGTACACGAGTCGAAATCTTCAGCCTCATTTGACCCTGTAGGACCTCACAGAGGTACGAGACAATGGTAAAGGGTGTCTCAAAATGACCTGACATTTTTTGTAGCGAACACAGAGTACTGATCTTTGACAACGGGCATCAGGATGTATTGAGGTTTAGTCATGGAGAATTACATGATCGAGCAACGCATATAAATTGTGAAAATTCACTATAAAAACAATACAGTTATTGCAGACGAAGTTTCATGGTCGTGTTATCTCGCGCCGCGCCGATGTGAATTGATGACGCTGAAACTGGCAGACAGATCTAGCAGATGCGACGTGGCCGATCCCAGTAGGTTTTGAGTGTGACGGTACGCGTTCCGCTGCCACAGCATAGTACAGAGGTATAGGGCCTACCCCCACCAACCACTCTCTTGTGAATGAACCGAATCTGCTCGACTAGCGGAAATATATATTTTTTTGTTACTTAAGAAAAGCCGTCACCGGGATGAATCATAGGTCGATCGATTCGTGTAGTCATATAGAATAAACATGTAAATTGAGAAGTCGCTGGTGTCATGCGTGTTGACAGCAGACGCCCTTAAAGGAATTTTATTGTGCGGGCAACGAGATCTGATTCGCGGATAATATTTTTTTGTTAATTAACAAAAGCCGTCACCGGGATAAATCGTAGGTCGATTGATTCGTCTAGTCATATAGAATAAGCATGTAAATCGAGAAGTCGCTGTTGTCATGCGTATTGCCAGCAAACGATCTTAAGCGAATTATATCGTGAGGGTCGCGAGATCTCTTTCGTGGTTAACATGTTTTTTTTGTTAATTAACAAAAGCCGTCACCGCGATAAATCGTAGGTCGATCGATTCGTCTGGTCATATAGTATGAGCATGTAAATCGAGAAGTCGCTGTTGTCATGCGTTTTGCCAGCAGACGATCTTAAGCGAATTATATCGTGACGGTCGTGAGATCTGTTTCGCGGTTAACATGTTTTTTGCCAAACTGTGGAACGAGCTTGCGAACTTTGGCTTAGTTAAACCTAGTCAGTCTTCTGTATTAAACGTTTTTTTCGGGTGATTAACTGAACAAGTTTTATGCAAGCATTTCGAGCGCCTCTAGAGGCTGTAACTACGAAGATTTCAGGCATGCTATCACTGATCTACCTCGTGCACAACCGCGATTTAAGTTCTCACCTGAATGCGTCGAAACCATAACATCCTTTATTACGAATAAGACACGCAATTCTTATGCGGCTGGACCTGATCGCATCTCCCTATTTGCTATACACAAGGCGCTTCTTAAGATCGCATCAACTCTGGCAGCTCTTTTCAACAATTCTCTAACGTTATCGCATTTTCCGGGGGCATGGAAGAATTCCTTTATTCGTCCACTTTTTAAATCAAACGTTCCTCAGTCCCCGTCTGACTGTCGACCGATTGCCAACTTATGCGAGCTCTCAAAGATTTTGGAAAGAATAGTCCGTGGGCAAATTACTAAATTCATTAGCGATAATAATACCTTTGACGAAAGGCAGTCGGGCTATAGGTGTTGTTTTAGTACCCAGACAGCTTTACTGAGAGTCCGTCAGGATGTAGCCCGTAACGTTGATGAGAGGCGCCTGATCATTTTTGTCCTTTTCGACTTTAGAACGGCCTTCGACACAGTCGCTCATTATGAATTGTTATTAAAACTGCGTAAAATTGGGTTCTCTCGTAGCGTTCTCGAATGGAATTTTTCCTATTTAATAGACCGAACTCAAGCAGTAATAGACAATAATCGAAATATTTCTACTCGGCTCAGTACTACCACTGGAATACGGCATGGGTCTGTTCTTGGACCTTTGCTGTTCTCGCTTTTTATCAACGATATCGGTGCTGACCTTGCTTACTCTCAGCACATGATCTTTGCAGATGACACTCAGATCTATATGAGTTGTTCACCTTTTGTACTGAATGATGGCATTGCTCGAATCACCCATGACGTGAATGTCATTGCTCGGTATGCCGATACTAATGGCCTGAAGCTAAATCTTAATAAATCAAAGTTGCTAATTCAGGGCAGCCGTAACTACATTAGCAGATTCAATGTTGATGATCTAGTCCCCATTATTGTCAACGGGATCACTGTTCCATACGTGAACGAAGTGCGCGACCTAGGGATTGTTTAGGCCTCTAACCTTTCATGGTGCATCCATGTTGCGACAATATCTCGTAAAGTCAGTTTCTCTCTCTATAGATTGAAATATCATCGAAATGCGCTTTCGTGAGAACTGAGAGTCATGCTAGTAGTTTTTCTTCTCTTCCCCCATTTGAACTACTGTTGTCTTGTATATAACGACCTAACAAGCGAACTGAACTCAAAGCTGAAACAGCTCATTGATTGCGCAATCAGGTTCATTTTCAATCTACGCAGAGATGAACACATTACCCGATACTGTAGTCAGCTGGGTTGGCTACTGTGAAATCAAGACGTCAGTACTTCCTTGGCATCGCGATTTATAATATTATTGGTGGAAATGCACCTCACTATTTATGCGAACTAGTCGTACCATCTAGACCGGTAACTCGTCTTCAACGCTTTCATACTCTCAACGTGTTTCATATTCCCCAGCATAGAACCTCAACCTTTAGGAACTCATTTCTTTTATCTGCTATATATTAGGTGTGTGAATTAATTTTTACATTTTTTTCCATACTTGCAGTTTATTAAAAAATAGACAAAACCGTGTTTAATCCGGGTAATATCCCCCGTTGCTTTTTACAACCTTCTGCCACCGATTTGGTAGCATACAGATATCATCACGATAGAAGCTGGCTGGTTTCGAGGCGATAAGGTCATCGACAAATTTCCTAATATCTTCGACTTCTCGGAATTGGCTCCCTTTTAAGCTGTGCGCCATTGACCGAAATAGGTGATAGTCGGATGGGGCCAAGTCCGATGAATATGCCGGATGAGGAAGAACTTGCCAGCCCAGGTTTAAAATAGTTGTTTGGGTCGTACGAGCAACGTGAGGTCGAGCGTTATCATGCAGGAAAATGACTTTTCGCCTTCCGTGTCTTATGAATGGCCTTTTTTGCTCAATTGCTTCGCTTAAACGATTTAATTGGTCACTATATCGTTCTGCAGTGATCGTCTGACCCGGTTCTAGAAGTTCATAATAAAGAACACCCTTTCTGTCGCACCAGATACACAAAAGCATTTTTTTGACGTTCATTTGCGGTTTGGGAGTTGATGTTGTTGGTTCTCCAGGCTCCACCCATGATTTTTTCCGCTTGGGATTCTCATAAAGGATCCATTTTTCATCCCCCGTCACGATTTTCCAGAGAAACCTCTTCCTTCCTTGTTTGCTAAGCAACCAAAGACACGTGTTCATCCGTTGTCCGAGATTATATTCGGTAAGTTCATGTGGGATCCATTTCCCGAGCTTTTGAATTTTTTCCATCGCGTGTAACCTCTTGGCAACGGTTGATCGATCAACTCCTAGTTGGGCTGCAAGTTCTTCTTGTGTCTGTGAAGAATTTTGGACCAGTAAAGTTTCCAAATTGTCGTCCGAAAATTTTTCAGGCTGTCCAGTACGCGCACGGTCAATGAGTTCGAAATCATTGTTTCTAAAACGTTTAAACCAATAATTGCATGTTTCGTACGACACAATACTCTTCCCGAACACAGAACAAATTGACTCCCACGCTTTGGTGGCACTTTTTCCTTGTTGGAATTCGTAAAGGATGCAGTAGCGAATGTGCAGTTTATATGTTGCCATTGTTCTTGCTACTTTATTTTAAGGATATGATGCTCGCCCAATAAATTCATACAGCGTCTTGAACAGGACTGTGTCAATACTTTAAAATCCTAAAAGGACGTTGAAATATTTCAACTTGAAAGAGGATTCCCAGCCTGCTAGAAAAATCTGTAAAAATTAATTCACACACCTATTTCTGGCACTCACTTCCCACAGAAGTTGCTACTTTATCCTCCCTGAATGTACTTAAACATCTTGTCAGTTATCTTTTCAGTCTCGATTTGTGACTTCATTTATCATTCTGCTTACATGCTACTGTAACCACATTATATTATATTTTATAAATAGTAATATATAGCTTTCGTTATAAATATCGTCAACAATATTATTTATAATCTATGTACAGTCTGTAGTTATATGAACAATCTTTGATTGTACAATAATGTATCAAAATTGTGTTTAATTATAAGGCACGGTTAATAAACAATCAATCAAATCAAAATCTCTCTCTCCCTCTCTTTGGCTTTTCTCTCATGGGCACCGATAAACAAAAGGCGGAAACCCTTTTCTAATGAAAGTCTCTTCATTCCTCTCTTCTTACAGCTTAGATGCCAAACTTCGAGACGATCAGCTAACGACACCTGATGGGTTGAAGAAAAATAGAAATACTTGATAAATGACAAATGCCGACGCTTTATAATAAGAACTTTATAATAAGTTGGCTTTATAATAAGTTGAGTCCCGTAATCTTTTTGACAGGAATATCGGGAAAAACAAATACAGAAAAAAAAGCGTACGCGACGGTGCCGTCCCCCGGACCGTGCGCAACAATCTTTAACATTTATTAACGGGAATAAATGTTAAAGGGTTAAGGTGAAAAAAATCGATTTCGCGATCGATTCTGAATCGGATGTCTGAGAATCAATTCTGCAACAAAAATCAAAACTTAAAAGATCGTTCTTGGAAAAATGGATTTAAAAAAAATATACGGTATAAAAAAAAAACAAAAAAATTGAGAAATCTGAAACGTACGCAAATTAAGTGAACTGCACATTTTCAACAAAGAAACGCGGACATATTTAACCCTTTAAGGGCGAAGTTTCTTGCGCCTCTTGCCTGATGGGTTTTGGAAAGTCTATTAGGACTTTCGATTTAATATGTTACCTGCCTCGGAAAATAATCGTTCGACGGTACAGGCATTGCTGCAATAGACAAATAATATTTCTCTATCGTAGTAACGGCGGATCGATTATTTTCCCACCCGGGCGAAGAATCCATTCTGGCCTAGAAACATCGATTCTCCAGAAAAATCGGACACCAGAGAATCGATACGAAAAATCCATTTTTTTCATCGATAAAATCGATTTTCATGAAGATCGATTCAGAATCGAACCATCCCTAATCATTACGACGACAAAATAGTTGCGATTGCGATCATTTCCAATCTTGTATACATTATTTTCCAATAAAAAAGGTGGATGATAATAAGATAGGATGGATGGAGGATTATTATTATTATTGCTATTGTTATATTATAAATGATTAGGACGTTGAATAAGTCCTCGCTGTTTTCCAACAGATGGCGTTACCAGAACTGCATGCGTGCAGTTTAAAATGGTAACCCATCTGTAAAGAATATTATGAGCAAGTTTGAAATTCAGTGCACGCCATTTTGCCGAAGTGTAAACAAATTTTTTTTTTCATAGTGTTCAACATGTCATATTACGTGCCAAAAAAGCGTATTTGCGGGAAATTTTACTGCACTACTTTATTCAAAAAACAAATTGCAGCTGAAGGGATGTCCTAACCCACCCGCCGTATTCACCAGACATTGGCCCTTCCGCTTATCACTTGTTCCGATCGATGGCACATGGCCTGGCTGAGCAGCACTTCCATTCTTATGAAGATGCCAAAAAATGGGTCGACTCTTGGATAGCCTGTAAAGACGTGACGTTTTTCTGACGTGGAATTAAAATGCTGCCAGAAAGATGGGAAAAAGTAGTGGCTAGCGATGGACAATACTTCCAGTGACACGTTTTTCACTCATTTTTTAAAATAAAGTATTAATTTTCACGAAAAAAACAGCGAAAAATTATTCAACATCCCAATACATGGAATCATAGAATACACAGGTTATGTATTGGTTTGTTCCAGTCGTACAGGGTCTTACCCTTTTTTACGAGCCCCTATCTCAACTTCGGTCTGTCACCCATTCCAGTTCGCCCTTCTATATCTTCCTGATTCCACAATTCCCACCTCCCCTCCACAATTCCCCCGTCTACCTTCCATCCCCCACCTTGCGGCCGCAGCCGACTTCCCCCTCTGTATCATATTCATCATGACATTTCTGTCATGGGTATAGGGAAACTGCGGAAAACCTATACCAATACAGCCGGTCATCAAGTTCGCCCCCCCCCCCCAGTCGTGGAACTAGTCTTATTTCGCCGCGAAATGCCGAAGAAAAACATTTCACGACGAAATGTACGCGACTGGGATTCGAACCCGGGACCTCCCGATCCGCAGGTTTAGTGGCAAGCACGCTAACCACTAGACCATTGCACCGGTTTTTTACACAGGTTATGTGTTCACTATAAAAAAACAACACCCCTCGATACCAGCGACACCAAAACGGCTTAAAAAGTCGCGTCACCCCCACCATTGAAAGTCTATCGAGTTGAAAGACTTGTATGTAAAACCGTACTCCAGAGTTCCGATGCTGCCCTGGAGTCATTTGTGGATACGCTACTGAAGTCCTGGGTCATCCAAGCGTTGTGGCCGATCGGCGCTCTTACCAACTGGGGCCCCCACATAAATGCGAGATCTAACCGTTTAGGACTGTCGAAAGAGTGAGGGATGTCGCGTATCCGAAAACCGGTGGGAGGACCTCTTATCTGGCGAAATATTGAAAAGAAGAAGCCGGCTGGGTGGTAAGCCATTGGGTCTTCAAACGTGGTCGGCGACGATCGAGCGCCATTAAGCTTCGTGAACAGTCCCGAGCGTAAGAGAAAAAAAGGAAGTCTTGGAGATATAGAGAGGAAGAGAGTATCGTCAACGAGCGAATTCGGTAAGTATTTTCTACTCATATTTTTGCGAGAACGGCGCGAATAAGCCTCTTAAGGTCAACACACCACTCTAATCTAGTTTTAGTCTGCTCCAGTCGCCTCGTGGCGCTAGCGTCCAAGAGACATTGCTTAATACAAATCACTATATCTCTGAAACTACACGGTCAAAAATCATGATTTTTTTTCTTCCCATTTCGTCATATGTTCCTCTGTAATTGCGAATAAAAAAAAACCTGTAGAAAAGTTTCGAAGTTATTGCGTGAAATGTGAAATTTTCCACTGCTCCCCATAAGAACACGTGTAAAACCGTGAAATCTTTGATTGCCGATATCTCGGAAACGGAACGGTGAATCCTTTTGTAATTTTGCAGGTAATCATTTAATAGTTTTCTGAATGAGTCCTGAAAATTAAAAAAAAAAAATCTATAGAAAAACGCTTTGGCGAGACTACTACCTTAAGGTATCGACCAACAGGCATTTTTTTTTACACGAAGGTATATTTATTGATAATATTTTTTAAAAAATCATGACATAATATAACAAAGAAAAAAAAACGTAGCTGCAGGCAGGTAAGGCAATTTTTATCGCCGCGTTCGACGGTGGACACTGTCCAGCTGAAACAGTCCATCTGCAATAAAAAAAAAAAACCAAACGGGTTATTGAAATTAACAATAAATATTGACGATCGCCGATTTTCAAAATCGATTTTTTTTTAAATAATAAAGCGGCGACGAATTGAAACTCGAGCATGGGAAATCTGTGAAAAAGTCTCTATTTTTACGTAATTGAAAAAATGAAGATCGATTTTGAAAAAGTGACATCGTCACCTACATCTAAATTTTTTTCAGTGGATTTCTTGTAAATTTGAAAACATTCAATCGAGTGGTTTGATGGTTCCGCTATTTTCAAGAAAAGAATTTTTTACTTTACCTCTAGGTCGCCAGTTCCAGGGCCATATAAAGTGACGTTGAAGTTTGCATCGTTGGAATGCAACGAAAAATTAATACTTTTTAGTTACTCAATTTGTTTTTGGTTCATTTAGACTGTGGAAATTGCTTACACGTTTCGACGTATTCTTATCAGAAATTCACGAACTAAATTTGCAAAAAATAAAAGGTTTGAATAATGATCCAAATTCAAAAATTAAAGATGAAATAAAGGATCGTTGTATTGCAACGATGCAACCTTCAGTGAGGAGAAGAGGATTTTCGTTGTCTGCGCGCAATTATTCCCTCACGCGTTTCTTCATGAGTTCGAATTAAATCTAAATCTAAATCTAAAAAAAAGTTCGGCATAAATAAATGCCTCTTCGATCTTGAATCTCGCAGTATGCAGCGCAATTAAGTCCAATGCTAACATTCAATGCATGCATCGTCAGCAATTTTGTCAATGGATGCACCGCTGTTGCGAACTTTGGGAGCTACTCACCAAATATTGATATTCAAATTCTCGTTACAATTTTGAGCAATTCCACAGACAGATATCTCCAATAAATTTTCATCCGAAAGATTTTCATATATTCGACGAATTGTTTTGATGACCACGATTCCGATTTAAGAGAGTAATTATCATGTCGATGTTCTTTGTCCGTTGAACACTTGTGGTGAAATGTGGACCACATAGCATCCTTCATTTTTATCACAGAATCACAATTTCTTCGGATGGCGAAGCGGTAATGAACGGTGAGTTCACGAAGTATAGGATCACATATCCGATGAATTCGTTTATCGGATATCTTTGAATATTCGATATCTTTCGAGGTTAAAATTTTTTTTTTCGCGAACGTACTCATGTTCGCTTCATCGTTTTCGCTTTTGAACTCATTTAACGTTTCTTTTGTTTTCTTCGTTCTATTCCGTTTACGAGCGTTAGACGTTCTTCTTTTGCTCGCGATGCCATTATTAGAAAAATTAGAGCAACCGGCTAAAGTCCATTTGGACATTTTTTTCGCAAGGTCAATGGCTTTCATACTAAATTCTAACCGTTCTCAGTTGAATTACCCTGGTAGAAAAAAAAGGGAATACATTGTTGTGATGAACAGCAATGTAGATGTCGATAATGTAGATCGAGAAGACAGCGGAAATGCCGAATATCGTAAAAGCGCGACTTCCGTGCGCACCGCGCCAAATAGCGAGAAACCTGAAACGCTCGAACGTGCTTTTGAATTCTATAAATTCGCCAATTTTGAAGATATCGATATGAAACTTGTAGCATATACTTTTAACACTCGCAACTTTTAGAAAATGCAGAAAAGAAAGAGTGATTTTTTTTCTCACTTTTCTAGGTAGATGTACATGTCGAATGGGAAATAATCCTTCGTCCCCCTCTCTCTCTCTCTCGCTCCCTCTCTATTTTAGTCTCCCGTGCTCACGAGTCGCCGTGACAAAAAGCGTGTATAAAATTTAAGGCGGGCAATCACTTTAGGAGACCGAAAATTAGATGATTTTTTGGATTTTTTTGATTGTGAAAAAAAAACGAAAATTTCCGCAACTCTGACAATAATTTATTCATATTTTCATACATCTCTGATAATTTTTTCAAGTTATTTCATGCATTAATTAAGGTGTAATCCTCTGTGTCCCTTGGCGTGTCCACATCGTCGTTGTCGATTTGCGGAAATTGTGCAGCTCGCAATTCGCATCTGATATAGTCTAACAAATTTTTATACATTCTTGATATGTTTTTTAAGAACATGAACCTAAATTTTGAAGAAAAAAAAACGAAAATTGAATGTTGGAACGTGTTTGAAAAAAAATGATCGATTTTTAGCTTTTTTTTTCCCGGAATTTTGCAATAATAAATATGTTTTAAACAATCTAATCTTTCCAACTTTGGGTTCCAGCTTTATTAAATTATATTATGTAAACGTGTTCCAAGTTTGAAGATGAACCATCAATTAGTTTTTGATGGAAAAAAAAATCAATTAGTTTTTAATTGAAAAAATTTCGTTTCGCGAAAAACACGTTTAATGTTTCACAAACGAAAAACTCAAAGTCAAATGTGTTTAATCAAATGATAAAGTGTCGTACCGATTAATCAGCTATTCCAGCACCATACAGCAGTCCTTCCTCTTTCTCATGCAACTCATTTGAAGCTTGCTTTTCCTCTTTACGAGCTTTTCGAGCTTCCTTTGTCTCTAATAAACTTTTTCTATTTTGCCGAGCCACGCGCATCTGATCCATTTGCTCGGCATATCCGTAGTTCTGCCTGCCAACTACGATTTGTAGTTCATTCATAACCATGAGTAGGGCTGAATTTCCTTCATTGAATAAAATAGCAGCAAGAAATGCTGCTACCTCGATTATTTTGTACCCAGAATGGAGGTGTTTTGGAGCTAATTGCCAAACGGACGAGTTTGGGTTTGTTTTGATTATGAAAACCCAAACAAACCCAAACAAACTATGTAACTGAGCGCTCGTGGATACCTGAGCGCGCTTGGGAGCGAAGCGGAGAGTATTTATCATACTCGGTATCAAATATACATACCGTTAGAAGGAATCCGAATATCGTTTTGAAATTTTCAGGGTGTATTCTTAAGATATTTTGCTAACGATTTGTGAAATAAATAAAAAAAATTGATTCTTCGAAGCATCTACAGTGGTTGCCCGCCTTAAGTGCGTTTGAGCGCAGAAAAGCGTGATAAGATATGAAAAATTGTCGATGCTTCGTTGCAAGAAGGGTGCCGATCGTGCCTCGACGGGAATCCCCACGAACCCGGAATTCCCCGTTGCGGTTAGTGCGACCAATTCCGTAACTTATTTTGTTTTTTTTTAAATTGTTTTATCGGTGACCCCTGGTTCAGCCTCGGGATCAAAAAGCCGCGTTCCCGTGTTATCGTTACATTCGATAAGTTATTTTTCTTCGTTCATTATCAGAGAACAACAATATTGCCATGAGGGTTTTTTCGTTGTTTTTTTTTTTTTTTTGGTGTGTACAAAGGCTCGAAGATACGAAGATATTGGCTAGTCGATAGTTTCGAATATCTCTTGAGGATATCCTGAGGTGTCAAGTAGTAGCGGAAACGGCAATTGTTTGGCGGCGGCGGTGCGGCAATCAAGAGGCGAAGAAGCTCGATCACTCGTTATCGCGTTATCGGCTAATGCTGATGCGAATTATTATTGTCATTATTATTCATTGCTAGAGTAATTGATAATGAGAAGTCGATTTTCGTTAGTTATTGTCGCGATAACGGGTAATCAGAGGCCGATTCGTCAGCTGTTACCGTGATAATTCTGCAATTAAATGGCGAATCGTCATTTATAACCGCGCTAATAGGTTGTGGAAATACCAATCGTTTGGCTTCTATCTCCGCCCAATGAATGGTTATGAAAATACGAGTAATCGGGCATTAACGCGCTAATCGGCAGAGAATACGAGGCCGATTATCATTTTATGGCTGCGTTAAACGAATAGTAGAGAGGTCAAAATGATTTGCGATTACCGCTCTAATCAACGAGCTTCGCGAACGCGAAAAATGTTTTGTTATGGCGGTAGTGGATTATATAAATGAGCATGATTATTAATAACTGGGCTAATGAGTAATGGAAGCGCGATTAATTAGCCATTGTCAATTGAGTGTCTAACACGAATGCTTTTTTTCACTAGGCTTTTGCCCGCGACATCGTCCACGTGGACTTTAGGATTTGATTCAGAGAGGAGATAAACAGAGAGAGAGAAAAACCAGTTAAATAAATAAAGAAGATAGAGTGTCATATTTTATCAGGCACGGCTGATAAAATATGACACCGACCGAGGGTTGGTAATCAATGAAATAGTAGTTTAAAAATGTCTACCGACAATCCCAGTATCGTACAATGTCATTGTTGTCCACAGAACTATATGGCTTTGCAATAAAGTTCTGTGACAACATTGTACGATTTATGGTTTTCGGCAAACACATTCAAGTTTTGGGCACTCGATACACTCCAACAGCCCACGTGTAGTTGACCATGCGAGAAGCTAATCCTTTCTTAGTGCAACTTTACGCCCTTTGAGGAACGTATCTTCCGAATTTTGACAATGTGATCAAAGCAGGAAATTCGATTTCCCCATACAAATGTCAACACCCCGTTGTAGCCCTGTCTAAGAGTTCTTTCAAAAATATCCTATATTATGCGTTTTATTATTTGTTTTGAAGAATATTTATAACAAGTTTCAAGTTGATACACGAAGGGAATATAATTTTCCATATAAACTTATACACCACATTTCACCCTCTTAGGAGTTGATTTGCAAAAAATTCGTTCTTAGTGCACCTCTACATGTTCTAAATGTCATGTTTCTATCTTCAGCGTTTTAGGCTATACGCTGTCTACATGTCAGTTAGTCATTACTGGTAACGGCTAGTCCGACTCGTTATCTATTACCACGGTAATACTTACGCGATTAATCGGCTGTTTAGCTCCAATGGCTGATGAAGAAAAGTAAAGGATTATCAATAGCGGCGCTAATGAGCGCACGAACCCAAAGCAGATGCCTATTTTTTTTCTTTTTCTTATTATCGTCATCTTCTCTCCGTTAAATTTGGCTATTTTTATTCAGACGCCGGTTCTACGTTGCTGGAGCATATCAAACGGACAAAATGATTTGGCGCCTATTGCTAATCGCGCTCGCCGCCTGCGTTCTCGTCGAGGCAAGTATTGACCTCGTTTCACCTTTGTCTTCGTAAATTCGGCGTTGACCCCGATCTTGCTCTACGTATTCCTAACTCTGTTTCTCTTCCTCTTCTTTCGCGTTTAGGCGGTGCCCTTGGCCACGAGACACAAACGCTATGTGCGTAAGAAGATTGGAGCACCAAATGTGAGTAACGAGATTGGGATATATCTTGATATACAGGGTCAACCATTTAACGTGACCACCCCAAATATCTCTGTTGCCTTTAGAGTGACGAAAAAAATGTCAGAAGGTAATTTGATTGATTTCGAAGGGCTCATACAATGGTGAAAAATTCATTTTTGTCAAGATCATAGTTTTTGCGTTCTCAAGGTCCTCAATGGTTTTTCAAATGGGAACCTGTTTTTTTTTTTTTTATTAAGACGTTGTAGCTGATATTCGGACGAATCCAACG
Organism: Ophion ventricosus; assembly: GCA_963932345.1. NCBI lineage: Eukaryota > Metazoa > Arthropoda > Insecta > Hymenoptera > Ichneumonidae > Ophion > Ophion ventricosus. The sequence goes on along the minus strand of OZ010715.1, from coordinate 22,810,912 downwards.
ACCTATGATATCATGATCTTGAAATGATTTTTCACCAAAGTACACGTGTAAAAACGGAAAATCGTGATGGTATTGACAATAAGAATATCCGAATAATGTAATTGAATTTTTTGTGCAGAACATTTATGATATTTACAAATGTTCGAAGTGATGGCCATTAAACTCGACACATTTTTGAAGACGTCGGATGAATTTTTGTCTTGACCAATGATTATCCAACGGATACAATAATGTCAATAGTCGGAGATATTTCTGATGCTTGTAAATACTGGCATTGTAACGTAGTAAAACTGTAGTAGAGTGAAGAATGTTTACCATCTACCAATATTAGAATCTGTAGAGAAGTGTATCCATCCAAAGTAACATGTAATAACCGTATCAAAAATACAGTCAAGCAGAGAAAGTGGAAATGATTCTGATTTATGGTAAGACCGGCAGAAACTCTGTGCAACCGCAGGAACTTTATGCACAACTTGGCTAATATTGGTAGATGGTAGACATTCTTAAATCTACTACAGTTTTACCGCGTTACAAGTACTACTGGCAGTACTACTGCCAGTATTTACAAGCATCAGAAACATCTCCGACTATTGACATTATTGTATCCGTTGGATAACCTGCGCCGCTATCACACCAGAAACGATTCGAAGGTGAAGACAATCATTCATCCGACGTCTTCAAAAATGGCTCGAGGTTAATGGCCATCACTTCGAACATTTGTAAATATCATAAATGTTCTGCAAAAAAAATTCAATTACATTATTCGGATATTCTTATTGTCAATACCATCACGATTTCCCGTTTTTACACGTGTATTTTGGCCAAAAATTATTTTAAGGTCATAGGTTATCATAGGTCGTTGGATTCGTCTGCATATTAGCTACAAAGTCTTAATAAAAAAAAACATGTTTCCATTTGAAAAACCATTGATGTCCTTGGGAACGCAAAAACTATGACCTTGGCAAAAATGAATTTTTCACCACTGCATCAGCCCTTTGAAATCAATCAAATTACCTCCTGACATTTTTTTCGTCACTCTGTAGGCAACGGAGGTATTTGGGGTGGTCACGTTGAATAGTTCACCCTGTATACGAAGGATAGTAAGAAAGAAAACTCGCACGAAAAGAAAGGACCAAAGATATTGGCGGGGGGGGGGGGGGGCAAAAAGTCCAAAGAACATGAAACGATGCTCAAAGTTTACATAAAAAAAGCGGATAATAGAAATGCAAATTGAATGGGAATTTTTTATTAGAAAAAATAAAATAAAAACATGAATTGAATAAATATGAATTTGAGAAGAAAATCAAACCATGTCGTAACTCAAACGAACCCAAATAAAAACTGAGTGCATGGAAAAACGAGAAAAAAAGTAAAGAAAAAAAAAATAAAATCACATCGGACATCCCATCGTAACCCAAACGAAACCAAACACAAATAAGTTGAGTACAAGATCGAGACTTGAGGACTCCTATATGGACCAGGAATAGCTGATTAGTAGATCATTAGTGTAAGTAACCAAAAATTGATATTTTCTCCTATTGAAAACATTGAAGTGCGTTTTCTCCAGTTTTCATTTTCACGATTTTTCTAAATTGGCGGGCGCTATAGAAAAAAAACTAAACGACCTATTGAATCGAAACAAAGTTTTTTCTCTTCAGTATTGAATTCTCTTCTAAGTGAAGGATCGTTAAAAAAGTCTTTTTCAATAACTTTTATAGCACGTTAAAGTGTTTAACTTTTTTTTTCAAACCTGAAAAGAGTTCTAATTTCACGATACTTTCTGCTTTTTCTTAGTTCACCCAGAAAAAAAAATATATGACAATTGAAAAAATGTTTAGTTTTTTTGTTTCCGTCAAGAATTACGAGCGACGAGTATCTTTCTCGCCGATTGGAGACTGCAGAGTGGCGAGGCGCTCATGAAATAGGCTGATACGTCGGCAGTCATTTATTGTTTCATGTTGAACTTTTTTTTATACATTTCAAATACATATTAAAATATACTGCAAAGTTCACTGGGCTCACGTTTTTTTTTTTTCACTTCTAAGAAAACTCTCGAAAAAAAGCTTTTTTGGGCCTCATAAAGAAGGACACCGCCTTAAATAAAGAATCGAGAGAAAAAAAATTAAGCTACAACTTACACCCCATCGTGACCCAAACGAAAATCGAATAATTAAAAACTCGAGGAAAAAATGAAGTCACATCGTACAACTCTGCGATGCATTTTTCCTTTCTTTCGTCCTTCTTGAAAATTCTTCGGCATTGACGCGTATTTCATACTCCTAAATGTTTTTTTTTTTTCGCAGCGCCCCCCTAAGTCAATAGGCGAAAGCTTCTCGGACACGGTAAGTGCAGAGCGACGGTCTTTTTTGTTTTTTTTTTTCTCCGGCGACTATATCGCAACAAAAGAGAGCGTAAAATCGTCATGCCTGAAGGGCCTTTGATTCGTGCAATGAATGATAATTGACGTTCACAGGTGGGGGTGGTCGCAGATCGATTGCCAGGGATGCTGGACACGGCGAGTATTTTGCGTAACGAAATTAGATTTTAATTGCACTCCTTAAAATGGAGAAATAAAATTCGGCTTCAAAAATACAGAAGAGAAACGAGTGGGATCGAGAAAAAAAATATTTTTTCTTTACTTTCTCCTCACAAAAACGAAACGTACGTTGTGTTTTATTTTTAACGGAAATGTGCATTCCCCCCCCCCCCCCTTTCTCGTCGGCAGACGCAAAATGCGGTGGAGACGATGGCGGAGGCTGGATCCGAAGTTGTAAGTATCGGTTTAAAGTCGTCTTGTCGCCATGATGCGCCGTTTGATCATGCACATTCCATCAAACTATTGTTTCAAGATTATCGGTAGAATCTGGAGTGCGCTTTATTTTTGCAGCTCCAAGAGGGAGCGAATGGTATCGCCAACGTGTACGAAACGGTAAATATCCCCACGCCGATTAGGGAAGATGCTTCAAGTTTACACGATAGCGTGACTTAAGAGGATCGGGCAGGGGGGTGGGGATCTCGGCAATTGTTGGCAATCGATTGGCGATAACGCTGATTATCCTCGGACCTCGAATCGATTCATTTGACACGTAATTCGTATACGCGGGGGCGCCCGAGGCTGGCGCCTCAATTTTGAGAATTGAAATCGAAATAAAAGGAAGCAGATTTCTTCGCTTCGGGAAACGAGCAGTTTGAACAAAACGACATTTCTTCGTGATAACAATTGTGCTTTTCTTTTCTTTTCTTGAAATCTTTTATTATTTCTCTTCGTTTTTTTAGAAAGTATTTCTCAATTTCAACGAGAATAGAGCGCATTTCCACGTGCAAAATCTTGAAAAAAAAACCAAACGCAGAAAACAAAAGAAAGAAAAATAAAAATTCAAGATATATTAGATGAAGTAAAAAGTTCTGAGCGTTTTTTCGCTTTATTTCGACGATGAAATTAACATAGTTAGGATTATCCGATTTAGATCAAATCGACGGTAGTATGGAAGAACGTGCTATCTCAAATTGTGATAGAAGAACGTGCTATCCCAAATTGTGATAGAAGAACGTGCTATCTCAAATTGTGATAGGAGAATGTGCTATCTCAAATTGTGATAGAAGAACGTGCTATCTCAAATTATGAGAGAAGAACGTGCTATCTCAAATTGTGATAGAAGAACGTGCTATCTCAACTTGTGATAGAAGAACGTGCTATCTCAAATCGTGATAGAAGAACGTGCTATTTCAAATTGTGATAGAAGAACGTGCTATCTCGAATTGTGATAGAAGAACGTGCTATCTCGATCAGTCAACATATTTTCATTGATACAGCACTGGTATTTGGGGCACCTCAGTATACAGAGCACTTTTTCTGTTAGGTTATTTAATTTTTTAATATGATTTAGCTCGATAATCGAAGAAAGTTAAGATATGTTTGAATAAACAACTTTTTTTTAATCATCAATATATTTATTTATATGGAATTTTTAGAGCCTACAGTACTGTAGGTTCTAAAAATTCCATATAAATAAATATATTGATGATTAAAAAAAAGTTTCTAATATGATTTAGCTCAATAATAGATTAAGATTTAGCTCGATAATAAACATTAAGATATGTTTGAATAAACAACTTTTCTTTAATCATCAATATATTTATTTATATTGATGATTAAAATAAAGTTGTAAACAACTTTATTTCAAATTCAAACATATCTTAATTTTTTTCTATTATCGAGCTAAATCATATTAGAAAATTAAATAACCTAACAGAAAAAGTGCTCTGTATACTGAGGTGCCCCAAATACCAGTGCTGTATCAATGAAAATATGTTGACTGATCGAGATAGCACGTTCTTCTATCAAAATTTGAGATAGCACGTTCTTCTATCACAATTTGAGATAGCATGTTCTTCTATCACGATTTGAGATAGCACGTTCTTCTCTCATAATATGAGATAGCACGTTCTTCTATCACAATTTGAGATAGCACGTTCTTCTATCACAATTTGAGATAGCACGTTCTTCTCTCATAATTTGAGATAGCACGTTCTTCTATCACAATTTGAGATAGCACGTTCTTCTATCACAATTTGAGATAGCACGTTCTGCTATCACAATTTGGGATAGCACGTTCTTCTATCACAATTTGAGATAGCACGTTCTTCCATACTGCCGTCGAAATATGCACCGTTTTCTTCGATAACTTTTGTCCATTTTGAAGGCAATTTCATAATTCCGCGATTGAAAAAGTCCTCGACCCTATTGGTAAAAAACTTGACCAGCTCATTTTCACAAACCTCTCTTGAGGCCAGTTTTGTACCATCAAGAAAATGTTGCAAATGCTTGAAAAGGTGATAATCACTTGGTGCCAGGTCTGGACTATACGGCGGGTGCGATAGAACCTCCCATCCAAGCTCTCGAAGCTTCTGGCGCGTCGTTAAAGATGTGTGCGGCCTGGTGTTGTCTTGATGGAACACAACACCCTTCCTATTGGCCAATTCTGGCCACTTCTGGTCGATCGGCTGCTTCAATCTGGTCAGTTGTTGATAGTAGAGGTCCGAATTGAGTGTTTAGCCCGATGGGCGCAGCTCATAGTGGATGATTCCCTTCCAATCCCACCAAACACACAGCAAAACCTTCTTGGCCGTTAATCCGGGCTTGGCGATCTTTTGGGCTGGCTCACCGCGATCGGACCGCAATCTTTTTCGGCTGTTGTTCTCATATGTGGCCCATTTTTCACCGCCAGTCATCATCCGCTTCAAAAATGGGTCGATTTCGTTACGTTTCAGCAAAGAATCGCAGGCATCAATTCGGTCCAAACGGTTCTTTTGAGTCAATTCGTGTGGCATCCATACATCGAGCTTCTTCTTGAGACCAGTCTTATGCAAATGGTTCCAAACGGTTTTCTGGCTAATCTTTAGTTCCTGGGCAATGGAATAAGTGCTCACATGCCGGTCCGACTCGACGATTTCCATGATTTTATCGACATTTTCGACGATTGGCCTAAAAGAGCGTGCTTCATCTTCGATGTCCATATTACCAGAACGGAATCGTTGGAACCACCGCTTTGCTGTTGCATTCGATACTGTATTGGGTCCATAAACAGCACAACTTTTTTTGGCCGCTTGCTCCGCCTTTTCACCTTGGTCGTAGTGGTACTGAAGAATGTATCGAATTTTACGTCCATTTTGGAACGCTGTAACACACAACTGGCTTCACCTGTCAAAACTGTCAAAGAACTTTTTTTGAAGCGTAATGTCACCTTTAAATCGCCGTATAGTATGACCCGATGCGATCTATACATCGTGAGATATGGATCACTAAAGACATCTAGCGGAAACGCTCAGAACTTTTTACTTTACCCAATATTAAGAATAACGTTGCTGATCGGTCGCAACGCTGGGTGTATTCCTCCCCCTGAATTGACGTGACTTCTGACTATTTTTTTTCTGTTTCTCTCTCTTTCTCTCTAGGGAGTTACAGGTGCCAGAGATGTGACCGCCGAAGGATTGCGTGTGGTATGTCACACACGCATGCACGCGCATACGCACGCACACACACACACACACACACACACACACACACACACACACACACACACACACACACACACACACACGCACACACACACACACGCACACACACACACGCACACGCACACGCACACGCACACGCACGCGCACGCGCACGCGCACGCGCACACGCACACGCACGCGCACGCGCACGCGCACGCGCACACGCACGCGCATGCGCACGCGCACGCGCATGCGCACGCGCACGCGCACGCGCACGCACACGCACACGCATATGCACGCAAAGTACAAACGACACGGATAACGAACGTGTTGTTCTGTCTTTCGTCGCGATGTATAGGTCCAGCAAGGGGTCCGTACTGTGCACGAACTGACCTCGACGGTAAGTGTATCGTCTCGTGAAATTTTCAAATTGCGCGCCGTTTTCTCTCTCTCTCTCTCTATCTATCAATTTATCTATCTTTGGTTTTGTTACAAACATATGTAAAATTAGGAGAGGTTTTATTTCCTTCAAATTATAAATACGACGAAGATGAGAAGAATGAGAGACAGAGAGAGAGAGAGATATGCGCGACGAGGATGAGAATAATCCTAAAAATATTCTTCCTGGTCAATTTGTAGGCGCTGGAAGGTGGAGCGAAAGTCGCGGTCGGCGTCGGACAACTCGTAAGTCTTTCCGTTTCCTTCTTCTTCCGCAAATTTTGCGTAGCGTTGAAAAAAAAAGAGCACAAAAAATACTTTCTCATTTTTTAAAACTTATCAATCATTTTTTTTCCCAATAACGAAACGTTGGTGAGCGAAATTTCGGAAAAAAAACGATCGATCAAAACGGCTTGACCTTTTCGCAACTTGATAAAAAATAAAAGTAAAAACAAAATAAATCAATAACCGATCGAAAAGAGAAGAAAAGTAAGTGAAACGTTCGAATTTGACAACAGGGGCGTACAGGGTTGGGGAGCGCAACGGACGTTGTCAACGCGGTGAGTTAGCACGAACGACACAATATGTAATAATACGTAATGTTCGCTCTTATATTTATGTTTTTTGTTGTTGACCAGACCGTGGGTCTAGCGGTCACCATGACTCGAGGCGGCCTTGATTTGGTAAGTTGTGTTGACACACACACGCGTTTTATTTTCCTCCAATCCAATGCAAAGCAAAGTCAGCACGGTATTATTCTCCTCGCGGAATTTCCGACAAGAAAGACACATTCCCGGGGAAGGAAAAAAAAAAAAATCATCATCTACCGTACGACAAACAAACGAACGAAAAGAAAATTAGTCCCGCGACTAACGAAGGCTCGTCCTTGCCGTCATAATTTTTTTTTTCCAGAAGACGCATCTTGTCGACTCTGGTGGAAAAGTCATCACGAAGGTAAATAGAGCGGGAACAAATTAACCAGTCATATACACGAGGGTTATTTGAAAAGTTTCCGACCTTTTTAAGAAAAAAAAAAACCTATATTTCGAAGCAATACAAAAAATTTTTTCCCGACGTAGTCTCCCTTTAATTCGATAAATTTGGTCCACCGCTTCGGCCAACCTTTCAAACCATCAGAAATCAAATTGATTGTCTAAGCGCGAAAAAGAATGGTTTACAGCGTCTTCCACCTCGGCATGTGGCCCATATTTCCGCGCACGGTTAATTTTTTCATATACAAATCTTGATGTAAAATCTTGAGCGTCCGTTCAGATGATATCCCACAAGCCTCAGCAATATCCTCAACAGTCAATCGACGATCTTCCATCAAAGTTCGATGTACTAAATCGACCATTTCGTCAGTTGTAGCGATTTTCAAGCGCCTGGAACGTTCCTCGTCTAATATGCTCGTACGAACACGGGGAGGCTTCGTTGTATACCGACTCTAACTCATTTGTCATTTCTTGAGGCTTTTTTTACTTTCAAATGAAGGAACTTTATCACTGTGCGATATTCGATTTTCTCCATTGTTGACAAACAAACGTCAGCTGGCAACTTTGGAAGAGTGCCATAGACAAAGTAATGATTAGAACGACTTGAAATTTTTACGGTTCACATATATCAAGGCGATCTATCAAGCGGCGAAAGATTTTTTTTTCTTCTACTATCACTTTTTTGTTTGATAACGCCGGAAATGTTTCATATTATCCTCGTGAGATACATATAAATATATACCTACACACGTATTTTATACAGGATGGCCCATTTAAATCGAGCCGCTCGAATATCGTCGAGACCGCAAAGATACTTGAAATATGTTTCGAACGAATATCGAATGCTTTTATTATTATTATTATTATTATTAATTGTCTTTATTATCGTCATCTTTCAGCTCGTTACTCCCCGAGCTAAAATTATTGATTGAGGCATTGAAGAAATGTAAGTTTTCATTGAACTAATTATAATGACAATCATCATTATATAATATAAATTAATAACAATTGCCATTATTATAATACCTATGAGATCATACATTTCTTCGATGCACCAATCAATAATTTTACCTCGGGGAGTAATGAGCCGAAAGAAAGAGACGCTCAATGTGATCCCGTTAAAAATAAAGGAAACAAAAATAATAATTTAATCGCAGCATATTACAAGGTGCCCGAGAAAACCATTGAATTCTTAGGATGCCCCCCTTCCCCGCGAAACTCACGTTCGCGTGTGGACAATTGTTACGATTATATTCGCGAGTGCAGTCCACGTTTAAGGGCGTACATTCTGTATCTACACGTGTATTGAAAAAAAAATGAGGGTAACGTTGACTTGGCAAATATATCGTATTGGTTTTCGTTCGCAGGCCATCGTCGGGGCCGACGAGTACGTAAAGGATGCAGTGGAAGTGGTGAGTACCGCCCGCCCCTCGCTCCCTTCCGTCGTCCGGAAGTGTACGGTGTTCCGGAAGCGAGAAAACAAAATCTCTGGAGAAAATTAAATATATATATATATATATCTACATATATTTATAAGAAAATAAGAATAGAAAAAAAAGAATAGGGGGGGAAATATGGGCGGAAATGACGAAAAGCTTTTCATGTACTTTGGGACTTTTGCAGGGCAAGGAGGCAATTCAGGACGCGGAGAGGAGCTTGACGAACGTAAGTATAGAGGTTCCAAGAGAGGTTTCTCTTTTTTTTTCGATTTCCCATTCTTTCTCGTTCGTAATTTCTTTTATTTCTTCTTCAGGAGGTAAGAGGAAAGGGAACGGATTGAAATTGCGAGAATTATATCGTTGAGCTTTATTTCCTGTATGGGTGTATAATTTTTCTCTTCGATCGCAGGGCCAGGATTCGGCACTGGTATCGGTAAATATGCACACACACACATATACACTCAAAACCGGTTATAACGGCATTGCAGGGACCCTGCAGTACCGACGTTATAGCCGATATCATTATAAGTGATACATGGACTGGTTATAGCGACATTGAAGGACCCATGCAGTACCGACGTTATAGCCGATTCGTCGTTGTAAGCAATGTCGTTATAAGCGGTTTAGACTGTATACATATATATATATATATATATATATATATTTGCGTAGTTAAACACACACAAGCGCGCGGAGGGTTACGATTAATTCGATGTTTTTATAATCTAAAAAAAATGCAGGCCTGACCCGCCTAGGGAGAACATCAATTGATTTGTCATTTTCGTGATTTCATCATCAGCATCAGGTGATTTTCGTATGGCTCGAAAAACAAATAAAAAACCGTTGTAATGTTTCATTTTTCTTTCTTCACTTGTCGGACATAGTTGATGCAACGGTCATCAATTGTTATTGTCATGGAGACTTTCGGACAAATAATACACGTTAGAGAAAAACAAAGTCACGCGTGTAATACTTTTTTTCTCTCATTTTTCTTTCCGAATTTGTTCGTAGAAAGATAAAAATAATGCGTGAAGTTAGTTTTTAATATAATTGTAATTTCATTGAATTTTCAAGCGGTCTCATCGAAATTCGATAACAAAAAAATAAGCTGAAAATAAAAATCAGCTGAAATTGAAGCGCCGCGAAGAGAGTTGAGTTTTTTTTCGTTCTCTGAGGGCTGAGTTGTTCGTCATTTTTACGGTCGTGTCTCAGAAGGGATCGGGCGCGGTGGAGAAATGCACACGGGGAAGCAGTGGCTCTGGGAAGAGTAATACGAGAGTGAGAGAGTGTGAGAGTGAGAGAGTGAGAGAGTGAGAGAGCCGGAGAGAGAGAGAGAGAGCGAGAGCCAGAGCGAGAGAGACAGAAAGAGCGTAATGAGCAATGACAATTAATGGCGACTATTGCTCATCGCTTTTCAGACTTCAACACCGAATCAGAGTAATGTCTCAAATAAGCCACAAACACCCGGAGGTAACATAGTGCCTGCCAACGGCAACTACGGGCATGGCAAAGGAAACGACGGGCCTGGCAACGGAAACTACGGGCCTGACAACAGAAGCTACGGGCCTGACAACGGAAACTACGGGCGTGGCAACGGAAACTACGGGCCTGGCAATGGAAACTACGGGCCTGACAACGGAAACTACGGGCCTGGCAACGGAAACTACGGGCCTGGAAATGGAAACTATAGGCCTGGCAACGGAAACTACGGGCGTGGCAACGGAAACTACGCGCGTGGCAACGGAAACTACGGGCGCGGCAATGCAAACTACGGGCCTGACAACGGAAACTACTGGCCTGACAACGGAAACTACGGGTCTGACAACGGAAACTACGGGCCTGACAACGGAAACTACGGGCCTGACAATGGAAACTACGGGCCTGGAAATGGAAACTATGGGCCTGGCAACGGAAACTACGGGCGTGGCAACGGAAACTACGGGCCTGGCAACGGAAACTACGGGCGTGGCAATGGGAACTACGGGCCTGGCAACGGAAACTACGGGCCTGGCAACGGAAACTACGGGCCTGGCAACGGAAACTACGGGCCTGGCAACGGAAACTACGGGCCTGGCAACGGAAATGACGGGGCTGGCAACGAAAATCCCTTGCCTGGCAACGTAAATCCCGGGCCTGGCAAGGCAAATCCCGGGCCTCGAAACCCCATCACCACAGTTAAACAAGCCGACACGACTACGCCTCAAAATTCTCTGATACTCTGAACAAAGCTTCCTATCGCAACCTGAAGAAGGATTCTCCACCGCGGCCGGGAGTGGTAACTTCGGGTTCAAAGGCAGGCAGCTCGTGTGACATAGAAATTAGCAAGTTAGTATCGTCGTATATGTAGTTATAATTTAACCAAGCGGGGTGTGACACAATTAACGGGAAATCGATGAGCGATAATTGTAAAGAAAGTAAAAGATCAATCGTGGAAACCTCTGTTGTCCGTACTTTCTCGAGTTTATCGATAATTTTGTTTTTGCAATCGGCTCGACTCAGTTCCTCGTGCATTTTGCCCCCACATCCTCCCGAACCTCCCCGGGTCTTATGAAAAATCGTATCCACCATCGAGCGGGGGGCACCCTCCAGGTCTCATTTGAGACATTCTTTGGCGTTTCGGAAAAAAAAACGTCGCGTACCCTTTTAGGAGCGCGAAGTGTACGATCTTTTGATTCTACGTTTCTCTTTTGTTCTTACTTGTTCCGCGGTCTCGTGTTTTCATGCTCGTGGGGAACAATAAGAGATTTGAGAAATCTTTCATGGATCTCGATGGATACTTTTTGAAATGTCGGCACAAGTTCCAGCTTTCACTTGATATACGACACGATGCACTTCATATGGTTGACACATGTGCGAGCGGTCGAAAAACTGCGAATGACATCTGTCGAAATTTCTCTACGGAATTATGCATAGATCCAACACAATTTTTTTCTTTTCTATTCAGTTAAAAATTTTTTATTTAAACAATTTTTTAATTAACTTTCTCTGCTTTCTCTCTCTCTCTCTCTCTCTCTCTCTCTCTCTCTCTCTCTTTCTCTCTCTCTCTCCCTCTCTTTGGCTTTTCTCTCATGGGCACCGATAAAGAAAAGCGCAAACTGTTTTCTAATGAACGTCTTTTCATTTCTCTCTTCTTACAGCTTAGATGCCAAACCTCGAGACGATCGGCTAACAATACCTGATGGCTTGAAGAAAAATAGAAATGCATGATAAATGATAAACGCCGACGCTTTATAATAAGAACTTTAGAATAAGTTGGCTTTATAAGAAGTTGGGTCTCGTAATCTTTTCGACAGGAATATTATGAGAAACACGTGTGCAACGTGTTTCTCATAATATTCCTGGAACGTGTGCAACAGTCTTTAACATTTATTAACGGGAATAAATGTTGAAGGGTTATAAAAATAAAAAATAAAGGAAATATAAAAAAAATAGTACAATTATACATCACGTTGCGTATATTGATTCTTTAATTCCGTGTGTGTGTGTGTTATAAAATTACGTACAATAATAACAGTAACAGTAGAAGTAGTAGTAGTAATTATAATAGTTTCGTCGAAAAAGACACGTGCTCGGTAAGTTCAAACGCAATCAAAATAGGACGCAGGACTACTTGAACTGGGTCAGGTAGGAGTATAGGGTTTTGTCCAAGGGGTAGGCCTTACCAGCAGCAAAGAAGAAGCAGAAGAGGAGGCTCATAGTAGGATTTCTACCATTGAGTAGTCTTAAGTGAGGCTTAAATGGAGTCCTTCAAAACAGCCTTCAAAATAGGCTGAAAATTTCGGTTCGGGTCATTCTTAAAATAATGTGATCCATGTTTTAAGTAATTCGTTGGCACCTTCCATTTATGGATTCAGTCAGCTTGAGTTTATTTTTCTTCTCGGTGTAGATGTTCTTAAGATCCATCTTCAGATCCGAACATACTTCTGAGCACATAGATGAGGTTAAGTGAGTAAGAGGATGCCTGTTGGATTTACGACTTCCTTTGTACATTATGCACTCAGTTTTTCCAATGGTTTTTGGACCCAATGGTTTCCGCTGTTTTCGCAATCTCTTCTGTGTCAAGTCGTTGTATATTCGAATGAAGCTACAATGTTTAAGATGGCTTAATAAACATTCGGATAAAATCAGTGCCGGCTGGCGGACTGATCCCGGCTGGGCGATTTTCCCAATGTCAGTCGATAACTTAACCGATTAGGCCACTGCTCCCTTTTTGCCTCTGAGGTATTTATGTTCACGAAGGAATTCTCGTCGTTGCAATAACAGTGCAGTCGGTAGTTTATTCGCTGTACTGGCCTGTTTGCCAATTGGAAACACTCGTTTTACTTCTTTGCGCTGCGGGAACAATATCGAAGTAGCTGCTTGACCAATTATGGACTGCGCACGTCATCCAAAGGTTGGAGAATATATCGTGTAAGAACAGAGAGCGCGGAGGATACATAAGTACGGGAGGCGTGGAATGTCTGAACAAATTTGACGGAAAAAAAAGTTATTCTTGTTTCTGGTCCATGTGGGATTTCAGGGACACTGCCGGTGTGCGCGTGTGTGCGCGAGTGTATTACGGCCACGCCGCGTTTATCGGATTTAAAGGAATCGAATGAGAATAAAACGATTTCTTTTTGAGAAACGAGCGCGCGCGTGTTTCGATTCGCGTCCTTCGTCACACGGTCTTCGTACCCTCGAGCTACAGCCAATCGCGTATACACGTATCTGCGGACTCTTCGGGTTTCGCTTCCGGGTCCGCGGGTTCAGGGCGTATAGTGGCAACAGGGTCGCGAAGGCTCCCGGATTTTGTCGCGTTCTCCTCCGTCGAAATAATGTATACAGGCGTGCTTCTCGAGCAACCTATATAAGACGGAACACGCCCGGGAATTAAGCGTCTTTGCGTTCCAACAGTCCTTAGTGCTGTAAGGAGGTTGGCAATCGGGAGAAAGACACGCTATGGCTTTGGTAAGTGATAACAGAATTTTGCCTTCACTCTATCTTTATCTTCCCCACGGGACTCTTCCTAGACTTGTTCTACCTATGGACACATCGAGGTTGCATTGAAGAAGGATTTATTTGCGAACAATTAGTTTATGGTGGAGCCTAGCTCGCTTCCCTAGAAGCCAAAGGCAAGCCAACTCCATGCGGACTACCACACCACTGTCATCTTAGTACGTCGATCCCTTTTTCTTAAGACCCGTCAAGATAAACCTAAGTTAATGCGATTTCCTTTGAAAGGATTGTGGCGCGCGATAACCTTCAGTATTTAAAGGGTGTCTCAAAATGATCTGACATTTTTATTTATTAATAAAACGGGTTATTTATTTGAAAAGTAGGAATATTTTTATTTTAATATAAGGTACAAACATGGAGGTTATGTGTGGAACACAATATCCGATAAATGGCCGCCTCGTCCCTGTTTGCAACCGTTCATTCTTTTGACGAAATTTTCAATAACATTTTGGCATAATTGCGGACTAATTTCATTAATGGTGCGACCAATTGCTTCCTTGAGCTCCGAAATGGTCTGTGGATCATTGGCATACACTTTTCCTCTCAGAAAATCTCAACGAAAGAAATTCAATGTCGTCAAATGCCACGATCTTGGTGGCCAATTCACATTGTCGCGGCGCGAGATAACACGACGACATGAAACTTTGTCTGTAATAACCTTCACAATTTTCACAATTTCTATGCATTCCTCGATCGTGTAATTCTCCATGACTAAACTTCAATACTTTCTGATGCCAGTTGTCAAAGATTAGTACTTTATGTTCGCCACGAAAAAAAATGTTGCGCAATTTAAAATGTCAGATCATTTTGAGGAACCCGTTAAATATTAGATGAAGTAAAAAGTTCTGAGCGCTTTTTCGCTCTATTTCGACGATGGAATTAGCATAGTTAGGATTATCCGATTTAGATCAAATATGCGCCCTTTTGTTTGATAACTTTTGTGCATTTTGAAGGCAATTTCATAATTCCGCAATTGAAGAAGTCCTCGTCCCTATTGGTAAAAAACTTGACCGGCGCATTTTCACAAGCCTCTCTTGAGGCCAGTTTTGTACCATCAAGAAAATTTTGCAATTGCTTGAAAAGGTGATAATCGCTTGGTGCCAGGTCTGGACTATACGGCGGGTGCGATAGAACCTCCCATCCAAGCTCTCGGAGCTTTGGAGCGTCGTTAAAGATGTGTGCGGCCTGGTGTTGTCTTGATGGAACACAACACCCTTCCTATTGGCCAATTCTGGCCACTTCTGGTCGATCGCCTGCTTCAATCTGATCAGTTGTTGACAGTAGAGGTCCGAATTGAGTGTCTGGCCCGATGGGAGCAGCTCATAGTGGATGATTCCCTTCCAATCCCACCAAACACACAGCAAAACCTTCTTGGCCGTTAATCCGGGCTTGGCGATCTTTTGGGCTGGCTCACCGCGATCGGACCGCAATCTTTTTCGGCTGTTGTTCTCATATGTGGCCCATTTTTCACCGCCAGTCATCATCCGCTTAAAAAATGGGTCGATTTCGTTACGTTTCAGCAAAGAATCGCAGGCATCAATTCGGTCCAAACGGTTCTTTTGAGTCAATTCGTGTGGCATCCATACATCGAGCTTCTTCTTGCGACCAGTCTTATGCAAATGGTTCCAAACGGTTTTCTGGCTAATCTTTAGTTCCTGGGCAATGGAATAAGTGCTCACATGCCGGTCCGACTCGACGATTTCCATGATTTTATCGACATTTTCGACGATTGGCCTAAAAGAGCGTGCTTCATCTTCGATGTCCATATTACCAGAACGGAATCGTTGGAACCACCGCTTTGCTGTTGCATTCGATACTGTATTGGGTCCATAAACAGCACAACTTTTTTTGGCCGCTTGCTCCGCCTTTTCACCTTGGTCGTAGTGGTACTGAAGAATGTATCGAATTTTATCTCCATTTTGGAACGCTGTAACACACAACTGGCTTCACCAAACACAAAACTGATAAAGAACTTTTTTTGAAGCGTAATGTCACCTTCAAATCGCCGTATAGTATGACCCGATGCGATGTATACATCGTGCGATATGGCTCACTAAAGACATCTAGCGGAAAACGCTCCGAACTTTTTACTTCACCCAATATTATCAAAAACTTTTTGTAATTAGGACATAGACATTGTGTCCATTGTCCGTTCATTCTCCAGGGCCTACTGCTTTTCTTTCCATCCGTGTCAAAATCGCCCAAAAAGTTCAGGTGTCTTTATCGCACTCGTAAGTCACGCGGTAAATCTCCCGCTTTTCCACAATAATTCCAATGCAGAGTAAACGGCAGGATTCTCCAGGATTACACGCTCCGGGAGTCCGTGTGCCTGTCGGGAATCAATGCACAATGAATTCCGCACCGTTCTCGTTGCCCGCGAAATTTTGTTGCTCGAGTCTTAATTTATTTGCGCGTTTCTTTACTTTTACCCTTGCCACGAGTAACCGAGAAATTCCGAAGTGGTGCTTAAATTCTCGCGCACTTCTGGCGCACGTTCTTATTGTCGGGTCGTAAAGAGAGCGAGTTGAATTTCCATCGGGGAGGCTCTCATGGGAGTATAAAACCTGGTTAGCCGGTGTGACGAGGCTGGAGACTTCTCGACGATCACGCTAGGCATCGATACCCATACTCATCGTGTACACATAAATGCGACCTGTACGTTTTGTACGTACAGGAGAACGGACATACGCGATGTATCCCCGGGGTGTCTTGGACGTCGTCGAATAAAATCCGACAAAAACTCAGCCTCCCCCGATTCAATATTCTTTTTTTTTCATTCATTTATTTTTATTCCTCGAGTCTGAATGATTAATGACGTACAGAAGGTACAGTCCCATAACAAATATCAGATCAATGCGATCTGTGGACCAATGAGATGAGATCGTGTAAGCATGAACATTATGGATTATTAGTATTGTTGCAAATATATCTGAATATTTTTAAAAAATGTTATAATTATCCGACTGACCTGTTCTTCCTGCTACTTATTGGTTTTATTAACTTGTTTGTTATCTTTATTAATTATATTTACGTTCGAAACATTTACTCACCGGAATGATCTCTTTAACAATTTATAGACTTTCTAGGCTTGTCGATTTTCCATGGCCTTGAAGTTTGCATCGTTGGAATGCAACGAACATTCTTTTTCATATGTTTATTTCCTCATTTTTATTATTTTACAAAATATTTTGGAAAATAATTGAGGGATCTTCGTAACGAATATTTGCCGAAAGAAATTCGAGCAATTGAAGAGCATTAATTTTTATTGCACTCCAATGATGCGGACTTCAATCTCATGATTTTCCTGTACGTCTTTAAGACATTCTTGCACATATAGTTTTGCTAATATTGTACTCGCGAACGTTTATTAGTTAACTCCCTTAATGAATCTTGAAATACAGCTGATAATCTAATTTAGCTAGATCATGAAGGCCTTGACTTAACTGAACTCACTTGCACCCAAAACCGGACCACCACATTTTATCGAAATCCTCAGCCCCGGTTTTAACACCAAACGTAAGAATATAGGCAACTTGATGCTCAATAGTGCAGGATGAGACAGAAAAATGAAAGTTTATTTAGATATTAGTTGTACAAATGAGTTCTCGGCCTTTTTTCATGAAAATAATGATTTATTTACTTGAAATCTATAAAAAAAAGGTACATTTTAATCGGAAAAGTAATCTGTGTTTGCTTCCGAACATTTTCCCCACCTGCCAGGCAGATTGCGAATTGCTTGCCGGTAAAAAGATGGTGATTTTGAGTCGATAAAGTCGGTAATGGAATTTTACACTTCATCCAACGTTTTGAAGTGGCTATCAGTCAAATGATGTTGGAGTGATCGGAATAAGTGAAAATCTGATGGAGCCGAGTCTGGTGGATATGCCGGGTGTGGAAAAACTTCCCAGCCCAACGAATTTAAAGCGTCTCTGGTCTTGTTTGCTGTGTGTTAACTGGCATTAGCATGCAGCTATATGACTGGCCAGGTCCTTTGCCAATATAAGGCCGCTTGCGCTCAATGCCGTCACATAAACGCTGTAGATGGTATTTATAGCGCTCAGCCGTGATGCTCTCACCTAGTTTGAGCAGCTCAAAATACAGAACATCCATGAAATCACACGATATGCACAGAAGGAGTTTCTTACCGTGAATATTGGGTTTAGCGGTCGATCTGGATAGATCACCCGGAGTAACCTACGATGAACGTTTTTTTTAACTTTTCATTCAACATCCATTTCTCATCGCCAGTCACTATTTTGTGCAAAAACTCTTTCCTTTTGAGGCGAGACAACAAAGACAAAGATCTGTCGCATCGTTTTGCTTTAATGCTTTCCGAAAGCACGTGTGGAACCCCGCGGCTCTCCTTTTGAAGCTTGCCGAGCTTTTTTAAACGACTGGAAATGTCTTGTTTGGTAACTCCTAATGTAGTAGCAAGCTCCGATTGCGTTTGGCAAGGATCTTCATCCAGCAATTGCTCCAAATCCGTGTCTTCAATTTTTTTCGGCCATCCTGCTCTTTCACCATCCTCGAGGTCGAAATTTCCACTCCGGAACCTTTGAAAACACTTCTTCTGGGTACTGATGGATACGGCATCTTCTCCCAATGCCTAACAAATAATCTCCTTACCTTCGGAAGTATTATTTTTCCAATTCGAATGCGAAAAGCATATAGTGCTCATGATGTATATTTTGAGGTTATGTTAAGCTGTTGGTCCGGAAAAATAGTCTACTAGGTTGATATTATATGACACCCGACCTGGAGGAAACATTTTTTCGTTCAAATATTCAAAACAGCTATTTTTATGTTCAGGCCAAGAACTTATTTGTACACCTAATAGATGTGCCAACGAAAAATTGATGCTATTCATTTCCTCGCAGATAACTTTTGCATCCGTCATCGGCCTGATTGGCGTTGCATCGTCATCACCGATTTACCCGGTCCCGTTGACTTACGTTGCTCTCTCGCCTATACCGCAAAATATCTACAATCAAGTTCAGGACACGAAGGGCGGCGAGTACGCGTTTGGCTATGCAGGTGGCCCGGTCGCCCGAGAAGAGGCCAAAACTTCGGACGGTGTGATTCGCGGTGCTTACAGTTACGTCGATGCGCACGGTATCGTGCAGTACTATCGCTACGTGGCGGACGACGATGGCTTCCGTGTTGTTGGCACGAATATACCCACGGAAGTGACACTGAACCCTCAGCTGCAGCCACAACTACAGGAGGATGAGCTTCAAGCAGTGAAAACTGAAAAGAAAGAGATCTTATCCAACAAAACCGCAGAGCAGGAAGCGTCTTCAAGCAGAAAGAAACGAAGCGCCATTTACGACCATGTACCCTTGGAGACAATTAAAGTGATTCCAACTGCCACCCTAGCAGTGGTCGGTGATGCATCCCTGCCAACTGCGACTTCGAGCCAGAGCCGGGTACAGGTCCACAAAAGCTTAAAGTCGGAGATTGGCTATCACGTTCAACCGGTACACAGCGAATCAATAGCTGTAGTGCCAGAAGTCCCGGTCGTAGCTCAAAGTTTCGAGACGATACCTGCAGCGCTCGCAGCTTCAGTGCCAACTTCCACATCCAGCCAGTTCCGTCATCAGGTTCACAACAATCTAAAATCAGAAATTAGTGTGGCCGCTCATGCGGTTCCAGCAACACCAGTTGCAGTTCCAGTGGTCGTTAAAAGCGCCGAACATATTCCCGTAGCAGTTGCAGCCTCGGTGGCTACTTCCACATCTAGCCAGTTCCGTCATCAGGTTCACAACAGTCTAAAAGGAGAAATTAGGGAGGCCGTTCAGGCGATTCCCGTTGAAACGGTGGCTGCGGTTCCAGCAACACCAGTTATAGTTCCAGTGGCCGTTAAAAGCGCCGAATCGATTCCCGTAGCAGTTGCAGCCTCGGTGGCTACTTCCACATCCAGCCAGTTCCGTCATCAGGTTCACAACAGTCTGAAAGCAGAAATTAGTGAGGCCGTGCAGGCGATTCCCGTTGAAACGGTGGCTGCGGTTCCAGCAATACCAGTTACAGTTCCAGTGGCCGTTAAAAGCGCCGAACCGATTCCCGTAGCAGTTGCAGCCTCGGTGGCTACTTCCACATCCAGCCAGTTCCGTCATCAGGTTCACAAAAGTTTGAAAGCAGAAATTAGTGAGGCTGTTCAGGCGATTCCCGTTGAAGGGGTGGCTGCGGTAGCAGCAACGCCAGTTGCTGTCCCGGCTGCGGTTACAAGTATAAAACCGATTCCCACATTACCGATAGCAGTTGCATCAAGCATACCAATCTCTACCTCGAATCAGCAACGTTTCCAAACTCACGATAGCTCCAAAACCCTGGAACTTCAAGATTCGTCTAATCTTTCGGAATACAGTTTGGTCAATCTAGAACCAGCGATCGGTCTGCAATCCATCAACACATTTTCTATACCGTCTTTGGCACGGCATCAGGTCGGAGTTGGCCTCGGAGTTGTACCATCGCCCTACCTTACCTACCACAATTACGAGAATGCGTTATTCGTTCAAGTCTGAAAAATCGATTTGTTGAGCAACTTTATTGAGACTGACCGATCTCTTATACCATAACTTTCGTCATCTAATTACAATGCCATATTAAATTCGATCCAACAGTACGAGTTTTCCTACGGATCAAGTTAAGTCCAATTCAATATGTATCTTTGCTGTGAAAGTGATCGACGTGTCCTTTCCTAACAGAAATAAATATACTTTGTGCGCAACACATTGGTCGTTCCGTCCTTACCTTCGGGTATGCCTGTTATGAAACTCATTTGCATTCAAGATCGAGATCAACCGCGGGCGTCAACCTTGGCGGACCTTGAATACACTTATCCGTATCTGTAACGTCCGCTATCCGTGCATACGCTGGACACATTCATTCCTTGGTGGGCGAATAAATTATAAAACGTAAAAGTAGAAACTAAAAGTGTGAACAGGCTAGGTTGTCGTCTCTATCAGCCCGCATATTGTACGACATGGGATACTGATAGGATAAGATCACCGTGTATGTACTACGAGAGCGGATCGCGATTGCTCTGCGTTATAACTATATACTTACTTATATGGAATGTTAAGAATTTATATCAGATTCCTCACTTCGCAAACATTTCAGATATGAGCTGTACGCGTATAAAGCACACAAATTCAATCGATCAAATGAAATAAATTATTAAATGATTAATTCTTATATCGTGTATTATTAAGGGTGTACCGGAGTCCTACAGCACTAAAAAATTTGCCTACTTTTGCTCGGGCTTAGTTATACATTTATAAATATATTATTTTCAAGTGAAGAGTATACATTTTATCTTAAAAATGTATACTCTTCACTGATTCTCTTCACTGGTCTTCACTGGTTCTGAGTATTTTACTTTAAAATGCTCTTGAAGAGTATTTTATTTTAAAATACTCTTCACTGGTTCTGAGTATTTTGATGAAGTGGAACGGTTTGATCTTTTTTGGCAGAGACAAAGCGATTGAGATGGATGTGGGCTTTGGGAACACCGAATTGGGGAGCTGAACAAACATATTGATTTCTACGAACTAAACACTTTATAATGATAAAATGAATTTGCCTCTTATTCGTCTTACATTATTTCAATAGTTTTTACTTGCTATTACGATTATTGGAAATAAAATGGTAAAATATACCATTTTTATGCCCTCAGGACCCATTTCCTTTATGCTCTCGCTCTGTTACTCATTTTTATATCCTCGCTTTTTACCAAGTGTTTTTTTTAGTTTTCCAAGTACTGATGCCGAAAAGCGAATACAGTTCAATAGAGGTCGATTTCGATTTTTTTTTCTTACAAGAGTATTGTGATGACGAGATCGAGAATTTACACACAATCGATACATAGTCTTCCAAAGTTTGGGCTTCTATTTAATAAGAAAATATTGATAAACAATGCAGTCATTATTATTTAAATAAAGTACCGCCGTTGCTGCCTGGCCAATCCGCGTAGGTCGGATTAGCAACTAGGTTCATCCGAAAATAAAAATAAAAAAATGTACTTTCAGTATAATAATAAAACTTTCGTGTGACCAGATACTTTTTTGAAATTTTGGAAATTACGAAAATGGCAAACTGTAGAAAAAAAGTTCGATTTTCGATCATAATAACAACTTCAATCATTTGTCATCACCAAATGGATGGACATAGGGAAAAATCATCCAGTCGTACGACAGAAAATATTATAAACCATGCTCTGTCCGAATTCGAAGGGAATCGGCCGAATAAATTTCGAGATACGACTTACACCGTTTCATAAAAAAATACATTCGAGAAAAACGAAAAAGAAAAAGAAGGTAAATCACAGCGAGGCAGTTTGCCATAGCGCAGTGAGCGATCAGACCTTTCATAAAAATCGTCACAAGTCGGACAATTTTTTAAATTTTCACAAAATCTTTGTTGAAAATTAAAGTTAAGACCCTTATGCCATAAATAGAGTCAAAGTGGCAACAGTGACAACACTGGGTACACCGAACCTTTTCGGTTTCTCATAAGTGGACACGTATATATGTGTGTCTCTTTAACTTCAGAACCGCCCTCGGACGCCAACAGGTCCTGAACCTGTCTGCGAGTTCCTCCCACACAACTCGGTTGTGAGAGGTGATTTTATATCATTTTTGGTGCCAAAAGTTGAAAAACCAGGTGAGATTTGATGTCTTTTTGCTTCTTCACCTATCGCAGTTATGTTCGAAGTCATTGTTCTCCCGCAATATGCAGCTATATTGCGGTATTTGAGTATTGTGTTTGTTAACCTAACAAAAATAGAAATTTGTCAGTACCCGCTTCAGAAAAAAGAGAGAGTCGGTACTCAGTGGCTCAATAAGAATAACACAAGATAATAATTAATCCTAAATCTGTGAAGGTATTTGAGGCACCTTGATCCTGCGAACCTGGGTCACTACCAAACCAACAATTTTCAATGAAAAAATCTGAAAAAATTCATGGTCAATCTTTAGGTCCTACTTCTCAAGGGAAAATAGGGTTTTTTTCTTATTTTTAATATTTTTTTTCAAATTAAATAGCAACCTGTGAAGAAAATGATTTGGGCAGAATGAAAACGACTCAGTTTCACGGATTGAGGGTTAAGTAAGTAATAATATGAATATTTTCGCGTTGTGATTTAGATAAGTATTGGTACTACTTCCTTGGGTAGGTACTCATTGTTGATTAATATTCAATAAATTATTGTGATTGGTGTCATAATATGCTGTTTTTTAAAATTAATTTTTCAGTAGTTCACTGTACAATACTCCCCATTGTATAGAGTAAAGCTTCACAGAACTTGTATTACCTACAAGTCTACAGTGGATCAGGGTAATTTTCTTCAAATTTTGCTTGATCCACTGTGTAATTAGGCACGTTTCACTATGTACAGTCCCCAGTACACAGTGGATCGAATCCTTTTTTTTTTAAAGGTTATTATCACCATCTATTGGGTTAGGCCGATCAGTGTCTTTTAACAAAAATGAAGATCAGACGTTACGTTTAGTCAAGGTTTCAAAAATGAGCCACTGATCCCACTCTGACCCTTGGCAATGAAAGATCGCACTCTTCAAATTTTAAGATTATAAAGACCCCCTGATAATACGGTAATACATATTTTCAGATTTATATTAGGTCCTATCATAGTTCGGTGGACACTTTTATTTTTCAAAAAATCTTTTATTTTTTATTCAATAATAAATGATATTCTCGTGTAGTAATTAGTAGTCCCCTCCGCTATCAATGACACGCTGCCAGACTGATGGGAGGTCATTGACCCCAGAAAATGTTCCATTTTCATTAAGGCTAGTAATTGCGGTGTTAATGGCGGAATCCAATTCTTGTTTGTTGTTATATCGATGGCCAGACAACTGACGCTTCAGATCGCCAAAGCAGTTGAAATCGCACGGGTTCATATCAGGTGAATATGGTGGATGAGGCAACTCAGACCAACTCCTGTCTTCGATTAACTCCGGAACTGCGTAGGCTTTGTGGGGTCTAGTGTTGACATGAAGTAGCACTGGTGTTCTAATGTTGCGACGTACCGCCCATCTTGGGATATATTCCTCCAAAAATGATTTATAGCGCTCGGCCGTCATTGTGATATTTTCCTCATAAGTCTTCCAAAACGCCACGCCGTGAACATCCGTGCCCACTATCAGCAAGACCTCCGTCTCGTGCAATTCTGTGCGTGGTATGGGCTCGGCTGATGTGCCTGGTCTGACCCAGGAGCGCTTGATGTCTTTGCAGGGGGGTGAAAAATTCGACCCAACTTTCGTCCAGGCAAATGAATCTTCTTAGGTCATCGTTGCGATGACTAAGCCACAACAAGTTCACACGTGCGATATCAACTCGCTTCTCCTTCTGGGAAGGCGACAACGAATGCGGAACGTATTCGCCGAGCTTGGATACCAGACATAAATCGTCCCTTAATATTCTTTCTACCGATGCGAAAGGTACGTTCAGCTGTGCGGAGATGTCATTAATGCTCACTCTACTAGAGCATCGCAACAATTCCTGGATTCGTTCTTTCCTTTCTTGTCTGGAAGGCGATCTTGGCCGACCCGACTTCGGTGCATCTCCAGTATTTGTCCGTCCCTCCTTGAACGATTTCATCCAATTCGTCACTGCACTTTTCTTGCAGTGAGTGCGTTCTAGCCTACTGCTTTGTGCAGAAGATTCCCCGATAGTCCAGCTGAATAATTCAGCAGAGCACAAATTTTCAAAAATGCGCGGTGTTCTTGCACAGTTAGAGACTTTTTCAATTCTTCCATTGTCGAAACGACGCGTAAAAACAAATTGCGTATGTTTTCTGAAATGTAAACGACAACACTACATAACAGTAACATAACCTCGAACTTATCACAAACAGGATGACAACTGTGAAAAAATAAAAGTATCCACCGAATTATGATAGGACCTAATATATGCACCACGTATATATTGCCGGAGCGCGTGCGAGAATGATCAGTTTAAGGGCATATAGAATTCCAGAGACTTTCTTTCGATCATAGATCCGCCAGGACTCCTCTCCCGCGTTCCATCCTCCCTAAGGGATCTCACGTGTAGTTTCTTCTCTTTCGGGTACACACGCGCTTGTGGCCGTTTCTTCCGTGTTCTCTTGCGAGTGTAACGAGAAATCATTTTTGCCCCCCCCCCCTCCAAGAACGAGGAAGTCGACCGTACAAGCTGAAATGTTGGATGATTTTAATCTTTGAAAAAAAAAAGTGGCGACCTACAAGAGTACGGGCCCTATCCTCGAATCTCACGACAGCGGCAATTCCATGGGTATCTTAATGCCCGGCTGCGGCATCACCACACCATATACGCGAGCATCGATATCAAACGTTATTTTCCACAGGGCCTTGTTAGATCGCGTTAACGAGACTGCAATATCGTCATCGCCCCCATACGGAAACATTCAGCCTTACACTTTTGCCAAGTAATTCTACCAAGATTTTGTCTATGGAACAGCCATACACAATTTATACGCCACACACGGATAGAATACTTTTTTGCAGTCCATATAGTGACGTTGTTTCTTCGCGCGCACATGAACGAGGAAGCGGAGGAGTCGCTAGGAGCAAAGGGTCCGAGAGTGCATCGCCGTATAGCAATCTCGTTGAATGAAAACGGTATGGATACAGTGTATGTGTGTGTGTGTGTTTTTGTGTGTATACTATTTATGCGAAACGAAGGAAATTCCAACGATAGAACTTGCGGGATATGTGGAATAAGAAGGGTACACCTTTGCAGAAAGAGCGGAAGCTACGAGCGCAAACGTGCGCGAACCGTGGCAATGAACCCTCGTGTGCGTCTGTGAGATTAGATCGGGAACAGCGGAGGAGGCAAATCCTAGCTGCGAAGAGCAACTATCGCGCGGAAATGATTTACCCTAAAGGTACATTCTTATTCGCAGCGTGTTTGCGGCAGCGATTGGCCTCTTTTCGAAATTCAGTGACAAGATGAGAGAAAAGAAACTGTATTCCACTTTGCTCGTCCGAATTTCGATCGAACGGACACCCAGGCAGCATCGATTCGTTAATGGACAACGGAAGACGCGTGAACCACCAACGCAGCAAGTGGGCAGCATGGTTTTGCTGAAAGACATAAATTTGTGATTCAGTTTCCGATCGTTTGAAGTCCCGATATTGTGTCTCTGAATTCTAATTACTCGTGTTTTTCCTATCAGGGATGCAACTTCTGATCGCATGACTTTATTTAAGGCGAAGTAGAAGGTGTACCGCGCGACATATGAGTGCGAGAGAGATAGCTAAAATGTTCGAACTGAGATTTCTCAAAGATGAATAATTTTTAGGGCAAAAGAAAATCGTCAAGCTCTGTGTCAGGATATTCTCCAGAGCCTGATGCTTTGGTTTTTCCTCAAAAACCTTGACCATTTATGAGAAAACTGGGTTGGAACATTTGTGAGGTTATGTTGACCTTGTACATGCCCTTAATGGAGCAAAGGTGTTAATGAAAATAAGTTTAAGTGATTTTAATCGCTAGCTGTGCCTCGATGTTTCGACGGTATTGTTTTTTTCTTTGCTATTTTCAGGTGAAGCTTCAGGTATCATCACAGTGTAACGGGTCGAAAAATAGCTGATTTTCGCTATTTTTTTTTCGATGGTTAAAATACGCTAATCAGGCTGTTTTTTTTTATGTCAAATCAAAGCACTCATGAAGAACCGAAAATCCATTTTTAAATGTTTATTTTTATATGTTTTTATGTTTTTTTTTAACAGTTGAAAATATCTTCGAAAAAAAGGAGTCCTCACGAATTTAGCCTATTATTTCGACAGTTTTTCGTTGAAAAAATATGATTATTAAAAAAAAGCTTCCATAGCAAGATAAGGGATGGTGTGAAGAATGTTGTGTCAAAATTTGAGACGGATAGCTTGAGGACTCTTCCTTTGAGAGTGTACACCGTTTTGAAAAACGACATTTCGAGAAAAACGCGTTTAAAGTTTCGAGAGCCCAGAAATTAAACAGCATGTTTATAACCATCTATACTATCGGATAATGAGAAAAAAAAAAGATTTTTTGAAAATTTTACACTGTGATCCCTCAAGCGGAGAAATACATGTAGACGACGGAAAAATAGCCAATTTTGATCATTTTATTTTGGAGTGAAACAAAACGTTTTATATTTATGAAACTTTAGGTGCAATTTATTACATAATTAAACTGTTAAAATTATTTTTTTTTATTACAAATTATTGCAAAATGGCGATCTTGTGGCGTGGTCTTCCAGGAAGGTTTTGGCGGCAGTTGTCTGTTTGTGGGAAAACCAACGACTTGAATATTGTGCCGAAAAATGTGAGCCAATAATTTTTAGTATTTTAACATCCAAATGCTGAACTTATACCTAAGAAACATTGAAAAAGTTGAAAATAAAAAAACGGGACGCTTCAGAAGAAAAAGTGAATATATTGTATGAAATATTCGTTCTTTTTTGCAATAAAAAAAGTACTTTTCACAAGTGATTTTCATAAACAAGTAGGTATAAGTTCTAAGTAATATTGTTATCGAGTAGTACGTACAATTTTAGAACGTTCGGTCAACTCTTTTTAAAGTTATGTTTCCCACAAACTTGAAAAATGTAGTGTTGAGAAAAACGTCTTTAAAGTTTCGAACTACGAAAACTATTTCAGTGACTTACCGGCTGATTACTTGCTTTACCACCGTATTCTTGAAATGTTTAAATAACATTTTACTTTAAAAAAAAATCGATTTTTCATGTATGCCCTTTCTTAACGGGTCTGCTTGGACCCTAAAAAACAATTCGATTTAAAATATTTTTTTGTAATAACAGTATTGGAATGACGTGGGCAGGTTTACACAATTAATACACAAGCTTGCCAAGTTTGACTTTTTTTTAAATAAAAAATCTTGATAAACAATTAAGATATTTTTTAAACATAGCGCTGCTGTTGCTGTATGGCCAATAGGTATAGGTCATTCTGACAGCTAGAATAATCCGAAATGACAAATAAAAAATGTACTTTCAGTATGATAACAAAACATACGTATGATCGGATACTTGTTTAAAATTTAAAAAATTACAAGAATGGCATAACTCGTAACAAAATAACGAAAATCGTCATAACTCGGTTAATTTTTGGCATTTTAACAAAATCTTCGTTGCGAATTGGAGTTGCGACCCTAGGCTGTGAAATTATGCAATAAAAGAGCGTATTTTTTTAAACTTTAAGCTTATGCAGATCTTTCACGCTTCTGGGTAGTTACACGCTGGCCCTTTGCTGGAGTACCAAAACGTGGATTCCGATTACGCGATCATTTTATCGCTATAGTCTGTTGCAAATGAAAAGGCACCTTAATACAGAGTGCTATGCATATCCGATGCCATTCTCGCAGCTCCATTTTCACGTGCACGTTCATGACCGTGTATAATATAAAGACGTATATGTGCACGCTGCCAATCTATTCGCAAATCTTCCCCGAGTATATACACGGACGCGTTAGGTACATCGCGTACAATATATATATATATATATATATATATATATATATATATATATTATAAGGACTACTTCAACCTAGAGTTAACTATAGTATCCTTACGATACATAAATAGATAGATACAAACATAAACCACTTCGAGAGCAGAGCTCTTGTTCCACGGGCGAAAACTTGTTCTCCTTTTTATGGTGGTCACAACGGTCAAGTATACGGGGGTTACGTGCGGCTTGGTCTCGGTGGCGTGGGCGTAACAGATGGTCGGGTGCCCCGACACCGGAGCGAACTGTCCTGAGATCACCAACCAAACGGAAACTCGAAGAATTTAATATCCAATAAGAACATTTCGGACTGACGATAGGGAGTAAAACCAGCGCGAAGTATTATAGACGTACCTGAACTCCGAGGGTGCGGCTTATCTGAGTCAAAAGAGCGTTTTTTTTTCAAAAATGATTTATAACTATTTTT
Source organism: Ophion ventricosus (assembly GCA_963932345.1). Classification (NCBI taxonomy): domain Eukaryota; kingdom Metazoa; phylum Arthropoda; class Insecta; order Hymenoptera; family Ichneumonidae; genus Ophion; species Ophion ventricosus. Next base: position 22,782,102 of record OZ010715.1, on the reverse strand, counting down.
ATTCATTCGTCGCATTGGATATGTAGTTATTACTTATTATGGAGAATATTGATTCGAAGTCGGAGGACAATTAGAAAACTAAAATTTAAAACAACTTTGGTTCTTTTGGGGTGAATTTGGTCCAGTGTGACAAGTGCGGAAGTTTTGATGCAGATGGCTAAAAAAGCCTAAAAATAGATTGCCATAAATGGTAAAGTCATACGAGAATCAATGTCAGCCCGTCACAATGTCGATTTCTTGTGATACCGTTATTGCTTTTTTTTTAGCGTTGTGCTCCAGTCATTTTGGAATTACATTCAGAGGCCAAGTGCACGAGTAAATCTTTCTCTTCAACGTCTGCTGTGGAGAGCGAAGACAAATTTGTGTGTTGCTCGAGTTGTCACGGCGCATCCACAAATCACGTGTGCAACGCGCCGCTCGTTCAAAACGCGAGGCGGTGTACTGATCCATGTATAGGTCTCAAGGATCTGTATTGAGAAACTTTCAGCATAAACTCCACGTTCCTCTCCGTGTCTTCCTATCCTGTTCCATTCTTCACTCGTCTCCGTACGAGATCCACTAATGCTACGCTATTACTGAATCGTTAGCGAGCTATTGCTAAGGCTGATTGGTCCGTTGAGGGGCGGAGTTCTGTTCGGGTTTGTTTAAGCCGGGACAAGAAGGATCCACAAGTTACCCGAGTACATCAGAGCTACACAGAGAAAAAAGACCATGGCATTTACAACAAACGCCCATAATAAAAGAGGGTATAGTAAAATTTCCTATAGTTTATTGACACCGAAATCATAATATGGGGAATACAACTGTAACTTCAATACAACTGTAAATTTCAAACACAAAATATGTACCATGAAAAAGCGATTTTAATCAGCTGTATATTCCATTCTGTTCAATAACCTTCTGCTATGTCTATGAGCTTTATTATCGTTATTTCATAGAAGTCCTCAGATCTTTGGGCAAAAAAGTCATCCAAGTGGTTTTTTATGGTCCAGGAAACTGAAGGTTTTATTATTCAAACGATTATGTAGCGCCCGGAACAAGTGATAGTCTGAAGGTTCAAGGTCCGGACTATACGGTGGGTGCACAAAAACATCCCACCGAAGCCGCAATAACTTTTGTCGGGTCATCAGAGAAACGTATGGTGCAGCGTTGTTCTGATGGAACACTACGCTCTTTCTGTTCGCCAACTCGGGCCGCTTCTAATCGATTGCTCGCTTTAATTTAGCCAGTTGTGAGCAGTACTCGGTCGAATCGTTTTGTTGGGTGCCAGCAGCTCATAATAGAAGGTTCCTTTCCAATCACACCAGAAACAGAGCACGATGTTCCTCGGGTGTAATTCAGCCTTTTCGATCATCCGGGTAGCGTTTTCGAGCTTCGAACATGATCTTTTTCGACTAAGATTGTTGTAGACAATCCACTTTTCATCGCCAGTAATCATTCGCTTTAAAAGTAGTTGTTTTAATGTCGTTCAAGCAGCAAATCGCAAGCTCAAATTCGGTTTATCAAATTCTTTTCGCTTAGTTCGTGCGATATCCAAACATCAAGCTTGTTTACCATTCCAAGCTTCCGTAAATGTCTCGAAACAGTTGAGTGTTCAATGTTGAGGTTACGTCCAATGTCTGTAGTCGTCAAATGCCGGCCGGAGTCTTGATTTTATCGACATCCCTAGCGACTGGCCGGCCGGAGTAAGGACCATCTTGAAGATCCAAATCTCCACAACGAAATTTCGCAAACCACTTCCGACAAACTTTAGCTTGCGGCATTCTTTCCGTACACGGCGCATATCGTTTTGTGAGTTTGCGACGCGTTTTTGCCTTTTCGGAAATAAAAAAAGCGAAATGCATCGAAAATACACGTTTTTTCCTTCCATGTTCAAAATATGATTAAAATTCCTCTGTCATGGATCTCGATGAATACTTTTTTAAAATGTCGGCACAAACTTCAGCTTTCACCTACTATACCACACTTCATATGGTTGAAGCATGTGCGAGCGGAGGAACACCTGCGAAGGACATCTGTCTGAATGTCGTCACGGAATTATTCATAGACCCGATATATCTAAACATGCAATTTGGGTGGCATGTTTGACTATTTATTACTCCCGAAATAATTATCAACTATTGTAGAAGGCTTGACAATATAGATATGGTTCATCCAGTGCTATCACAAAATCGGCGCACAATTACTAATGTTGCATACTAGGGTGGTCATTATTTGAGGTCAAAATTAATTTTACCCTTTCCGCCCCCTAAATCGGTTCGAAATACGTAAAAAGTAACGCTGTAATTTTTTCAGATTAAAAAAAATATATTTAACCCTTGACCACGGGGGTTGAAGTTTTCCATTTAAAATACATGAAATTTTCCTGCGTTTGCAGTCACTATTTTACTGTGGGCCTAAATATGTTTGTAAAATCTTGACATTTTCAGAAATTAGTTTACAAGCATGTTGCTACATGGAAAAAATTTCTAAAACCCCTACCCTCAAAATGTTGTATAACATCACCATAATAATTATAACTTTTTTTTTTATAATTTTTTAATTTATTTTGCTTCCTCGTTTTTTTATAAATGTATTTAAAATAGAATAATTTTCTAAACGAATTCAATTTTCTAAACGAGTTTTAAATGGAAAACTTCAGACCCGTGGTCAAGGGTTAAACATTTTTTTTTTAATCTGAAAAAATTACAGCGTTACTTTTTACGTATTTCGAACCGATTTAGGGGGCGGAAAGGGTAAAATTAATTTCGACCCCAAATAATGACCACCCTATTGCATACTGTACGTTAGATCTCGTTCAGGTCAAATTTCCATTATTCTATTTAAGTTTATACAATTCATATAGTTAACATTAACGTTTGTTGAGTACAATTTGCTAAAAGACCTTACAAAAAGTGACTATTCGAAGAAAATGATGGTAATGTTTACTTATAGCGACGAGGTAAATCATTTGCAGTTGGAGCAAGCACGGCTTAGTAGTTTTAAGAACTGCGGGTTTTTTTTTACAAATTGTTACATAATATGTTTGTTGCATTGCAAAAATAGGATATCGGTTCAATACTTCCTCTCATAGTTCACCTTTTATTCTTCTACCGTGGATTGGGGTTACTTTGATTCGTGGGGTTACTTTGATAAAAACTTTGTTTTGTTTTTAAATTCAAATTACGAAGTTCTGGAAGGCGACCGAAACTTTTTTTTTTTACGGTTGGCAAGCCTGAATGTTTCTTTTTGTCATCACTCAGACGCAGCACGAACGAACGGGTTTAAGTGACCGTGAAAATATAAAAAACGTAAGTAATATATTTAAACTATTCGTTATGCTAGAATAACTTAAAAAATAACAAGTTGAGTGTTGCAATGACACGTTTTTGATAAAAATCACCTTGTCAGATGTTTATTAAACTACACCATTATGCCTTGTTGTGTGGGATATCCTCAAAAACATATTTTATGGGCGGCAGTTGTTTCGTTGGGGTGTCTTTGATCTCTTCGATGGGGTAACATTGATCATTGATCAATTTCACCCCACGTATTATCTTTATTGCTCGTCTTGGAGTATTCTCAGTATTCTCAGTCGTGGAAAAAACACGTATAAGTACGTTTGCCATATAATGAAATTAGACCCTTCACTAGTGGGAGGTTTCAAATCAGTTGGAAGTAAAACAAGATTCAAGAGAATTAAAGGAAATATATCTGAAATGAATAACATTGATATAGTATCATTCTTGCCGAAACCTATGGATACAAATGATTATGTTGAATTCCCATTTGATATTAATGTTACAGAATTGTAGGTTAAGAAATGTTTCTAATGAACAATTTGATCTCTTTTTGTGATTTAGATTACCTAGGTAGACAACATGATGTTACCTACCTTACAACATGTTGTTTTCTAGTTTTTTAAAATGTTTCGAAGTTGATGGATTCGTTACCGCATAAATAATTATAAAATACCAGTTGTTTATCAATAAAGTTGATTTTTTAAAGTAAAGGTGTAATATTTGTTCGATCAAAGTAACCCCAAAACAATCAAAATCGTTGTAACTTACGATCCTGTTGACCGTTGTTTTTTCTTCTTTAGGAAAAATGCCCCTTCTTCTTCTTTTATTTTACTTCAAAAAAAAAGGCCGGTTTCAAAATAACCTCACTCTCAGTATAACTTTGATCACGACTAATTATTCTGTTTCTCATTTATTTTTAAATATTTTAAATTGTAATTTGGAAGATAAAAAGACTGATAAAAGTTGATGTTTCCATTTTAAACAATTTTTTTACGATATTATTTAAAGAGATATATTAATTTTAATTTCAAAATTGATCAAAGTAACCCCAATCCACAGTACGGCCCGCATACCATGCATATAGCGGGTCGTATCCTATAATATGGTACAAATCACTATAAACATGGTCGCAAATCACAAGCAACATTTTTTTTTCTTCAATTTTTTATATATATTTTAGCCCTGTTCGCTATTAGAATCTTGGGGAAAATAATTTATGATAGTGTAAGGGAATATCAATTTTATGAAAACCTACGATATTTCATTATTTTATATATTTCATTGAAGAATAAACGTATGCTTGTAAAATTGATGGTTGCGGGTTAAAATATGTGCATAATTGATGCAACTGCTAAAATATCAATTAAGCAATACTAGATTTTTGGCAGTAAGTATGGCTACGAAATATCACTGTCCTCTCAGGGAAATATAAAATATGATTAAAATATGATTGAGAACACCATATATTTTTCTCAGTGTAAGAGTGAAGAAGACCGGTCCCGTTCGATTCCGTTGTGAAGAAGATCCTTCGAAAAGGACAAAGGACAGGGAATGAGACTTGAATGGGGTACGGTATATGTCGGGTTGGGAGTATATGGTACAATGGGGTTTAAGGGCTTTGCATTTAAGCTTGGGGCTCGAAAAACCGGTCGATTTTCAAAAAAAAATTCTGATGAAAGTATTGGGATGACGGGGTCAGGATTTTACAGACAATTAATACATAGTCTTGCGAGCATTGAGCTTTTTTTAATAAAAAATATTTATCAACAATGAAGTTATTATTATATGAATAAAGTGTCGCCGCTGCTGCATGGCCAATCGGCGTTGATGGATCTGGCAAGTAGGGTCATCTGAAATTAAAAAAAAAATTAATCTTAGAATAATAATAAAACTCTTGTATGACCAGATACTTTTTTAAATTTAAAAAATTACGAAAATGGCAAGCTGTATAAAAAGAAGGTAATTTTCGACGAAAAACAACTTCAATAATTTGTCATTAACACATGAGTAAGCATGTCGAAAATTTATCCGATCATACGATAGAAAATGTTCAAAACTATGCTCTGTTCGAATTTAAAGTGAATGAGATTTGTCCTGATTTTTCCGTTTGTCAGTCTTTAAATGAATTTTCCACCAATTAAATGTTAATTGAATCAGATGTCTCACACACAATTCTGTTATGGAAAAACGAAGAATTTCATGTATGATGAAGTCCATTTATCTCCGTAGGACCGATTTTATAAATAAGAAAAGCGTGGGGTGCATATACACTCTAGTCATGTGTTTGAAGTTGAAAAAAAAAGAGTCATGAGTTCTAGGGTTAAGACCCTAGGAATTGGCTACTAGGGGCCTGACAAAAACTGGTTTTAGTCACAATTATCTTTTATTTTCAATAAAATTTCACATAATAGTCGGGAATTATGTAACACACATGAAATAAAAAACTTGCTTTAATGACGCGTTCATATTAACATTAATATCAAACTCTTGCAATGCCTTAAAAAATAATCAACTAATTTGTTATTATTCTTTATTCCAGTGGCCAGTATGTAAATTTCACTTTCAGTAGGTACTCGATTGAATAATTCTATTTCCTATTTTGGTATTTTTCTATTTCATCTGCTAATTTTCTATTTCTGCGGTTTAAAAAAAAATTTTTTTAGCTGGAATTTGCTTTCACCAATGTCATTTTGCATGTTGAGCAGAAAGTGTCCATTGGTCTTTAAAGTGCAGCACCTAGCCGTGAGGCCCTTAACTACACAACCCCCATTAGGTCCGGGATTACGATACGCCCAATCAGCGCGGAACCGCGTACGCATTCCTTCTTAGTTTACACCCAAGATTCGAGGCCTGGAATGCAACTACCATCTCCATGTAAAGCAGTGAGATATGAGAGAATCCTTTCTAAAGCATTGTGCTTGTAAGCTACTTTTGTATCCGTCTCATAGCAGAAAAACATTTTTAATATACTTTTTTAAATGTTCAGTATTTGTTTTATCATTTTTTAATTGAAGTATGTTTTTCATTACTATCTTTTCAGCTTCTAAGGCTGACGTATTAATTATTAAGATTTTTCTATAATTAATGATGAAATCCTCTCCGTTCTTCATATCCAATTTCAAAAATTCATCAATTGTCCGAGCTAACGGTAGATTCTCAAATCGGTGTTTTAGATTTACAATGATATTATCGAGGAGAAAGGTGTACGAGTTGATCCCTTGGGGTAAGATGATCACTTTCAATTGCGACGAAACAATTAACGCTATCTAGTGATATTCTTTGGTAAAAAATAGCGCCCAGCACCCTCCCCCCCACGTTAGTCAATCAATGATGGCAGTATGAGCAGTGCACTTATTTTGGCGGAGAAAAAAATAATATTGTGAGCTGTTGATCTAAGGTAATGTTGACTTTAAGCTTAGGGAACTTTGATTGAATACTGCCAGTTGCAATAATTGTTGTGTTTGCGGCTTTATAATATGCTCAATTCGGTTTTTTTGGTTGGCGTGGTAACAGTGGAACACTTAGAGTTTATGTTACCGAGCAATAAATGAAAAAGTTGACTTTGGGGCAAGGTGATTCCCTTCGAGGTGTACAAGATGATCACTAGGGATCATCTTGTACACAAATAACAGACCTACTTTCTTTTTGTTAAATATTATGTCGTATTAAATATTATTATATTATTAAATTATTATTTATTATTTTATTATAATTTTATTATTATTTACTTTTATTCATTATTATTTATTTATTTATTCATTATCTATTTATTTATTTTTATTATATTAAATATTATTAAATATGAACTATTAATGTATGATTCATTTCACAAATAATAATTGATATACCTAAGTGATTTAAGCATATCTGTGGCAGATTGGTTTAGTTTAATTCTAGTTGGGTAAGATAAAACTTATAATATACTTAAAGGTTATTTAACTTGTAAGTTCAGTTTATGTTGTATACTTATGATTAATATATATAAAAGTGTAAACTCGACCAATATTTACCTATATTTACCTAATTTCTGCAGAATAAAAAAATCCTAAAATAGGAGCAAGATGATCCGGCGGATCATCTTGTCCATACCCTAGGGATCATTTTGGACATCGGGGTGTCCAAGATGATTCTGATGTAAGGTGTTTAAAAAAAAAGGAATTTTTTAAATTGAAACCCTAATCAATCAAATATTTCGAAAATGCCAATCGTAACATAGATAAATATGCCAGTAGTAAACGCTCTCAGATCTTAATTGTGTTGAATATCTTTGAAATTATGAGCATTTTCCCTTAAGGGGATCATCTCATACACCTTTCCCCTACTACTTGGTAGTAAATGTTGATCTTCTAGTATTTTTCTTCATTTTATTTTTACACTATTTAATTTACGTAATGAAATAATTATTTTCTATACAAATTAGGAAATTACGGCTAAAGCAATAGTTCAAGTTTTATTAAAATTGTTCTTTATGCCTGCTTGGGTGAAACTTAAATAAAATTAATCGATTATTTGACTTTAATTGTGTTTGATCGATTTTTTTCTGGGCGGGAGGGTAATGGGCTTTGGGGAGGGGGGGGGGGGGGGGGGGGTCCGCCAATGACCCTAGGCTATAAAACTACGCTAGGCTATAAAACTACAAAAATACTATTTTTGGAATTTCAAGCTTATGCAACCGCCCTAAACGGAATTCAGAATTATATTCTGAGCCTCTGGAGTAGCGTTACCCCCTAGGACTGATCGTGCAGTCGAAGGCTTTCGAAACACGTGAAACAAGGAATCCTCATTCCTTAAGGAAGCTCCATGTGTTATCAAAACACTATACTTCAATACATCGTCGAGCACAGGCGGTCTTGTAGAGGGTAGCAAGCCTACCTATGTAAAGCTTCGTTTACTCCGGTGTACCCGTAACACACATACATAAACGCGCACACATTACCGAGTGATGTAAGATCTACAGTGTAAAGTACACAATGCAAAGATCCCGCATGTGTGCGTGGTTATGAGCGCGATAAAAAACCTTTCGTCGGTACATAGGAGCCTCGTTTGGCGCACGGGCTTTTTAGTGCCAATGTCAGAACCAACGCAGTGCGAACACGCACCCACGTTATCCCATTGTTCGGAGAGCGATGAATTATTCCCGGCCGGATTCACGCGGTGAGCAATGCTAGTGTGCCGAGTAACTCGAATGGAATTAACGCGGGGAAAGGGACGAGAGCTCGAATAAACCCTTACACAAGTATATACATATATATATATACAGGGTAGTCCGAAAATTAATGACCAAACGGAAAATCTAGATGCCTCGTATCAATACCCAACCAAATTATCCCCATGCATGTTCTCTGATCTTTTTTGGTTTTCGAGAAAAAAAGCATTAAAAATGTTCTTTCGTTTTCCTGTAGGGTTTTATTAATTTTTTTCTTCTGTGTATGTACTTTCCTTTTAGAAGGTTTTAAGGTATTTCTCTCGCCGAGGGTCGTATTTTGCAGGGACCCTTTTGAATCATTAGTAGATTACAGTGGCGCACTATAAAAATACGTTACAATCAATTATTATACCCAACAATGAAATGGAATGAAAAAATTCGCATTATATTTGTAGATTTAGACATCTTTAAATGCTCTCTGAGAACTTGCGGTTAGGAAAATTCTTCTGCTAGTCACATTTTTCTAAGTTTATCATTAATATTTTCTTGAAACATTCGGTGACCCCGTGTTTTTATTGTCGTTACGGAATCTTCAGAATAATTTACATGCTTAGAGGCAATTTATATTAGACATTTAGATTTATTTAGTATATAAATTATCAGATAGAAATGTGGCCGGAATGTCATCTCCACAAAGTGCTACTTAAATGAGACGATTTTTTAAGTCATAATTTTTTGTTGAATGTTCGGTAACCTCGCTCGAAATATTACCAGTATCCTGGAATGTATTTTTTCTTCATTGTAGACGAAAATCAGTAAATTGCTAAAATTCCGCACTCGTGAAAAGAAAACCTTAATAGAAATTGGAAGGAATTTAAACTAGTATAAGGATTTTTTAAAATCACCTGAACTTTAGTGACTCTCAAACCTATTTTTTTGACTTTTGATAAAAATCTAAAGTATTCACGTTAGTGTTAAATTGGTAATTTATTTATTGCTCAACAGTAGACATCATAAAAATAACACAAGTGAAAAAAATCGCAAGAAAAGTACGTACACGGAAGAGAAAAATAAAAAAAAGCTTTTTCCTCGAAAGCTAAAAAAAGCTCGTAGAACATACATGGCGTTGATTTAGATCGGTATTGATACGAGACATTTAGATTTTCCTTTTGGACGTCACTTTTCGGGCCACCCTGTACACGTTTGTATATACGCACAGATAAATGTAGGTAGTACTTGGTGGCGAGTGTGCCCATCGCCTCATTCATTTTCCATAGCCAGCATAATTTCAGCTGATCTCAATCATCGCCCGCCTCTGATTTCTCTGTTACGACCCAAATTGGCCGAACGAATGCAATCCTCCGAAATCGCATCATGCTAAAGCATCTTATCGGCTATTATGCATACATCATTCTCATAAGTCATCGCAGCAGTGGCCATGACACCGACATAAATACCACGTTTGTTATATCTACATTTTTTATTGGCATGATGAAGTCTCTGTGCAATCGTTTCTGCAGCCTGAAATTAAGTGGGTAGGTTTTGTGTACGATGCTGAGGCGATATATATACGTTTTCGAAATTTTATCTGCTTGTCTGGGTGCGAAAAGGGCTGGAGCTTTTTTTCTTCAAACTTTGGCATGTCAGGATAAGCGCTTCGAAAATTTCTATCAAATAAATCTTTTCTGTGAAAGAAGAAGCGGAGAAAAATGATACTACGTTTAAGGTGCACTATAACGGGGTTAAATAGGTGTTATTTAGTTCTAAAAAAAAGGGTAGGGTAGGATATTGCTCCGTCACTACCTTCTCTACTCGATCCATGGGCAACTTGACTCCAAAGAGTCTATTAAGATGAACAGAAAAATATTTGATTGAAATTGATCAAGAAGATAATGAAGCAATTATGTAATTAATGCCTAAGAATAGAATAAGAAGATTAATAAGAACATTTGATTATTTTTATTTCATACTGTTAATATGGACACGTGCCTGTCCATATTTTCAGACCAGTCCGGAAATATCGATATTTCACGAGTTAAAAAAAATGTTATTACAAAGGATATATATATATTTAATAAGTCTGATTGTTACTAAATATATTAAAGCAATTGCAATGGTGTTATTATTCTTGTTTTCTTAAAATATATTCCCTTCTAGAATGATTTAAGCCTTAAAATGTCCATATTTTCACCCTGTACCTTACAAAATGTTATAATAGTATTTTGTCTGAATTACAAAGTTGACGTAAGATTTTCATTGACACCCCCGCCCTCCCGCTACATGGGGGGTGGTTGGTGAGATTTTGTCAGACCCCTCCCCCACCTCCCCATTTGGAACTCACGTAATTAATGGACGTTCCTTTGGAATTCGAAGGAACGTGATTTCTAAGCATGTGAATTTTCTGAATATACACATGCACAAACATTTCTCGATAGCCGATCTAATTCTCCAGACTAGCAAAAAAAATCCTAATCTTCGCTTAGAAATTGAATTTCCGACAGAATCACATGTAATCCACACGTCTCATCCCTCCCATTCTCTCGTCACAATGGGATATTTCATTTTTATTTTCATTCCGCACTCGCAAAAACATCTGGAAATAAATTGTACCCGAGCAACATCGCGGACAAGACAACGAAGGAGACAGGATGCTTGACATCATCCTGTCTCCTTCGTTCCCATTTTTTAATTCTTGCGTGGTGACAAATCTTCAGACGGCCTTCGGGACCGCATCTGTCTAAAATTGTGCGTGTGCTCCACGCACATGTAAAAAAGTATATCTGTGCTGTCGACGCATGTTTTTATGGGGTTTCTCAGAAAGGGTCGTCACCGTGATTGTATTCACTCAATTGCGTTATTCACATGGAATATTGGCTGTCAGCACATTTGCCTGTTTTGAGGACGATCCTGCAACATTTTTTGCCAACGAACCGTTGATTTTAGGGACAGGGCTATCCTTGAAATGATTTTTATATAAATAAAGGCTTAAATTTAACAAAAGGCAATTTTGAAGACACCAGCGTGGCCATAATGTTGGGTACGAAGATAATAGTCTACGAGGATTGTCCTCGAAGTCGACCGCCCTCAAAGTCATCATCATCATATATATATATACATTTCTATATGTCTATGGAACGTATCTCTTGCTCAAATTTTATAGTCTGGAATGCAATGTTAAAGCGCGTAAAGAGGATTACGTGCCGCATCCGTAGATGCATGCACGCAGCGTGTGTTTGCAGCGGTGGAGAATAAAGTAAAACCTTCGAAATGGAAAAAAAATGAAAAAAAAAAAAACACGACGCAGGCGGAGATTCGCGGGTGGAAGAGAATGGATACATACCGGGGGAATGAGAGGGCGAGAGAGAAAAAAAGAGCGTGTACAGGATGAGAGAGAGAGAGAGAGAGAGCGAGAGAGAGAGAAAGAGATCGCGAGTACGAAGGGTTGTAAGGCTCGTGTAAGCAAGGGGACTTGTGCTCTCGTCGCGCGCGTTCGCTGAAACCAATAAAGCTTGATTTATCGGCGTGGAAATCGAACTCGGGGTGATTTGTGGTCGCGGGGCACACTCTCGAGCGAGTACCGCGCGGCAAAGCACCGTAGAAAGACCGGACCAACCACGAGAGGGAGAGATGAGAGAGAGAGAGAGAGAGAGAGAGAGAGAGAGAGAGAGAGAGAGAGAGAGAGAGAGAGAGAGAGAGAGAGAGAGAGAGAGAGAGAGAGAGAGAGAGAGAGAGAGAGAGAGAGAGAGAGAGAGAGAGAGAGAGAGAGTGGACCAGGCGGCTACGTATATTCTCCCGCTGCTTCAATCACGATGATGATCATGATGATGATGATGATGGCGCGACGATCGTGGCGCGCGGTTGTAGTGGGAGCAAGGGAGGCAGGGTGGATGGGGGGAGGAGGGGAGGGGGGCAGAATGGATCGCAAGTACTCGCGGGGGTACTCGCGTCCTCGCATCCGACTAGGATCCTATATAAGAGGATGCAACATTTTCCACGGTTCTAACACTTGCATCTTCCGTTCTACACGTTCAGTCTGTCTATACCATACCGAATAATCGATCGTCATATCTCAATATACATACATCAAAATATATATTGTTGTGCCCTTCACTCTCGTCGAATTTACATTCTCCAAAATTATTGTTCTGAGAGAAAAAGTTCGTCGTCGAAAATCATGAAAACGATTGCCGTGAGTAGTTGATTGAAAAAATATACTTTTTATTTATTCTCTCATGAAAATAGCTTCGTTTTTATCAGAATATTTCGGGGTTTTCAAATATTTTATACAGTAGAGTTAAGTAGACGGAATAGTTGAAAAATCGCGCGGAACGAATGGATAAACGTGTGGACGTGTGTTTTTGTGGGGGTGCGGGAATTCGAGTGATTATAATTTTGTACTAGTAGTTTTAGTTGACGTCATTTTACGATATTTAAATTTCATTTATCACATAACCTGTGATTTTTTCCCGAATTTATGTATTTCATTTTTGTCTTGATATGCCCGATTTTTTTGAGGATGCGGTTTTTTTTCGGCGGAGTTTTCGTTTTTAGGGTCCACGATAAAGAAATTAAATGGATTGCTCAAGATATTTTTTCATTCATTTTTATAATAATGTATTCAAATAATTTATTTTGTATTTGTAACTAATCCTATTATTATCTATTTTATAGCAGAATATTCTTATTATTATTTTTTCAATCTTCAAACTCTTCGATTCTTTTTTTGTCTCAAATTAATTCATTATTATCGTAATTTATTTTATCCACAAGTATTATTATTACTTTTCGTATCTTAGAGCATCTTCAAAAGTTTTTGCACTTGTCATTCCAGCAAAACGGTGCAGAAATTCCACATTTGCGAAAATACTTTTCTGGAAACTTTTACAAAGATTGTCAGGACTAACTAACTACTAACCGCACAACCTTGAAAATAATCATGCTTTCTATTTACCGGTATCCATCCTTTTATCGTGCGTCCTTATTTATAAATATTAGTACAAAAAGTCAAAATAATTTATTCAGCTATTCAGAAACATTCTCGAGGAAGATTTGAGTAATCATGATCACATTGAAGTTTGTATCATTGGAACGCAACCATTTTTTCGTTAATTTTCCATTTCTTTATTTTTATGCATATCCACATCCTTTTTTTTTTGCAAATTAAGGTCGTAAATCTCTAATAAGAATACGTAAAAACATTTGAGTCATTTTCAGAGCGAAAAAAAAGTTTGAACCATCGAAAAGAATGAATTTTCGTTGATTTCTAACGATGCAAACTTCAACATCATCAATCGTGTCGAATTGTCCAATCTTCCTCGAGAACCTTTTTTATTTGATTGCCAGTTGGATGTGAGTAGTCGCCGGAAAATCGCCAATGTTCATTGACATCGTTTCAGGTGTTGATTAGCAGTGTCTTGGTGCTCGGATCGGCTTCGCCGATAGCCAATTACTGGCTGAGTCCAGTGGCATCGCTGAATCAGTATCACACCCAAGATGCTGCAGGCTCGTACCGTTACGGATACACCGGACCTCATCACGCGAAGATGGAAACGAGATCGAACGGGGTCACGCAGGGTGGTGAGTACCAAAAGTCACAAAAGTGGGTGTACTCCCGTTGTTGGACAATTATTTGTCGGATACTTTGACCGGCACGAGAGCAATGCCAATCAATTTTGACGTTAGGGAGGCACGAGTCTTGCATCAATTACTGTTAGAAAATATCGATTTTTTTTTCTTCACCTCGGTACATTCAATTTTTCTGTCTCGAAAATGAAGTAGCTGATTTTACGTCAATTACGAAGTAGAACTTGCATCGGAATATCTGTGTCTGAAGAATAATCGGTATTTTATAATACTCCCAATGAGTCGAGATCCTTTTACTGTACACCGTACGATAAAAGTATGTGTCGTTCATAAAGTTTGCATCGTTGGAAAGCAACGGCATTATTTCTTTTCTTTTTTCATTTCTTCATTTTCATTATTATCCAAAGCCTTCTTTTTTGCAAATTGAGGCCGGAAGTCTGATAAATAGACGTACAAGCATTCACGAGATTTTTATATTCTGTATCGGCGAAAGAAAAATTTGAGCAATGAAAAAAAGTGAATTTCCGTTGCATTCCAACGATGCAAGCTTCAAGATCATGTGGCCTCGCTATTTTCAGTTCTTAAGAGACTTCCCCTGGGTGTTGGGCACAGCCACTCGATACATGACTCATTAAACCCTTACTTATTCTTTCGATGCTTGAGAAATAAAAAAATACAGTAATTTCGAAAGATTCTGTTAAAATAAAGAATAAAGAAGAGTTTAAATAACGCGAAGCTGAATCTTGTAAAACTGCGCGCATTTGTTGTACTCCGACAGCACCTCATGTCCAATGATCCGAAGGATTTTAGAATTAACTAGCTTCCGCCCGCGTCGAATTTGGCCCATATAAATTTCATAACCTGTTGCACACCTTATTAGGGGTTGTTTTAAAGAATCCTAAAATTTGTGTTTAGTTGTTTGTTTTGAAGAATATTTATACCGAGTTTTAAGTTGATACACGCAAGATTACATTTTTCCATACAAACTTTTACATCCCATTTCACTTTTTTAGGGGCTGATTTTCGAAAAATCCTTTCTTAATTCACCTCTACGCTTCTATTATTTAAAGAATATCTATTCCGAATTTTATCGAGATAAAAGCAGGGAATTCGATTTTCCCATACAAACTTCCATAGCCTCTTGCACCCTTAATTAGGGGTTCTTATAAAAAATCCTAAAATGTGCGCTTTATTATTTGTTTTGAAGAATATTTATATCGAGTTACAAATTGATATAGGCAAGGAATGCAATTTTCCATAAAAACTTTTTCACCCTATTCCACCCCGTTCGGGGTTGATTTTCGAAAAATCCTTTCTTATGAGATTGAAGTTTTCCTCGTTGGAATACAATGAAAATTAATTTTCTGAATTTCTTTTGCAGTATTTTGCCTCAAAAACCTCGACTATTTTTTATGATGCCCATTTAGAGACCAATAATCTAAATCTGTGAAAGAAAACATATGAAAAAGAACTTTCGTTGCATTCCAACGATGCAAAATTCAACACCGTCCTTTGTTACTGTAGTGGAAGGTGGGGCACAATGTGTCACTTTTTTTCTATCAAATTTTTACTCTTACCAAAGTAGTCTGATTAGAAAAAAGGTCATAATGAATTTTATAGACCTTTGGACGTACAATAAAGCTACCATATTTTTGGCAAAACGATTAAAAATCCTAAAATAATGGGTTCGAAAAAAATTTGCGGATTGGCTCATTGTGCCTCACGGGTGAGGTACAATGTGTCGGATAGGTGGGTACAGTGTGTCAAGTGCTGCGGAACGTTGGGTACAGCGCGCCGGTTGAAACTCTTATATTTGCCTAACATAGATAACAGATTTTTATACATACCGATCATTTCACAACGGGTATTATTTGCCAATAACATTTGGAGTCGACTCATTGTGTTCAACAACTCGATGACAAATTGTGCTCCACACAATTGCCCCACAATATTTGACGTTTTCCCGGCAAGCGAAATTTTTTTTTCGAGGCTCATATTAATTTTGTACTTTTAATAATTCTTCGTGAGCTGCTATTGTTTTTCTTTTAGGTTAGCCGAAACTTAATATTAATCACGAACCAACACAAAAAATTTCGGATTTTAAAAGCTACAAAACTCCGAGAAATCGCATGTGGTTTACAGTTGACCGTGACACATTGCAATTCTTCGGAGCATCGTCACTTCTTTGTTTCCTCATTAGGAGTCGGCTCATTTTGCCCCACCACTCGGTGACACATTGTACCCCACTAGTAAAATATTTGATTATTGATGAAAATAACTATTAATTAAACTACGAATGGAAAAACGCAAGTCACTGAGTGCATCATAACTAATAAAACTATCGATTAGGACCGAAAACCGGAGCCGTTACAGAAAGTGTCGTTATATTTTACGTTTTCCCGGCGAGTGAAATATTTTTTTTCCAAGCGTCAAATTAATTTTTAATTTTCAATAATCCTTTGTGAGCTGCTATCGACTTTCTTTCAGGTTTGACGAAACGTGACATAAATTGCGGTCCAACTCATAAAATTTCGTAATTTACGAGCTACAAACCTCCGAGAAACCGCATGTGGCTCACTGTGCCCCGTGACACATTGTGCCCCACTCTCCCCTACCTCTACACCTTCTAAAGAACATATCTTCTAAATTTCATATTTCTATCTTCAGCGGTCTATGCTGTGGGTTGTCTATATGTCGGTCAGTCAGTTACGAACTGTTTTATATCTATAAATTGGGCAAACGAGGTGCCTGCAATAATTGTGCCATATTAGCATTCCTCTTATGGCTTTTCAACTGGTCGAATGAGTACTTTATTGCAATATGATGAACACGTTCCCACGCGGAATGACGCGTAAATGAAATTTTCCTCGATTATGCATGACGGATTCTTTCTCCGCCTTCACAATAAGTCTCGACGAATAACAGAAGCATGTACAGCCGCGATAATTCCGTCGAGACGCCGCCTACGCGTAGGCACCCGTAACTAAAGAATCTTGCGAAACGCACGTGCTGGGCGAATGTCCCGACGAAAAATCTCATTTACTCGTCGTCTCTGCCTCCTCGCATCTCATTCTTCAACAATGTCTCGACCAGATAAAAGACTCGTGATTAAAACGCTATAGTAACTAAAAGAAAAAAAAAACATGTCTTCAACCTACCCAGGATACTCTTACGTGGACGCGAATGGAATTCTGCAAACGGTGGCATACTCGGCAGACGCGGAGAACGGCTTCAGAGTAAGAGCGAGCAACTTGCCACAACAGCCGGGGAATCCCCATTCGTTGTTCGGCGAGACGCCGCAAGTGGCGGCCGAGCGCAAGCGACATCTCGATGAATTCGTGAGAATCGCGGGCGACAACGATGCGGCGCGTCTTCCGCGAGATCCCGCGCCATCAGTCGGGCTTTCAGATCACGAGAAACAACAACGAGAGGAGAGTGGAATTTCGTCGTCGAGTGATATTTCGAAAGATTACAAGAGTCCGTTTTTGTTGACGGGTCTCGAGGCATCGAGAATCGAAATACCCAGGCCTGATCCTAGCCTGGTGTCCAAAATCGATGATGTTGATCGACGAGACGACAATTCGCGTAACGAGGAGAACGTCTACCTGCACTATCAGAGTCTCGACGGTCCTACGAGGGTCGTGCCTCTACCGAGCGTTCACGGTACTATCGTCCCACCCGCAACCTCCTACGTTCATCTTCCGGTAGTGCCTTACAGGCTTCTTCACAGCTCGCTCCATCACACCCAGGACTCGCTTGGACAATACGATTACAGTTACGTGGGTGATACGAGCTCGAAGACGGAATCGCGTTCTCTCGATGGCACGACGAGAGGCGCTTACAGTTATGTCGACGCGAACGGATTGCTCCAGCAAGTTCATTACATAGCGGATCATAATGGATTCCGGGTTTTGGCGACTAATCTGCCGGAAGCTTGAGCCGCATACGGCGGTTTACACATAGGCTAGCGTTTTCACGGGGAGTTGATATCTGTATGCGGCATTTTGGTTACGTCATCGGCATTTCGATGATAACTGATGACGGAAATAGTTGGGTAGTAAACATGCTACCGATTTGTTACTTCCCGTGAAGTGTCTTCATGCTCGATCCCGTCAAGTTTATACACCGAAGGTGCCTTTTCATTTGCAACGCCTGCTGCAACGAAGAACTGATCATGGCAGTAGCCCGTTTTGATTAGAGAAAAGAGGGAAGCCCGGCGGCAGCACAGGAAAGCTTCAGTAAAAAATTATATTGACGGATCGGTATGCTATTCGTTGGAATCGCATCAAATTATTTTCTATAAACCTCTTGGCTTTATTCAAGGCCATGTATCACACCCTCTGAAATTTCGACGCGGTCACGACGGTATTGCAGAATTCGTAGTTTTTCGGTTACAAGCCGCCACAAATTACCGCCAGATGCTGCAGCAACCAGCTACTCATGATACAGCAAAGAACGAAGGCCCAATAGGCGACGATTTTGCTGCAAGTCCGTGTGTGATGCGTGTTTGTTTATGTGTGCACGTTCACCTTGCGGGATCGCCGTCAGTGGGAAAACTGATGCACTAGATTTTTAGAATTGTCGATAATATTTTGAGCTTCGCTGGTACAATTTTACTAATTTGATGGAGAAAGAACTCTAAATCCCAATTTGCCCGTCATTTTTCCATAAAATCAGTTAAAACAACGCCCAATATGAGTTCTCTTTTCACTGTCGGAATTCATGCACATCAGTTAGTAATTCACAATTTATCTTATGGTACCTACAATCTGTAATGTTTTTTTTTTTTCAAAAATTGAAAAATGTCGATCGTCAGGTCACACAAACTTTTGAATTAGGGTTCAAAATTTCGAATTGGTCGGAGCGTGTGATACATGGCCTTAATAATGTCGTGAGAATCAATACCTGTATCAGTGCTACGAAGAGCGTGTGCAAAGTGATCCGGAGAAGATATATCGAGAATAAAAAACTCTTTGCAGCAGTCGCTGGTCCGTAACTCGCTGTTTTGGCACGTTGCGTGTCTTCCTCTGTTAGTTTCCAAACAATGCTGCTACGTCATTTTTTTTCGATCGGAGTTTCCACATCCGCAATGCGAAATGGCATAAAATATCTTTCGGATCATTCAATCAGAGAATTTCAACCGATAAGAGACAGTTACCGCTGCGGCATGCCTCAATTAAAAAGGACAAGCTTGAAGATTGTGTCGTTGGGATTCAATTATTATTCTTTAATTGCTCAAGATTCTTTTGTCAAATTTTGCCCATGAATGGTTGAAGGCTTTCAACCATTTATCCAGATACTTATTTAAATACCTACGATTTAAGAAAAAGACAATTTTTTATAATATAAAAAAAAATCTTTCGTTTGCATTCCAACGATGCAATCTTCAATACCATTGAAAAGGTACCTTAGCGAGCTTACCTTAACTCTTTTATATGTTTTTTTTTTATTTACGAGGATCATACGTATTTTGGCTACTCGAAGAACCCTCCCGCCCCTCATTACTTTCGCGTACAGCAAGACTTTCTCGTCCCAACGGCTCGATGAAATTCATCCTGATGATTAATTCCGTCATCCTGGCAAAAGGAAAACGGAATTTTTAAAGCCTTTTTAGAAACTGCAATATTTCCACTTTTTCCTCATCTTTAATCATTCGAGCATAAACTGTGTTTTACTCTTGTTTGCGGTGAATATTATCGGGGAATGAATAATTCGGCGTATGAATGTTTGCCCAAACGATATGACTACACGTTTAATCACATAGTGCCAAGTTAGTGATATGTATGTTATATATATATCGTTTATACAATATACGAGCGGCGTGAATAAATTTGCATATATATATATAATTGAAAGCCCAAACAGAGGCACCCATGTGCACCGATATAATATCGTTATTGCCATAACATCGTAAATATGTACCATGTTTAATTCAACACGACGATGAATAATAAAGCGAATGAGAATTTTTACTCTGCTCAGACCACAAATTCTTCAATTCCTTCATGCAGTGCACATTCGATTAAGCGATCGGCGTAAATTCCCATAATTTCGTAATTAAGACCCTGAATATTTGAGCAATATAGTATTTAATTAAGAACATCGTGTATTGGTACTTCTTGAGGCATTAAAACCACTAAATGAACGTGCACTTGTTCTTTACATTGCGTGGTGCTGAAAACCACTTGATAAACGAGTTTTTAATGGGAACAGTGTATAGACGGAATTCCCTTGATGTTTACCGAGGTACTTTTAACAATTAGGTATATTCCTACCAAGGTATGGTCGAACGATCGGACATTTTTTTAAATATTGTGTATATATTCATCCACTGGTGGCTTGAAAAAGAAGGAGGTAAAGGCTTATTGCATACAGATTCTTATTGAAAAAATGTATGTATAAAATTGATTATAATATAAAAAAAATATATATAATAAATGAGGGCGTTAAAAAGAAATTAATTTAATCCTTACCTTTTCAATTAATAATACAAGCTACAAAAAAATAATCATTTGGGATCTCTAACTTAAATCTAAACAATAGGGCTAGATCATTTTTAATTCCTTTTCAATTTCCTCCCTTTAATGAACTCCCTCGTTAATTTATACGGAAAATTTGCTTTTTACTTTGATTAACTCATCAGAACTCGGTAACATTTTTCAAATACGGAGGAACATTCTTAAAGCCGATCATTACGGCTTCAGAATTTTTTTTTAATCTCGACATTGTTTTGATACAAATTACAAGTATCTGAAAAATGCATGTATTCGTGTAGAATATGAAAAAAACGGATTTTTGAAGTAGCTGTGAATCCTGTAAAAATAATGACGATATAGGTATGCAAAGCTGTAGGGGCCAGTTTTATGAATTTTCAAGCAGATTTGAGAAATATTGATTAGTTGTTGAATCATTAAAGTTTGGGCGTAAAAAGTGAATTTTTCGTGGGAATCAAATTATATGTATATAAAATTTTATATAGGAGAGAAAAAGGGTGGTCATTAATTGGAAACATTTTTTTACAAAGAGAACACACAAGACTTTTATTCCACTCGTTATGATAATGGACGTTTTTCACACCGCGTACAATAAAATTTCGTATAATACTCGACGAAAAAACTTTTTCTAACCTGGCGTGATTGCAACGCTCATCTTCGGCTCGTGGTGCAAACTCACACTCGTTAGAAAGAGTTTTTTCGTCCTCGTGTTATAATGTATCATTATTGTAAACGCGTGAGTTTGGTTCTCGAACGAGAGCATGAGAGCAGAAAAAAGATTACCGTATACGCCATCTCTGTAAATGATTCTCGATAAGTGGACGAGTCTTTTTAAGCGTTTTGGATTGTTCTCGAGCTTTAAAGCTTTACTACGGGAAGTTGTAACTACTCAAATAGGATTGTCAAGGAAAGCAAGCCAAAGTTTTAGATCGTGTCCGTGTAGTTTGTACGATTCTTCGTGAACAAGAGTCGTAACGAGATGTCAGTTTGAACGATCGGCGAGAATAGCGGAAATGAGATTGTCAACGAAGGAAAACTTCGTTGAGTCGCGTTGCTTCACTGGACGAGTAAAATTGGAGCGAGATTTTTGGTTATCTGGTACTTCTGTTGTCACTCTTTTGTTTCTTTTTCAATCTCCCGTTGAGATTCTCTCTTTTCGAATGGTGTTGAATTTTGCATCGTTGCGTCGGAATGCAAGGGAAGTGCTTTTTTATTTTTTTTATATTTCTTCATTTTCATCACAATCCAATTTTTTTTCATTCATTGAGGTCGTAGATCTTTACTAATGATAAGAAAAACCATTTGAGTGATTTTCTCACCCTGAGTCAGCGAAAAAATGTGATGAAATTCAAGCCGTATTATACCTTTGGAAAAAAATGACATTTTTTTAAATTGGTTTAAATTATGTATAAAGATCCTAAAAAAGGTATTTGGGTGGCCCAATCGTGAAGATTTCGTGGAGAAAAATAGTTTTTAAACTTAAAACGCGTTTTTCTTGAAACCATGTTTTCTGGGTTTTTTGAAGTTCGGTTTCTTGAAAACAAAATCGTAGCTCCTACAATTTTCAATCGATTGACTTCAAATTTGGACTGTAGCTTCTCAGATAGATTTTCTACCGAAGTACACACGATTTTTACGATCGATTAATAATTACGTTTTTTATAAACAAAATAAAGCAGTTTTTTTCGTCGTAAATCCGACGTTTTTTTTCTTCAAAATAGTGCCAAATTTGCAGAAATCAATATTTTGTAATAATCGTGTGTACTTCGCTGATAAAACTCATGTAGATTACGAAAAAAATTTGCTTTTTGTTCTACGTGTTTATGTGCGTCTCAAACGAGTCCGCCCGTGGAGGGTCTAAAAAAAAGGCATTTTCTTGCTACTTGGTCGCCATGTTGTATTTTTTTTTGGAAAATAAAAGAATGATTCGAATACCTACAGATATGTAAAATAAACCTTCCAAATCTTATTTTTATTGCTTTATTAGTATTTTCGAAAAAAAAAATCACACAAAGCCTTGTTTTCTGATAATTCAAAGGTATACAAGGCGTTAAAGAAAAGTTATCTTTCGTTGCCTTCCAACGATGCAAACTTCAACATGATCTTTCTGACGCAGATACTTCTCTCTTTCTCTTCCTTTTCTTCTCTCTCCCTCTCTTCCTCTCTCTCTCTCTCTCTCTCTCTCTCTCTCTCTCTCTCTCTCTCTCTCCTCTTCTCTTCTCTTCTCTTCTCTTTTATACACAATTTCCCATTCCTCGTTCCTCTGCCCCTCGCTCTCTTTTATTTCCTCTTCTTCTGCCTTCTCTGTTCCCTCTTTTTTTTGATAGTGTCTCTGCTTCTCAATTCTTTTCTCTCTTTTTTTCCTCCTTCGTTTCGTCTGCCCTTTTCTCCTTCTCTTCTGCTCCTCTTCCTCGTGTTCACTTTTTCTTTCGTTTCTTGCCCACTCAATCATCCTTCCTCTTTTAATTAACCCCCTTCTCATTGTTCTCTCGCTCTGCCAAACCTGAGATATCGTTCGGGTTAATTATATACGCTATCGTGATGTAACAATGCCCGAATTAGAGCGCAAGCTGGCGCTCCCTCGGTCGTTTAGAATCGACGACCCTCGAGCCTTAAAGGCGTTGAGCATATATCGATTGTCCGATTGTCACCGGTGTGGCGCGATGTCATTCCATTAGCCCGAATGTTCGAATCGCATGTCGCGAAAGCTCTCGTAGTTTGCGCGCGCGTGTTGCGTGGTTCATTTGGGACTCGGAACAAGGCCGCGCGCGGCCCAGGAGTGCTCTTCTCAATTCAGCCAAACGTTCTATATGCTCATTGGCGTATTTCGGTGGCGGGTGTGTAATGCGACAATCTCTCACTCTGATGAATCTTCTCGACGATGGAGCGAGAAGATCGCGTTCCCAAGTTTCCATTTCGCCTCTGACAGTAAGAATGCTCCGTTCTCATAAAGAACGAAACGAAGTGAAGACACGGGAGACAAAATCGAGGCGGAGAACCATGGGAAGGGAAAGTTCGGTATGCACTACCGTCGAAAAGTAGGGTAGGGTGGGGCATGTTGAGCAAGTTTGGAATTATCGCCTGGTAATTCCTTAACAGTCTGCCGTATAAAAATGAAACCTACTTTGGTCAATAGGAAATTTATCTGCGGAAAAAAGTCTGTGGACGAAATTCCTCTAATCCTTATTTTTTCACAGATAATCGCTCTCAAATGACGAAGGCAATATTTGCTCAATCTGCCCCGATAGTGGGGTAAGTTGAGTAGGGGTACGAGGTAAGTTGCGCAAAATAAGAATTGCATAAAAAAATCAGACGTATGCAAATGATTTGGTACAATGCTGTAATAAACCAACAGTTGCTTTTTGATTAGTTAGGTTTTGAAAAATTAACATCAACTACAATGAACATCGAAATATTTTTTCGCATACAATGGTAGAAAGAAATCTTTCAATCACGTTTTTTTTACTTTTGGGTGCAAAAATAATGAAACGTCCCGTGTTACCGTCTCGTCCGCCTCATGGCAACGGGCCATTGCATGATGTGTTCTTAGTTTTCCAGATAATTCGATTGCCCAACTTACCCGACTGCTCAACATGCCCCTTCCTGCCCTATGAGCCCCCCCGCGCGATTTCTTGGCCGTGCCGTCACGAGCCTGCGTGGAATTTGGCCCATAGAAACTTCAACATCAGTTGCACCCCTTATTATGGGTTGTTTTGAAGAATCCTGAAAGATGTGTTTTATTGTTTGTTTTGAAGAATATTCGGACCAGGTTTCAAATTGATACGCGCAAGAAATTCAATTTTTCATACAAATTTTTGCATTCAATTTCATCCTTTTAGGGGTTGATTTTCGAAAAATCTTTTTTTAGTGAAACTCTACGCCCTTTAAGGAACATATCGTTCGAATTTCATTGAGATAAAAGCAGGGAATTCGGTTTTCCCATATAAACTTCAACACCCCGTTGCATCACTAATTAGGGGTTGTTTTAAAAAATCCTAGCTCTTTATTATTTGTTTTGAAGAATATTTGTATCAAGTTTTAAGTTGATACACGCAAGGAGTACAATTTTCCATACAAAATGTTACTCTCGATTTCACCCCTTTAAGAGATGAATTTCAAAATATCCATTCTTAGTGCACCTCTACTAGTTCTCTACTAAGTAGAGAGGAACTTAGTTCCTCTCTAAGGAACATATATCCTTCAAATTTCATGTTTCTATCTTCAGCTGTTTAAGCTATGCGTTGTCTATGTGTTAGTCAGTCAGTCACGAAACTGTTTTATACGTATAGATAAAATCTAGTTTGGATTTGTTTGATTTAATTTTTTTTTTTCATCTGGCTATTTTATTTTAAACCCCGTATTTCTCGAGTTTACAGCGCGTTTCCAAAAATTACACTGCTCTTTAAAAAGCTGAAAGAAAACTACCAAAAAAATCTGAACAAAAATTACAAAAAGTAATTTATATAGCAAGTTGCCAAAAAATAATACGTGAGTTTTTGACAGTAGGCATAGCGCCAAAAAACAACCGTATTCAAGATCACCCAGTGAGTAACAATAATGAGTGAAAAATAAGGAAAGAAACATAATGGAGCTTGATTTTTTTTAATCAATCGTATAGTATATCGAACATCGCTTTGAGACTTTTTTAAGCCGAGTTTTGTAACTTTTTAGTCTGTGGTACGTGTTGCATCAATTGCAAGATGAGCGGAAAATTGGTTGAATTTTAATTCCACGGACGGAGCACAATTATAGCATCGTTTCGTAGCATGAGCAACATCCGGTGCCTCGAGCGCTGTAATATCCGTGAACATATATACGAGATTGCAGAAACGCGAACAGGAAGATACTTCGATAGTTTATACCAGCTGCGGATCACGATGGAAGCACGTTATTTGCATGCGTAACTGGTTAATATTTGACCAGCGAAATACATTGTAAATGTAATAAAAGCTCGATGAAGCTCGTGCGTGGAATTATGCGAAGTTGTAGAATAACGGAGAAACCAGGGCTGCAGAATATGCCAGGTCCAGGGCACTTTTTTCCATATTGCACATACTGTTATCCAGTACTTCGCAGGGATCAGCATTATTATATTAGAAAATCAATGGTTCTCAAGGGGTTTGCATAAGCTTGAAATAAAGAAAATACCATATTTTTATTGAATAGTATTATAGACTAGGGTCTGTAATTAAATTTGCAACGAAGATTATGTAATAATTCCAAAAATTGATTGAGTTAGGACGATTCTTGTGAAGGGTCATTTTTCTTTTGCGTTTTTCCGGAAAGAATGTTTTATAAAACGGTGCGAGTCGTATCTCAAATTCTTTTCGTCCCATTCACTTTAAATTCGGACAGGACATAGTTTACAACATTTTCTATCGTATGACCAGATGATTTTTCAAATATATTTATCCATTTGTTAGTAACAAATGATTAAATTTGTTTTTTTTGTGGTCGAAAAACTCACTTTTTTTCTAAAACTTGTCATTATCGTAATTTTCAACATTTCTAAAAGGTACCCTCTTTGGTATTTTATTTTAGATCACCCTAGCTGCTAGAACCACCTACAGCGATTGGCCAAGCAGCATCGGAGGCGCGTTGTTTAAATAATAAAATTTCATTGTTTATCAATATTTTTCAATACAAAAAAAGCTCGAACTTTGCGTCCTCCCAATAATCATATGACAAAAAATATTGAAAAACGATTTCCCTGATTTTTATCTGACCGTCATAATCTACTCGTCGAAATGAGTCTTTAACGTTTCTCTCGAAGCATTGTTCGAACTCCTTTTGTCGCGTGGAGCTTTGCTACAGATTCGCGGGTTGAAAAGACTATCAAGGCTTACAAGACAAAAGTAACCCAGTTGTATTTATGGAAAATATAATACCAGGCAAACGAACCCGAAATTCTCAAATAAAGAGTCTGTTTGACAGGAGCGTCTACGGCGTAATTCAAAAACTATTTGAGCGAAGGCATTGGAAAAAAATAAACACACGCTTCATGATATAAACAGTGATGCTTTATTATTAATAAGTGGTCCAGTCGCCTCCTCTATTTTTAGTAGACATTAACGGCTTGTCTGTGACTACGGTCGGACGATAACTGACGCTTTCTAACCAAAGCATCTTGGTAGAAGGTTCCCGTTACCTGCTCGCGTTCGAATCTACCCTCTAACGGTTTCCATGAAAAAATGTAACCTCACACGGCTCTGTCAAGAAACGAGATATCGGAGAGGCGAAGCTGTTGCAGAATCAATTCTCTAATCGATTGTTTGCTATCCAACGATCATTTGGTATTCAAAATAAAAATAACAGTAGTCCAGTTGACGAACATTCTCTCATACGCGCATTGTGAGGTGTCTTCCCTGCGAACGCAACACACGGATAATCCTTTGGAAACTTGATCTCGTTTGCTGTATGATTTTGGTGTGCCCTCCGCGAGGCCTACCGCTGCTATGCATTTGTTGACGAATTCTCTTCGTATCAGCTAGACACCACAGCGGTGATTTGGCTTGAAGCCCGGAATCACAGCAACGCCAGGCCAAGACGGCGATTCGAGATGCATCTGGGGACCATAAAGTTGCAACGCGCTGAATATGAGTTCTCACATTTGGAGCTGGGCCAGAACGGTCGTGAGGCACGAAAGAGCCGCTGTCATCGAGCCCTTGCACCCTAAAATGGCTGCCTACTGATATTGCTCTTGCTAAGTTTTTCCTACTTCTCTCTCTCTCTCTCTCTCTCTCTCTCTCTCTCTCTCTCTCTCTCTCTTTCTTTCTTTCTCTGTAATGATTAAAAACTACCTTAAGTAAATGTGCGCCCACCAAAATGACATACAATTTCGAAACGAGTTGCACAGATAATTCCTTTCGAAATTGTATATGATTGAAGTGATATTTTAGGTCCACATATATTTTTATTAATTTTATAGCATATTTTTGCAAAAATACTCTATAAACTTGATATTCAATAAAAAAAATCGATAAACAAAAAATAAACCAAAACCCATTTCGATCGAGTTTCCGTTATTTCTCAATCTCGAATAGTTGTATGTTTTTAAATAAAAAAAGAAACTGTCCTCTCCGGGTTCAGTCTAAAAACTTTTGTAATTTTCCATGAAGCTTGGAAAAAACAGAAAATCGCAAATAAATAATGGATTTTTTTAGAAAAATTGCTTTTTGATACAATAACGTAAAAGAAGAACGTCGTTTTAAAGAAATTTGAAATATTTTTTTTTTCAAAAGCACAATAAAAATGAAACAAAAATGACACAAATAACTTTTGGTGTCAGATGCGAAAATTCCGATTTATTGCGGCTTGAAGTCAAAGAGATCGTGGAAAAAAAAATCCAACCAGCTATTCGTGCACAAACGGCACAAACACTTCTGAACTATTTTCTTTTGCAAGTATTAACATATTGACAATTTATAGTGATGATTTAAGTTTATGTGATAAATAAGTTTTAATTATTTAAGTTTATGTGATAAATAAATGTTAATTATTTAAGTTTATGTGATTATGTGATAGTTTATGCGATGAAGTTTATTTAATAAATAAAAATGTATAGTGATGATTTGAGGTTTCGGAATTGAGCTTTTTGTGGAATATATCTTCCTGTGCAGAGGAGGTTTGTTTCTTAATTTCAATAAATGTAATCGTCGAATCCCGCTTACCCTCGACTTCTCATATTTATTATCAGATAATCTCACTTCTTGCTTGTCTCACTTATGTCTATGTATATAGTTACATTTGGTTTCATTGTTACGGTCTTGTTTGCTTCGCGACAAATTGTGCATTACACACACACACACACACACACACACACACACACACACACACACACACACACACACACACACACACACACACACACACACACACACACACACACACACACACACACACACACACACACACACACACACACACACACACACACACACACACACACACACACACACACACACACACACACACACACACACACACACACACACACACACACACACACACACACACACACACACACACACACACACACACACACACACACACACACACACACACACACACACACACACACACACACACACACACACACACACACACACACACACACACACACACACACACACACACACACACACACACACACACACACACACACACACACACACACACACACACACACACACACACACACACACACACACACACACACACACACACACACACACACACACACACACACACACACACA